>OV281345.1:5403945-6007890 GCA_923062675.1 Marasmarcha lunaedactyla | reverse complement strand
TCGTCCCTAACCGCCCTACCGCGTGTAGGGTGGTTTTAGGAAGTTAGTCTCCGTTGGTAGGTTCAAAGAATATATATTTATATATTGTTGTCCCTCCCCAACCCCTCCGCAATGGCTTCCCTAAGCTATGACGAGATTAGGAGCCTCCCTCTTTCACGCTTATTAAGAAGCGCTCGAAACAAGCCCCGGCGCCCTCGACGCCCGTCCCGGTGTGTCCAACACCCCCTGCGGCGTCTTCAACGCCAGCTGCCTTGGTGCCTTCAACACCCGCTCCTGCCCCAACTTCTGTCAAGGCTAAGGTCCCACCACCCGTTTTCCTTCGGGAAAAGGGTAAATGGACTGAGGTTTCGACAATGTGCAATGAGCACAAGATCCATTACACCCGAGCGGCCAACTCGGGTGAATCCAATAAAATCATAGCCTCGTCGATAGACGACTTTCGTGCTTTAACAAAGCTCCTCACCGATAAGCAATATGCTTATCACACTTATGCTCTGTCAGAAGAGCGTAAGTTCAGAGCGGTACTCAGGGGAGTCCCGTTCGAATTATAGAACGAGGCTATCCTGGAGGATCTGCAGTCCCAAGGCTTCCCGGCACTCGCCGTGCATAAAATGCACAGCAGGTACGGAAGGCGTCACCCTCTCGCTCTGGTGGTACTCACCAACGTCCCTAAGTCCAGGGAGATCCTCAAAGGGGTTAGCACCATATGCGGCCTCTCTGGGATCTCGATCGAGGCGCCTCATCGCCGCGGTCATCCCGGCCAGTGCCATCGGTGCCAGTTGTACGGGCGTACACGCGGCGGTCAACTGCGCCGCTCTGCCCAGGTGCGTCAAGTGCCTGGTCCCTCACTTCACAAAGGAGTGCAGCCGCACTCCTGAAACTCCCTCTCCTCCCGATTGCGTGCTTTGTGGTCAGTCCGGCCACACCGCAAACTACAGGGGCTGCCCTCGTGCACCCCGCTGTATGCGCTCCTATACTAAGAGGGCAGCACCCAAACAGGCCCCGCCCCTTTCTCAGCAAAACTTTCCGCCGCTGCGTAGCCGGGTTCCTTCGGCTGCAAAGCCTACTCAGCACAAGCCTGCTCCAGAGAACTGGAGGCAGCGCCCCGCTGCGCTAGCAAATCCCATCCCGGCTCCTCGCCCATACAAACCCACTCCTCAACCCTCCGTAGCAGACGATATGCGTATCGTCTGCGACGCAATGAAAAATATCGATGTTAGTGAAATCTCAGTCTTAGCCCGTAAACTTAGGGCTTCACGTTCTCCGACAGAGCGTCTGCTAGCTCTGGCGGAGCATAGTTCCCTTCTCAATTCATTATAGGTTCATTTAAATGTTCAATCAAGCTTCGGCCGACCTCGGCTTCACCGGAGGCTGCCCAGAACGGCCACCAACTCATGTCCCATTGTGCACCTTCTGTGCAACTTTCACTTCAGGTGGAAGACCCGCTAGCGGGCCTCCGCCAGCGCGCCCAACTTCCCGACGGGTGTCGCTTCCGATGAAGGCTAACAGTAAAATTTTACCACAGCCAACAGGTGGTTTTTAGTGGGTGGGTGCCATTCTGGTGAGTCCCACATAGTCCCCCGCAGAGGACGGTATTTTCCTGCGGGCGGTATGCATGACGCATCTTCCACCTCCCTCCCGCGAGGGTGCCTCGGCAGCAAAAAAAAAAAAAGCAATAAAAATGATTTTGATTTTCTACAGTTCATTCGTGTCTGATTTCTTTCCTGCATGGTACAAGCTTCTACAGTATTAAGGCACTTAAACACATCTGTGATTCAGTCACTTTTTCCACTTTTGTACTTTTGCTAGAAGAAAGAAAAAGGAAGTGAAAATTCTTCTGGTGTTCAAATAAAGCAAATAGTCCCAAAGCAAAGTTTGATCAAGCAAAATCTTCGCTTATTTCTTGCTAGAGACTTTAATACACAAAAATCTTAAATATCAAAAGTTGTTGCACTGAATCGAAGACCAAAAAAACATTTTTCTGCGTTCTATTCTTATTTCTCCGCTGCAGTGGACAGCGCTGAACTTGGACAAATTCAAATATAAATTCTTGTTAAAGTAATCGAGTGGAGGAAAGGAATCGCCACAAGGAAAGCTCACGTTTCTTGGCAGCCTTGCATATTGGTTCGAAATTTTCGAAGTTTTTTATTTTATAGATATTTGTTTCACTTTGTTTTTATACGGGAGAGGAACATTTTATAATGTACTAGTTTGTGTCTGATCAAATTTAGATGAAATCGCAATTTTAGATATTCTGTAAAGTATGTATATGTTAAGTTGTGAATATTTCAGTTTGTTTTAACCTAATTTATTTAAATCTTGAATAAATTTTAAATACATCAGGTTTAACTGCACAAATATGTGAATATTCATATAGGTATTTTATAGAGTGAGAAAAATGTTTATGTTTTACCAATTCCTTAAGAAAATATTCCAAAAATTTAACTATTAAATTGAAGATGTGATTTAGCCATGTATTCAGAACAACATGTCCAGTATTTTCAAGTTAAGGTGTCACGATAAATAAAAAAGATAATCCTTAATATTATAATGCTCACCGTGACAATAATTTAAAAATTGATTCATAAATTAAATAAAAATAAAATGCATAGGTACGATCACTACTAAAATAGTCAAACACAAGATCATTCTAATTACGTTCTAAGGCAAATATTGCGAGTAGTATCATTTCAGGCGGCACTTCTTGCCTATCGTGGGGATTGGGAAACTCGGTTGAGGCCGACAGAGTATTTATTCTACAAAAAAAATGTATACGGGCCATTTGTAGGGCAGATTTAATAGACAGCTGTAAAGCGTTATTCGCGAAACTAAAAATATTGCCACTTCCGTCACTATACATATATGTATGAAGTATGTTGTTTCGTCAATCGGAATAAATATTTATTTGAGAAAAATGAGGAAGTGATTGGACGGCATGGTAGAGACAAACATAAACTATATGTACCACACCAAAAGCTGACTCTGTATAGAAGAAATGTACACTGTATGGCTGTCAGACGGTATAATAAATGACCTAGGACATATACAGATCTTCCTGAAAAAAAATTTAAAACAGAATTATGTAATTTACTATTAGACAAAATGTACTATGACATAAATATTTATTTAAATGACAAAATATGAATTGTAAGTTGCTGGCTGAATATTTATTTCTTTTATTTAATTGAAAATTTCACTTAATTTTAATTATTGTTTACTTTTGACATTTTTATATTTTTGATATGCGTTGACATCTTTTAACTTTAATTTGGACATATTTATTGTTGTTTGTTATTTTTATTCGTTTTACCTTGCGACATAACTTATTTAATTTGATTATATTTTAATTGTCAATGTAATTTATGTAATAGTAATTAATTCGATTGCTCTAATGATTTAGATATATATTTCCAATTTTGTAATTTTGCACGCAGAATAATCAGCAGTATATGATGGATTTAATTTATATTTAAGATCTAACTGTACCATATATTGGCTAATAAAGATTTTATCTTGTCTTATCTAATTATTTCCAAACTTTACATGTTCTTATCTTTCAAATCTTGTACTAATAATTTACGTTACTTTAATTTATTACTACTAATAGGCCCAGGCTAAGGCGATAATCGCTTGCGCGTTGTTCGGTCTTTTGTATGCACTCCGCATACTACGGGGCGACAACACTGCAGGGATTCGGGAGCAAATCTGCAGCTGCACCAAGTTTCCCGGCTGTACATACGTAACAAACACTTTTGATGCCTTAGTGTATTGATAATTCATCCTTGTCTTGAGCTCATCCGTCGTCGCCAACAGAGCAAGACAGTGGGATACTAGCGGTCCACCTGTGAGGTGGTGCTTCGGCGAGCCAGGTCAAAGTCGACGAGTACAGTACACGCAAAGCCAAATATAAAGAATGAAAATTAGCGTTCAGTTGTTGTAACGATTCATGTCATCCATTAGTTATAGTTACAAAGAAGGAAGCGAATGAATGAAAGAATTGTTTTTTTATTGGTATGAAATCTAAACACAATCACTTGAGGAGAGCAAAAGCGTAATGTTCGATTTTGAGGGTAACAATCGATTCCCAGTTGCATTCGAGTAATTTTTTGAGTATTTTCAAATTGATTGAAGGAATATCTTACTACGAGCTCTCGCATGTTAAATATGGTGCTGTCAAATTACTATGTTATAATGAAGACTTTAAGTATATTAACTATACCTGTATATAGGTATTAGGTAGATATTAGGAAGAAAGGAGTGCAATAATATATTGACAGGTTTGTCGACGTATTAGTATCATCTACTTATTGTTATTTTTAACAGCGACAATTATCACTCATGCACGATGTTTGACTCTGTCTCGATTTACAAAACCGCGAACCTAATTATGATATACCCCATAGACTAAATATTGATTTTCACAGCTAATTTTATTTATTTATTTTACAGAATCAAAAAATAATTTGAGTAGTGACTACAAAATATCTTTACTAACATTAAATTCAAAAGAAGTAGCTATAGACTTTTTGAAAACAGTATTAATACCCGCTTGTAATTAAAATATCGAGATGGCTTATTTTATTACACGTTTGATAAAACTCAAAAGTATGACATTTTGATATCAGCAAGATTCCCATGTGACGAAACTCAATGAGATGACACAATTAATAATGTAAATTGTAATTCAAGTACAAAAAATGAAATGATATTTCTTAGGGCTGCTTGTTCAATGCTCAGATATTTTTTAACTGGGGAATAACTCTGACACTTGACAAGATTTATCAAAGAAAAAATTATGTCAAACTCTCAAAATTGTTCTACTGACAAAAGTTATCTGAGCATTGAAAACTCTGAGATTTATTTCTGTGAACTTTGTAATCCAATTCTAAATAGGTAATAGAAAAAGATCATATTGACTTTATTTTGCAAAACCTATGTACTTGTAAAGCAAAATTAAATTGAAGCAGCTCCTGGATATGTTACTAAAACTCGAAGCTCAATTGATTAATAGCTGTTAAAGACATGAACCATCTTTTTTTTTTTTCATGTAACGCGGTGTCAAGATGTGTACTTTGTACACTTATACTACTTATATTACACTGTGTGTAGCGTAATATTTTTCAATATTCCTCTGCTTGCATTTTTTGCTAGGGTTATTATGATTTACCTAATTTTTATTCAAGCGTTTCATTTATAGATTTCAACATTAATCAGTATTTAAAACGATACATTAAATAAAAATACTTATCAATACATATTTTCCTACAGCTACTAGATCTTGCTTTAATCACCAAATAACCAAATATTAGTTAACAGATAGTAAATCAACTGAGCTTAACTATTAAAGCTTTGCAAAATTTTTTTTTATTTTTTTTTAACTAAGTAGAGAACTATTTATTTTTTATTATAGGACTTCATCCACAAGGATTTACGAGTTATCCATGCAGTTTGTTTAAACTCACACATAGTTATACATTTTTCCTACCCGCAAAATTATAGTTTCATAAAATATATTTAAAAAAGTTTTCATGATATGTTTAATAATACTTTGCATTAACATACAACTACGGATACGTATTTGCATTCTATGAACATACTAAAGTTTACTCTAAATAATTAATATTCCCATTCTCTTTGTTATATTTATTAACGACATTGAGAATTGTTTTAATCACTCCATTCCATATATTTTTGCAGACGATTTAAAGTTTTTGCGGATTATTAATACACCAAATTACGTTAGTCTTTTGCAAGAAGATATAAATCGTCTTGCACTCTGGTGCACAGTTAACAAAATGAATCTTAATGTAAAAAAATGCATGTTTCTATAATTTACAAGAAAACATAATATGCTTCGCTCACAATACAATATCAATGGTGCAGCCATTGAACAAGTCGAAACTGAGAAGGATCTCGGTGTTACATTCGATAAAAAATTTACATTTGCTTTACATTTAGGAAATGTTATAAAAAAGTCTTCGCGCATGCTTGGATTCATTATCAGAAATTGTAAAATTTTCAAAAAGGAGTAGGCCAAAAAGTTACTTTTCAATACATTTGTACGCAGTATTCTCGAATACTGTAGTGCAATATGGAGGCCACACTATGCCTGCCACATTCTTAGACTTGAAAGAATCCAAAAGCGATTTCTATGGCACTTAGCTTCTTCTCATAAAGTAACAAATAAATATCGATCATATAACTCAAGGGTCAAGTATTTTAAAATATCATCGCTAGAAAAACGTAGAAAAATTATTGACCTAATTTTCTTTTACAAATTAATCCACAATAACATAGATTGTCCACAATTGTTAAGGAAAATCAATTTCAGAGTTCCAAGAAGGGTACCAAGAAACTATATTTCACCGTTTGTTCCACCCTTGCGTACCACTGTATTAGGATCTAACGCTCCTGTTCCAAGAATCGTGAAACTAATAAACCATTATGGCCATGAAACGGATGTGTTTTGTAATAGTTTATTTAAATTTCGTAAAACACTTATGTCCACAATCACAAATTAAACAAATAAGGTAATTTATTATAAATCACATTTCTGTTTTATATAAGTTGTAATAAATAAATAATGATAATGCTGAAAGAGCATTGTTAAAACCTAAGTGAAAATGTTTGTATTCCACAATATTTGTAATCATAAAATGCCCTACTAGCTTTACCTGTATTTATTTATATATTTTTTATAAGTATGTGGAGTTTACCTGTAATTGGCTGAACAATTACTGTATTTCATGTAATAGTTTTAAGTGAATGTTTCGTTGTATGAGTTGTTGGTAAATCTTTAATAAAAAAAAAATATTTACGCGCGCCTGACGAAATCGAAGAGCAAATCTTCTTCTAGCTCACTACCTAACGTTAACGATATTTTAGGTTACCTATTGCAGCCAATTTTTAAAAATGTACTTGCTTCACTTCACCTTTATTTCGGAAGCGCGATCTTCATCCCTTTTTCGACCTAATAGTGAAATATACCAAACTGAAGATTATTTTGAGTGTCATCAAAAAGATCCCATTCTTGCGCTATAACAATTAGAATAATATGTTACATAGCTCTAGTCTACCCACACAAATGTTTCAGCAGTTAACCAGAACAATACTGTAATACTCTACATCAATAATAATATGAATAGCGCCACACAGAATTGAAGCATATGAGACATTCCGTGAAACTCATCGTCCATGGCTCTCGGCGCATTACTGAATGCTTTATTCACAAAGTTAAATATAATAATAGGTATATTATATACAATAAATAACTTGTTTCATGTCCTAGTTATTTATTGAGCCCATTAAGTTAAAGTTTCAGTGAGACTGTACTTTTTTGCGGATCAGTTAACATGTTCATCCATTTTCAACCCGTTTTTAACCCACGATGCAAAACAAGGGGTGGTATAAATTGACCATTTGTATGTTATATTTGTGGCATCGCATGTTATACCCAATATAAAATTTTGAAATTGACAAAATAAAACAAAATAACCATAAGTAGATTGAATTTGAAGTATAATGTAAAGCGGCAAATAACTCTCTTTGGAAACCATCTGATAAACGCCTTTCTTTTTATAAAACACCAATGTTAAGATCTCGTTTGGGGCGTTACCACCATCCCTCGGTAATATTTACTTCCATCGCCATGGCAGTCCTCTCCATTTTGACTGTACCGCGTGAAGGGTATTTATTTGAATGCTCAAAAACAAGCGCTCGGAATTGGAATTTGGTTTTCTTTTAGCAATTTGTAATCCTGTTATTTAAGGCATGAATTGGTATACATATTGTGTAAGATGTATGAAATTATATTTCTAAGTAACATAAAATCGTTTGTAGTTTAAAATCCTAATTTAAGGGTTAAGGGTTTTAAGAGTTGTTATAAATTACTTTATAACTTACTAATGTCGCGGAAGCAGCGAAGTAATTTCATCGCCTGTATCCATTCAAGTATCGCCTGGCAATATCAACATCAAAAGGATTTAGTTCTCTGTGAAACATTGACAATATTTCTCGCCTTTGAGAACACTTTTTACACTTTACTTCTTTTGTGAATTATTCTTGTGTGCACACACGAATAATTTAAGATAATGACACAAGATGGCATTAGGTATTTAACTCTTTTAGTCTTCCTTGTGCGACGGTGAAACGTGACAGTATTTAAAGAGATGCCTATTTTGAATAAGTAGACTGTATTCCATCTGAGTAATAATATAAAGAGCGTTATTTGTAATAAATAACAAGAATAATTAGGACCTTACATGCTCTTAATACATTAATGTGCAGAATAATATTACTTTTAAACTTATCAATTAGTGTGTATTCTATAAATATGCTACAACAAGGTGAAAAATATCGTGACAGATAAGAAAAAATAATAGTAATTGTATCGTCCTGTTATATATATATATATATATATATATATATAAAATCCGTAAAAAAAAATCGCTACCCTCCTTAATTCGGCGGAAACTAAAAAAAATTCTTATATCCTATAGGTAAATTCTTTATTTTTATTTACCTTATATGGTTTATTTGAGAACGTTATGAGTACAGGGCGAGTTCTTTTTCTATTTGAGAAAATGCACACACAGGATCAGACCCTATCTTAGATTAGATGCGTATGGTAGTTAGTACGGCACTGAGCCGTCAGTAGCTCGGCGGCGGTAACTTTTTTGTTTGTTCCCCGCTTGGGAAGGAGGTAAAAAATGCATTTCCGCATACCTCTCGCGCGCGTTACAAGGCATCTGGAGCTCCTGAATGAAAACCCCCTGAATGACTCGTGCAAATTTTTGCCACACAGCCTTCATCTGAGCGACGACCAATTGGAGAAAGAGGCCGCGCTAGCGAGCCCAGAAGACAATCTAAGAATATCGAATCTAAGACAGGGGTAGTATACGAGACTGAATCTCGAACTAAGGGATTGGGGTGGGTTTCGGAGCGTTTGAAGAACGATTCTGAGAGTGCTGAGGTGCTGTTGCACTGTAGGTAGTTCAAGATCTCTGTGTAGGTCCGCGTTGCGCACGTACCAAGGTGCGTTTGTGGCCCTGCGGCAGAAGAGGTTTTGAACTACCTGCACTTTGTGCAGGAGGGAGGGTTTGGCGTGGGCAAAGATTGGTGAGGCATATGTCATGACGGGTCTAATGCTGGTCTTATAAAGCGTACGTTTATTTCTAAAAGACATTTAACTTTTTCTATCTATCATACTATATAGGCAGCCTAAGTAAAAACGGGCGAGTTTCGTTCCTCTATCGATGTGTGGTTTGAAAGAAAGCGTCTGGTCTAAGGTGACGTCTAAGTATCTGGTAGTGCGCTTCCAGGGGATGGGAATCCCTAACATTTGAACGTGGAGATTGTCGGCGACACGACGGTGTTTGTAGTCGAAGTAAACCGCAGAACTCTTGTCAGGGTTCACAACGATGCGCCATTTTTGAAACCATGCACCGAGGGGCCTTTTGGAGTCTGATGACGAGACCCGGGACACTGAGGCCTTTGGTGTAAAGGGCGGTGTCGTCGGCAAAGAGGGCGAGTTCGACGCCTTTCGGCGGAATGGGAATGTCGTTTGTGTACACGGTGTACAATAGAGGCGCGAGGACTGAGCCTTGAGGTACTCCAGCCTTTATGGGACGAGGCGCGGAAAGCGTGCCTTCATGTCTAAAACGAAACGTACGATCTTTGAGAAAAGACGCTTATTCTAACTAGGCGATCCGGTAAGCCTATTTTATAAAGTTTATAAACGAGACCACTGTGTCAGACTTTATCGAAAGCCTTGGCTACGTCAAAGAAAACTGCGACCGTTTTCTTACGCCACGGATAAAAGCCGTCGAGTATTTACTAGGACGATTCGATGGACTTGCTGAGGGCAGGAGTGCTTAGCGCGAAAGCCGAACTGGTGGAGAATGATGAGGGAATCGCCATCCGTTGGAAACAGATGGTTCCGCGTTCGAGAGAGTATGACTCTCTCGAGAAGTTTAGACATGGCCTTGAGGAAGCTGATGGGTCTGTGATTAGCCGGGATATTCAGAGGCTTACAGGCTTGGGAATGCCTATGACTGTCACTTCTTTCCAAGCTTTTGGAAAGTAGCTAAGGTCGAAGCAGGCATTGAAAATGATAGCTAACAAGATTAGCACCTGTTGAGGCAGGTGCTTAAATGCGTGGTTGGAAATTCCATCCACACCCGGAGCCTTTTTGTACTTTTGACTTTTAATGAAAGCGAGATTTCATCATTAGAGACTGTGACGGGGTCGTTGGTGATGGGGAGAGAGTCTCTGCGGGAGACTTCGTCCTCCACCACCTGGATGTGGGAGGGATCCGCGGGTTGGGTGCTGGGCGAGCATTGTGAAACAATGCTGTCAGCGAAGCATTCGGCTTTCTCTTCGACTTCGAAGGCCATAGTGCCATCGGGAAGAGTGAGAGGAGGAACCTGAGAGGCGGCGTCTACACGTCAGGCTCGGACCATACTATAATATGCTTGGTGGGACGGGGAGATATTTTCCATGGGATCGTTCATCTGAGCGTCTCGGAATTCCACGAGGCAAGACCTAACTTTACGTTGAAGCTGATTCACAGCTGATCTATAGACGGGCGTGGGATATTTCTTGGCTCTCTGGAGAGCCGAGTTCTTAGCTTTAATAAGATTCCTAATGGCTAAGGGAAGCGCGGATTTCCCTTGTTAAGCAACCTTTTCGTTATCACTGATGGCTGAGTTGATAGCATCAGTGAGGGAATCGACTAAGAAATCTATTTTGTCCGGGCTATCTCTAGATATACTTTCTAGTCGGGCGAGATCGCGAGCGGAGAGTTCGGGGCCTCTAAAGCTGAAGCTAACGTATTTTTAAGGCCTTTCCATTTGGTAAAGGTCTTAGAAGAGATATTGTTAACGTTGGGCGATCCTAGCACGAGGGATGCGGGGCGGTGATCAGAGCCTAGGTCATCGAGTGGTTTGATAGACCTTAGATCAAGGTTGATATGCTTTACTAGTGCAAAATCGAGGAAGTTAGGAGAATGGTTCGGGTTGACGGGATAATGAGTGGGAATAACGGGAGACATGACGTCTAAGGCGAGTTGCTCAGTGATGTCGAGGAGATCGAAACCGCTGGTGTTGGTCGATAGGCACGTCCAATCAGTATGTTAAAGTCTCCAAACATAATGACTGAACGGCCAAGGGCGAGAATGGCCCCAAAGTCGCTGCGGATAGGTCTGGTGCCACTAGGTATGTAGATTGAAGCTATGATGACGGTCGGATGACCATTCATAGCCAATCTCTACAGAGTGGCCTCCATGTTGAGGAGAGGAGAGCAATGGAAACCTCTTTTATAGTAAATAGCTGTGCCACCGTGACCGTCGGCGTTGGGCCTATCGTTACGAGTGAGCGCGTATTTAGGAATAGCAAATCCCCTGGAGCAGTTTGGCCACGTCTTTTAGAGAAACAGTCAGTCTGGCTTATTGTTCTGAACGAATAGTTTGAGCTCAGGAAGGTTAGAACTAAGGCTATGAGCGTTAAATGAAACTAGCCCTTGGGTTTGATACGACCAGACGCGGGATTTGCAGGTCTAGACATTATGTTTACTATTTTAGAATTTATTATATTAGGTAGCGAGTGATGCTCGGCTAACGCAAATAGACGCTCTTGAGGAGAGCGGGCGGCTCGCAGTTTGCGTGCGAGTACACAGATTTCCCTAATGTCGACGTTTTGGATAACGTCGAACACGGTCTTCATGTCCTCAGCCAACGACGACTGAGGTGAAGACGACGGAACGGGACGCGGGCCTACGGGATCTACGGGAGCTGGAATAGGACAGGAAGGTGGAGCGGCCGGACGCTGTCTCCAGGAGAAAGCTGGAGTAGGCGTCGGCTGCACGGGCTTTGATTTCGGGGGAGCCCGGTTGCGCAGCGGTGGGAAGTTAGCGGGAGTGAGCGGCGGTGGCCCTCCTAGCTGAGGAGTGCGGAGCGCACGGTCAACCCCTGTAGTTAGCTGTGTGGCCGGACTTTAGTGCCCTCCTTTGTAATATGAGGACCCAGGCATTTAACGCACCTGGGGGGAGCTGAGCAGTTAGCCGCTGCGTGGCCATAGAGCTGGCAACGGTGGCACCGCCCAGGGTGACTGCGGGGGTCGGGACGCTCGACGGAGACATTCGAAAGTCCGCGACCTGAATTTTGATGGTTCCGCCTGCTTTGGAGGCTTTAACGTAATTAATCTTGTGCTCTTTGCACAAGTTAGAAACCGCGGTCCATCGCGCTTTTTCGTGCAGGAAGACGGGATGAGGGAGTTGGGCCTTAGCCGGGACGGGAGCGCAGCGCGTTGCTGGCTTCAGTGGAACGGACGGGAACGCGGTCACTTGGAGTGACATAAGTGGCGCGGGGGCGGGTATTGAAGACACCGGGGAGGGATCGGGCTTGCTGTGTGCGCTTCTTGAAGCGTTTGCAAATAAGAGTGAATGCGGGCTCAGGAGAGCCGGTTAAAGTAGCGGCGACCGACAAAGCTTCGGACGCGGAGTCTGAATCGCTCCCGGGAGCGGTACGTTTCCTACGAGACGTGCGTGAGGACGTGTTCGACACACAGTCCATGTCAGAGGGCACGGGACACGCAAGAAGAGAGCTAAAGACCTGAGGGGTCTGGGCCTTGGTGACCTAAGGGGCCGGGGACGCGTTAAGCGCTAATAAGGCCTGCGTGAAAACCTCGTCCGAGATTGAGACACCCGACGCGGCGAGTGCCTAGGCAAAGGCTTTCGCAAAGCTTACTAAACTTTGCGAATCCATGAGGGAGGGTTGGGACTATAAATATATAAATGATGCCTAGACTTCCTAATAACCTAGCGAACCCTAGCAGCTAACCTCCCTACCAGCGGTAGGGGGGCTGGGGAAAAGAACTTAAAACTAACCGTAGTTCGCCGAAGGCCGCTTCCTAGAATCCTAAAAAAGGGTACACAGGTAAAGAATTGACCGCGTTAGAGTCAACATTTACCGACAAAAATGGCAAATGTACACGGAGAGACACAAATATGATAAATATGAAAATATAAGAGTAAATAAATAAAATAGTAGAAAGAAAAAATATATAAAATAAAAGGACTGGATCAGTACAAGTTCAGTTGTCACCGTTAGGTATCCTTTGTACTAAAACCAGAATACTTTACGCTGGGCACACACAGCACTCAGCACAAGCACTACACACCACAACACTTTGAAAACTAAGAGACTTAGTCGCAAAGAAAAATAATCACTTTGACAGCGCTCGGAGGGAATAAGAAAACCCAAAAAAACCGTATCACGGAACCAACACACCATACTGTGACGTCAGTAAACTGAGCGCCACTGAATTACGGGAAGAGATCGATCAATCGGAGTGGTCTTAGAACGTCCAGGCGGCGATTGGAGCGAGAATGTGACGCTGTCTCGGTCATCGGCCGCTCCAATTACAATTCGTCTACTATTATCACTGAGTGACAAATGATGGGCGGTGTGTTTATATCGCTCGCGATTGCCATCAATCTGCGTCGCGTCCTGGTGGAGCCGTCTCGGGATTAACACATGTGCGTTAAAACCGAGTCGATAGAAGATATACGGAATTGTCTGTGTCTAAGAACTTAGTTAAAGTGATCCGTTGGTTGTCAGTTTTGATAGATATACGAAAAGGTGGATACTGGAGTGTCTTGCTCTGTCACAGGCCTGAGAAGCTTGGGAAGGTATGCCTTTGTTCGCCTAGATGGTGAAATGAAATGAAATGAAATATTTATTTCTCAACATTGACAATTACTTGTTCTTATTGACGTCAAATAAAACATGATTCTACCACCAGTTCGAAAAAACCTTCGTGAAAAAGAACAGGCAATAAACTTCACGGGTATAGTTTTTTCAAAATAAATTTACAGAGTCTCTTTATGTCTATACAAAATTATTCTTTTCTGCATCTGTTAGCTCGGCAAGTCTCCCTCCCCGCAAGTATCCAAACGACGAACACCCTCAAACGGCACCCGTTCACGAGTTAACGCGGGATCCAGCCATCGCACTCCTCACCCATATTAGAGGGAAGTGAGCGACCCGTCACCCGACGCTACCATAAGAAGACGTACTTTAGTGACAATGACGCTTTAGATATTCATCGGGACAAAGAACTCATCGAACATACAGACACATTACACATGCTTTGTTACAAATACTAGTACAATCCTGTTAATGAAGGGATTATACCCAAGGGCTTTTATCATCCAAATAATCGGATAGTTTATAATATGCTTTAGCACACAACTTCTCCTTTATAGTTTCTTTGAATTTGTCAATAGGAAGACCTTGGATATCCTCAAGAACCTTATTATAAAAGCGTATACATTGACCCATGAATGAGTTAGTGACTTTATGAAGCCTACTATTATGAGCTGCCAGCATATTTCTTCCTCTTGTGTTAACATTGTGCAGATCTTTTTTTTCTTTTGAACAAGGTTATGTTCTTTTTTACATACATTAAATTTTCTAAAATATATTGTGAATGGAAGGTAAGAATATTTATTTCCTTAAATTTACTTCTAAGTGGCACCCTTGGACCGAGCTGATAGATTGCGCAAAGAGCCCTTTTCTGCAGAATAAATATAGTATCGATGTCGGCAGCACACCCCCACAACAGAATACCATATGTCATGAGGCTGTGGAAGTAACCAAAATAGACTAATCGAGCAGTTGTTTCATTTGAAGTTTGTCAAATTTTTTAACAGCATATGCGGCAGAGCCAAGCCTTTTCGCTAAACCATCAACATGCGGTCCCCTCTGGAGTTTGGCGTCTAAGGTTATGCTCAGAAATACAGTTGAGTTTACAGGAGTCAGTTCCTGGCTCTTAACTACAATGTTTGTGTTTACCTGTTTGACATTTGGCAATGTAAACTTAACACATTTCGTTTTTTTTTCATTGAGGTGCAAATTATTAGCAGAGAACCACTGCTCTGTGTTGGAGATGCATTTGTTTACTGCTCGATAGTCAGTTTCTTGTCTTTTGATTTTAAATAAGAAGGAAGTATCGACAGCAAACAATATGACCTCGCATTGATTCTTAACGACCGATGGCAGACCATTGATATATACTAAAAATAGGAAAGGACCAAGAACTGAGCCCTGGGGCACACCCATTGTCACTGCCGATACTGATGATTTTTCTCCATTTATTGCAACTTTCTGTTTTCTATTAGAAATATATGATTTAATCAAGGCAAGCGCTCGGTTTTTGCCGTAATGGTGCAGTTTCATGAGTAGAGTAGTATGATCCACACAGTCGAACGCCTTGGACAAGTCACAAAAGACACCAATAGCATCACACGACTCCTCCCAGGCGCTGAATACGTGTTTTATGAGCTCAACACCGGCATCGGTTGTTGAGCGATCCCGCGTGAAAGCAAATTTCTTAAAATTCATTTAACTATTACCGTAAAAATGAGAAAGTAATTGATTTAAAATTAATTTTTCAAAAATCTTACTGAGCGTTGGTAGTATTGATATAGGTCTAAAATTATTAGGGTCAGTCATACTACCTGCTTTGAATATTGGAATGACCTTACTCAATTTCATTAAATCAGGATAAAAACCATTGTCAACACAGTCATTAAAAATACTGGCTAAGTACGGGGCTATACCGTCAATGACAGATTCAATAATTTTAACAGAAATCCCATCTAAATCGGCAGTATTTTTTACTGTAATGCTTTTAAATGCATTTAAAACTTGTGGCACAGTAACTGGTTTAAAAATAAAATCAATATCGCATGAATTTACATTTTCCGTTAGCAGTGACTGTGCAAGAGTGGAACATGAATTAATACTCGAAATAGTTGACACAGGGATGGCAGTAAAAAAAATTTCAAATGCTTCAGCATTATCTTTGTCAGTTGACAACACTTTATCATTAATTTTTAAATTATATTTGGTGTGCGGTTCTTTTGCTTTCCCAGTTTCCTGATTAATTATATTCCATGCAGTTTTTGAAATGTTAGTACTATATTTAATTTTATTATTGATGTTATTAGATTTAGCTACACTGCATACTCGTTTCAATAATTTTGAATACTTTTTAACATATTAATAAAATGTCTTATTATGATTATAAGTTCTTTCACTGTACAATTCATATAATCAATTTCCACTTCTGCATATTCCCACTGTTGCCTAGTCACTAAACCTAAATAAATTATTATTTATACATATTTTCTTTTTTTTAAAACAGAGTAATATTCATTTCTTATTATATTATGAATAGAGTTATATTGAGTAATAGGATATCCACAGTAATCTAATTTAAATGTTTTTTCAAATACATTTTTCCTACATGTTTCAAGCCGTCTCTCATTCATGGGTATTAAGGTAATTTCTCTTTTTAGAGTCTTTTTTAGCCCAATATCAAAAGTGGCCAACTGCCCACTATAATCTGTTTGTAGTTTATTAATTAGTGGCTTTGTACATGGCATTAAATATGTAAAAATGTTATCAAGACATGTGGCTGAGGTCGCTGTGATTCGCGTAGGCTCTAAGAAGAGATTTTTTAGGTTGTAACAATTAAAAGATTCATAATCGTTTACTTTGTGACGTCTCTACTAATAAATCAATATTAAACTCGCCACAAATAATTATTTCTTTGTTTTTGTTATTTACTCTATGTAATACCTCATCCATAGTGCTCTCAAATACTTCAAACGGTGAGGATGGGGGTCTGTATTCACTTATTATAACAATATTCCCTATCTCATTACAGGCTATTTCAACTGATCGCTCAACAGACAGACTTACAATATCAGTGCGTTCTTTAAATGTTAGGCTCTTATGAGTGATGATCATTGAGCCGCCGCAAGTTGTTTGTTCTCTGTTGAAAGAACTAGCAATTACATGATTCTTATATGAAAACATAATTTGACACTGTCTAAGCCAGTGTTCTGTGATACATAGTACATGAACATTTTCACAGTTTATGAATAGTTCAATCTGTAATTCCTTACCATCAATGCCTTGCATATTTTGATGGACTATGTTCATAAAATTATTTTTTACATTTCTTAAATTACTACTTAGAATACTGGTGCTAGATGTATTATCTGTTGTCACTAACTTATGTTTAAATTATTCCTAATACTATGTTTTGGAATATTACATTCTAATGGGTCAAAAGTATAAAGTGACTGCTCAATAGAAGCAGTGGTTGTAGTCAACGAATTGACTGTTATGTATATAATGTGTTAGTCTCTTGGCACAATTATCGCGCGCCTGGTGTCACTTTGCTTCAAAAATAATATAGATATTATCTGCCTGTAGCTATTTTGCGTAATATACTTCTTTAATGGGAAGAAAAGATTTTTTATTCAAAGAGTTAATAAAAAAAAACAATGGTCTGCATCGTCGCGAAGGCTCTTTTTACATGCTGTCTGGAGATACCTTTTAATGTCTTTCTAAAGCTAAAGTCTTTCTAAAGCTTTCAAAAGTTCAGTTAGAGAACCAAAATTACCATAAATAATAATAACGTTGCAGTCAGTCAGTCACTGTGCTTTATAATAATTTTATAACTCTTTTAGTTTCTTGAAAACCTTATTTTGATCAATTCAAAGGCAAACCTGCTGTATTACATACTAATTTACCTGCTAAAAGGAGAGGAGAGAAACATGTACACGACTTCTTACAACGGATATTACACGACAAACAAGAGTTTTATGGTAAACAATGATACTCGTAGTTAGTTCTAATCTCATTAGCTCATCGCTGAGGTTTGGTTGTATGGAAATGTGATTTAGATCTAATTATGCTCAGTTAAGCTTACCGTTAGATGGCATTACATATTGGCAGGTATATTAAATCACGCAAGCGTTGTTTTTAAAATATAAAGTATGTTTGTGATCAAAGGCCGATTAAAAGCCTGAGTTAAGGTATATTTAGGCAATCACGATGAAATGAAGAAAAAAGAAGACATTCATCGCGGGTATTTTTTTTACCTATGATGAACTAGATTATTTTGATTTAGTTTTAGGTAGGACCAATCTGCTATTTGCTTTGCCTTTTACGTAACATTATTTTTTTAATATACGACAAGCATTATCATTTTACACATTAACTAAGGTCCATAATAATTGACCGCGTACTGTAAGGTGACTTAGCTATCCCAATTCATAAATATTATTTTTACTTCTATTGCCTGTGAATTGTTTTGCATATGAAATCGCCCGCCAGAATCCAAAAGTAAAAATTCTTACTACCTTGTATGGTTTTTTTATTTTTAATTTAACTGAATTGTATTGTTTGTTGATAGATTTGCAATAGAATACATATTAAGTAAAATTCTTCTCTGCGTTTCTATTTCAGTTCATGAGATAAGACCCGCTGACAGACCGAAGCAAGAACGGTCAGACGCGAGTCGAGATAGTTTGAATTAAAAATTTGGCTACTAGTTAAATTTGGCTACTAGTTAAATTTGTAAAAAGTAAATTCCTACAAAACATGGAAGGATGGAACCTTTTCCAGCTCATAACAATTTTATTTATGTAATGTTTGATTTTGCTTGGATTTAACTGAAAAAATTTTTTTTTTCATATTATGTCATCTTAGAAAAAAATAAAGTTTTAATTTGCTGATATAATATAAAACCTTTGTAATTAAATACATCGTAAGTAACTCCGTATCTCTTAAATAACGCAAACCTTTTTGAAGTAAATTGTTCCTTACCTCAGATATCGTAATCGAATCGCGGCACAGATATAAAACCTCATTACAAGTCACATGTAGGCGGGATTTAAGAGGACGCGCCCTTATTGGGTATCTTTGTGTCTCTGGCGGGAAATGTTTAAAATTACAGCACCGAGTGTAGGAATATTTATCTTTGAATGAAACGCGACAAGCTGATTAAGTTTCAGAGATTTAATGTTTTGGCATTCAAATGGCAAAATATTGATTGTGGTGTATTTAGACGTATGGGAAAAATAAGAGGAGAATATTTTTATTAATGAACTATGAATGATCATTTTAATGAAATTATGATGATGAGTTAGATAAACGTTTCTAGTCACCATAGTTTACTTAATGGTATATTGGGAAACTGTTGTTTTTTTAATTGTTTTTTTAAATACCGCAATTGACAAAAAACTACTGCACTTTTATACTAGCTAACTGTTCTTTGACTAACGCAACAAAATATTCCTCGAAATAATAAAAGTCCAGGAACTAAATGAAAAATTTATTCAAAAGGGAATCTACGAGTATTTGGATTCGAGCACAGTATACCGCTTCTCTGCCTCCTGAACTTCTGAAGTCAGTTTCACCCTCGCGTCGCTTCAAGCCGTCACAGACTTCGCTTCGTACTATTTTCTTTACCTATTTCATAAAAAGAGGACTTTCAACAGGAGTGATACAAAATCTGATTAAGAAATTCATTACAGAACTGTCTTTACTTGAATCTACAGTATTCTCCAATAATACCGGCAGGGAAGTTCGTTTTGTGGGTACCAGTAGACCGAGCTGCAAAAGCTATTATGAAAATAAGGAATCACCTCCATTAGGACTGTAATTATTATTTGCAGACTGTCTGTTGAACAGGTATTCTTTCGTCATAGAGCACGAAGTTTCATCAATGATTTCGAAATTCGTCCCTCTGTTGCAGTCATTAAAGTTGCGAATGGCTTAAAGATTACTGAATAGCACCAGGTTTGGTTCCGTGAGCCAAATGCGAGAGATTTTGAATTCGCCTTCCTTTGAATCTTTTATCGAATTTCAGCAAAAAGGCATAGATTGACGAAAATATATTCGCACGTAAGGTAGATACCTAATGTAACCTGGCGCGCACCCTGTATAAAACGAATTGAGTTTACAACCCGATTGGTATTCTCATTTTTTGAGATAGCTCTAGCCTTTGAATGACGCTGATTGCTCTGCGGTTTTTGTAAAATCATGTCTTTATTTGAAAATGATAAATTGGAAAGAAAAAGACGTACTACTAAATTATTAAAGTGATGTCTTTGTTTAAGGAATCAAATCCTTTAGTAAATTTTTTATTGAAAAACTTTTGTACAAGACGTTACGTTACCGATAGAAGAAAATACACTTTTTAAGTATTTACTCAACTTCCCAGGCTTGATTCTTGACTAATCCTATTATACAACTGAGTTAGTTTAAGTTGTAGGTAACGTTGAAAATACGACATCACAAACTTTGTTCTAAAAAATATACTCATTTTTATGAGGACAATAACTTCTAAAGTATTTAGCCTTATCAATGTTCAAATTTCAAAAACTTTTCAGGGATTAGAAATTTGAACAAGCATTGATTTACATAGCTTTACACATCAATCATCTAATGTTTAACCGGTCGTGAAATCCTGGTAAAGTTTCCGCGAGTCTAACAAATGTATTCCTAATCCGCTGTGGTCGATGTTCGACGCTATAATTAAGTAGAATTATTCATATCCACACTTCGACGAGTTGCCGGCGAATTAGTTCGGTAAACACAAAGCCAACCTAGGCCGGGGAATCGTTGCGTTAGCACAACTCTAAACAATAGGAAGAGATTGTATTGTATGTAAGAAATGCTTTCAAACTAATCGATTGTTGATAACAATCTTGAGTTTGATCTAGTGAGATGGATGCTGAGTGAGTAACTATAGTTATATCTACTAAGAGATTAACTAAGAACTAAGAAAATAATAGTTATATTATTTTTATCTTATAATTATTAGTTTAATACACTTATACAGTAAAAAAGTTAAATGATAATGAATATACAAATTTATCTAATAGGATTAATTAACCATATTATGTACTAACTTACAGTTGCTAGATTAGACTTTGTCTTACTAGACAGTAATGAAGTGATCCGGCAGAGAACCAGGGTCATCGACATAGCGCACCGGATTAGCAAACTGAAGTGGCCATATTAGCCGAAGAACCGATAACCGTTGGGGTAAACGAGTTCTTGAGTGGAGACCGCGTCTCGGCAAACGTAGTGTAGGACGTCCTCAGACACGGTGGAGTGATAATTTGCGCGGGATGGCTGGCAGGAGCTGGATGCGAGTAGCCGAGGATAGACCTCGATGGCGTGAAATTGGGGAGGCCTATGTCCAGCAGTGGACGAATATGGGCTGATGATGATGATGATGATGATGCTCACAGTGCATAATATAATCTTTTAATATTTTACAACTTAGTACCGTTATCGTAGCAAAATAGCTGAATTGCCAAAGTCTGGCCTCAATAACTTGTTGCATACCTCGCGATAGGCTTGCTATGCTGGTTTTCTACGAATGATCTCATTAGATATTATTGAATTGTTTCCACAAAACCGCGCGAAACATTGTATTGAGATATAAACTATTGATTGAACACTTACTTTAAGGGATAACTTGGTTGCATTGCAAATATTGAGTACTTAGATCATATAATATGTACAATTTTTAGCGTAATTAATAACACTGTCGCGAAATGAAGCATAAAACGATTTACTTTACTTTTGAACCTGCATGTTCATAATTTGTGTTTGCGTTATTTTACCGCCCCTGCGAGCTCAGCAGCTGCTGTTATTGATTGTACACAAACAATATACCCGATCACCAGCCAACAACTCGTGTGGAAACTCGATTAAAATTGAATATAGAAAAGAGCTCGTTCCTACTGGTCGGCGAGGCGCCTCGATCTAGCGCAATGGTTCTAGGTTGGTACTCTTGTCATAGCTGTAGTTGTAGTCGAGGGAACAGCTATTTTGTACAAAATTATATTATTTATAAATAATCCATGATACTGGAATTTAAAAGTAGCCCTTCGAGGCACCCGGTGGATAAAGACAAAGAAAATAAAGAAATAATCGAACTTTATTCAACGAAATACGTTTAGTTGGTATAAATAACATAGCTTTTTCATATACTGGATCTTGGTTTCTGAATTATCTCAAAGTAACTAGGAATTTAGAAAAAAACTGAAAATAGTTAACCCCTCTAAAGATAATGTAAATAAATTATTTAGTTTTTATTTTCGAAACCTATTTACATAACGTAAAATACTGGCTTATACACGTTTAATATATGCCAACAACCAACCTCTTTGTTCTCGCTGTCTCAGGCAAACGAGTAACAAATATTTGATTTTGTCAAAATATTGTTTTAGTAGATAAATGTTACGCTGTACCTTATGAATACGGAGGGTATAAATAGGTGTACATTAAGTCGACTGCTATAACAGTAAAGGAAAATGATGTGAGGAAATCCACATACCGAAGATAATTCCAACGGTACGTGTCAACTCTGCTGCAACTATAAATTGCCTAAAAATCTAAGGAGGTCCCTTAGTAGACCGACCTTCTTGCAGTGGGATAATAAAGGCTGTCATGGAAACAGTTTAAAAATAGCACAGATGAAACTTTTCTTTCTACATTACGTTTCCAATGCACGTGAGTATTTCAGGATTTCCTTTCAACAGAATTCTTTGCTTCAGGATCTAAGATTGTAGATAGCGATAGGGCCAAATGCGATACTTTATTTTGAAAGCGAGGAAAATAGAAAACTTTGCTCTCAAGTACCGAATGAGGATAATCTTATTGAAATACAAAGTTCACTTGAGAACCGTACACATTTTCAGATCGGTTCATGGCTAGTTTTATTATAGTGGTGTTAGAAGTACTGACTTAATATCTCGCAATACAGTCCTTCCTACGTTGACCGGCGTAATAAACACGTTTACAAAGGTCATTGTAGGTCAAAGGGACGGAAAGTGGAATTACTGGAACAAGGCAATTTCAACCGACGCCTACGGTCGGCAACGCTAAGCAGTCGATATCATAATCACTATTAATAAATAAAACAAATAAATAAAACATCTATGATTAATGAGGTCCTTATTTGCGGATGCGATTTACCATCGCGTAAACTGCGTGGTCCTTTGCCGGCTTTAAATACAGTAAAATAAAAACAGAGATTGTTTGGTAATCATACTTCAGTTTAAATTTAGCGCCTTTTATAAGAGGTTAATCTTATTAAAGGCGGCTAATGATCCTTAGCCTATTTAAAATGCACCAATCGTGACGCACGCATCCGACCAATCGCAAGCCAGCTTTGAGAGCAAGGCTGAAAGACGTTTGACAGATGTTAAAACCCAAGAGAACCTCACTTGCTTTTTTTTCACTGATCGTGTAAGATCGCTGCACCGTAAGCGCATTTATAATCCAGAATTATTTATAATTAATACTCAAAAATAAAGCTGTAACCTGCTAATGAATGGAGGAATAATAACCATTGGGCAAATTGATCAACTAAGGGGGCTCCCAATACCCAGGATTAAAAGGGATTTTTTAAGGAAGCACATGTCCTAAAGTCTGGTGAGCATGGAATCGGAATTTTGAGTCTTTATTTAGGTGTAGGATTCAGAGTTTGTTTTTTTTTGTGTTCAAGTGTTTTGTTTTTCTCGATGTGCGCTTCCCGCACAAAGGTTCTAAAGTATTAATAAAACACCATTACATTTAATCCAAATCTCTAAAATGTTTTTCTTTGTTTTATTTTCAATCGTCCCTTGTGCAGTGGATGGCGCTTGGACACATTGAAATGAATTGAAATGAAATATTTATTTCTCAACATTGACAATTACTTGTTCTTATTGACGTCAAATAAAACATGATTCTACCACCAGTTCGAAAAAACCTTCGTGAAGAAGAACTGCCAAGAAACTTCACGGGTATATTTTTTTCAAAATAAATTTACAGAGTCTCTTTATGTCTATACAAAATTATTCTTTTCTGCATCTGTTAGCTCGGCAAGTCTCCCTCCCCCCAAGTATCCAAACGACGAAAACCCTCAAACAGCAGCCGTTCACAAGTTAACGCGGGATCCAGCCATCGCCCTCCGCAACCATATTAGATGGAAGTGAGCGACCCGTCACCCGACGCTACCATAAGTACATTGAAATATAAATCCCTGTTTAAGAACCGAGCGCGGCAAGCTAGCGCTTCTTACCAGCCTTGGATGTTGGTTCCATATTTTCTAGCTATTTAGGTACGGCCATTTGCTCTACTTTAAGTTATTTTTGTGGGATACAGGCATTTTACAGTGTAAGTCCTAGTGTGTCTAAATAGTATGTATTACCCAAGTTGTAAGTAGAAATGAATGATAATGTTAATTGATAGATAGGTCGGTTTTGAAAATGTAAAGCCTAGTGTGAGCTTATCATATATTAAATTGTAATGAATTCAGGAATTTTATATTATAAAGTTCAGGATAAAACGTTTCCTATGTAAAGTCTGGAAAATGCAGCTTTTAATGGACCAGCTATTTTTTTGCAGCTTGACAAATCCCCAGAGAAATACCCTACTGTATGGCTCAGGGTAGACAGAGTTTGTGTTATGGATGGCCATACTGCGCACTGTTGGGTTTATTGGATATCATTGTCGGATATCGGTAATCGGGATCAGGAATCGAACCTATAATCTAAGGCTTCGCTGCTCGGCCGTCCATATTTTAAATTTTTTAATCGATTACGATTCAGGGATTTTCAATTACAGTTTAAGAATCAAAGCTATAACGCATACTGACAATGACCTCAGACTTATTTTTGCTAAATGTCAAACAAAAAGCGATTTGGAGCTTAACATACTCTCAAATTTCTAAGTACGCTTTTAAGATTTTAATCTTAGTAAAAAAATTTAAATTTTTTGGAAGCCTTTTCGTCGTAGAACACAGAGTACCTAGTTATGATTAAAAAGTTATAACTTCCACTTGCTTCTAATCTTAATTATTTTTAAATTTTGACCAGTCAGTTTGACTAACAGTTGTAGGTACTTAAACCTAAAGTTGTTATCAACAAATCTGCTTGATAGTAAACACGCCGTACTATGACAGTAAATTGACGTTTAATGCCTTTTTCCCAAGAAATTTTCATGAATTATTGCGGTTTTATGAAAATTTTAAGTTAAACATATCGTTAATTAAATTTTGTATTAAGAAAACCATATTGATTGTAAGCGTACTGTTACTCCTGCAATATACCTTTACTGTTGATAAACTTCTTAATAGTGTAATAAAAAAAGGTTTTATACTTAAATATAAGAATATAGAAATAAAGTTACCTTTTTACCTTTGAAAAACCTCGCATTTTATAGTTCAATAATGTCTCCAAATCTTATCTATTTTAATCTCTTAGAACAGAAAGATACCTAAGGCAACATTTTAACAAGCAGGTCACAATTTAAACGAATGTTTTCTTAGGATCGCAATTTCTTTTACAAGCTTATCTAATGAAGTTCGTACATGGGCACGTGCTCTTACGGCGACCATTCAACTGGTAAACGCCAAATACCTCGATTTTAGTTTGGTGTTAATAGTCAAAAAAGAGGGTTGATGCATTGTTTGACGAACGAGTGGTGTAATGGTAAGTAGTCTTACCTCATACGCCGAAGGTCCCGGTTCGGATCTTAGCCGAAGCATTCATTTGTGTGATGAACACAGATGTTTGTTCTCGGGTCGTGGTTGTTTGTATTTATATATGTATGTTTATTCTGAGTTCCCCCCAGTTCGCTGTAAGGTCATCCATAACACAAGCTCTGCTTGCTTTGGGGCCATATAGCTGGTGTGTTTGTCTGGGGATTTACGATAATTATTATTTATTATATTGGTCATTGTTTTCATATAGCATCATTTGCCTAAGGTGAACATTACTTACACTCATAGAAGATCTCATTCTTAGTTACGTAACCTGGCCCTTCCAAACCAGTGGTAGTTTCAATATACGACGTCCTAAGCCGAGGTCCGTGCCCTTTCGGGTGCCCTTAGGCGTGTCGTATGTGGGAGTAGTTTAAGTTCCGGCTAAGTGCCTTCAGCGCTAGGCTACAAAGTCCGGTGACATTTAAAAGGACCGTAGGGCCATAAATAAACTGTTCATTTCGAAAAAAATGTAACATAACAAATATTAATAATGAAATCAATTTAATTACGTAATTTTGTATTGGTCAAAGAAAAATAGTTGTGATATATTAAAGCGCTGATGATATGATGTATAATACCGTAAGCGTTTGAGGTCGGGTCCGTATTTTCCATATAAAACTTGTGCCATTACTGGTGTCTAAAGATAAAGTCACAAGTTATTTGCCAAGTAATATAATGAAGTAAAAATGTATCTTTCTTAGATGGAGCCGCTCCAAGGCACTGTGTCAAGACATGATCTAATATATAGATAATGGAGTTTGATACTTACAATGTTCTAGAACGCTGTCGGGATTCACTGAGTGTTTGATTAAAATTCTGTAAGTACACGAGGAATTAATGTGTAAGAAAATACAATTTAAAGTTTTCAGTAAATATAGAAATGAGCTACTTCATTTAATACTTATACCTGATAAAACATAGCGTTCATTCAAGCACACAATACCGCACAGTAAAACAAACAGCTATGTGTGAAATCGCCGGAAATATTTAGCTACTGTTTTGTTTTAACTCCGTTACCTTACAGCTAGACTTATAGTGCCAATAATTCGACATAAAATATTATATTTACCTTCCCTCCAGTGAGATATGTTGTGTGACATGACAAATCGCTGTACTACAAATGGATGGACATTCAATTTCCGGTTTTCCGTTTCCGTTCAGCGCTCATCTGTAAATAGTTTATTAAAAAGCCTGTTACGCTATCAGTTAACTTATCACTTACATGTAAGGTTGTTAGTTGCATGACTTTTGAAGCTTTGTTTTGTAGTCTACCATTATCAGTTAAATAACAATTTGAGAAGGGAAAATACATTTAGTTTCGTAGCTGGCAGACGAGCACGCAACCGTAGTAGTCGTAGCTGTTTAATTTATCAATATGTGATTGTGACATCGGCTAATGATGCATTTTGCCGTGTCGCCGACCGTAGGCTGCAGTTGGAATGCTTTTGTCCCGGTAATTGTACTGGCTGTTCCATCCCGGTAACCGTACAACCACGTACGTCGGTCAAAATAGGAAGTTCTGTAGTACCGTCCCAGACGACATCTTAACGAAGAAACTGTATCGATGTGTTAGACATAATCAGCGTTACCTCGTGAACGGGTGCCGTTTGAGGGTGTTCGTCGTTTGAATAATTATTTAAGACATAAAGAAACGTTGTAAATTGATTTAAAAAAATTATACCCGTGAAGTTTTTTACCAGTTATTCTTTTTTACTGGTGTACACAGTGTAACAGTTGAACGTTTTGTTATAGGTGGTAGTCATGTTTTATTTGACATCAATAAGAACAAGTTATTGTCAATGTTGGGACATAAATATTTGAATTTGATTTGCCTACAAAAAAAGACGACCATCACGCAAGCAATTGTCGCCCATAGTCTGGGGCTCCGCCCATTGCCCCGAAGGTACCAAAGCCTACCATAATATGAAATCGAAATAGCCATAGCTTTGACCAATTCAGTTCAGAAGTGCATCAATAATAGAAATATATAAAAAAAAACTATTCTGAAATTCTCAATGATAGCCTGGTAAACTCGCAATACCGACGATTTAGCAAAATTGAAACTTATTCCTTTATTCCCTAGAAGGAAATATTTAACATTCAGCAAAAATAATGGCGCTCTTGTATTTATTGCAAAAGTTCCCACTAGACAATATAAATTAAATTTATTATTGCACTATTCATATGTTAAATAAGATTTTCGCTGGTTTTTGATCCTTTAAATAAATGTTTAATTATCAAAGAATTACGCCCTATTCAAATTTGTGTAAATGTATACCTAACCTCATATAACCTAACCTAACCTAAAGTGTACTTGTACACATTATTCCGTCATTTGTAGAGTAGGGTAGGAGGTTGCGTACTTATTCTTACGAAGAGTTTAAATGTGGTGTACGTGATGATTAGATCGGCATATAGTTTAAATTTGTTCTTAGGCAATGTTTTACATTGTACAGGTTGATGTTGTTTCAATTTGTAGTCAATTAATAGTTTAAATAAAGTTATGAAATGCTTATTAACTGCTAAACAATATTGTATGTGCCAGGCAGCATCTGAGATCAAATAACATCAATAACCTCGATTTTCATATAATTCAAGAAATATATTTCTCAAATTTCAGCATATTCCTCGATTATTTTCAGCCATGGTTCCCTAAATGCATTCAATGAGATACACCATCTGTTTTCCATTTTGCTGCTTTATTTAAGCCCAGCTGGTGGTACCCTGATATATTAAATAACAGATTTCCCTTATTTCGTTTATATTATTCATTTCAATTTCTTTAGGTTGTGATATTTTTCTTCGTTTTCTATTTTTGCTATAAATTTCTTGAGGTTCTTACAGAAGAGGAAGTTAGCTAGAATCAACGTTAGCTATCACTAAAAAGTATTTTTATAGTTTTCATGTACATGTATATAACATGCTTATATGCAATACTTAATTACTTAAGGAGGCGTGCTATAAAATCACCACCCGCGGCTAATCCATAATCCATACCTATAGTACCATTTTGCATACAAAATACCGTTTATTTGATTGAAACCACGCAAAGTCCGTGATTTATGCCATTAAATCGGTCCATCAATTAAAAAACCACATAGTTTTAATAGCTTTCAAAGGATACACTACATTTAACGATTCATTTTACCAGAATTTATTGGGAACACCACTTAGACAACATGAGCTACAAATTCG
Source organism: Marasmarcha lunaedactyla (assembly GCA_923062675.1). Taxonomy (NCBI): domain Eukaryota; kingdom Metazoa; phylum Arthropoda; class Insecta; order Lepidoptera; family Pterophoridae; genus Marasmarcha; species Marasmarcha lunaedactyla. Next base: position 5,979,289 of record OV281345.1, on the reverse strand, counting down.
GATTGCAAAAGTACCAACATACTTCGATCAGATATCCGTAATGGTTGTGGTTCGGATACCGGATACCAGGTCTAGATCGGCCAGCAAAAGACTCAGGCAAGTCTGGAACGCCCGTAGGTTCAAAAACGAGATGGAAAATGTCTTAAGCTAGTCGTTGCATTTTATTATACACTTTCTGATCAAGGTTACTGTAAAAAGCTTTCATTGGTAATTATTGCCAATATTACTTTTACTTCAAAAGTTACTGGAATTCCTATAATCTCTGTGCTTCTATAAAAGAAGATTTATGGTAGTATTCCATAAATCTTCGTAACAATTATTAAAAAACTATCGGTTGCACAGATCCTCGGAAACACGCAGTTGAAATGAAATGAAATGAAATATTTATTTCTCAACATTGACAATTACTTGTTCTTATTGACGTCAAATAAAACATGATTCTACCACCAGTTCGAAAAAAACCTTCGTGAAGAAGAACTGGCAAGAAACTTCACGGGTATATATTTTTTTCAATATAAATTTACAGAGTCTCTTTATGTCTATACAAAATTATTCTTTTCTGCATCTGTTAGCTCGGCAAGTCTCCCTCCCCCCAAGTATCCAAACGACGAACACCCTCAAACGGCACCCGTTCACGAGTTAACGAGGGATCCAGCCATCGCCCTCCTCAACCATATTTGAGGGAAGTGACCGACTTGAAAGGTTGAACCGTTCTTTGAAAGTTTCCACTTCCCGAACACTTGTTATTTGTACCAAACTACTGTATTTTATGATCTAGGTTTACGTGTGGGAGCGGAACAATAGCTACCCTAGAATGCTTTGAAACTAGATATAATTATATATACTATTAGCAAAATAATTGCTAAGATCTTGGTTGTATCATGCTACATATTGTGGAAAGAACGAAATGAGATAGAAGCGATACTGTATTACAAAATAAGGGTCAGTTTCAAGTTTTATTAAAAGACTAATTTATATTTGATAGTTATCAAGGATGTCCCTTAGATTAAGAGACCTTTTCAATTTCGTAACGCTTTTATTTCGTAACGATTTTATTAAAGGTCGACCTATTTTGCAGGAATCACAGCTGCTTAGAAAATGGTTTCGGTTAAACGGTAATTTTATGCACAAACTCTTTGAATTCAGCTTCTCTGCGAACACCAGGACGTGCAGAAGCAATTTTTTTTACGTTCGCGTCCCTGCTTCACCCCCGACCCTTTTTAAAACAAAATAAGAATTGCTATTTTGGTTTCCTCCGGTACTGTTCACTTTGGACGTATAAGCAGTGGAGAATTCAATGAAATACCAGCGTCGTCTTCGTGCAGAAACCACAAGTCGTGGTTGGAATAATAACGAGGTTACGATGGATTCTTTGATGTTATTGGATACAAATTTTTGTTTGAAAACATTTTGAGTTTATGAATAAAGTAATGCGGTGTAATTTTCTTTCTATATTAGGTATTCACGGGTTATTTATTATCATAAACAACTTTGAAAACTCTTCTCGCGAAACCAACCTTCGTGTTTTACATTAAAATATTTATTTGGACAATTCAAAAAGCTTTTTTTAATCTCAAAACATAACCGCACTGTCTAGGGGTCAGTTTTATTGACAAGTACAACGATTCTCACTTTGTATGTATTTTTACTTTCCTGTAAAGGGCAATGGAGGCAGCCTGCGCAGGTCACTGTCCTTCAGTGCTCGGTTGACTGAATTTATAATTTTCTACTCTGTGAAAAATTTATTTGGAAACAATTTTGATAAAGCTTTTGCAAACATTTACGGCATTTCGTTGGTTCGTTGATTATTTGCGTTACATCTTGTTTAATAACATTAATTAGAAGGTTATTTTGAAAGTAGAAATTAAAGTTAATTAAAATTCCTTGTCTATTATGAAAGTAGTAAAATAAATACAATCAATTTGTTTCACAAACTTTATGGCCTAGGAAAGAGGGGACAGTGAATTTTATTATGAAAAAAATGTTACTAATGTATTAACTACGTACACTAAACGTCTACTATAAATAGTGCCATTCGAAGATTATTCCTGAAACCCATAAAATTACTATAGTGATTTTATCATTGTGCTTAGGCAAAAGTAACCACATGCAGATAGAAAGAATAGAGAAGACGCTATATGATATAATTTTCAAAAATATATTTAGAATGAATTCATGAATGCGAAAAGAAATGAATACACGAAATTCTACAGAAAACTATTTTGCTGTTGCTCTACGTCTTTGTCTTTGTAATAAATCGAATTTAATATATATATATATATATATAAATTTATTTAATATCGCCACCAATATTGCTTTCAATTGTCATTCAGGCAGTGCTTTAAAAAGTTCTTACAGAATAAATTTTTTTTAATACATAGTGTGGCTGGAAACATGACATTATTTCCGTAGTTAAGGTAGATAAGTCTGCACCACTGTCTCAAGCGGGCTATAACACGAACTCTACTCACATTACACACAAACATCGGAAACACTTTTATTGACAATAAAAGTTACGAGAAGTAGAAACTATTGCAATTATATGAAGTTCTGCCACATTGGGCCGGTGATACGTATAGTGTACATCATTAATTACAAAATTAAGAGAAGTCTGCAAGGAGTATGAAAGTGAATACAAGGAGTCCGCAATGCACTCTCGACCCGGTTTTAAGTTTGACTATGCGCACTGTCACTTTTCCTCACACCACTCATTTTTCTTTCAAACAACTGTTGATGCAGCATCACGCAGCAGCGTTCATTTTCCGTGCTTTTGATATTGTGCAACGTAAATACCTAATTAAGGAAAAGTAGTATGTTATAACGTCGGTAAAAACAGGCATTGTCTATGTTGAATAACATTTTTCATTTAATTCTTACTTTACACGTAATTTTCCCTTTTGTCACAGATTTTCCTATAGTTTATTTTCTCTGAAAAGCAATTGCAATTGTATTTTTGCTTTAATTTTATTAACTTTTACAATAAAAGAAATTGTTTACATACATTGAGTCAAACAAGTTACTCGCAAGCTTTTTTCATTCCTCGCCATCATAACTTTACCAATTGCATATTTCATGACACATAAACTTGGGTAATGAGATTCGTGGGATAATTGCACTGTGTTCAGAAATCTTTTATTTTTCTAAGGAAGTCAAAAGAAAAGGTTTGTTATTTTAAAATAGCCTAACGTATAAGAAAATACTAGTGTAAAATTGATACTTGGGACTCGTGTACGTAAGATCAGGGTTGCCTCGCAAATTACTATACGTGATGATTTTATGATTGTAGCAATTTAATTTTACAGATCTGTTATCCAAGTATTTCACTCTACATTATTCAAAATATGTATGATACACTAAAATCAATGATCTTAAAGAAGTAATATAAGCTTAATCACTTTCACCTGCGAGCTTTTACTAACAAGTTATATTATAAAAAGTGATATCTCGAAATGATTTTTGAATTGTAATCAGACTTTTTCAAAATATCGGATTTTACATGATACAAAACTTATCCTAATATATTGGATTGCATGGAATATTGAAAGTCAGGAATAGTATCACTCGATTTTCCGTAATTACAGGCAATTTAGCTAGTCTGTTCACAAATTGTGCAATTATTGCGGAGGTAGAGGGCGCTAATGTGCACGATTCATCATTCGACAGAGATTTGTGGTAGCATTCGTGTTTTCTCAGTAGTAGTTAGTTGCCATTTACTTGTAATGCCAACATTTTGTGCACTATGTTGGACTACCTGTTCCTGCGCTTTTATGTTAGTCTAGAGAACGTGCCTTTTGATACACAGAACCAAATTACTATTAATTAATAATTAATAACATTATGATTCGTAACATTACCCTACGTGCAATTATTCTATATCGTACTTAGAGTAAAACTGTTACTTATTTGAAAAGTATTTTACTTCAAAGCGTTTTAAATATTGATTAGAATTTTACTTATTAATGTATCAACTCCAATACTATTAATACGAGAAAAATATAAGTATAAGCGAAACATTTTTGACAACTCCTATGTAGATACTCAAAAATCAAATACCGAAATATTTATGAACTGCTTAACATGAGGATTAGTGGCAGCCCTGGATCGCAATAAATTCGGCTGTAGGGTTGCCGCAGCGCCATTCAGCTTTGAGAGGAAGCTTCTTTATTACGCAGCGAGTATTTTTAACTATGGAGAAGTTGTTTTATGTACGTATTTTAACTGCTGAAGGTAGTAAAATTTACTGCTGAACTACTCAAATGTCACTGGAGTTTTATTTTATTTTGTGTCAAAAATGCCGTTTACTTACGTTTGGAGTTATAGTTTTGTATTTATTATACTTCATCCAGGTGTCTTTTACGAGAAAAAAATCTAAGTGACGCAATGATTAGTATTTCTATAAATAGTTTGGAAAAAATAATCTTAATTTTATTTCAATTCTATAAAAGCAGTAACAAACGATTACGCTATACAATATTCATCATTGAAAAATCGCTCTAATTCAATGAAAATATTTTAACTACCTCTGTTTTCAAGAGATTTGTAAAAATAGCGCAGTTCTGTAAATTTTTGCATCAATATAAAATTGCGAGCATCAAAGAATTGCAGTGTTTATGAAAATTGATGAAATCCCACTGGTTCTCAGGGGTGTATTCGAATCTTTTTTCACTAAACTGCTATAATATATTTATTACTAAAGTGTAGATCTTTTTAATTTACGGACCTTTAGGCCGGTAAAATTAAACCAAAAAATAGGGGTGAGGTTACAATAATTCCCACTTGGCTGAAAATTGGTAGGATTGAAATGTGAAAAGTCCTCATCGATCCGGCCCATGCAAAATATTTTACTCAGGGTCAAAGGTCGCAAAAACGGGGTTTTCGCGATTTTTAGCAAAACGGTAAGTTTTAGTATAAACACATTTCAGACAAAAGCTGGTTAGGACTTTTCACATTTCTTTTTTAATAGTGTATTGAAAAATCCTCCCAATTTTCAGCCAAGTGGGAATTATTGCTTGGATGTCTAAATTGACTGGACTACTAATTGTTTTAGTGAGACTGCATTGTTTTGTATTTTACGGTAAAAAATGCAATTCAACACACAAGGAATTGAAGAAAAAAGACAAATGAAAACCGTTCCTTTAGTTCGTAGCCGTAATGAAAACATCAACGATTCGATTAGCACAGATCTGAATCATCAATTTATCGAACTCAGGTTAAAAATATTGCTAGAGACATGTCAGACTTTGGTCTACGAAGCGTTGCAAGACGTCTACAAAGTAAAGTAGGTGCAATGTATAAACGAAATTATTTAAAATGCATTGGTGCTGCCATGATTTACGTACGTCGTTTAGTGAATCAAGGCGCGGTTTAAACTGCAGTCAGTCTAAGTAGGTACTCAAAAAGTAGTTTTTGTGTTCTAAATATAAGTACTTCAAAATGTAATCTGTAATAAGCCAACAGACTTACTTTACATCAATTCTTAGGAGTATGCTTATTTCGTTGTAATAAGTGATTGATTACCGTGTAGGCCAAAAACACCATGCTTCGAAGAAGCCCCACATAAAACAAACGTTTTTCTTTACAAAGTCCATACTCGTGTTTCTAAAACTTCAATTTATAAAAAGATATCTTAGGTTCTTGATCGGTGAAACAAAATTTTCTTTACAAAATATTTTATTATATTTTATTATATATTAATCACTAAACTTTTTTGAACTATTTTGAATTAAATTAAATTTCAAATCAATTTGATCTTGTATAATTTTACTTGTAATATGCAGCGAAAATTTTGAAACAAACCTCAACTATGTTGAAATTTTAATGAACATTTTCTCGATCGAAGGCACAATCGTATTCTAGTTCCGCCAGCATCTTTCTTCAGCGATTTTTCTTGATATTATTTGGTGTAAATTTCAGTTTAGATGTTCTAAAAATTTTACGTTTTATTCAGAAACATTTCTGTACCACAATAAAAATTACAAAATTAGTTCGGAAGGGCCTGAATTTTTAATTTCTTTTCTTTTGTTAATGGCTGGATACAAATTTATATAAAATAGCCTAGTTATTAACAACTCGTAGTTATTATTTTAACTAAAATACAGCAGACCTGACAATTTCCTGGATAATTAGCACAATAATCACTTTATTTAATTCATGAATAACTCTTCAATGATCAGTTATCTTTTACTGGTTACTTAAATCCATCTGTCGTCGTTGGGGCTCTGCCATAATTCCATCAAAAACGGATAATCCCGAGATATCTTCTATACTTTAAATACAGAATCAGAGTATTTTTCTGTGATCTTCTTAGATATTAAACCCGTCCCTGAGCTTTGGCACGTAATTCAAATAACACCCATTTATGTAATGAATGAGTCAAGATATACGGTAGTAAATGGATGAGAATGTTATTGTTAAAAATCAAATCAAATCAAAACAATCTTAATTTCTTTGTTTAAAGTTATGTATTGTTTGGACAGTACTGATATTGTTAGTCTAACAATTTTTATAATTTTGTATATTGTAATTTTTTGTAATTTGTAACGTTTGTATAATAATTATTATTTTAATATGTATTTTAAAACTTTATAAAACTTTCTTTTCCTTCTATAATATGAATTTGAATTTGTATGATCTTGTAATTGATTGAAATAAATTATTTGATTTGTTAAATTTTGCAATGTATTAACAAACATTTTGTTAACAAGAAATATCAACCTAGTGATTTTGTACTTAAACGCATGTCAGTTGGTCCTTTATTGAATGGCTTATATTTTTAGCTTTAAGTAGTATCTGTATCATTATCGTAAAAGATTTATATCGTAAATTTGAAAGCTTTAGAGGTTAAACATTAAATCAAAAAATTATATCTTTTTAAACCCTCATTGCTAAGTTTTAAGGTCTCAGAAAGAGAACTAAAAGAGCAAAATGCTTAGCGCCATCTTGTGTCGTTATCTTGATTTATTCTTATTAATTTCGACTTTACAAAGGAAGTTAAGTTTGGAGTGTATATGTCGCAAGCAGATAATTGAATTAGACGTTCAACTGAACAGCTGGCCGTTTCGTTGAACGTTTTATGCTTTATGTATAGTCTTACATTTTTATAATGGCACTTCGTGGCGCACCACGCTCACTTCTTTCTCTAGGCTTGTGCAAATCGCAAGATAACATTTTTTGTAAGGAAATAACAAAAATATCGCAAGTTACTTGCTTAATATCTAACTATTTGACATAGCGGCTAGTCTAACAAACCTTTCAATCCATCGGCTAGTTTAGTTGAATGCCTAATTCAATCATCCGCTTGCGACAGATAAATTGGCAAGAAATATTATCATTTTAAATTCCCATTCCTATGAATAATTAAACGTCTGAAGGTCTCGTGCCGCTGCAATTTAAATCTTTACGTATATTTATAAAGGTTTTTGACCTAGATACCGATTGGTCATTTATAACTTACACAAGTTACTGTGTACTCTATTGCTGGTATGTTAATTAACGACGAAGTTTCTACAGCGCTCTTACAAAGTTGGTCGCAGCGGGCTTTGTTCCAAGCTTGCCTGGCTTTCGGCCACAGAAGGGTGTATGATCAACAATTTTTTTATAAGATCACGTACTTTTTTATAATTGATACCAATTCGCGCATTTGTATTAAGATTGCATAATAACTTGTTGGCACTGGATCCCGACCCCTAGTTCTCGCCGCGAACGACTGCAGCTCAGCGGCCTGTCATTGCTGTTCGCTAATGCAGAGATTTCGATGCAAATTACGGTATACAGTTCTGCATATAGTGAACGCCATCCAAGAAGACCCGCCCCCTTACTTTTAAGTCTATACACGGTAGTGTGCGCGTACAGGAAGAACACTGGAGTGCAACGTCGTGATTACACTCATATTTTGTTAATACCGATGTAGGATCTTATTTCCATAACAAAATTGTTAATTTAGTTTTGAAGTGTAGAATTATGTATGTGTAGGTATATCGAGGGTGAATTTTTTTTTCGTGATTACGAACAAAACTGATTTGGACGTATTTTAGATGTCACTTGAGTAACATTACATCTATACCGAAGGGAAAAGAGAAAAAGTTTGTTCGTTTCCTTATCTACATCGATAACTAAACTCTCACTATTAGAAGGCGACGTTACTCAGTAGTATGAGTCAGATACATTTTATCATATTGTTTGCAAGTGACATAAAAACAATACTTTTTCATACGCAGACATCAATACTTCAGAGAAGAAACAGTTTCATCATTTGCGTTATTAAATAAGGTACGTCATCTGATTAACAAAGCAGACAGTCAAGAAAGATCTTTAATGAGTCACAGGTAAAACTAGAACAGAATAACTGAAACCCCTTTTGAAGGGTCGATTCGAGAAACATGCAATTAAAATCTGGGGCGTTGCCAAACGCGGCTTGAAATGCTCGAGGGGCAGCGGACGCTACAGAGTGTGGCTGACGGAGTGTTTGCGCCGCGGCACTGGGACTATTAAATTTATGGAAATGTTCAATGATTGAAGGGTTCTTACTATGTTTACCATTATCCGTAGTAGAGGGTCGTAGTGCCTAAAATTTATCCATGTATTTAATATCACAAGTTATTAAGAACTCTTCATAAAACGAAAGCAAATTTCTACACCTTTCTTGTTTCACGTTGTCGTTGAATTTTTAGATAAAAGATTTCGTTATATCTAGAAAGAATTCACAACGTAGGTAGGGGACTAACTTCCATATTTTGTTCTGAAGAAATTTAAAGCAATGTCGACAGCGTTTGTGTTTAATCATAAATTATAAGTATTACAATTTAAAACTATTGATAAGAAAAGTGCAACGTATAAACAACGTTAACCATTTTATAATTGAATTTCAATAACCCAGTCATGCTAAAAATTGTTGGCACTAAAAACAAATAAGATATTTATAATTTATCTAAAAGTAAATTTGACATGGCTCTATTAATGTCCAGTCTTGCTTGACGTATGTTGATAAATAGGTCTAAATGTCACATTCATTATCTATGTTCAATAAAAATATCAGTATTAGAACTGCAAAACGTAAGCAGCTATCGACTCCCTCCCCTAATATATCATGCATTATTCAGTGCGCCAATCAAATTGCTAAAATAAAACGAAAATCCAAATTTCCGAGCGCTTGTTTTCGGACACTCAAATAAATCCCCTCTTTGTACTGTCGACTGCACATTGTTCACGGGGACAATATTGATGGTTGCGTTGTGGTCTCATTGAGAAGTCAGCGCGCCATGAGAGTTCGGGGGAATTTTGTTAGGGTACATTTTCTGTTCACATCCGTTATTAACTAGATAAATTATATTTTTGGAAAGTAACAAATATTTTGTTATTTAATGCTTTTACATTACAAACACACAGAAGGTGCTTTTATCATTAAATCTGAAACTGTAAACTATGACATAAAATAATTATTTAAAAACTCTTTATTTAATTACTCCAGATACCCAGAGCTCATTTCTTAGAAAATAAGTAAAGTACCGTACAAACATGCTAGTTGCCGTTAAAAAAAAAGCTTTGTAATTCACCCGAAATTAAGGTACACACGAAGTGCGCCTTTACTTGGAGTATTACTGCGGCTTTGAGACAGAAAAGTGTTCCAGTCGTGTTGGACAGTAATACATAAAAGAATTATGCCCCAAACAGAAAGTGCATGCTGCTCGAAAAGCAGAGTGTTATGAAGTTGAATGGGAGCACGTAACCATACTAAGTTACGAGAAATTTGTATTATGGAATAAGAGCAAATGAAACTTCATGTTCATTTTATGTATTGTAACATTTACTAAATAAATAACATAGTTACATATTAACAACATAAAACGACAGAATAAGGATATAAACGGCCAAGAGAACTCCAAACTATAATCTACAGATTCTCGAACCATCTACTCCTAAAAGAAAGCTACGTGGCCAAGAGGCTGGTAGAAATATCGGGGCGATAAGTTCCCGCTCTTTGCTATTGAACAAAATCAGAGAAAAATTTATTTAGTACCCTAGCTCCTTTAGTATCGACATCAAAGGAGACATCCTAACATATTTCTTAATAACGAGTGTTTAAAGATTATATTTATTGATGCTATTAAATATTTTGAAAAGTAGATTTTTAACTCAAAAATTATCTTTAGAAGAATTACTTTGAAAATCTGATAATCTTTAATAACCTGCTTATCAATAATTCTGACGTTTCCCTCAAATGGACACTTTTGTTGAAAACATATTGTTCAAAATTGCATGGAAAACCGCCTTGCCGCCTGATTGACCGACAACAATACCCGCCTCTTGATTAACACATTTGCGTTTACACGGAGCTAGGTTCATGGAATGGACAGTTTTTATCTAAAAAATTTGTGTCTCCTTTTCAAGTAATCTTTTGTTCGTCAATATTTCTAGATTTACTTCTTGCATTAGTCTTTAGACATATAGTTTTCCAAGTGTTTCAAAGGCATCTGCAAAGGCCGATGCTCGAGCGACTTGCCCTGCACTATCACAGGCTTGTGAGGCTTCCTAGGCACCAGGTGTCCAGTAGCAAACAAAATTATTTTCTGTTCAGAAAAAATATAAATATGTGCAGCAGATAGGTTACGTGAAATTTTATTAAACAATAAAAACAGTAACAAATCTTGCATCTTCACGATTCAGGCTCTATACATAGAAAGTATAGTTTGATGTTGTTATGTCCTTCTAAAACGGAAAGGACAGTTCGAATATGAAAAATTGTGTGAAAGTAACCATGCAATATTAACTTTTCAATCACAGCTGAGAACACAGTAGGCATATAAATATTTTTATAACTCTTCCAGTTTCTTATAATCCTTATAATTGATCAACTCAAAGGCAAGCCTGCTGTCATACGTACTAATTTACCAGCCTTTATTAAGCAGAGTACAATGCCCAATAACCAACTAAATGTAGAGGAGACATACATGTATACGACCCTTTACAACAGCTATTATTTAAGAAACAAGAGATAAGTATCGTTCTCATATTTCCAGGTGTAGATTTTATGGTTAATAATAACAGTTAGTTTTAACGAACTCATCTCTAAGGTTCGGGTCTATTATTAAAATACCGTTTAACAGTCTTGAATTTGTATTGACTCTCGTAAGCAATGATTTAAATATAAACAGATTCTCTAAAGATACTTTTATTTTGAAACGATATAATATATTATGATATACAAAGATTAACATATTATGTTAGTGTTTAAAAAGTACCTTATAAGAAACTCTCTGATCATGCTCAGTATTTTGAACGCTCAGGTTCGAAATCCAGGTGCTGTAGCACCACAAACATTGCCTCCTAATTCGAGGTTCATGATGTGTAGATTAGATTCATGATCCTTAGTTATAAGCCAGTAATTTTTTAATTTGGCTTTTTAGTTAAATGCTGATAAAAAGTTATCCGCAATACTTTCACTTGGTAATAAGGAGGTCGTCAACTGCAGATAAATACATCAAATGGCATGTTGTACATCAAAGTATCTATTGACCTTGAATATTTCTAAGCCATTATGAAAGTATTTTTAAAGTACCATTATTATTCCTTGCTTCAGATATCGCATACGGATCGCGGCACTGATATAAAACCTCATTACAAGTCACATGAAGGCGGGATTTTAAAGGACGCGCCGACATTAGGGGATCTTTGTGTTTCTGGCGGAAAATATCTGATTTACGTTACAGCATGAAGTGTGAGAATAACGCGCTTTGAATGGAATGCGAAAAGACAATTATGTTTCTGTGATTTTTTTTTTCAATTTAAATGACTTGTTTTTTATTGACATGAATTTTATTCTTAATAAAAAAAAGTCGAGGACAAGAAATGACAGGTGTTATTGTATTAATGGTGGAAAAACAGACTATTAATTTAATATTTAAGTTATCTCAACACAAAATTTTATCTATAAAATAAAAATGAAAAATATCTAAACTTTTGTCTTTCTTGCGCCATTTGATTGACACCGTTGATTTGAGTTAATTTCCAACAATTTGCAAAAACGGCAATATTTCTTACTTTTTACAAAACATAGGAATTAGTGTAAAAAGTCATTCTAATAGACTAGATTTCGTAAAAATTATTTAGATAAAAAATTATTTGATCCCTACTCACATTGAATATGTGTAGTTTCAACTGTTTTTATGATTGGAAGTTCTTATTTCTAAATACTCAAAACTTTAACAAAAACAAAATAAATACCTCGGAAATACCCACCTATTTTCACCCAAGTCCAAAAGCTATCATAGAAATAAGAAATCATCTAGGATTATCCAAGAACTGTTTTATGTTCATAATGCTTGTCGTACAGAAGTGACTTCATACTCATATAGCACGGAGTTCAAAGATTGCGAAATCCGTCCATTTGTAACAGGCACAAAAATAAAAAATGGCTTAAATGGCACTAAGTAGCACCTGGTTCGGCTCCGTATGCCAGGAGTGCCCATGGCAAGATATCTTTTTAATTTACCTCTCCTTGAATCGTTTCATCGAATTTCACCTAAAAAGGCATATATTCACGTGAAAGCATACGCACGTACACTTAATGTAATGTAACGTGGAGCCGATGCCGAAATACAAACGAATTGAGTTTTAGAGCCACTTCGAATCCTCATTTTATTTTATGTCGTAGCTTTGGCCATTGAATGACGTTAATTTTTCTACTGTTTTTGTCAAACCTTGTCTTTATTTATTGAATTGTTATTTGTCTAATGCTTTTGTTTAACTTTTATTTCAAAACTTCAAATTAGATTCAAAGATAATACACTAAACAAATATAAATTCTAAGTTTGTAAGATGGAAGCTTGAGTTTGCTGATTATATTCTAACAACAACTAGCATATCTATAATTAAATGTGATAAAATCTGGTTCAATCTATTTTAAGTTGTAGGTGAGATTGAATGTATGGTTGAGCACTTCGTTTCACTAACAATTACTACAGGAGCGAATTACGTGTCCAAATTATCATAAACCTTTTCGCAATGTAAGCATTAATTAAGAGATCTGCATGAATTATTCCAGCTATGAATAATTTTCTAACAAGTTGAGTTTTGGGCATGGCACGCAAATTTTAAGAAGATATTTCACATTACATGATACATTTCTTTTTGATTTTGCTTCTACAAAATAATTATGGACCTTCTTGCAAAGGATAATATATTTCGAGGTTTGCTTGATGAAGTGGTTTTGATATTTATCTATGAACATTCTTTTGGATCAACTTGCAGTTTGATGAAATCGGGCCTTAGGCTGATATTGAATGGCATCCGTTTCACTCACGCTCCTGGTTATCTCATACTCTACACATGAATACAACCCTTTGTCTCATTGTTTCTGGCAGACCATTATTCTACCCAGCCTTATTATAAGGGAGAAATATTCAATTGTCTTTGTCATTTTCTGAGAGGAAAAATAAACTGAAAATGTAATTATGGCTGTGATACTCGTATCGTACGTTTATAAATGAATTTCCAGTATGCATGTAATTTGTCGTTATGGTTAGTATACAATTGAAATATATAATGCTATGAAAATAAATTATCTACTTCTCTGCTTTAGGTTGGATATCTCAGTCTAAAATCTATAATTAGTGCTTAGACTCACCTGAGACTTATCTCAGCTAAATGATCAATTAAAAAGCAACTTTGTTGTGTATAGTATAGTGATTAAAATGGCATTTAACAAATTTTTATAAGATTGGTGTCACATGACTTCAGAATATGTATTCTGTAACGTAGAAAACAATGTCGCTTTTCATTTGACCAGTTAGCTGAGATATGTCTGAGTGAGTTTATTGAGTTTTATTTTCTTCTCGATTATATTTTTTTAAAATAACTGGTATTCTATTACGCATAATTTATTCCATAATTCAAAAAACATAAGAATTTTTTTGATCTCTCGCTAAATCGGTTGAAACCAACTTCTGCCCCCCGTCACTACCACCATTGCAGAAGCCTGACGGTTCCTTAGCTCACAGTGCCAAAGAGAAAGCAGACTTCCTTGCTAATCTCTTCGCAGGATATTCACGTCTAGACAGCAGGGGAAAAGACTCACCTGAGTCACCTTCACTTGTCCCCAAAATGGATGCCATTCAAATTCATCAACATGCAATCAGTACGCAAATGTTTGCAGAAACTAGACGTGAATAAGTCTAGCGGACCAGGTGGCATTTCTGCGGTGGTGCTGAAGCACTGTGCAACCATGTTGTCTCCTGTTTTAATACGCCCATTTCGACTCTCCTTAAAACTTGTGAAAGTTCCAAACTCCTGAAGGTTTGCAAATGTAAAACCTGTAGGTACCAAAAAAAAGACGGCCGTTCAGACCCGGCCAGTTATAGACCAGTTGCAATCACCTCCATAATTTGTAAAATACCTCGTAAATATTTCCAAGGCCACGACCGGATATGGCACAAAGTCCTGTTAAGCAAGCTCGCAGCGTATGACATACCATCCGGACTCAGCGACTGGATATCGTATTCCGAAGATATCATCAGTTATCAGAGAGTGTGCGAATTATCCTTTTGAACCTGTAGAAACCTTACCATTTCTCCATCGATCACCTAGACGGAGAAAGAGACACCACCCGTTTCGAGCCCAATCACCAAAAAGTAGAATGAAATGGTTCGATGGTTTATTTTTGGTTGGTATGTATGCATGAATATATAGTATACATCGCTAAGGTATAGTAACGAACTGCCTCCGTTTGTTTTTCCAAATATATATTTTGACGACCTAGTAGCTTTGTGGTTAGTAGCCCTGCCTCATACGCCGGAGGTCCCAGGTTCGAGTCCTGGCCGAGGCATTCATTTGTGTGATGAACATAAATGTTTGTTTCCGGGTCATGGTTGTTGATATTTATATATGTATGTTTATTCTGTTCGCTGTTCGCTGTATGGTCATCCATAACACAAGCTCTGCTTACTTTGGGGCCTTGCAGTTGGTGTGTTTGCTGGGGATTAAAAAAAAATTATATATACAATCCCGGGGTTTCCAAGAGTGGAAAAAATCCTCTTGGACAAGCGCACAACCTCGCCGTGTCTTCACTTTCCATCGGGTGAGAGGGAAGACAAACCCCTGTCATTGTTAATAAAAAAAGGACAAAATATTTAGTATTCATTGTTTAGTCAAATGTAAAAAAAAACTGTATAATCGGATAAGTCGATGCTTGTAGCTGTAATTAAGAAGAGTCATTGAAATTCACCGCTCGACGAATTACAAGGAAGTAGTCCTGAAAGCACAAGCTGAAGTGGCGCATGAAATAGATATAATGGACTGCAGCTACATTGATTGAAACAATGGAAAGCGTTTTATTTTTTAAACCTCCTTTCGTACGTATTGTCGAAGGATCAACATTTTAAAGAAAAACCTTCTGATGTGGTGCTAAATTTACAATGAAACGACTTAATAGAAACAAAAAGTTCGAAAGGTTATTGACAGTAAAATACTAAATCTTTTGGTTCTTAAGAATTTCAATTTATGTAATCACTAGGTTTTGCCTGCGGAATTTTGCGTATCCATCTATTGTTATTTCTGAGACAATTAATACTGAAATATATACGCTTCTATACACTCGCGTGTTTGTAAAACTAAATTAAGGTCATTTGTTTAGTTTACTGTGAAAGTGTATCAAACAACTGGATTCAGCTTTTCGCATAAAAATTTATAATAGTACGAACTAACGGTTACCAAAATTTGACTAAATACAAACTTTTAGGTTGTGTTGCACCACAGGCTTAGTTTCAGTTATAGTCAAAATCATCTTTAACAAAAAACAATAACAATGGCGTAAGAATTCAGCAGTTGTGTGTCGCACCATTTTATTATATATGATCAAACGAACTTCTTAAGTGAAGTTCGATCGATATTATATGAGTTGCTTCATTCGAAGATATATTTATTAACAAAGTAGTCCCTTTGACCTACACGGTAGCATCGCACAAATTAAGAGTAGTTAAACGACTAAAAAGTCTATACTCATGACGTTTTAGTTTCCTTTTTTCCCGCTAGTTTCTTCGTTATAGGACACCCCCGACCTAGCTTCACTATTTCAGAGTTCTAACCTTGCTTACTGCAAAACTTTATTAGGGTTATATCGTTTTCGATATTAAGCGGGCGGGTGGGACCTTTATATATCTTCGAATGAAGCAACTCATATAATATCGATCGAACTTCACTTAAGAAGTTCGTTTGATCATATATTATATTTCGTTGCTTCGTTCTTCAGATATATTTATTAACAAAGTAGATGTTAAGAGCACAAGGTAAAGTTTTGCTGAATGAAAACCAATTGACATATGATACACTATTTATTCATTGTTAAAAAGCATGAACAAAAAATTTTGCATTTATTAATAACACCTCAAAAATACTTTTAAAATACAAATTAATATCAATGACTTATTTATTTGATTGCAAGACTACTCTTGCGAAATCGCTTTGATCAACTACTGGGCGACTGTAAAACTTTGCAAAAGTTTGCGAGTTAGCGGTCCAGCCGGCGACGCTGCGGATGGCCTGCAGCGAGACTCCGCGTGCGCTGGCCGTGGACGTGGCGGCGTGCCGCGTGCTGTGCGCGCTGAACGCTGCCACGTCCACGCCACTCTCGTGCATCACGCTCTTGATCCAACGACTGATGGACTGAGAGCTGGCTGCTCGATAAGGACGCTTAATAGTCAATATAAGGGAATCTACCTTCTCGGGCCTGAGTTTATTGGTCATCTGTATATAATCTTCGAGAACTAATGCGGGACATATACTGGGTCGTTCTCTAAAGTATTGTAAAACCAGGGTGGGCTGTTCGCGACCAGCAGCAGAGGTTTTAATAATGTCTAAAATACCTATTTTAATTTCATTAGGAAATATTTTTATACTTGGAAGTTTTATAACAGATAGGGTCTGCACGCGATGTGCAGTACTGAGGGCTAATAGAACTACTAATTTCTTTGTTATTTGAACTAAAGACAAATTACAATTGGGGTACCAATCCGAAACATAGTCTAAGACGACTTGAGGATTCCAAGTATAATTATTTTTTGGTAAACTAGGCTTAAGTCTGTAGATTCCTTTGAGTAGTCGAGTAGTAAGGTCGTTTGATCCCACATTGTTCCCTAATAAAAGTGAAAGTGCCGATCTGTGACTATTTATGGTGCCAAAGCTGGAACCCTTATTAAATTGTTCAGTTAAAAACGATAGGATCGAGGAAACTGAACAACTAAAAATATCAATACCCTTATTGTGACAATAGTTCCACCATAATTTATACGTTACATTATACTGAGCCAAAGTATTGTTAGATAGGGACGAAACCATGACTGCTATGGTGTCCGCTGGGACGCCTCTTTTGCTGAACGCGAGCCGGAGAGTTTCCCTGTTACCAGGGTAATTCTCTGCGGTTGTGACTGATTCTGCCTGGAAAGAGAAATTATATCTTTGAAAAAGATCGGCTTTGAGATAAGCAAACTTTGAAGTAAAGGGAACCAAGGTTGAGAAGTCCAATAAGGGAATATAAAGATACCGGTAGCTTCATCATTGATAATTTTATAGAGACTCTTTAAAATAAAAGGGAATGGGGGAAATGCATAAAAATCTATAGTCTTCCATGACAGAGTGAAGGCGTCGATAACCATAGCATCAGGGTCTCGTTTCCAGGAAACATACTTTAAACATTTGGCATTAGTGCGAGAAGCGAAGAGATCAACTTGCGGTTGACCAAAATACTGAACAACCTGTTGAAAAGCGCACAACGGTAGTTCCCATTCTATATCAAGGTTAGCCTTACGTGATTCTTCGTCAGCTTCAACATTTTCTCGTGAATTTATATATGAGGCAAATAACCAAATATAGAAATATTTGGTTATTTGGTTATTATTTGAGAAAAGAATTTCTCGCACCATTGCCAAATAGATTTAGCTAAGTTATTTAAATGAGGAAATTGAGTTCCACCCATCTTATTAACATAGCTTATTGCTGTTGTATTATCTACACGTAATAATATTGCACAATCACGCATATTTTTCGCGAAGCATTTTAATCCGTTAAAGACCGCAAGCAGTTCTAAAAAGTTTATATGAAAATATGTCTCACACGTTTTCCAGTGACCATTTGCACGATTGTTGTTACAAAATGCACTTGTTATTATTTTTAAGAGCTATATATTTAATCCTTTCAAAAGTCTTGGTATACAACCAACCATATTTAACAGCTGGGCAGGCTGATGTCAATGTTCCGATAAATTGTGCAAATTCTCTAACGGTACATGACGGTAGTTTTAAGTAATTGTCAACTAATTGTGCAATATGATCTCGTTTCTCAGTCGGTAAAGACAAAGTCAAATTGACGCTGTCAAACACAAATCCCAAAAATTTACACTGTTGTTTAGGTTTCAACCTACTTTTTTCAAAATTAATTATAAAGCCTAGGCACCGAAGCAATTTTATAGTGTATTTTACATTTTGTTTACATTTTTCATATGTATCCCCAATGCACAAAATATCATCTAAATAAATTACTGAAGTGAATCCACGTAGCCTCAAGTAACCTACGACCTCACGCATAATTATTGTGAATACTCGCGGAGCAATAGATAACCCATACGGCATACCCACGAATTCATAAGTTTTTGCTAAAAATTCAAAGCGTAAAAATTTACGATGTTCTTTTTTTATCGGAGCTAATAGATAAGATTCCTTCAAGTCAATGCAAGCTAAAAAGTACTCTTTGGTTACTAACCGAGAAGCGGTTCTAAAATCTTCCATTTTAAAGTGAGAATTACAAAGGAATTTGTTGAAGTATTTTAGGTTTAGAATGAATCTTTTGTCACCGTTTGACTTCGGTGCCAGAAATATATTAGACACAAATTGATCTGGGGTAGGTGAGCAAGGGGCTATTGCTCCTAAATCAAGTAATTTTTGTATAGCAAGAGCCATCTCATGACTTTCTTTAGGAGAAAAGGTCACTGAGGGAATAACAGCCTGTTTAACCAGATTATTAGTTGGTAAAGATATACCTTCCCGGATCCACTTCAAAATAACGGGGTTATTGGTGATTTCAGTCCAACAATTAAAAAAATATTGAAGTCTACCGCCATGTACCTGCACTAACGCCGAGTTGGGGCACGATGTCTCGATGATTGCGGCCGAGACGGTGGACGCGGCGCCGGCGTGGTGCCTGCTTGGCTGCGTGCTGGCATCTGTTGCCTGCGGGCCTGCCCTCCTCGCCTCCCCCTGTTTGAGTGATAGTAAGAAGGGCCCATCCAGTTTCCTTGAAATCGTGGCCGTGTTGACGGTTGACTTGCTGATGCCTTCGGCATGTCGACGTGCTTTTTTATTTGCGACCCTTGTTTTTCGATAGTTTGAGCCGCTTTAATTTTTTCTGATAACTGATTTCCAAACAACGTTTCATCCCTTTCTTCGTTTTCTAAAATGTTGACGAACGATTTATCGAGGCCTCCGCACAACAACTTTGTTCTCGTTTCAGTTTCAATAAAATGCAAATCAGACAGAATCTTACAGCTATCTGAAAGAATTTTTATAGCATTCACTTTATTATCAGATGTCAATAGAACGGTCATCGCTTGTCCTATCGCTGCAATACCAAGTCCCAGTTGCTGTTGTTTTACCTCTAATTTTTTATCCCTGCCCCTAAAGGTCTCAGCAACAGCAGCAAATATTTCTGGATTTAAACTGGGAGCTTTCAGTAGTTTGCAATTCACAGGTATTAAATAATCTTTATATGACTGGTCTTTGGCCTCTCTAGAAAGCCCTTTGCGTAACAAGGGCAGTCATCGCTGAGCCAAGTCTTGGTGAATGTAGTCGCCATATTTAGGGGTTTCATCCACAGGGTCTCCAAGCGCATTTAATATTTCTATTGGAAGTGCGGGTAGTTCCGCTTGAGACGGTGGTACTTCAAAATGGTTTTCGTGCTCGTGCTGAGTATTTGTTGACAGTTCCGGAATTATTTCCAACACTGGATTAGGCATAGCTGTTAAATCACCGTCGGTTTCTGCAAATAAATTGCAACATTAATTCTCTTATCAGTACCTCCGTGTTAATTTAGAAATTAACATCCGGGTAAGAATTTTTATCCTTCGTGCTAACGCTGAGTTAGCATCAAGGAGAATCAACATATTTGGAGCTTACCTGAGATGCTTGCCGCATCAGAAGAAACCGATAAACGCAATATGCGTTTACGATGTGGTTTATTCTCCAATTTCTTAAGCTTATACTTGTAATAAGCAATTTTTTCTTCTGCACTCCTCTTTGGCATTTTTCTGAAAGATGTTCTTGCTACAACGCACGAAAAAGGAATGAAGCTTGGTCGGGGGTGTCCTATAACGAAGAAACTAGCGGGAAAAAAGGGAACTAAAACGTCATGAGTATAGACTTTTTAGTCGTTTAACTACTCTTAATTTGTGCGATGCTACCGTGTAGGTCAAAGGGACTACTTTGTTAATAAATATATCTGAAGAATGAAGCAACGAAATATAATTCGTTATTGTTAAAGTCTGTACGTCTATAACATTTAACTTGACCCAAACTATATCATTAACCAGTCAAAATCGAGCGGATAAGGTTAGCGTCAGTTATGACGTCATTTTGTTCATCGCTAAAATGATTTAAACCATATTTGACTCAACTGCAGATTTGACGGCTTTGTTGTGGTTACGAGGATAGTTACATGGTACAACCCACCTTAAATTATCAAACTGTCATGTCAAGATAGTTTTTATAAACATAATAAAAATAAATAATAAAACGTAGGTAGAAAATGCTAAACTTAGTCTTATAGTGTCACAATGCTAATTGTCATATTGCCAAAGTCCAGTCCAAATACCTCGCTCCGTACCACCGTAGGTCTAGCTTTGCTGGGTAAATTAACTCAATAAAGGTAATTGAACAGTTATCACAATACTTAGAGCTCGGGTTTACAAAAATACTGATAAATAAAGTTTTAAGTAAACATGTTTAGTTATTTTTTATGAGATTCCAAGAATCAACTTTTTATGTCGAAGTATATCAAACATCTAGTAGAATTCGAAAACCTTGAGACAGAGAGAAATATGTTTGCCTTTAAACAAAACAGTCCGATCAAACATCAGTGTTCAAGTACAAAATAAACAGTTACAGTCTAAGAGGAAATCAATAAATCGCCAAAATCAAACTGGATTCAATTTACAGACTGTAAAGACATAGCTGCACGTCTGTGTTACACGAAACACATATACACAGAATGCCCATTGCTGCTAGCAAGATCAATCTTTAGTTAACTTGTTATTTTAAGATTTTGTGTTTCTGTTTATGGACATTTGATATCATTTTAAACAAAACTAGGCAATCTTAGTAAATAACAATAAAAAAAAAAGTTAGTAATAAAGAATGGTTGGGTCACGCACCTATTTGCACGAACTTCAGTATATAGATACACTTCGCCTGGATGTACGCATAATTTTTGTTGCATCTAGGGGAATATCAATCTACTACAAATCATAATTACAGAAACGGACTTTCTGTTCCTTTTACTTATGACTAACATTTCGGAAATACTGAGTGCAGTGTAAGCAGCCACAGCTACCTACGTGCCTGCGGGTGGGTACATCGCCGTATAAATACCTGGGATCGGATGTCGAGCACCCATTTCCTTAATGAAGACTTCGAGGTATCTTAAACTGATTTAATATATATTGATTGGAGGAATTTGGTGATTTTGAATCTTTAAATGACATAATATCACGTTTAGTTTAAGTTTGTTGGTTTTAGGTTTAGGTTTTAGGTATTTTAGTTAGTTTACTGGTTTTAGTTGGTTTTAGGTATTTTTTGGGTTAAGTTTATTCGGTATAACTAGAAAATTAAAGGTGGTTATATAAGATGTGTATCATATACATATGTATATTGATGTCATATATTTTAAATGCCAAACGTTACTTGATTACAGACACCTATGTTCATGGCATTCTGTGTACCAACCTATATCTTCAACCTTCTCTTAAATATAAAAAGCACATTTCCATACTCCGTACAGTACAGCATTACAAAGGCAGCACCCCTTACGCAGTCTGTTGCGTTACGCATACCGATGAAGCAAATGAATAATACATATTTTGGCATGAGTAAATCGTCAGTTTTTCGGTGTCATATATTGGCGTGGACATAAATCAAATTTCATCGCTTACAATGGACCTATGAGAAGTAGAGGCGAACATACGAATATTTATATTTTATAACTAAATTCAGTTTGTACTTAAGTAAGCTTATTGAAATCTCACTGCACAATCCTAAGACAAGAAAAAACTTATCACAAAGATTACCGAAAAAGGCCCAGGGTTCAGTCCTGCCAAACTTATTATGTACAAAAATCTATCCGTGAGTATATTTTGTGCACGTAAACTTTTTGCAATTTTTACTCTACCGGGAATTTCATTTTCGTAAAATTATAATGGTAATTTCACTGGTAGCTTGCCCTTAGTGGGCCCTTATTATGAATGACCTCACTCTCAAATCTAGGGAGCTGCCCCTGCGACTCCTGCGGATCCTAAGGATCATTTCTTGTCAGTTTTTTCCCGTGAAATAAGGATGTTATGTCTTTTAAGAATCTTTGTAAAAAATAAAATTAATTTTAATTGTTGGTTACGTAGGCAAATAACCTCGCAACTCATCACAGAATGAAGAATGAACAAAAGCTATTTAGACCACAGCCGCTGTCAAATAATGTTACGTATTAATGAAAACTTTCCAACAAAATAAATTATGAGTACCTGTTCAATGATCGTGTATTGAAATAATATGTATCGAAAACATTTATAATAAGTTGAATGTTGAGCACTTTATGTGACGCTTATTCAAACGATGCTTGCCCATGCTTAAATGATTACTCGATCGTGAAACTTTATCTGTCTTCAGGAAATGATATACCTACTTATATTATTGGGCTGCTATTAAGTGCATAAGATTCTACCTCCAGTTTGAAAACTCTGTCTATGAAAAGTAACTGCCAATAAACTTAACGGAAGTAAAATTACAACCATGTCGCCTGAAAGAATGTAACGACGAAAAGAAAAATATCTATTCAAATATTTCTATTATATTATATAAATAATTCAGAAAACCAAAAGTACAGTGTAGGTGGCAGTGTTTTTTCATGTTCAGATATCGTCTGGAGCCAGAGTACAATGCTACCTGCGTGGTTGCGTTGCGGTTAAAGGGCAGGGAAAATCCAGTGCTATTACTGGATCAAAGTCAATTACAACTTCTTTTACTTCTAAGCGTTAGTCGTAATGACCACATTTAATATCGACAAATAAAACACCTACGACTGAGGTCCATGGACGCAAATGTCCACTTTCATTTCCACCATCATTTGAAGTTTGTGGTCGTTTGCCAACTATGAAAATAGTAAAAATACAGCTGTAATTTATTTCTCACTGTTAAAACCCGAACTTAAAAAATCTTGCCGTATTGTTTAATTATTTAACTATCCTTTTGATATGCTCACGATAGCATGTAATAGTTTGAGTTTCATCTTTAAAAAGCAATTTACGGAACGTGTCATCAATTCACCGAAACTTCTTCCAAAAATGCAGTTAATTATCTTATTAACGCTCAAGAAACTATATGTACCTACATATTTTTAATAAAAGCACATAACTCAAGTAAAATAGACTCACGACAGTCATTGTACTTGGTATCAGTTTACAAGACTAAAAACTCAGTACGTTAGCGACATTTTAACCAAATTGTGATCTACCCGCATAAAGTAACTTCTCAGAATTTGTACTGAAGTTGTGACGACGAAACAAACTGTATTGAGAGCGACAGCGGCAACCACATCAACATGCAAACATGCTTAGACTTGATAGACTTCCAACGAAGATGCGCTGAGTTTGCATTTTCTACAAAATTTTGTTAGTTTAGGTAATGATGTTAAGCTTTGATGCAGTTTGGCGTGTTTCTGAAGGCTGTCCTGATTTTGTTGCCTTTCTGACGATACTTATTTTGACACGTCGGAAATCATTAAGAGTAATACAAATACAAATATTTATTTCTCAAAATAGACAATTACTTGTTCTTATTGATGTTAAATAAAAAATTTGACTATACACTAGTTCGGAAATACCTTCGTGAAGAAGAACTGGCAAGAAACTTCAGGGGTATATTTTTTCAAAATAAATTTACAGTATGTCTTTATGTTCAAGATCCGATGTCAGTCTGGTGGAAGAGTACGCTTGCGCATTCCTAGGCCTAGCGACTTTGAACTTCGAATCTAAAACAGGAGTAGTATATGAGACTGAATCTCAAACTAGAGGATTGGGATGGGTTTCGGAGCGTTTGAAGAACGCTTCAGAGAGTGTTTTGAGGTGTTGTTGTACTGTAGGCAGTTCAATATCTCTGTGCAAGTCCGCGTTACGCACGTACCACGGTGCGTTTGTGGTCCTGCGGCAAAAGAGATTTTGAACTACCTGCAGTTTGTGCAGGACGGAGGGTTTGGCGTGGGCAAAGATTGGCGAGGCATATGTCATGACGGGTCTAAGGCAGACCTTGTAAAGTGTACGTTTGTTTCTGAAAGACATTTTACTTTTTCTACCTAACATGCTATTTAGGCGGCCTAAGTAGTGACGGGCGAGTTTCGAAACTCTGTCGATGTGTGGCTTGAAAGAAAGCGTCGGATCTAAGGTGACGCCTAAGTATTTAATGCTGCACTTCCAGGGGATGGGAATGCCTAACGTTCGAACGTGGGGATCGCCAGCGGGACGACAACGTTTGGGGTCGAAGAGAATCGCAGAACTCTTGTCTGGATTCACATCGATGCGCCATTTTTGAAACCATACACCGAAGGCGTTTACGGCCTTTTAGAGTCTGGTTACAAGCTGTGACTCCACTGTGACCTTTGGTGTAGAGTGCGGTGTCATCGGCAAAGAGGGCAAGTTCGACGCCTTTCGGCAGGATGGGAATGTCATTGGTGTACACGGTGTACGACGAACGTGAAACGACGCGATTAACCTGACTAGGCAATCCGGTTAGCCTATTTTGTAGAGTTTATAAACGAGACCGCTGTGCCAGACTTTATCGAAAGCCTTGGCTACGTCAAAGAAAACCGCGACTGTTTTATAACGACGCGGAGAGAAGCCGTCAAGTATATACTCGACGATTCGATGGACTTGCTGTGGGCAGGAGTGCTTAGCGTGAAAGCCGAACTGATGGGGATAATGAGGGGATCACCATCCGTTGGAAACAGATGGTTCCGCATTCGAGAGAGTCATACTCTGTATGTGTATGTAGAGAGTATGACTCTCTCGAGAAGTTTAGACATATCCTTGAGGAGGCTAATGGGTCTGTGATTAGCCAGGCAATGAAAATGATAGCTAACAAGGTAACATGTTGAGGCAGGTGCTTACCTTTTGATTTCTAATGAGAAGCGAGATTTCGTCATTCGAGACTGTGTCAGGGTCGGCGGTGATGGGGAGAGAGTCTCTGCGGAGAACTATGTCCTCCACCGCCTGGATCTGAGAGGGATCCACAGGTTGCGTACTGTGCGAACATTGTCAGCAATGTTGTCAGCGAAGCATTCGGCTTTCTCTTCGACTTCGAAGGCAGTAGTGCCATCGGGACGAGTGAGAGGAGGAACGTGAGAGGCGGTGTCTACGCGTAAGGCTCGGGCCATGCTATAGTACGCTTGGTGGGACGGAGAGATATTCGCCATGAGATCGTTCATCTGAGCGTCTCGGAGTTCCGCGAGGCAAGACCTAACTTTACGTTGAAGCTGATTCGCAGCTGTTCTATAGGCGGGCGTGGGGTATTTCTTGGCTCTCCGGAGAGCCGCGTTTTTAGCTTTAATAAGATTGCTAACGGGTAAGGGAAGCGTGGGTTTGCCTTGCTTAGCAACCTTTTCGTTGTCACTGATGGCTGAGTTGATAGCATCAGTGAGAGAATTTACTAATGAATCGATTTTATCCGGACTATCTAATTGTTCGGGAGAGATCGCGAGTGGAGAGTTCGGAGCCTCTAAGGCTGAAACTAACGTATTTTTAAAACCTTTCCAGTTGGTAAAGGTCTTAGGAGATGAGGCGTTATCGTTCGGCGGTCCTAGCACGAGGGAAACGGGGCGATGGTCGGAGCCTAGGTCATCGAGCGGTTCGATAGACCTTAGATCAAGATTGATTCGCTTGATAATTGCAAAGTCGAGGATGTCAGGAGAGTAGGACGGGTTGTTGGGATAGTGAGTGGGAGTGATGGGGGATATGACGTCTAAGTCAAGTTGCTCAGTGATGTTAAGGAGAGCGATACCGCTGGTGTTAGTCGATAGGCACGTCCAGTCAGTATGTTTGCAGTTACAGTCTCCGAACATAATGACTGAATGGCCGAGGGCGAGAATGACCTCAAAGTCGCTGCGGATTGGTCTAGTGCCACTAGGTATGTAGATTGAAGCTATGATGACGGTTGGATGACCAGTCAAAGCCAATCTACACACAGTGGCTTCCATGTTGAGGAGAAGAGGGGTAGGAAGAGGAGCGCAATGGAAACCTCTTTTATAGTAAATAGCTGTGTCGCCGTATCTATCGAAGTTGGGCATATCGTTACGAGTGAACACTTATTTGGGAATAGCGACTCCCCTGGTGCGGTTTGGAGTGAGCCACGTCTTTTGGAGAAGCAATAAGTCTGGCTCGTTGTTCTAAAGGAACAGTTTGAGCATAGGGAGGTTAGTACTAAGGCTACGAACGTTAAAAGAAACTAGGGATAAGCTCTTGGGTTTGATACGACAGGACGCGGGATTTGCGGGTCTAGACATTATATTTATTTATTAACGAATTTATACGAAAAATAGAATTTATAAAGAGCTAAGTAGCGAGTGATGCTCGGCTAACGCAAATAGACGCTCTTGAGGAGAGCGGGCGGCTCGCAGTTTGCGTACGAGTACGGAGATTTCCTTAATGTCGACGTTTTGAATAACGGTCTTCATGTCCTCAGCCAACGACGACTGAGGTGAAGACGACGGAGCGGGACGTGGGCCTACGGGAGCTACGGGAGCTGGGATAGGACGGGAAGGTGCAGGTGGAGCGGCCGGACGCTGTCTCCAGGACAGAGCCGGAGTAGGCGACGGCTGCACGGGCTTTGCTTCCGGGAGAGCCAGGTTGCGCAGCGGCGGGAAGTTGGCGGGAGTGAGCGGTGGCGCCGGTTTAGGCGCGGCCCTCTTTACGGAAGAGCGCGGAGCGCACGGACAACCCCTGTAGTTGGCTGTATGGCCGGACTGACCGCACAGCACACATGCAGGGGGGAAGTGGAGTCGGGAGTATGAGTGCACTCCTTCGTAATGTGTGGATATAAGCACTTTACGCATCTTGGACGGGCTGAGCAATTAGCCGCTGCGTGGCCGTAGAGCTGGCAACGGTGGCATTGCCCAGGGATCCCACGACGGTTAGGACGCTCGACGGAGATGTTCGAGAGACCGCAGGATGTGCGAGCCTCTCTGAAAATCTCCCTCGATTTGGGAGTATTGGTTAGGATAACTAATGCTAACGGAAATGGTTTGCCGCGGTTGGAGTGCATCTTGTGCACTTCTTCAGTCGGGAAACCTTGGGACTTAAGGTCCTCAAGAATGTCTTCGTTACTGAGTTCGAACGGGACGCCCCGTAATACCGCGCGGACCTTGCGCTGGGAGGGCGTAAGTATGATACGCGATTTGTTTGATTGATAGGAGCCTAGTAAAAGACTGGAAGTCGTCGATGGTCGCGACCTGGATTTTAATTGTTTTGCCAGCGTTGGCGGCTGTTAATTAATTTTGTGCTCTTTGCTAGAAACCGCGGTCCAGCGCAGTTTTCCTTGGAGGAAGACGGGTGAAGGGAGCTGAGGCCTAGCTGGGACGGGAGCGCTGCGCGTCGCTGGCTTCGACGGGGCCGACGGAGACGCGGTCACCTCGAGTGACATGAGCGGCGCGGGGGTGGGTGTTGAAGACACCGGGGTGGGCACGGGTGTTGAAGACACCGCAGCTTGCTTTGTGTGCTTCCTAGAGCGCTTGGACGAGACAAGTGTAAATGCGGGCTCAGGAGAGCCGGTTACGGTGGCGGCGTCCGACGACGGTTCGGACGCGGAATCGGAGTCACTCGCGGGAGCGGTACGCTTGCGGTGCGATGTGTCCGAAACACAATCCATCTGGGATGAGACGGGAGAAGCGGAAGAGCTGGTAAAGACCTGAGGGGTCTGGAAGTTGGTGGCCTGAGAGGCCGGGGTTGGGGCCTCGAGGGGCCGGGGACGTGTTAAGCGCTAACAAGGCCTGCGAGAAGATCTCGTCTGATATCGGGTTGCCTGACACGGTGAGCGCTTTCGCGAAGTTTATAACGCTTTGCGAATCCATTAGGGAGGGGGCAAATTATATGTAAGTATATAAAAAATGCCTAGAGTTCCTAAAAAACCTAGAGAACCCTAGCGGGTAATGCCTTAAAATATGACTTATGGTAATGACTAGCGGGTAATGGCTGGGGAGAATGACTTAAAATTAACCGTAGTTCGCCGAAGGCCGCTACCAAAAAACTTTAAAAAAGGTACGCAGGTAAAGAGTTGACCGCGTTAGGGTCAACCTTTACCGACTGAAAGGGCGAATGCACACGAAAACACACAGATATGAAAAAAAAATGAATATACGAAAAATAAATAAAAATAGAAGAAGGAATAAATAAAAATAAAATAACTGGATCAGTACAAATTCATTGTCACCGTTAGGTATCCTTTGTACCAGACTACTCACGCTGGGCACAACACAGCACTCAGCACAAGCACAACACAACTCAGCACAGCATTTTGAAGACTAAGAGGCTTAGTCGCAAATAAAAATAATCACTTCGACAGCGCTCGGAGAGAGTAAGAAAACCCACAAAAACCGTATCACAGAACCAACACGCTATACTGTGACGTCAGGAAACTGAGGACCACGTAATATCGGGAAGGGACCGATCAATCGGAGTGGTCTTGGAACGTCCGTACCGGGCGGCGATCGGAGCGAGAATGAACGAGTACTTAAGTGACAATGACGCTTTATTGAAGTTTTTACGGTAACCAAATGTTACGCGAATGATGTGGGATTTATCTCATTTATATCAAAATATTTTGTTTAACTTGTATATTAAAATATTTTTCCTTTTGAAAATTATACAATTAATCATTTGATATGTTTTAGAGATACAAGCTATATTTTTTATTGTTCAATACGCACCTTTCTCTCTATGCAACATTTTCATGCTAGTGAGCATTTCAATGGAATACTTTGGGGTCTAAGACTGTAGACAGGGAGAAGATATATTAAAGGCAGAAGGACTATTTTATAAACTATTTTGAAACGGGGTAAATAGAAAACTGTGCTCTATTTTCAATACCTACAGTTTTCATCGTTGATCGCGTTCGGGAAGGGGATATTTCAAAAAGTGAAAAAAAAATTAGTTTACTTTTGGTCTGTAAATATTTTGTAAAAAGCAGCAATATAAAAAAAGGAATATATGTATATTGTTCTTCATTTAACGCACCTTTCAATGTACATTCATAAGCGGGACCATAACTAAAGAGTAACACGAAGCTTACCTATATTTCTATTCCTTAAGATCACCCCCTCTTTACCAAAAAATGTTTTTGTAGCTTTCATACTCCATTACTAATATGTTTGAGGAGGGCGATGGCTGGATCCCGCGTTAACTCGTGAACGGGTGCCGTTTGAGGGTGTTCGTCGTTTGGATACTTGGGGGAGGGAGACTTGCCGAGCTAACAGATGTAGATAAGAATAATTTTGTATGGACAAAAAGAGAAATTTATTTAAAAAAAAAATGTACTCGTGATGTTTCTTGCCAGTTCCTCTTCACAAAGGTTTTTTTCCGAACTGGTGGTAGAGTCATGCTTTGTTTAACGTCAAAAAGAACAAGTAATTGTCAATGTTGAGAAAAAATAAATATTTCGTTTCATTTCATTAAAATTAGCCTTCCATTTTATGTATGCCCTAAGTTATCTAAAGACATAATTTAAACGTTAATCCTTATAACGGATATCTTTTTCTATTTCGTGAAATAAAAAGTCACATATACCGTGAAAATCTAAGGAAAGAATCGTAAATATTCTTACACTAAATTTTAAAACAGTGTTGAATCCTTAAAAATAAGGTTTGATAATAGATTTCACAAACCCTTATGTAGTTTCAAAGTTAATTATCTTTTTATCTTATCGTATGAAATACCTGTTCCTTCACACTCAGTTCTCATACACAACAATTCTTAAAATGCATTCAATTGAATTCTACAAAATGTTCCTCTTCGTTTTATTTTCATTCGTTTCGTCGTTGTGCAGTTGACGGCGCTGAACTTTGGCAAATTCAAATATAAATTCCTATTATATGAGCTGAGTGCTGTAAGTTTTTGTGTTTGTTTGCATCTTTTCGACAAAGCAAAATTATAATGTATAGAAGTGTTTCATTTTTTCAGCTGGGTTTCCAACCTTAAGAAGAAGGGTGAGGCTGTGTTTTATTTTATAAGATTGATTTTGTATTATTTAAGAGCATTTTGTTGAGTTGTTGATGTTTGATTGTCGTTCTAATAGCAGTATTACGTTAAATTAATGATACCCGGACCCGATCTCTGGCAAGCTCGCTACGGTAAGGATAATGATTTATAGGATTATCTATATTAATGATCGTTACACCTTGGCATAAAAATCTTGGACATTTGTTTCTGATTTCCTAGTGACTTTTATCTTATTCCATTTCGTTGTCTCATCTGTATAAGTTTTGTTAAAACTTCTCGGGAAATATTTTCTAAACAAATTGCTTTTTTTAAAAACAATTAGCTTTCGAATATTGAAAGAACTATTTTACATTCAATTATATAATTAAACTATATTTATACGCTTTTCCCACTTTTGTTAAATAATTAAAGGGGGAAAACTTCCTTTACTTCCATCTCCTATTACCACATTATGCTGAAACTGATTTACCGACTCGTTAAACTTAAAATGTTCTAAAACCACAATAAATCATTCGTATACCATTTGGCATTAAAAGTTTTTGTACGGTCATGACACGATGAACGGCAAATTGGAAATTTTGATTATAAGATTGCTGTAACAACTTTTTAATAAACCCATTGTTAGTTATTCGTAAAATAATTAGAAAAATTAAAAATGCCATAAATACATTATTAATTCAGTAACTGCGTATTTTATTTTAATTTTTAAGCCTGCCATGATTAGGAGATATTTGTTTTTAAAATCACAATTAATGTACTCTCTCTGAATACTAAATAAATTTAAGTAATTATTTCTCTATTTATAAGCCAACGGCCAAATAGCGTAGTGGTTACTAGCCCTGCCTCATACGCTGGAGGTCCCAGGTTCGAGTCCTGGTCTAGGCATTCATTTGTGTGGTGAACATAGATGTATGTTCTCGGGTCATGGTTGTTATATTTATATATGTATGTTTATTCTGGGTTCCACCCCAGTTCGCTGGATGGTCATCCATAACACAAGCTTACTTAGGGCCATACAGTAGGTGCGTTTGTCTTGGGATTTATTATTTATTATTATTATCCACAATTAAACTAAGGTTACGTTTTATCTAGAATTACTTACAGTGTCAAGCGGTACGCGTGTGATATTCGATTTACCTTTCATGGCTCTAGTGATATAAACTAATTTCTAAAAATGTTTCAACATTTATAAACTGAAAACATTCTCACTCTGACGGCTAATTCTAATTTTTTTTAAATCTAATATATATTTAGTACCACTCTCCCTAAAGAAAATAAACAAAAATAAAATAACTAAAACCTTGAAAATTCGGAATCAATATGCAAGGTTGCCAAGAGGCAAACTTACAGCGCTCAGCTCATATTTGAATTTGCCAAAGTTCAGCGCCGTCAACTGCACAACGAAGAAACGAATGAAAATAAAACGAAGAGGAACATTTTGTAGGATTCGATTGAATGCATGTGACACTTAAGAACTGTTGTGTATGAGAACTAAGTGTGAAGGAACAGGTATTTCATATGATAAGATACAAAGATAATTAACTTTGAAACTACATAATGGTTTGTGAAAACTTATTTTTATGGATTCAACACTGTTTTGAAATTAAGTGTAAGAATATTCACGATTCTTTCCTTATTTTATTTCACGAAATAGAAAAGGATATCCGTTATAAGGATAACGTTTAAATTATGTCTTTAGATAACTTAGGGCATACATAAAATTGAAGGCTAATTTTAATGGAATATGAAAGCTACAAAAACATTTTTCGGTAAAGATGTGATCTTAAGGAATACAAATATAGGTAAGCTTCGTGTTACTCTTTAGTTATGGTCCCGATTATGAATATACATTGAAAGGTGCGTTAAATGAAGAACAATATACATATATTTCTTTTTTTATATTGCTGCTTTTTACAAAATATTTACTGACTAAAAATTAATTAATTTTTTTTTACTTTTTGAAATATCCGCATCCCGAACGCGATCAACGATGAAAACTGTATTGAAAATAGAGCACAGTTTTCTATTTACTTCGTTTCAATATAGTTTATAAAATAATACTTCTGCCTTTAATTTATCTTCTCCCTGTCTACAGTCTTAGACCGCAAAGTATTCCATTGAAATGCTCACTAGCATGAAAATGTTGCATAGAGAGAAAGGTGCGTATTGAACAATAAAACCAACTGGAATTTACAAAATTTGACCATAAACCTATACTAGACCCACTAAACGACTTTGCCATGCCCGTAGTCAATAAAGGTACAAACTAGCCAATACCTTCCGATAAAGAGATTAATGAAAATTTAATTACTCTATTTATTGATTATTTAATTTGGCAATCACCAAGTGTATAATAAATGCCTAAAGGTTACTGGATTCTTAAGTTATGTACTAAAGTAAGGAATTTAATGAATAAACGTATTTAAATAAATTATAATCTGTAAAGACAAAAGAAAACAAAACTTAGTCTCTAAAAGTCTACCTGTTTAATTATATACTATCTGAAGAATGAAGCAACGAAATATAATAGATGATTAAACGAACTTCCAAGTGAATTTCTATCGCTATTATATTATTATTATTATATTATTATTAAAATTTAATATCTGTTGGGATTTAAATTAGTTCTTAATCAGCTTTCTCTATGATATCCTTATATTACTTTAACTTTAGAAAAAATTACCAAAAAGTTACATAGGGTCCAGACATACCATTAGAAAATATAGTTTTTGCATCAGTACACATAATCATAATACACATCAATAAAACTACAGCCCCAAATCGTAAACAACGTATCCTTTTTATCCTTGCCAATCTTTAAAAATAACATAATGATGTGTCCTGTATCAACTCTAAAAGATTATATTTTTTGTGACGAAAAATATTAAAGCTTCGAACTCGGGGTTCTTGTTTGTAACATGAAAGGCCCCTCACAGAGCCACGTCGAGTCAGAAGCTAAGTCGGTGGATAAAGCAGACGCTAGGTACGAGCGGCGTTGACATGAGTGTGTTCAGTGCACACAGCACGCGGCACGTGCTCAGTGTAGGTTATCCGAGAAACGGATGAAAATTCGATGAAATGATGTACGGCATATAGTTTTGGCCAAATGTAAATGAGGCTAAATTTCAAGAAGGACGTAGATTTGGTTGTCCTTCAGAGCAGCAATGATCTGTGGTTTGTCTATATCAGGAATTTCACGTGGACCCACAGAAGTCGTCGAGCTCGTTAAGGGCATACAAGATTCATGTATTGAACATCTTGCGGTTCTAAATTTGACAGCTATCAATTTTCCAATATGACTGCTATAAGCCAAAGTCCGAGACTCTTTTAAATAACCCTTCATAAATAATGAAAATCAAGTAAAATAATACGCCCAGTTAGCAATTTATGTGCCAAATCTTCAACCCCTATTCAATACCAGATATCAAAGCACGTCGCAGATGAATGAAATTAATTTTTATTGTAATGCACGCTCAACTTGATCACCTAAAGACCTGTATGAGCAGAATGTTCCAATTTTGAAGAAAACGGCCGATTCCCAGTTTCATTTGAGTTATTTTGAGAGGATTTTTTAATTGATTAGAGGATTTTGTTGTATTGTCACTATGAAAACTCGTGAGTGCTGTGCAATTGTGATGTTGAGTTGAATGCTGTTCATTAACTTTTAAGCCAGAAATATGGTAATATTAGGTATGACTTAGGCATGGTGTAGAAACAATGCCTATGAGAATTTGGAAATAATGAACCTATTAATATATCTGAGTGAGCTCAGACTTGTTGAAAATAAACTTATGTCTGCTATCACTGTTTTAACACTGACTTACTAATAATCATTTAAACATATACACTTTCACATTTAGGATGTTAGTAAGATACTCACGAAGTGAAATTCGAAGAGCATAAACAAACATTGGTACGACACACAGCGCCCCCACGCCCCAAGGGGCTGCGCTGAGACGGCTCGTTTTACTTCGATGAAAAATATATTTACCAACAAGTCAGGTCATGTTGGCATTACAGCTAAATGGTTTTTGAAACTTTTATGATTCTTTAATGATAAGATGGAAAATTTATTGAACGTTTTCATGGCTTATTTTTTTATTATGTGTTTGAATTACAGTGATTCCATTTTGAAAATAATGGTGTTTATGAGAAGATCCATATTTATGATTTAAAATTTAGCTTCTAATTCATATTAAAATGCTGGTGTGTTAGGTCCACCTCTGTTTTTTTACGTATATTTTTTAAAATTAGGTTATTTTATAAATATTAACTTATTTTAATATAATAACTTCATTTGATGAAACTAACAATGTCAATAATATGTTTGATGACTATTTTTTATGTTCTGTCGCTGAGTCAGACAGCTTCAGGAGTTATTACAGCACCAAAATTCCACTTTCTTCTTCTTCTATACTGGTTTTTACTCGTTTCGATAGGGATTATTAAATAGGTTATAGATTATTGAACAAATTAATTGAATATCAAAAACAAATAATACATATTAATGCCAAGGCTCTATGAGAAAGTCGATGACGTAAATAGAATATTTATTAAAATTTATTTTCTTGAAGCTATAACTTTTTGCTGAAATAAAACTGACCTAAAATGCTCCAATCTTAACTTGTATCAGCCATTTTGAAGATGATCTAATACAAACAGAGAGAAAGAGGACGAAGCAATAAAAAAAAAATTGAACTTAGGAAACAAATTATTATCAACTTGTTTATGTTTAATCATATTTCGGCTTCCTAGTTACCAACCCTAAATCACGACGAAACCGCAAGCTATGATGCAAATTCCTCAGTTTGAAAGAATATTCCTGACATGAATTGAGCATTTTAAATAGAAAAAGTCCTGCAACCATTTAGCCTCAGGAAATCTTATTTTATTACTTCGGGCAACACACATATTCACAAAAAACTGCACCTCAGTTAAAACTCGATCGATGAAGCCAGCGGTCGAAGGCGTATGGGTTGTTAAGTCGTTGTGTAACCACGAACCGACGAGCGGGAGCCGGTAGAGAATTAGGACATAAATTGTGTGACGGCAGTTGCGGCACTCTGAGCCGAACTGAGCTTAAACTAGTTAAGTTAGTCTGGTTTCGGTAACGAATTTAATATCTTTTACTTTCCTAATCATGCATTTTTAATCCATTTGTTCCAGTACGGACGGAGCTGAGTGCTTAAAATGAACACTCCATCTTAAAAAAATATAAATCCTGGCTTTGCAAGCATAAATATGTTGCAAGTAGATGAAGCAACGGATATTTAAAAAGCTTAGACATTTTATGACACCTCTTCTCTTAAAAAAAAATCTAGTGGCCCTAGCACAATCAGTAACTACATATTGCATTCCAATCTGGGGAGGTGCCACCAAAACTCACTTTTTGGATTTAGAACGAGCTCAAAGATCATTATTGAAAGTCATGTATTTTAAACCTTTCCGTTACCCTACTGATGATCTTTATAAAAACTGTAAGTTACTGTCTGTACGCAAACTTTATATTTTAAATGTAACTCTTCATTTCCATAAATCATTACATTTTGATGAAATTTGCTTAATAAAAGAAGAAGTAATCAGGTGGCCCCCCAAAAACTAGTTCGGATCACCTTTGCACAACGACAGTTTCAATGTCAATCCCTTTAACATATATAATAAAATAAACTCCATCATTAAAATTTACCCTTTGAAATCATATTTATGTATTTTAATTTAACTAAATGGCTAGAAAAACTATCCTACGAAGAGACTGAAAAAATCCTAATTAGACAAAATAAACGTAACTCTTAATTATTTTAAATATCTGCTCATATAATCAAAAATATAATTTCTCAACAATACTATCAGTTGTTACTCTCATCTGCTCACATACACACACAAACACACACACACACACCCACCCACACACATAAACACACACTCCCTCGCTCCCTCACTCATACACTTCACTTACACTTCTCTATAAAACAAACACATTCACACTTTGTTTGCCCACCCATTCATTATTTATTTATTTGTAGTATAATTTTAACGTATAATTATTTATTTAATTATATTTTAAATTTGTCAATATCGTACATATATTTTGTATAATAAATAAATTTAAGAAAACTAAACTTTATTTATTATTATTATAAGTGATGACAAAGTTGTAACCGTTGTGTTTATATTCTGAATACACCACTTGAGAGGGATCCCCTACATTGCATCAATAAAACAAGTTAAGCAAAATGGTTGTTATAATTAAAGAGCTTACGAATTACTCAACTATTTTACGCATGTAATAGACATATGACGACATTTTGACATTAAAAAATACAATTTCAACATGAATATAGTTATACGAACAAAATATAAAAGGTGGACCTCTGCGATGCCACCTGGAGGAAAAGTACGGAAGCAAGTTTATTCTTGTTAAACAAATAGTACTCTTAGGACACATTTCTAAATTTGAAAGAGAAAAAAAAACTGCATTCAGTGTTATTCCAAAATAAGCCGGGAGTCAAACCTGCTAAAATCTGAAAAAATAGCACTCTGTATTTTTATGACATAAATCAATAGAGTCCATCATAAGGATCAAATCTCTCTAACAAATATGTTAATCTAAATGGTATTCCGGGCGTGGCATCCTGATGCAACCTTCCTCCTTTTTAAAATACAGAAATGTTTCCTAAGGGTAAAACTTGCTATCTACAGCATTCAGAAAAGGACATTGGCAGATTGCCATACATGGTTTTAGTTGGAGTTAAAGTGAAGCGTTTAGAAGTCAAAAATATCTAAAACTATAGGACATGAAATCCGGATCCATTAAAAAAATATATATATTATGGAGTTTGTCTAGGAACAATAATAATTGCATTTTCATTAAGTACTAATTTTGAGGTTATGATTTCAAATTACCTACATTTACAATGGTAATTACTACTATCACCAACCGACCATGATAATATGACACGTAGTTCATCAATATCTTTAACTTAATCAACTAGTCCAAAAATCACAGCAATAAGTTGTCGTAAGCGCAATCTATCGGAATCCTTAGGCACAAAGGCTTATAAAGTCACGCTATATAAAATAACTAAAAAAATCGCAAATCGTCAGAACAAAACCAAGCCACTCACACACACACACAAGTGACAAGTCCAAAAGTAACGAAACCGTTTTCATTTTTAAGTTATGTTTTTTTTCTCAAACTCTCCGTCAATGCAAAAGCTATACAGCCAAGGATAAGGACTCCAGTAAGTAATAAATCATTTTCACTATGAGGAAAATAAAAAAGAAAATTATTTCATAAAAATGAGTCCTTACATTCTGAAGTGATTATAATTTCCTATATTTAAAATCTATATTACAAAATCAAATACTTGTGCTTGGTCACAATTAATCCTATGTGTCGTTATAAAAATGACACGAGCTAAAACAAACTCATCAAGTCAAATCAAGCTTTATAAATCAAAAATTTTTTTGGAGACTTCTACACATGAAGCTAATATTATGGAAATTCACATAAAACAAAAGAATAAACAAAAGTACTAGTTACTTTTCTAAACGCTCACTGTTTACTTAAATAAGGATTCGCCAATATTTTTTCCCCCTAGGTGGATTGCAAAATTCCAGCCTGTTTATTCTACGATAATAGTCAAAACAGTAATGAAAATAAACAAAGGACACAGATGTACAAAAAAGACCCGCCGTACTAAAAGTAAAAGTTTTAAAAGTAGGCACTATAGCGGATTGTGAAACAAAAGGCTTCTAAGTTAAGAACTAAAAATAAGGCCGACGCACAGCGGCACACATTTAATCAGTTTAGAATCTTAAAAATCTGTTCATAGCCAATGTCTAGGTAGCAGGTCGTGGCCTACGCAGGCCTGGCACTTAGTGGTCACAGTGACGTCTCATAAAAGGACTAAATATTTAAGTGTACGGTGATATTTCAGACTAATTTTCCTTCAAAACATTATATCAACTACCACATTCCGTTTACCAAGAAACGGTTCCTACGAGGCTTGCCCTACATAAGGTTTTCCTTTAAAATTACAACACTATAAATGTGTGCAACCTCGGGACTTAGTTAATGGCTGTTATAAATTGGACGTTGCAATGTGTGGTACGTGTCAAAGTTACATATGACTTCAGACGCGCTGAGTCAGCACCGCGCAACTTAAGACATGCGAGTAAATTCTATATGTGTGGGATTTCATTAGTATATGACGTTGCCTTTTTCGGAGTTCAAACTGTTTATAAAGCTTTTACGCTTATTACAAACGATTTATGAACGAATGTCTGAGTCAGTTAATTTGGTGGCTGAAAAGACAGACGTAATAATGTACGTTCTACTACACGGCTGACAAGCTTGGGGTAAAATGTCGACGAGAAATTACGCATTTGAACTTTGATACAATCAATATCGATGAGTAGTTTGACGCAGAGCTGCCATCTTAGTTCTTCAAAGCAGTCTATTAAAACTCAGATAAGAACCTACCAACACGTAAATTTTATGTTAAAGTTAACAGTGAAAATTAACAGAAAATAATACTGCATGTCTTCACAACTGTTATCTTGCGACAACAACCAGGGCCGACGGGTTAGCGTGCCCTCCGAAGCACAGAAACCCTCATGTTCTAAAGTCATCATCCCAAGTCTGCCGAAGCGAACGTTTCTGAACTTTGACCGTGTGTGTGCGCTGTGTCATGTTTATAATAACCTAAATAATTTATTATGGTTTCAAACATTGTTTTCATAAAAAATATACTCGTATGTTTATATTGTCATTTTTAAAATTCAAATCAAAATAACAAATTCAAACTCAATATTCCTGAACTTTAATACTGAATATTTATGAGCTATTTACCACAACAATGATAATAATACCCATCTAAAAGAATTGCTCGCGCCTCGCGCCACAGTACGAACCGTAGCTCTTTCCATCGGATTAAAATAAAGTCCGCTTTACAATTTTAAATCGAGCTTCCATACGAGATGATAGCTAGTGAACTCGTTTATTGTTTGTGTACAATCAATAACAGATGTTCCTCGATTCGTTATGAAACAATGCCACAGTTTGCAATCGGATTGTTTGCGGAATATGAACTGGTACATGTAGGTGCGGAAGTTTTCCATCTTTCAACAGTTTTATATTTTAGTTTGTGATATTATCTGTATATCAATTAGCCGCGCTGGCCTCTGAAACTAGCATCAATTGATGTTTTCAATATTAACGCAAGCGAGACGATTCAGACATACCTACTTTAAAGAACTGATGTTAAGTATAAAACATACGTTGATAAGACAATATACTTTCTTCTGAATAGTGCTCATCTTAACCGTTAGCTTGCATCTGACATCTACAAAAAAAAATGATTTAGGTACGGTGTTTGTGAAAATAAAATAAAGTTTCAATTGAAAACTAATTCGAGAACAGTCTCCGTTGGACATTTCAATGCAATGAGTGAATTCTCGAGATACCCCCGTTAGATTGTAAGTGGGACACTCCGAAAGTTTTGTGAAAAAAATATAAAAATCTTTTCAGAAAACTCTGCACTTACGTCTATACTAAGTTTCATGTGTCCGAACTAATTTCAAAGCACATTTTCAAGTCTTTAACATCCTCACCAGCCTTCTCAAACGCAGTGAATGCATCTTCTAGCAAGAAAACTGCATCCCCTTCAACTGGCTTTGAATTGTAAAAAAAGAAGAAAAATTACGGTGCCAAATCAGGGCTGTAAGGAGGATGATCCAAACTTTTAACGGTGTGGTGTTAAGGAAGTCCCTCTTCTCGTGTTCTTAGAATGTAGTTGTGAAGAATATCATGAACTCTTCCTGATCCAAGCTGCAGATTGTGCTGAATCTCCTACTTATGTTATTCGCCGGTTTTATTGAATCAAATTTTTCTAAGTAACATCAGTAAAAGGTCGAACACTTCTTTCTTCTTCCTTAAAATGTAAGCAACCGCACTTAAACGTGTTATACTAGCGGTACACAGTTGCTTTAACAGGCACCTTGTTCATAAAAGATAATTGAAGTTGATTAAACAATTCATCAGGTGGACTTGAAGTCGTAAAAAACCAGTGATTAAAAAAATTTTGATGGAAGTTTTAATTTGGAACAAATATATTTTTACTTTTATAATTTTTATTTTTATTAATCGAATTTTTTAAATAAATTATCACTTGCCAGCGTTCTATACATACTAACTTTTTTGCGCAAAACTTTCTGAGTGGTCTGGTATACGCCGATAACTGCGGCTGTTTTCCCTGCATGCATTAGTGCTCGACTGTACACGCTATTGACTGCTGGCTCGACTGTACATGCCGGTAACTGTGGCTGCTTACATTGCAGGCATTTGTGCTGTATACGCGACGTATTGTTGACTCATTGTACAGAGGTATTTCAAGTTATGCCGTTATCATCGTCGTTGATAGCTTACAACTAGGGTTGTAACGGAGCTTCGCCTCCGCCTCCGTTACTCCGGGGACCGCATGTTGATGGTTTAGCGAAAAGGCTTGGCTCTGCCGCATATGCTGTTAAAAAAATTAGACAAATTTCAAATGAAACAACTGCTCGATTAGTCTATTTTGGTTACTTCCACAGCCTCATGACATATGGTATTCTGCTGTGGGGGAGTGCTGCCGACATCGATGCTATATTTATTCTGCAGAAAAGGGCTGTTCGCGCAATCTATCAGCTCGGTCCAAGGGTGTCACTTAGAAGTAAATTTAAGGAAATAAATATTCTTACCTTCCATTCACAATATATTTTAGAAAATTTAATGTATGTTAAAAAGAACATAACCTTGTTCAAAAGAAAAAAAGATCTGCACAATGTTAACACAAGAGGAAGAAATATGCTGGCAGCTCATAATAGCAGGCTTCATAAAGTCACTAACTCATTCATGGGTCAATGTATACGCTTTTATAATAAGGTTCCTGAGGATATCCAAGGTCTTCCTACTGACAAATTCAAAGAAACTATAAAGGAGAAGTTGTGTGCTAGAGCATATTATAAACTATCCGATTATTTGGATGATAAAAGCCCTTGGGTATAATCCCCTCATTAACAGGATTGTACTAGTATTTGTAACAAAGCATGTGTAATGTGTCTGTTTGTGCGA
Organism: Marasmarcha lunaedactyla; assembly: GCA_923062675.1. NCBI lineage: Eukaryota > Metazoa > Arthropoda > Insecta > Lepidoptera > Pterophoridae > Marasmarcha > Marasmarcha lunaedactyla. Next base: position 5,937,677 of record OV281345.1, on the reverse strand, counting down.
TGAGTTCTTCGTCCCGATGAATATCTAAAGCGTCATTGTCACTAAAGTACGTCTTCTTATGGTAGCGTCGGGTGACGGGTCGTTCACTTCCCTCTAATATGGTTGAGGAGGGCGATGGCTGGATCCCGCGTTAACTCGTGAACGGGTGCCGTTTGAGGGTGTTCGTCGTTTGGATACTTGGGGGGAGGGAGACTTGCCGAGCTAACAGATGCAGAAAAGAATAATTTTGTATAGACATAAAGAGACTGTAAATTTATTTTGAAAAAAAAAAATATACCCCTGAAGTTTCTTGCCAGTTCTTCTTCACGAAGGTTTTTTTTCGAACTGGTGGTAGAATCATGTTTTATTTGACGTCAATAAGAACAAGTAATTGTCAATGTTGAGAAATAAATATTTGAATTTGAATTTTGAATTTGAATTTACTGCGGAAGTTCCGCAAGAAATCGTACCTTCGCCGCCGCCTCCACCTCCACACAATTTTTGCGGAGTTGTAACGGAGGTTTATTTACGTAATCATAAAACAATAACGCGCAAGCAGCAACGCTCGTCGACCGTCCGAGCGCGTGTTGCGCGCGAAATGGTCAAGAATCAACGAGTGCGAGGCGGGAACGCGGTTAAGTGGGGGTGGGCATATGTCATTTGTCAAATTAATGATACAACTTATTTAGTTCAGCTGGCTTAATTTATGAGCCCCTCAGAAATCGTCTTGAAGGTGACAAAGCAGCAAAACTATCGTTTGTCAAATACAATTTGCCTCTCCTTAACTTTAATTACTTGAAGGTAATGTTTTTTTATTAAGTGTACGTATTTAAAATAAAGATTTTGTTTTAATGAACCATAAATTAAAATTTTTTCTATATCTACTTTCACTTCCGTGAAAGTAGAAAGGTGAAACTCGTCGCCTCCGCATCCGCCTACGCCTCCGCTAACAAGGCCTCCGTTACAACCCTACTTACAACTTATCTTCATACATAGAAAACTACGACAAGTACGACAAATAAGACAAGTAATTACTTTCACAAATCATTACTTGGGGCTTGAACTCCTTAATCACAACATTTTATTTCACTATTGAGTAATTGAAGAATGCAAAAAACCGACTAAAAATAACAGTTTCTTTCTTGGCTCAGACTTTAAACTTTTGAAATTTCATCTTAAGAATGTCACAAGGACGGTAATTAATATTGATGTTCAAAGGAGCTTTTAAAGAAATAAAAAATTACAACAAATTTGACTTGAGACAAAAGGGATGTAAAATTAGAAATTAAACGAAACAAAAGTATCTTTTGTATTTTGTGTCACCCGGTTAACGACCACGTCGACATCAAAAAAAACGAAGCTCAATAATCCCAGGCTTCGACACCCATTGTAAGATAGAGGAATTTTCCTCCTAATACTTTTATTTTTTTATTCATATCTGAATTAGAACGACCAATTACATGTAAATTGAAAATTCACGATGACCCAACAATAATAATATTTTGAATTTATTTTTGTTACCTATATATGATATTATAAAACGAGATTTTATCTGTCTCCTACGAATAAAAACTTCTAGAAGCAATGAGACAAGGGGATGTATTCAGGTATAATTTATGAGAAAACCAGAAACGTGAGCGAAACGGATTACATTAAATGTAATCCAAGTCTATTTACGCCGTACACATTTGCAAGAATGGACTTCTATAGATTAGCTACGTAGATTCAGGTGCGCAGAATTGATAATCTTACGTGAGTTCTTTTCACGTTGGTTTCCATGATTAATTAAAGGTACTACTAGTACTTATAAGTATGAGGTATGAACTTTTTATGTTCATTTATATTTTATAAAAGATTGATAGTGAATTTCTACGTGTTAATGCTATTCCTTATTTCTCATTTATTTATTACGTAATATTTAAAATCAACTCGAGAAGAATAAGGTGATCGTAAATCGGAATGCAGTAATACCAGAATAATCCTGTCTCAACAAATACAGCAATAAATAAATCAGCATTATGTAAAATTTCATGAAATAAAATGAAATATTTATTTCTCAACTTTGATAATTACTTGTTCTTACGTCAAATAAAACATGACTCTACTACCAGTTCAGAAAAACTTTCGTGAAGAAAAACTGGCAAGAAAATTCAGGGGTATATTTTTTTTCAAAATAAATTTACAGTCTCTTTATGTCTATATAAAATTATTCTTATAGCTCGCCAAGTCTCCCACGCCCCAAGTATCCAAACGACGAACACCCTCAAACGGCACCTGTTCACGAGTTAACGTGGGATCCAGCCATCGCCCTCCTCAATCATATTAGAGGGAAGTGAGCGACCGGTCACCGACGCTACCATAAGAAAACGTACTTTAGTGACAATGACGCTTTAGATATTCATCAGGACGAAGAACTTCACAAACAAACAGGCACATGACACATGTTTTGTTACAAATACTAGTAAAATCCTGTTAATGAGGGACTTATACCCAAGGGCTATTATCATCCAAATAATCAGATAGTTTATAATATGCTTAAGCACACAATTTCTGCTTTATTATATAGGAAGACCTTGGATATCCCCAGGACTTATTGTAAAAGCGTATACATTGACCCATTAATGAGTTAGTGACTTTATGAAGCCTACTATTATGAGCTGTCAGCATATTTCTTCCTCTTGTGTTAACATTATGCAGATGCTTTTTTCTTTTTTACATACATTAAATTTTCTAAAATATATTGTGAATGGAAAGGAAGAATATTTATTTCCTTAAATTTACTTCTAAGTCACACCCTTGGACCGAACTGATAGATTCGCGCAACCTACAGCCCTTTTCTGCAGAATAAATATAGTATCCATGTCGGCGTACTATAGGATGGCGAGAGCCCTCCGACTAGATGCTCGTACCTACACCCCTCCGTTATCTCGTCCCGATGGCACTACCGCCTTCGAGGACGACGAAAAAGCTGAATGCTTCGCCGATAGCATTGCTTCACAATGCTCCCCGAGTACCCAACCCACAGACCCAGCTCACATCCAGGCGGTGGAAGACGAAGTCGATTGCAAAGACTCCCGTCCAGTCACCGCTGACCCCATTACAGTTTCTAACGATGAAATCCTACTCATCATTAGGAAACAGGAATCCAAGAAGGCCCCGGGTGCGGATGGAATTTCCAACCAAGCACTTAAGCAGCTGCCTCGGCAGGTGCTTACCTTACTTGCGATTATTTTCAATGCTTGCTTTGACCTAAGCTACTTTCCAAAAGCTTGGAAAGAAGCTATAGTCATAGGCATTCCCAAGCCGGGTAAACCCTTGAATAACCCGGCTAATCACAGACCCATCAGTCTACTCAAGGCAATGGCCAAACTTCTCGAGAGAGTCATACTCGCTCGAATGAAGGACCACCTGTTCCCAGCGGACGGTGACCCCCTTATTATCCCCCATCAATTCGGCTTTCGAGCCAAACACTCGTGCCCTCAGCAAGTCCATCGAATCGTCGAGTACATACTCGACGGCTTCTACCCCAGACGACTGAAAACAGTCGCGGTCTTCTTTGACGTAGCCAAGGCTTTTGACAAAGTCTGGCACGCAGGGCTCATTTACAAGCTTCACAACACAGGCTTGCCCGACCGTCTAGTCAAACTAGTCGGCTCCTACCTTAAAGATCGCACCTTTCGTTTCAAACACGAAGGTACGCTCTCCACCCCCCGCCCCCTCAAGGCGGGCGTCCCTCAGGGCTCGGTACTCGCCCCGTTACTATACACAATATACACCAATGACATACCCATCCCGTCTAAAGGTGTTCAACTCTCCCTCTTTGCTGACGACACTGCCCTATACGTCAAGGGCGTGCACGTCGACACACTCATCACCAAACTCCAGAAGGCCGTAAATGACCTCGGAGCTTGGTTTAAAAAATGGCGTATCGATGTAAATCCAGAGAAAAGCTCTGCAATGCGCTTCGATCATAAACGCCGTCGTCCCTACGACCCCCACATCCGAATGCTAGGTACGCCCATCCCGTGGGCACTCACCACCAAGTACCTAGGCGTAACGCTCGATCGTACGCTTTCATTCCGTCCACACATTCTCCGAGTTACCAAACTCGCCCGTCTGTACATGGGTCGACTTAACAGTATGTTAGGCCGGCACAGTAAAATGTCTCTTAGGAACAAGCGAACGCTTTTTAAGGTTTGCGTGAGACCAGTCATGACGTACGCCGCCCCAATATTTGCACATGCTAAACCCTCCGATATGTATAAACTACAGGTAGTCCAGAATCTCTTCTGCCGCCGGGCCACGGATGCTCCGTGGTACGTGCGAAACGCAGACTTGCACAGAGATCTCGAACTGCCTACCATACAACAACACCTTAGGACGCTCTCCACCGCTTATTTTAAGCGATCCGAAGAGCACCCTAACCCCCTTATACGCGAGACAGTAGCTTATACTGCTCCGTCCATGCCGTCGAGGTACAAAGTCCGTAGACCGAGAAATGCACTCTCGGATCCCCCCGATCAACTTTCGGCCAATCTGGACCAGCTTAAGGCTGCCCAGGCCGTTTAATCAACAATATATAAATGTCATTTGCACCTTAAGTGATTAAGTATTCTCAGCGGGTGACCCGCTAGCGGGTCCCTGCTTGCGCGCCCACCTCCCAACCCGGGTGTCGCTCCGATGAAGGCTGACAGCATTCCCATGCTACAGCCACTTGGGTGGTTTTTAGTGGGTAGGTGCCACTTTGGTGAGTCCCACATAACCCCGCAGACGGCTGCGGAGGTATTCATGACGAATCTTCCACCTCCCTCCCGAGAGAGGGTGCTTCGGCAGCAAAAAAAAAAAAAACGGCATCACTCCACCACAACAGAATACCATATTTCATGAGGCTGTGGAAGTAACCGAAATAGATTAATCGTGCAGTTGTTTTATTTGAAATTTGTCTCATTTTTTACACCATATGCGGCAGAGCCAAGCCTTTTTGCTAAACCATCAACATGCGGTCCCCACTGGAGTTTGGCGTCTAAGGTTATGCCCAGAAATACAGTTGAGTTTACAGGAGTCAGTTCCTGGCTCTTAACTACAATGTTTGTGTTTACCTGTTTGACATTTGGCAAAGTAAAATTAACAAATTTAATTTTGTTTTCATTGAGGTGCATAGTATTAGCTGAGAACCACTTCTCTCTGTTGGAGATGCATTGGTTTATTGCTCGATAGTCAGTTTCTTGTCTTTTGATTTTAAATAAGAAGGGAGCATCGTCAGCGAACCATATGACCTCGCATTGATTCTTAATGACCGATGGCAGATCATTGACATATACTAAAAATAGGAAAGGACCAAGAAATGAGCCTTGGGGCAAACCCATTGTCACTGCCGATCCAGATGATTTTTCTCCATTTATTGCAACTTTCTGTTTTCTATTAGAAATATATGATTTAATCAAGGCAAGCACTTGGTTTTTTTTATGCCGTAATGGTGCAGGTTCTTGAGTAGAGTAGTATGATCCACACAGTCGAACGCCTTGGACAAGTCTCAAAAGACACCGAAATTCCATCTAAATCGGCAGTATTTTTTACTGTAATGCTTTTAAATGCATTTGAAACTTGTGGAACAGTAACATATTTGAAGATGAAATCAATCTCGCAAGAATTTACATTTTCCATTAGCAGTGACTGTGCAAGAGTGGAACATGAATTTATACTCAAATTAGTTGACACAGGGATGGCAGTAAAATAAATTTCAAATCCTTTAGCAAATTCTCTGTCACTTGACAACCATTTATCATTAGTTTTTAAATTATATTTGGTGTGGGGGTCTTTTGCTTTCCCAGTTTCCTGATTAATTATATTCCGTGAAGTTTTTGAAATATTAGTACTGTATTTAACTTTATTATTAATGTAATTAGTTTTAGCTACACTGCATACTCGTTTTAATAATTTTGAATACATTTTTACACATTCATAAAATGTCTTATTATGATGATAAGTGATTTCACTTCACAATTCATATGATCTTTTTCTACTTCTGCATATTCCCACTGTTGCCCAGTCACTAAACCTAAATAAATTATTATTTACACATATTTTATTTTTTGTAAAAACAGAGTCATATTTATTTTTATTATAATATTAATAATGTTATATTGGGTAATACACAGTTATCTAATATAAATGTTTTTAAATACATTATTTCTAAATGTTTCAAGCCGTCTCTCATTCATGGGTATAAAGGTGATTTCTCTTAGTAGAGTCTTTTTCATCAAAAGTGGCCAACTGCCCACTATGATCTGATTGTAGTTAATTAATTACTGACTTTGTATATGGCATTAAATTTGTAAAAATGTTATCAAGGCATGTGGCTGAAGTCGCTGTGACTCGCGTAGGCTCCAAGAAGAGATTTTTTAAGCTGTAGCAATTAAAAAGATTCAATAATCGTTTACTTTGCGATATCTCTACTAACAAATCAAATTAAATCTCGCCACAAATAATTATTTCTTTGTTTTTGTTATTTACTCTATGTAATATCTCATCCATAGTGCTCTGAAACACTTCAAACGGTGAGGGTGGGGGTCTGTATACACTTAATATAACACTATTCCCTATCTCAATACAGGCTATTTCAACTGATCGCTCAACAGACAGACTTACAGTTTCAGAGCGTTCTTTAAATGCAAGGCTCTTATGAGTGATGATCATTGAGCCACCACAAGTTATTTGTTCTCTGCTGAACGAACTAGCAATTACATGATTTTTATATGAAGACATAATTTGACACTGTCTGAGCCAGTGTTCTTTAATACATAGTACATGAATATTTTCACAGTTTATAAATAGCTCAATCTGTTATTCCTTACCATCAATGCCTTGCATATTTTGATGGACTTTGTTCATAAGTTTATTTTTTACATTTTTATTACTTAAATTACTACTTAGAATACTGGTGCTAGACGATTATCTATTATGTTTAAATTGTTCCTAATACTATGTTTTGGAATATTACATTCTAGTGGGTCAAAAGTATAAAGTGACTGCTCAATAGAAGCAGCGGTTGTAGTCAACGGATTGACTGTTATGTAGGCCTGCCCTTAACGATCAATTAAATTGCACAAAATTACGAATTGTGCAATGTTTTTGACCGTTTAGGGTTAGTATTGAAGATTGCGCAATGATTGAACCAAAGTTTGAGCAAGTTAAATTTTTATTGCAACATTTTATTTCATATTTTGATATCTGTGTATATTTTTGCCTTGCCTAGGTTTATTGCGTGATAATATTTATCGTTTAATCTCAAGGGGTAGTTCAATTGTATTGTGCCATAAAAATATTGTGCAAAGTTATTGTAGGTCTAGGGCCGGCCTCAAATATATGATAGCGAGTATGCTATCTGTCGCAGTTCATAATTGTACAAAGTTTACCATCGTTATTATATTCAACGTACACAGAGTTCAATGTGTCAGGAAATGTATTGATTCTTTTTTTCTACCCTTTGCCACCCAATGTTGAGTGTAGGTCTCTTCCAAATCTCTCCACTTCTGGCAACCATCATCATCTGCTTAATGGATATATTTATTGATTAAAGCATTATAAAAATCTAAAAATTTACTGCATCTCTATTATTGTTCTAACTTGAGTGTTTAATAGAAATAGAAGTAAGACAAAACTAGGCAGAAAAAAGATTAAAAAATGTTTATACCATACCTACTCTAAAAAGCTTATTTTATTCACGCAAAACAGTGAATAAAAAGGCCTTTTATTCACTGTTTTGTTTTTATTCACTGTTTTGGTGTTTGAATTTGGAACACAAAATATATCCGATCTCCATTTCAATGCTTACACAAACTCCTTGCGCTAAGATTCGAAATTCAAACTCTTTGGTGCAAATAAATTCTCGAGATATGATTGGTCGATATTTGCGACAAGGAGTTTGGCATTAGATTAATATTGTTTCACAAGTTGGCCACCCCAATGATAATAATAAGAAAATCACGCTTAATTTCAGTCATTGCTCTAATTTTAATGTCCATTTCAATTAATGATTAACATTTATTATTTCTTGATTAAATTTCTATTTTCGCTTAAATTATGTCTTTTTCTCGTAGTCATGGTATAAAGTATAGTATGCAACTCCTGAATAAAGTACGATATTATATCGAGGGCCATGAATCACTCGCGTCGCTCAGGATTCTAACAGTTGAATCACTCGCTGCGCTCGTGATTCAATCATCTTAAATCACTCGCTGCGCTCGTGATTCAATCGTTAGAACCCTTCACTTGCTCGTGACTCATCTACGGCCCTCGCTTTAAATCCGTCCTTTATTCACTAATTGCATAATATACTATTTTCATCTCAGTTGCAATTCTGAAATTAAATAATAGTTATTTGGCGAACCAACGCTTAATTCTAATAAACATATACTTTACGATATCATTTTAACAATTTATTTATATTTCCTTCCAAATTATCAATTTTAAAATAAACAAAGACAGACTATTACAACCAGTGGCAGACCAATCAGCGTTTTTCAAAGGGCACAAAATGAAAACTCCTGAAAATTCAATTCGCTTTTATATTTGGCCCCGCATCTACTTTACGTCCGTCTACATTTACATCAATGATGCCTTTTTTGCTGAAATTCAATAAAAGGATTCAAAGGAGGGCAAATTAAAAAGATATCTCGGATTTGGCACTCCTGACTTACGGAGCCGAATCCATTGGAATTTAAGCCATTTGCAACCTTGATGGTTGTAACAGACGGTTGGATTTTATAATCCTTGAATTCATGAGCAATTCGACATCAAACAATTCTAGTAGAGATGATACCTAATTTACATAATAGCTTTTGCAGCTTGGACTTCCGGTACTTACACAATAAACTTCTCTCCTGGTATGATTGGAGAATACTGTAGCCAAAAGTATGAACAGTTTTGTAATGATTTTTTTAAATTCAGATTTCGAATCATTCCATATTACTTGAGTAATCTTTTTTTCCTAAGTTTTTTATCAAAATCGATTAGCTACGTCCATATCTAGCTATATTAATTTCAGGGTTTCAAAAGGCAGAAATTTAGTTTTAATTATATTTTTTTAACAAATAATTTTTCTTTACTATGTGATATCCATTTTTTTATTTTGGAGGTTTTTTTATTCCAAATAATATTTTGTGGTGATAGTGATATTACTTTCTAACGATATTAAATTGCGGTTCACTAGGCTTTATGTTCAATTATATAAGGACTTTATTTTATATAAAAATCGTAAAGAACATTGCTTAATTCTCCAATATACAATTAGGTATGCTGTGGTTACTAGAAACGTTCACCTCACTGGTCATAGTACTCGTAATATCATTAAAAATATTTACTGCTCTTGTTTTCTCTATGTCTGACACAGTCTTTGATCTTTGGCTGCACAATCAAAATTATTAAAAGCTAAGTCATAAATCAATATATCGGAAACATTATTAGTTTTTCGCGTTCAATTCAAAAGTATTTCAAACTCGGTGTTGTATTGTTAAATCAAATACTTCCCACCAAAAACACAAAGAGCGGTAAACCGATAACTCTAAGGGTAACTGAAGTATATCTAAGGTGTGCAATAAAGTATTAATAAATAAAAGAGTATAATGTGCTACACAGTATGATATAATAGAGTATTGTATTATATTATTAAGGTTATTTTTATTTATCTACAACTAAACTTTATTGTAAAAACACATTGTTACAATGATTTCCCGTACCTATATTTATTTCATGATAGGTTATAAATAATGCATGTGTTGTGGTTGTAAGTGATTTTTAAAGGCCAGAATAAAAACAACTAAGTATAACTTTACTGTTGTAAACAAAGCAGACATGGTAACACACCGTGGCTGTACATATGTTATACTCAAATGTATGCATTCTTGTTGTTTTGTAATTCATTTCTATGGTTTTCCAAGAATATTGATAAATATCGCACTGAGAACTTTTATTAATGCCAAAAAGTAAAGAAAGGTATTATTTTATTTTTAAACCTGCATGTGTCTTGTACTGAAAGCTACTAATATTCACTAGCTTTCGATCGCAGCACCTTCAATATGGCCTTAAGACATGTCAATTCCTAACTCATATTTTTATTTTAAAAAATGTGGGGTTATAATGCCTTCCTTAGCGACCGTCCTACAGGTTTAACCATTGCCGACTTGTCATTATATATTATGTGGTTGTAAGAATCACTAATTGTATACCGAAATATTTAGTTGTGAATTTTATTTCAACATATGCAATTCTGTTCCAATCATTTAGAATATATTTAGAATAATATCTATAATACCTCACACTAAGAAACATTTCCCACAAGGTAAAAGGTATAGGTTTTCCTTTACAATTACAACAATATAAATGTGTGCGATGTTGGGACTAAGTTAATTGATAACTGTACAAATTGAACGTGACATTGTGCAGTGCGAGTCGGAATTACGTATCACGATAGACGCGCTGAGTCAGCACCAAACAATTAAAGACATAAACGAGTATCTAATTCTACGTGTAGGATTTTAATAAAAAATTACGTTGCCTTTTTTGGGGTAAAATTTATTTAAGTATATGAGATTTACGTCCGATCAGAGGATCTATGATGCAATATCTGAGTGACATCGCATTTACATTACAATTTGGGGCTTGTAGGGTCTGATACGTGAGTGATACGGTCAACGACAGGCCCAAAAACAGAAGTTGGCAGCAAATGGTATTGAGAGTTGAGACGTCTTCTTAACGGCTCTGAGAATTAGCTATTTAATTAATCATCGCTAAACTTACGTTCACAAAACTACACATTTGGCTCTCTGCAATCAACATTCAGTTTCGTTGGTGAATTTTAAAAGCAGCCATCTTCCTTATATTCTGTCTTTATATAAAAGTGTGTAGTAAGAATTAATATAGCGACTGTCGGCAAGCTTCATTAATACACTGCCGGCGCACCTGCTGCTTGATATCGGATAGTGTTTAATGAAAGGCAATAAGTGCGGTGTACTGTGTGCTGGTAATTATTATCTACAAAGTATTTTGTTTATAAATTTTGCCATTACTAGCCTTGATTATTTTAAAGTACTAATCGATTTTTCAAGTTTTTACCGCGCCGTTTTACTAGTTTGATTCCGGATCTGCGTATTATTTTCACAATCAAACTTCCTAGATGGATCACCGGCGGGAGCAGTAAGTTTCTTAGAAAGTAAGACGTTAGTTAAGCTATGTTGGCCCTGGAACTTTCTGTATTGCATTTATAAGAACTATACTGCTTTTAGTTGAACGCAAATTACAACTGTATTTAATTGGGAACAGTTATGAAGGTGAAGCTTTGAAAATATATTAAAAAGAGCGTTAAAAGTTCAATTCACTTATTTGAAGGCCACGAACTAGTAAAAAGATATGCTCATTTTAAATTATGCCTGGATTAGTTACTTTTCTGATTTGAATATTTTTCTTGAATACAAATCCTCAGCTCCAGATCCTGGCTGCGAAGTTCCAAAATATCATTAAAATGCAAAAAAATTAATATTTACTCAGGTAAAACCTGGCAAAAAGAAACTTGTCGGCGCTCTTTTGTTATAAATGTTTAATACATGGAATAGGAGGTGTACAGTTTGACTACGATACGATAAAACATGGAGCTCCGTCACAATAAATTATATCGCATAATTTACCGACTGTAATTACTGTTCAAGATCCCAAGGATCACAGCAGAACTAGACTCAGAACACTTAGTTAGATTACAGAGTCATACAGTCGCACCTAGTCGCAATAGAAAGCGGTGAAATAATTACCCAGATCCACATAAATCCCGATACACAAAAAGCATTTTATATCATGCCGCAAAGCTCACGTTTTATTCAGAACGATAGCTTTTTTAGTCAAATTCAAATAAAACAAGAGCAGTTTTCAATTTTAAATCAACTTTCCACGTGAGTTGATAGCTAGTGATCTCGTTTATTGTTTGCGTACAATCAATAACAGATGTTTCTAGATTTTCCGCAGCGATAATAAATCGGCGTAGGTGGTTCTATAGAGGCTGTCTGTTTGCAGATTATGAACTGGCACAGGTAGAAGGTAAAGTTAATTTACATTTCAATAGTTTTGTAGTTCGATACGATGCTGCATTAAGTTTTTGTGGAATGTATGAACAAGCTTGATTTAATATTTGCTGGGCGTGTGTATTCCAATTCAAGTAATGGGTATCCTAAACAAATCAATTTCCTCTTCTTTTAATACTTAGTAGGTGTTTTATTTATACTTTGGAAACTTGGCAGGATACGTCTAATATTTATTTCACTACATGGACATTTTGATACTGTTTAGTGACTGACATTTCGAATTTCACCATTTCATCTTAATTTAAAAAAGGACAAGGTTTTAAAACCATATCAGTTTTTTGTTATATTTTTGCTACGTTAATAAACAGTGCTAAGACAATTCGACATCAAAATTGGGCACGTGAAGAAAAGTTATCTGAGCATTTAAAAATCACCCCTAAATCAATCTGGTACAATTTCATCCTTATCATACGCAGAGTGTTAAGTCACTTATTTAATTACTACAGGAACAATAATTTATGTAGAGTCTTAATTAATATTTACGTTTCGAAATTGTTTATGGTAATTTTAGTGAGTTCAGAGTGTTTAACGTCACCCCTATAGGAGCAGTATGGATTATTGTTAAAAAAAGATCTCATGTAATATTTTTAGACCTCGAAACATATTTAAACATAAAATTTGTTTAAACCAAATTTTTAGCTTTTCAGTACATTCATTTCACGCTTTTCTAGATTTTTATAAAATTGCTGGTGTTAGGAATATCAGTTTTTATTTTAATAGATGGCGCCACTAGCGTAATGGGTTCGTGATTGAATTGAGCTAGTAAAGTTTATAATTCCCAAGTGTAGTCTCATATTCCAGATGGTATTGTTCATATACATCATGTATATTTAGAGAGTTAATGGTTATTTATATTGATAAAACCAACAAGAAATATTCTTCTTGTCGGTAGGTATGATGTTATATCATCGATCTACGTGTGGACCCGTTCGCAGTAGGCATGGGTCGTACTTGCAAAATCCAGTACCTGATACGTCAGGCAACGAAAACCAGGACCAAAAACCAGGTTTCTAAATACTTGCAAGTATTTTCTAAGGGAGCTGGAAAATAATCGTTAATCGTATATAACGAAATGTGTTAGAGCAATTTATTAATTAGTTTCTAGTTTATAATTATTTATGTATTATATATCATTATATTCTCAAATGAACTGAATCCCTTCCTTCTTACTTTAAAACAGGTTTAGCACTGTCATCTAGTAAAATAATAAAATAAGTAATTTTTATTTTTGTTAAACCAGCTAGCGTAGTTATAAGGTTCAATTCATTGTATTTACATATGTTTTTCATTTTTGTATACATATACACTGGACGTTATCTTTTTTTAAACTTTTTTGTATTATGTCAATGAAATAAGTTTACAACTAAACAATCAAAGTAACACAACCAAAACAAAAAACGCGTGCATCATCATCAAATGAAAAAAATTAATATTACTTACACTATTTTAAAGTCATATGAAACTTGCAAACGCAATAATGAACTATATTTGCCTAGTAATAAAACAGTTCAGTTACGTTAAGAACGCAAACAAAAAATTGTTTTAAATACACTTGGCGCGCAAACGTTTCAAACCGAGTTCAAAGGTCATAAGTGCATAATGTTTGGTTCATTATAGCGCAAACTTTAAAGTCTGAATTCGTATAAAACGATTTAGAGCGAGAAGTCTCTGTGTCTCTCTCTACACTCCGAAAACGCAAAACGGGCCAGCCGACCTATTAAAAACTTCCAAAGTATTTTATTGCAAAATAATCCCAACATACCCATACATAAGGATAATAGTTTCGACAAGGGAAAAATACTTTGATAGTTTGCAAGTTTTTAACTAAGCTCATGCGATTATGTTCCTTATTCTTTCAGCAATAAATTTTGAATTTATTGTGCGCTTTGTAGGCCCTTCAGGCCTTTAAGAAACCCGAAGACTCGATCCCATTGCACTGAGCCTTTCCCAGGGTGAAGGTACAGCGCTGCCCGGATTAGAAGCACCACTGCGAATCATCCCCTACCGCGGGTAGGGAGGATTAGGAAGTTAGACTTTGTTGGTTCGGTCCATACATTATATATTTATATAATTGTTGTCCCTCCTCCAACCCTCCGCGATGGTTCAAATAGGTCTTTCAGACTTTTTGAAGCAGGTCTTCAATGGCTTCGCTGCCCTTGGCTTTCAGATTGACCCTATTCTCTTTAATCTGATAATAGGGGTTCCTCAACCACATCCCACCCCTCAGGCCCCTCTGGCCCGCCCGCGTCCCCCACCTCCAGCAACATGGAGTAAAGTAGACGCCTCTTCGCGCCGCAAGCGCACCGCTTCCACGAGTGCAGCCGCGACCGAGTCTTCCTCGGACGCAACCCAAGCTGGCTCGGATCGGAGCTAGCATCGTTCACATTAGTTAAGAAGCGTTCTAAGAAACGTTACCCCCGTTGTCTTTAACACCCGCCCCCATTCTACTTATGTCGCGCCAAGTGACATAAGTGGAGTGTCCCACCCTTCACCTCAGCGAAGCCTCAGGTTTCGCCACCAGTCTTCCTTCGGGAAAAGGGCAGATGGCCTTAGATTTCGAACTTGTGCAAAGAGCACGAGATTCAATACACCCGAGCTTTCTACTCAGGAGAATCAATTCGAATCATTGTCTCGCCTATAGACGATTTCAGAGCTTTAACTAAGCTTCTCACCAGTAAGCCAATTGCTTACTACACTTACGCTCTTTCAGAAGAGCGTAAGATAAGAGCAGTACTACGGGGGACCCGGTCGAATTAGTGAACGAGACATCCTTAAAGACCTGCAGTCCCAAGGCTTCCCGGCTCTCGCTGTGCATAAACTGCACAGCAAGTACGGAAGGCGTCACCCTCTTGCCATAGTGGTTTTCGCCAACGTCTCAAAATCCAGGGAGGTTTTCAGAGGCTAACATTCCGGCGCATCGTAGACGGGTAACCCCGGCCGCAAAGCCCACACAGCCCAAGCCTGCTCCAGAAAACTAGAGACTGCGCCCTGCTCTACGCCCTCGTCCCTCCCAGACCTCATCTCGACCTTCTGCTGCGGGGTATGCATGACCCATTTACCTCCTTCCCCGCGGAAGGTGTCTGCTTAAGCACAAAACAAAAAAAAAATACCATTTACTCTTTTTGACAATACTAAAAATGTGTAACCATTTATTTATATATCTATGTAATTCGAACAAAGGAAATAAAACAATTTCAAGTGGTAAATTGTGACTTTTCTTAAGTATTGTGTAGTAAATAGATTGTGCCATATCAGCTGGTTTGTAAGCTCGTCGGAAAAAAAACCTTTATAAAATGTAGGTATCTTATTTCAGTCGATCTCCTTAAATAAAATATTATAATATTAAAGCATTGACGGAATAAATTTGCACGAAGACATATTTTTGCAAAAATCGCAGAGCAATCAGCGTCGTTCAAAGTCCAAAGCTATCTCATAAAATGAGAATACTAAGCGGGTGGAAAACTTAATTCGGCTTTTCTCTTTTTGGGCGCGCGCAAGGTTACATTAGGTATTACGGTAATATATACGTGCGCATACATTTACGTCAATGTTTGCCTTTTTGCTGAAATTCGATATTTCAAAGGAAGGCAAATTAAAAAGATATCTCGCATTCGGCACCCCTGGATTACGAAGTCGAACTAGTGATTCAGTGGCCTTGAAGGCATTTGCAACTTTAATAGCTGTAATAGACGGACTGACTCGTTCGAACTCTGTGCTCTAGACACCTGTTAGACACACAGTCGGCACATAAAATAGTCCTAGTAGAGGTTGAATCCTAATTTCCATAAAAGCTTTTGCAGTTTGGCTTACTGGTACCAACACGATTTCCTTACTGGTATTATTAGACAAAACTGTAGTTTAAATAACGAATAGTATGCAATGGATGTTTTAAATAAAATTTTCAGATATCCTTCATGACTTGAAAAATTCCCCTTCCTTTAAGTTACTTTAAATAATGACAATAAAGTAACGTCTGTAACGGCTTCGACCAACGTGAGGGTAATGTTGAAGTCGGGAGGATGAGAGGTGGTGAGTACGTCAGTGCTGTTTTGAATGTGCTGTATTCGATTCCAAACTGATTTTCTATGGAAAAGATACTGCTAAGTGATACCCATTTGCTACTTTTATTTTTAGAAATCTTTTGTCATGACAGTCATAGTAAAATATGTTCAATCAGCTAGTTAATCAAAACTAAGTAATTTAACGTTATTTTTCATAGACAGTCTGAGTGTGTGTTTGTAATATAATAATAGGTCTTTACCTATGAAACTGCCGTTTTGCCGTACTGGCCATTTCAAATGAAAATATTTTTTTTTTGACTGATAATTCTAATTTCAAATTAATTGTATTTGACAAACATGGAATTCTTTTTCTAAAATCGTCATTTGTTTAATAGTTAGTGTTTTGTTTTCAACGCATTCGAACATTTTTCGTCATCATGGATAAGTTAAAAATTCGAGTAATTATGGAGTATGAGTACCGTCGTGGCAGCAAAGCGGCACAAGCGGCACGCAACATCAACGACGTTTACGGAGCGAACACTACGAACGAACGCACCACCCGTTATTGGTTTACCCGCTTCCGTTCTGGAAATTTTGACGTGAAAAATGAACCCCGTGGTCGTCCGAAAACTTTGGTCGACAATGACGAATTAAAGGCAATTGTGGAAGCTGATGAAACTCAATCCACGGCTGAATTAGCAGCAGCTTTCGACGTTAGCATCAAAACAATATTGGTCCATTTGCGTCAAATTGGCAAGGTAAAAAAGCTTGACAAATGGGTACCCCACGAACTCAATGACCGCCAGCGCGAAGTACGCGTGGAGACGTGCCTTGCACTGCTCAGCAGGCATACAAATGAAGGAATTCTGAACCGCATTGTTACTTGTGACGAGAAATGGATCCTGTTTGACAATCGTAAGCGCTCAGCAAGTTGGTTGGACCCTGGTTCAGCACCCAAACAATGCCCTAAACGAAAACCTACCCCTAGAAAAGTGATGGTCACTGTTTGGTGGTCTAACGCGGGTGTAATTCATCACAGCTTCTTGCCAAACGGGACAAGCATTACTGCAGATGTGTACTGTGAAGAACTGAACACAATGATGGAGAAGCTCGCACGTCTCCAACCAGCTTTGGTCAATCGTTCGGCTCCACTGCTCCTGCACGACAACGCGCGACCTCATACTGCACAGCAGACGGTCTACAAGCTACAAGAGTTGGGGTTGGAAGTTCTCCGTCATCCACCGTACTCACCAGACCGTGCGCCTACAGACTTCTACTTTTTCCAGAATTTGGATAACTTCTTGGCGGGAAAAAAATTCAATACCCGAGAGGCAGTACAAAATGCCTTTGAAGAATTTGTTGCCTCCCGTCCAGCTGATTTCTTCAAGAAAGGCATCAATAAGCTACCAATGCGTTGGCAAAGATGCATTGATTGCATGGGTGATTATTTTGATTAATAGAAATAAAAAATATATAATTATAGATACACAATTAGGTAAGATATGGTTACCAAACATTACCAACATTACCAATATTACCAAACATATGGTCCCAAGTAAGCAGAGCTTGTGTTATGAATGACAATACAGCGAACTGGGGTAACCCAGAATAACAATACATATATAAATATTAACAACCACGACCTGAGAACAATCATCTATGTTTATCACACAAATGAATGCCCGGGTCAGGACTCGAACCTGCGACCTCCATCCAGCGTATGACGCACGGTTACTAATCACTACGCTACTCGGTCGTCGATTAGATAATTAAAATAATAATTGAAATAACTATCGTTCGTTTATAAACTCTTATGCTATGCTGTAAATCCTTTCTTCAAAGAAAAACGTCACAGAGATATAAAAGCTTGTCGCATAACTTTCAAAGTTCTTCCCACACTCAGTGGCGTAATGTAAAAGCATCCTCTAAAATCCATATTCAATACCAATACCATATTCTACTTTTGATAGATCGTGTCATTGCCAATTGACAAGTTTATATTGAGATAATAATTAAAATTTACAATATATAATTTTAATTTGAAGAATATAAGGAAAAATTGTGTAAATAAACTTTAAATGTCGTTTTTCTGGTTACAGGTATGTTTTTTAATTTTTTTATATTTTTTTTTGTTATATTAGAGATAAAATGTTTTGGTTACAGAACAACGACCAAGTTTTATTACATATCATATTATAAAACCCGACTGACAAGTTCTTATTAATCGGCGATTTTAATATGAGATCAATTTGTTGGTACCCCTCAACTGAGGGACCATATCTGGAACCAAGTAACTTAATGACCTTAGGTAACATTGAGACAGATTTTATAGACGAACTAACTCTTGTTAATTTATATCAATATAATCACATAGCGAACCAATTTGGCAGGATGTTGGACTTGGTACTCTGTAACGCTGATGTATGTGTCGATAACATTTCAAACCCGCTGGTACCATTGGACCCGCACCATATGGCACTTAAAATTATGATTTCGAGCCCTTGGCCTACTGAAAATCTAAAACCTGCACCTCGAATGAAATTTTGTTATTATAGGGAGGACTACAACATAATTTTTATTTTATTTATTTATTTCTTTAATCAACAAAACTGACCTTAACTTAGCTTAACTCTAATAACATATCCGGATTAAAATATCAAATTAAAGTCTACTTGGTGTGAATACAACATACATTAGCTTATAGTTACAATTAAATATTTAAAAACTTAATACAACGTAATACCAACATCAATAAGTATTCATCTTTACTTAACTTAAAAAGTGATTTTTTATTGAGGCCAAAGAACAACTGAAAATATCAAAATGATTCCAAGCTTGATTAGAAAAATGAAACATTCGTTGTAGTGGAGCGTGTCTTCCCGCATTGGTTAATACTTTAGGTGGGTCGAATATTTTCCTATTTAAAAGTCGGAATGGAATGTTGAGGAGTCAGTTAAATTTTTTTATGAAATACTTTATAAGCTACGATATAAATATGTTCCAAAAAAGCATATTCCTAAAAGACAATATCCGCCATGGTATTCTTCAGCACTTATTAAAGTACTAAAAGAAAAGTATAAGTACTTTTGTAAATTTAAAAAGTACGGTTTGTTGAGTGATAAACATTCTATCAATATACTGCGTGATCGAGCTGCATTATTGGAAAGAGAGTGCTATAAATCTTATACCCAAAATGTAGAAAACTCAATTACATCTAATCCTAAGAATTTTTGGGGCTTTATAAATCAAAAAGTAACACTATACCTAATCTAATGACATACAATGACAAAAGTACCAGTTCAGTTCGTGAAATTAGTAACTTATTTTGTGATTTCTTCCACTCTCAATTTTTAACTTCAGACTTGTCATCACCAGTTCCGCATGATAGTAATCAATACAAATCGTGTATCGATTGTGACATTTCAACTTTTCAAGCTACTAAAATTGGACAAATATAAATCGGCTGGGCCAGATGCTTTACCATCCATTTTATTTATTGAATGCGCTGATTGAATGCTTTATTCATTGCCATTAGAGATAATTTTTAATAGATCTGTTAAGGAGGGTACTGTACCTTCAATATGGAAGAAGGCTTATCTCACCAATCTTTAAAAAAGGCGACAAACATGACATAGGCAATTACCATCCTATTTTAAAGTTATGTGTCGTAGCTAAAACGCTCGAGAAAGCAGTGTATGAAAAATTTTATTCTTCAATGAGTGCTTCATTGCCTCCATCGCAACATGGGTTTGTGAAACGCAGATCTACCGTAAGCAACTTGGTACTCTTGAACGAAGCTATTTCAGAATCGATGCACAGCGGTAACCAAGCAGATGTGGTTTACACTGACTATACTAAATGCTTCGATAGGATAGATCATCGCATCCTCATCGATAAAATACAGAGTGCTGGTATCAGAGAGGATTTATTGAGGTGGTTTACTTAATACATTACTAACCGCCAAATGGGTCACGGTCCCCAGTGGTGTTCCACAAGGATCATTGCTGGGACCTTTGCTCTTTTCAATATTTGTGTCCGACATAGATACTTGTTTCAAAAACTCAACTCTGATTAGTTTCGCTGACGATATGAAATTTTTTAAACCAGCTAAAAATATTAATCATTGCAATCTTACTGTTCAACTTTTAAATTAGACCTAAACGTAGACAAATGTGCTGTTATAACATTTAGTCGCAAAATTAATTTACTTATATATGATTACAGGTTAAAGGGACAGTCCCTTCAACGTGTCTCTGATACGAAGGACTTGGGTGTCCCGCATGACTCTAAGCTTACGTTTCAGAGTCACATTTCATTATTGTAAGAAAGGCTCTCAAATCACTTAGCTTTATTTTGAGAACTGCGAAAGATTTTAAAAACGTTAAAGCCTTTAAAATATTATACTGCGCATTTGTTTGCTCTCACCTAGAATACGCTTCACAGATATAGAATCCAAGATACGGAATTTATATCGACCGAATTGAACATGTGCAACGCAAGTTTTTTCGGTTTCTGAATTACCGCTGTAAATTTAGGGAAAAAAATTACGTAAAACAGACGCGAGGCAAGTTTGCGGACATAATTTTCTTTATAAAAATTGCCTATTCACTTGTAGACTGTCCCACTCTCTTAGATAAACTATTTTTCTATACCCCCTTTAGAACCTTACGCCACAGTCCCTTATTTTATCTTGCTCCAGTTAGTACAAACTACCGACAGAATACATACCTTCACCGTGCCCCCCAAACCATTAATGACTAGGACAAACTTAACAAAGTTGGCATCGACCTCTTTGATACCGCTATTCAAGCAACGAAAAGGCAATTAAACAATCTATTTTTAAAAGGAGTAGATAAGGTTCGCGTGTAAAACATCACCGTTTTTTTTATTACTTTTTTATTATTGATATATATATATATATAATGTATATAATAAATTGTTTATTAATTAAATGTATTAAATAATTATCATTTATTTGAGGTACCTGCTTGTAACAATGTAACCTAATTAAATAAATATTTCATGATAGTAACTAGTATATTCATGCTCTTATTAATTTACCAGCTTTATCAGAAGATATAAATGTAAAGTGTTGACAGGACTTTATAATTTAGAAATAACTTTCTTCTTTGCCATATTTAAATTCTACCCGTGGAGGCTTTTTAATTATTTTCACATTGTTATTTTATATAAGTTCATTGTAAGCTGTGAAATCGATAGCCTTCCTTATATGTAAAAAAAAAAATAAAAAAAAAATGAAATAAAAAAAATGCAAACAGTTCAGGAATAAAAGCAGAGTTGATTGAAAATGATCAAAAAATGAATAGTAACACCATTAATTAAAATCAAACTACTGTTAAATGGTAACTTAGAAGTGGATGGAATTTATGATTCAGGATCAAATAAGTCTTTGATTAATTCTAAGTTCTTAAAATTGAAAGGACAGGGCAATGGTTCAAATAATGCGTATTCGGTAACAATTAATGGTGTTAAAAAGCAAGTGGTTTGACGAACATGAAAATAAAAATCTTTGGAATGGAACGCAGAGTTAAAGAGCATAAAGGAATTTCGGTTGATTCAAAATGAAGATTTCACAATAACTCAAAAACAGTACTTTACTAATGGATATGAGGAAAATGTAGAGGAAATTTCTACGGATATAAAAGGAGAATCTACAAATAATGCAATTTTGAGAGATTTTGAAATAAATTTTATTGAATATGTCGAAGAAGAAGAATTTGAGATAAAAATAGAACATTTAAAAGACTATGAAAGATTATTAAAAAGATTGATTGATAAGTATGAATCAGTTTTTGCGAGAAATAAATATGATATCGGAACTGTTAATGGATATGAAGCTAGAATTGACTTATCGATTCATAAATATTGTAGTAAAAGACCCTACAGATGTATTTTGGAAGATAAAAAAGAAATAGAAGAGCAAATAGCGAAATAACTTGATAATAAATTAATAGAAGAGTCCTATATTTCATTTGCTGCACCTGTAACTTTGGCGTCTAAGAAAGAAGATCTTCGAAGAAAGAGAATCTTCTTTCTTAGACGCAAAAGTTAAATCACACACATACGCACACACACACATACACACACACACACACACACACACACACACACTCACTGACTCACACCTGCATCCGTGGATGTCGTGGGCTAGCCAGTAAACAGGTGGAAATTCGTGTCAAAAATAAGTTATATTAACCTCATAATAAATACAATAAATCGCGAACGATTTAATTTCTGGAAATGAATTAAATTCAAAATATGTAAATTCACTGTGATTTTAGAGTGGAATTTAGTTTTAACGTCGGCAATTTATTTATTTGTTACAAAATCCACAGCTCTATAACAGATTTCAGGTTAGCATATAGTGATAATACATAAAGCCAATTAGGGATTTACATATTTTTGCTGATTACCACAGATGGTGTTATATTAAATAATAATAATAAAAAAAACAACATATTGTGATGGAGGTATAAACTTCACTATTTATCAAAACACAAAGTGAAATGAATGTAGGATTGTGCGTGGATGCATGTGTGAGTCAGTGAGTGTGTGTGTGTGTATGTGTGTGAGTATGTGTGTGATTTAATCATTTTTTGTTTAGTTTAGTGTTTAGTGATCTGATTATGTTAGCCTTAAAACTATTTTTGGCTTTATTATATATCAGAGTCCTTAGCAAACATTCCGTTATAAGTACACAACATTCTATGTATGGCAGAGTTCTTGGCATAATTTGTCTTGGAGGTAGTAAATTTGTGTGTCTTGTTCTTCTAATAGGCCTGTTTAATTTAAGAGTGATGTTAGTGAGCTGAGTACTATCTACCGAACTGTTGCATATATTTTGAAGGAAAAGCATATCAAGAAGATGGCGGCGATTATGTAGGGATGATATTTTGTTATGTTTGCAGGCTTCGGTCTATTGTGTAAGATGGTTATTACGTAAACGATAATTGAGGTGTTTAACTAATTTCCTTTGGATCGACTGTATGCTATCGCTATACGTGGTGTAAGGCGTATTCCAAATTGTAGTACAGTAAACATCTTGAATGCAGACAACTATTATTTCGCTTGAACAAAACTGCTATGCAAAATTCCTACTGCATAGGTCGCGTAAAATGCAGAAACTTTAACTTAAATTTTAATTGACCAACGAAAGATCACTTTTCAAAAAGAGGTAGAAACTTCAAATGAAACCTGTCCCTTCCATGAATTGGACTCGATGTTAAAATGAATGTGTTCATCAAAAGGCGGGTACTTATATCACTCAATCAGTCAGCTTGCTTTCAGATTGGTCTAAGAAGATGTACAAACAAACAGCCTAAAATAATTATTATATAATAATTATTATAATTATATAGGCATATTATGCCACTCTGTGTTAAATTATAGTGCTGTGGTATTCGTCAATTTCAAAAGTCTAGTATTTTAATTTTTTATTTAGTAGTTAAATCCTGTTTGAAACGCGATTGTTAGGAATATATACCTCTTTAAACCCGCACCGCTACGTTTAACGATCTGTCAGAGATGTGAAACTAAAATAGTGAAAAATTTAACGCCATCTCGTGTCGTTATCTTGAGCTATTCGCGTGTGCTTCGACTTCACAAAGGAAATAAAATTACAGTGTATTTTAAGGCGAGATGTACTTCGCTTCAAATGTATAAAACCCTTGTGTAAAACCTTGTATAATATAATAGATGTTCTACTTCGAATTTTGCTTTAGCATTACTATTAGTATTTACCTTTGCCAATGAAATGATCCATGAACTGAACTGGTTTACCGATTCTAATCTGTACGTATGCTTTTATGGGCTCATGTTCTAGTGACCGTATGGTTTTTGGTAAATTACATAAGGTACTTACCGTATTGATGGTGTATTTAGGACAAACTTTCTAAAGCATTTGTCAAAGTCCGTCGCAGCGGGTTTAGTTCCAAACAATCCTTGTTCCTGTAAAATAGTTGTATGCTTTTAAATACACGTTTTAATAATTGCGTTTCTGACAAGATAACTCGCTGACACTGGATCCTGACTCCCAGTTCACGCCTGGAACAGCTGCAGCTCAGCGGCCTGTCATTACTGCTCGCTAATGCAGAGTCTTCGACACGAACTACGGTAATATACTAGTGCTGCATGGAGGTTTTACAATTGTATGATATTTGTTTTCAATGTTCATAAGGTAAATTTCTAGTAGTTATATCTCAGGGACCATTTAAATTTGTTCATTTGAAAGTATATAGATGTTGGTGTATTTTATCAACTCGAGGTTTATTGCATTGCATTGATTTTGAACATTAATAATGTTATAAAAAATTATACCGGATCAGAAACGTTGCATAACTATCAGCAGTGAATATAATAGGTAAACTTTGAGTCCTATTCAAATTAAATTAATGGGAGCACTGCTTTTCCACACTTAGTAATAAATTAAAACTATTATATATAAAAATTCAATTAATTGATTAAGACAATACATTTTGCAATCCATTAAATTGTACGTGATTGATGTCAACATCTTACAAAAAGACACAAAAAAAGTTTGTAAAGCCACAGATGAACACTAGTTACATATAAGAGAAAACCATCTCGAAGCTAAATTCGAGTAACATGAAATTAAAATCTGGGGCGTTGCCAAACGCGACTTATAACACTCCAGTGGCAGTGAGCACTGCAGAGCACCCGCCCGTGCTGTTTGTGCTGCAGCTGATTAAATGGTTTCAGCATGTCTACCAATATCTGTGGTAGAAGAGGGTTGTAGAGTGTTGAAAGTATTCATCGCACAATATTGTAAGAACTCTTCATAAAATAAATGCAACTTGCTGCACCTCGCTTACTAGCGCTTTAGTTTTGATAAGTTCGCGTGAATTTATGTTTCTTAAAATTTTGAGATAAATAAATAAAAGTTACCCTCTGTTTATATCTGTTCGTGTTGTATGTAGGTCTATGATAAAAGTCGTTTAAATGTGTTCAGCCGTTTTAGTACGATTTAGTAATAAGCATTCAAACATACACACTTACACGTTTATAAAACAGGTACAGTGTGCAGAACTCTGCATACGAAATAATTTCAATAATTTATCACATATGTGCATTTTGTAATGTTTTCATTTTATTGTGCACTTTTATGTAATCTTCATTCCTATTTTTCCCGAAAATATCAAGATAAGACTTGCAAAACACAAGCCGACATCGATCTTCGTTACCTAATTTTTGCTCTTACTAAATACATCATGCCTTTTAAATTACTCCAACGAAATTGCTAAAATAAAATGAAGCGCTTGATTTTCAATGCTTAAATAAATCTATTCTTTGAACTGTCGACTGCACATTGTTCACTGGGACAGTATTGATGGTTGCGTTGTGGTCGCATTGAGAATTCAGCGTGCCAAGCGAGCAAATCCAAGACGGATTGGTGTTCATTCTCTGTTTGGACATTGTGTCGGACAATTAAAGCTTTGATTGAAAATGACCAAGTGATTACTTATATAGCTATTATAATGATGTAACTAATTTACTACTCTATACTTTGAATAATTATGCAAAATAAGGCAAGACTGCAGCAAGTTGATGACAATTTTTCTTGGTCTCATCATATAGACTATGTTTGTAATAAATTGAGAATATTGTTAAGGAAATTCTACCACCTAAGCTTTAAAGTTCCTTCCTCTATATTAAAATGTCTCTACTTTTCGCTAGTCGATAGTATACTGTGTTACGCACTTGACAGTTATGGCCTTACATTTAAATCATATATTGACAAACTTGAGTCCTTGCAGCTCAGATTCCTAAAGTTACTTGTAAACAAAAAAACTAAAACAAATTGTAAAGGAAATTATACAAAATTATTTAAAATTTGTAACATTTTACCTATCAGATTAAAGCATAAATACCTGCTGGCTATAAATAATTATAACAGACAAGAGCACTTAAAATTGTTAACACATAATCAAGGTACCAGGTCGGTGTCGTCTGGCAAATATGAAGTACCCAAAGTAAATAATTATTATGGTGACAGAAAATTATCAAAACGATTACCATACTTTTTAAATAGTTTACCTGACGACATACGACAAGAAAGCAACAAAAATAAATTTAAATTTAAATTAAAAATACATTTATTGTCTACATTAAAATAAATTACATGTTACTAGTAGATAATTATTAATGAGACTCTCGTTCCTGCAGTCAAACTGTTAAACAGTTTTGCGGGACTGTAATTTAGTTATAAGATTGTTTTGTATACTTAATAAATAAATAAAATAAATAATAATAAGAGTGAAGGAAGCTGGAGATGAAAGCAGTCTGTTCGCCCTGATTGGGTTTATGTAGGTTGAGAGTTAATGGGATGACAAATCTCTCATCTCTTATTTAATAAAAAGAAGAAATAGTTATTCTCGGAACTATTAAGTTTTTATAAAAATTAATTCCTATTACGCCTCGCTAACAAAGGAAATATTAATCATCAGCAAAAAGTTACTGTTCAATGAATTTAAGGTCAAAATATACCTTCGTATTTTAGTTCATTGTTCTCTATATTAAACATACAAGGGCTTTTTTCATGTTGGTTGAATTTTACCCATCGTGTTTACTGCAAGTTGTTAAATAAATATTTATTTCACAAGTTTTAGAAAAATCTGTATCTAGTCATTCAATGGTGTGAAAAATTACCAGGCTGAAGTAATTCATCAATACAACTGTGTTATTAACGACGATAAAATATAGAAAATTTTTGACTTCTTAAAAATAAATTGAATAAAAGGTATTAACTAAAGAAAACTGAAGGAACAATGCGACGGTGCCCTCGCCATAAGGAAAATTTTACAACTGTATTAAATTTCACAAAGTTTGAGGTCGTGTTCGCTGTATATTGTAAGTAAAAATTCTACGAAAATTCATTTGAAATGTATATTTATATACAGGGTGTAAAATAAAGGAAGCATAATACTTAAGGGTCCGTAAATATACCATTGTTACAATATACTGTACAAGAATTGGAGTTATAGGGGCTGGGTAAGACTTCCATAGTTTTTTATTTCAATTTTTTTTACTCAACATCTTTGACAGCCCTAATTGTTTTTTTTTTGTTCCCCTCCACGGGAGGGGCAGGAGGATAAAAAATGCTCTGACGCATACTCCGCGCGCGCGATCAAAGTTATGTGGGACTCGACCAGACGCCTACCAGAACCATACCCACTAAAAACCCCCTGTCGGCTCGTGCAATTTTTTGCTACTCAGCCTTCCACTGAGCGACGGCCAATTGAAGAAAGAGGCCGCGCTAGCGGGGCCCAGAGGGGGTCACCCGCTGGGATTTACATAGCACTGAAGGTGCTCAAAGCACTGAAGGTGCTCAAAATGAAAAGTAAATAATTAAAAATATTAAAAATTGAAAAATAAAATTGCATTAATTCGGATTTACGTTAGAATTAGAATTTACGTTAGAATTAGAAGTTGCGGCCTGAAGGGCTAAGAGATCTAGCGTCAGCTGCATCGCTACGTTCGTGTGCACGTTTCTCGGTCTAGCGACTTTGAATTTCGAATCTAAGACAGGAGCAGTATATGATACTGAATCTCGAACTAGAGGATTGGGATGGGATTCGGCGCGTTTGAAGAACGATTCTGAGAGTGTTTTGAGGTGCTGTTGCACTGTAGGTAGTTCAAGATCTCTGTGCAGGTCCGCGTTACGCACGTACCACGGTGCGTCCGTGGCCCTGCGGCAGAAGAGATTTTGAACTACTTGCAGTTTTTGCAGGACGGAGGGTTTGGCGTGGGCAAAGGCTGGCGATGCATATGTCATGACTGGTCTAACGCAGACCTTATAAAGCGTACGTTTGTTTCTGAACGACATTTTACTTTTTCTACCTAACATACTATATAAGCGGCCTAAGTAAAAACGGGCAAGTTTCGTTACTCTATCGAAGTGTGGCCTGAAAGAAAGCGTCTGGTCTAAGGTGATGCCTAAGTATTTGGTAGTGCGCTTCCAGGGGATGGGAGTACCTAACATTCGAACGTGCAGATTGTCAGCGACATGACGTTGTTTGCAGTCGAAGTAAACCACAAAACTCTTGTCTGGGTTCACATAGAGGGATACGCCATTTTTGAAATCATGCACCGAGGGCGTCTACAGCCTTTTGGAGTCTGGTGGTGAGACCCGGGACACTTTGGCCTTTGGTGTAAAGGGCTGTGTCGTCGGCAAAGAGGGCGAGTTCAACGTCTTTCGGCAGAACGGGAATGTCGTTAGTGTACACGGTATACAACAGAGGGGCGAGGACTGAGCCTTGAGGGACTCCAGCCTTTATGAGACGAGGCGCGGAAAGCGTGCCTTCATGTTTAAAACGAAACGTGCGGTCTTTGATAAACGAAGCGATTATATGAACTAGGCGAGCCGGTAAGCCTATTTTGTAGAGTTTATAAACGAGACCGCTGTGCCATACTTTGTCGAAAGCCTTGGCTACGTCAAAGAAAACTGCGATCGTTTTCTTACGTTTCGGATAGAAGCCGTCGAGAATGTACTTGACGATTCGATGGACTTGCTGAGGGCAGGAGTGCTTAGCGCGGAAGCCGAACTGGTGGGGAATGATGAGGGGATCGCCTTCCGTTGGAAACAGATGGTTCCGCATTCGAGAGAGTATGACTCTCTCGAGAAGTTTAGACATGGCCTTAAAGAAGGCTGATGGGTCTGTGATTAGCTGGGATATTCAGAGGGATACCCGGCTTGGGAATGCCTATGACTGTCGCTTCTTTCCAGGCTTTTGGAAAGTAGATGTGGTCGAAGCAGGCATTGAAGATGATGGCTTACAAGGTAAGAACCTGTTGAGGCAGGTGTTTGAGTGCGTGTTTAGAAATACCATCCGCATCCGGAGCCTTTTTGGACTTTTGACTTCTAATGAGAAGCAAGATTTCATCATTAGAGACTGTCACGGGGTCTTCGGTGATGGGGAGAGATTCTCTGTGGAGAACTTCGTCCTCCACCGCCTGGATGTGGGAGAGATGCGCGGGTTGCATGCTGGGAGAACATTGTGCCGCTATGCTGTCGGCGAAGCATTCGGCTTTCTCTTCGGCTTCAAAGGCAATAGTGCCGTCGGGACGAGTGAGAGGAGGAATGTGAGAGGCGGCGTCTACGCGTAAGGCTCGGGCCAAAATATAGTACGCTTGGTGGGACGGGTAGATATTCTCCATGAGATCGTTAAACTGAGCGTCTCGGAGTTCCGCGAGGTGAGACCTAACTTTACGTTGTAGCTTTTTCGCAGCTGATCGGCGGGCGTGTGATATTTCTTCGCTCTCCGGAGAGCCGCGTTCTTAGCTTTAATGAGATTGCTAACAGCTAAGGGTAGATTGGGTATACTTCGCCTAGCAACCTTTTCGTTTACACTGATGGCTGAGTTGATAGCATCAGTGAGGGAGTCGACTAATGAATCTTTTTGTCCGGGCTATCTAATTGGTCGGGCGAGATCGCGAGCGTAGAGTTTGGGGCCTCTAAGGCTGAAACTATCGTATTTTTAAAACCTTTCCAGTTGGTAAAGGTCTTAGGAGGAGTGACGTGATTGTTAGGCGGTCCTAGCACGAGGGAGACGGGGCGGTGATCAGAGCCAAGGTCATTGAGCGGTTCGATAGACCTGAGATCGAGGTTGATTTGTTTGACGATCGCAAAATCGAGGATGTCAGGAGAGTAGTTAGGGTTGCCGGGATAGTGAGTGGGAGTGACGGGAGAGATGACGTCTAAGTCGAGTTGCTGAGTGATTTTAAGGAGCTCTCTACCGCTTTGGTTGGTCGATAGGCACTTCCAGTTAAAATCTCCAAACATAATGACTGAATGGCCGAGGGCGAGAATGGCCTCGAAGTCGCTAAGGATAGGTCTGGAATGATGGATGTCACTAGGTATGTAGACTGAAGCTATATAGCATAGCCAATCTACACACAGTGGCCTCCATGTTGAAGAGAGGAGGGTTAGGGAGAGGAGTACAGTGGAAACCTCTTTTGTGATAAATAGCTGTGCCGCCGTAACCGTCGGGCCTATCGTTACGAATGAACACGTAATTGGGAACAGCGAATCCCCTGGTTCGGTTTGGAGTGAGCCACGTCTCTTGAAGAAGCAATAAGTCTGGCTCGTTGTTCTGAAGGAACAGTTTGAGCTCAGGAAGGTTAGTGCTAAGACTACGAGCGTTAAAAGAAACTAGGGATAAGCCCTTGGGTTTGATACGACCAGACGCGGGATTTGCGGGTCTAGACATTATATTTGCTTATTTACGAATTTATACATAAATAAAATTTATAACGAACTTAGAAGCGAGTGATGCTCGGTTAACGCAAATAAACGCTCTTGAGGAGAGCGGGCGGCTCGCAGTTTACGTGAGAGTATGGAGATTTTCCTAAAGTCGACGTTCTGAATGACGTCAAACACGGTCTTCATGTCCTCAGCCAACGACGACTGAGGTGAAGATGACGGAACAGGACGCGGCCCTATGGGAGCTATGGGAGCTGGGATAGGACGGGAAGGTGCAGGCGGAACGGCCGGACGCTGCCTCCAAGACAGAGCCGGAGTAGGCGTCGGCTGAACGGGCTTTGCTTCCGGGGGACCCCGGTTGCGCAGCCGCGGGAAGTTAGCGGGAGTGAGCGGTGGCGCCGGTTTAGGCGCGGGACTCTTGGCTGAGGAGCGCGGAGCGCGCGGGAAACCCCTGTAGTTAGCTGTGTGTTCAGACTGGCCACACAGCACACAGGCAGGGGAGGAAGTGGATTCGGGTAAGTGCACTCCTTTGTTATGTGAGGGTTCAGGCACTTGACGCACCTGGGAGGAGCTGAGCAGTTAGCCGCTGCGTGGCCGTAGAGCTGGCAGTGGTGGCACTGCCCAGGGTGACCACGGGGGTTGGGACGCTCGACGGAGATATTCGAGAGTCCGCAGATTGTGCGAGCCTCTCTGAAGATCTCCCTCGAGTTGGGAGTATTAGACAAGATAACTAAAGCTAACGGAAAACGCCTACCGCGGTTTGAGTGCATCTTGTGCACTGCTTCAGCCGGGAAACCCTGGGACTTAAGGTCCTCGAGGATATCTTCGATTGCGAGCTCGAACGGGACGCCCCGTAATACTGCGCGGATCTTACGCGCCTCCGGGAGGGCGTAAGTGTGGTACGCGATTCGTTTAAGCGAGAGTAAACGAGTGATCGCGCGGAAGTCGTCGATAGTCGCGACTTGGATTTTTATAGTATCGCCTGCGTTATTTGCCTTAAGGTAATTGATTTTGTGCTCTTTGCACAAGTTAGAAACCGCGGTCCACTGCGCTTTTTCGCGGAGGAAGACGGGCGGAGGGAGCTGAGGCTTCGGTGGGACGGGAGCGCAGCGCGTCGCTGGCTTTGACGGAGACGCGGTCACTTCGCGTGACATAAGCGGTGCGGGGACGGGTGCTGAAGGCACCGGGGTGGTATCGGGTGTTGAAGACACCGCGATTTTCTTTGAGCGCTTCTTGGAACGTTTAGAGACCAATGTGAATGGGGGCTCAGGAGAGCCGGTTAAAGTAGCGGCGCCCGACGACGGTTCGGACGCGGAATTGGAATCGGAGTCGCTCCCGGGAGCGGTACTCTGACGCCGCGACGCGCGAGATGACGTGACCGAAGCGCAGTCCATATCGGACGGAACGGGAGACGCGGGAGAGCTGGTAAAGACCTGATGTGTCTGGGAGTTGTTGGCCTGATGGGCCGGGGTTGGGGCCTGAGGGGCTGGGGTCGCGTTAATTGCTAATAAGGCCTGCGTGAAGACCTCGTCTGGAATGGGGATGCCGGACGCAGCGAGCGCCTGCGCAAACGCTTTCGCGAAGTTAATAATGTTTTGCGAATCCATTAGAGAGGGAATTATATGAATAAATAAGTATATAAAATATGCCTAGAGTTCCCTAAAATAAACCTAGCGATTCCTAGTGGCTAACCGCCCTACCAGCGGTAGGGAAAATAACTTAAAACTAACCGTTGTTCGCCGAAGGCCGCTACCTAGAAACCTAAAAAAGGGTGCGCAGGTAAAGAGTTGACCGCGTTAGGTCTACCTTTACCGAAAAAAAAGGACAAATGTACACGAAGAGATACAAATATGATAAACATAAATATGAAAATAGAAGAGAAAATATAAAATAGTAGAAGGAAATAATAAATAAAATAAAAAGGACTGGATCAGTACAAATTCGTTGTCACCGTTAAGTATCCTTTGTACTGAAACCAGACTACTTACACTGGGCACAACACAACTAACAAACAAAAAAGTAGTGTTTTGAATAAAGTTGTTTAAATTTTTACCAGTTACCAATACATCAACAAACATTTATAAATACTAATACTGGCACAAATATTGAACATTTTAAAATAGCAAGTGAATTCTTATAATATTTTGTTTTGATTCACTAATTTGATCAACAGAAAACTGGATTTATTTTAACAAATCAACAGTACATTAACCGTGAACATATATATATATATATATAAATACAATACTATTTAGTTATACATCGATCACAAAACTACAGTTTAGTGAATAATGCTTTGAAAACCAGTGGACAATGAACTTCATTTATGTACATTGTCCAATCTTTGCGCATCACAGTTTTATACTGATGTTGAAATTACAGTTCTATATTGGGTGAGTACAGAAATCGTGAAAAAACTACAGTTCATATAGTGCTCATAGAAAAAAAAGTAAATTGAAATTATTTTAGGCAAACAAA
Organism: Marasmarcha lunaedactyla; assembly: GCA_923062675.1. Lineage (NCBI taxonomy): Eukaryota > Metazoa > Arthropoda > Insecta > Lepidoptera > Pterophoridae > Marasmarcha > Marasmarcha lunaedactyla. The sequence goes on along the minus strand of OV281345.1, from coordinate 5,904,852 downwards.
AAGCGTGACGTAGTTGCAAGTAGTCGCTGCCTAATGCAACAGTTAGCCCGCACCGCTGACGCGCGAGGCGCGATGGCGCGATGGTGCGGCGGCAACACTACAGCCGTGCTCGTTGCGATCCAACAAAAAGGTAATTAATGTTTAAGCTCCACTATTTACATAAAATACCATGAGGTATTAAAGATATTTAAATATTTCGTTATTGGATTCATTACGGTGGAGCTACGTAGTAGCGGTAAAATATACAGTACAACCTCGATATAACAAATCAAAAGGGAACAAGTAAATATTCGATATATCAAGTAATTCGTTGACCTGAGGTTTGTTATGTTTGGGTTAGGCTGGTCTAAAATTCGTTATAAAGGGGTAAACCATCAAATAATGATTTTATTTTATTTATATTGAATAAACGAACAAAAGCGTGTCGAATCCTGTCGCGACAGGAATCACATAGATTAAGAGTCATACATTGGTGAGAATTTTATATACTTAAAGGTTTTGGGTTGACCAAATTCGTTAATGAGAGGTATTAATACTTTTTCTTGATAGTCGAAAATTCATTATTAATGCATTTTAAAATTCACTATAAAAACAAAATCATTACTTAATTTCAACAAAAACCTTTAAATAAAAAAAATAAAGAACAAAAAATAATTCTGATTTAAATACCCTAAAAAAGGCAAGCACACAAAGATTTCAAAAATAAAGTCATAGCGCACACACAAGCGAACAATTCTTGATGCCTTTTTGAATGAAACAAAAGAGGTACAGTCGGGGAATTCGACGGAAGCTCAGGTTAAGGCTACCGCTTGTGAGTTGTTCTGTCTTTTGTAGGCGCTTCGCATACTAATGGGCGACAACACTACAGTACGAGTCTGAGCTTGAAACAAGTTCCCTAACTGTACCTTTCTGTTACAGCCGTTCATTAAGGTTCAGCTGCGTTCTGCAGTTTCTTTGATAAGAATTTTGCTTTAAAAAACAAGGACATTCATAAAACAAGTATTTGATATTTTTGAATTTTGATTTGTGAAGCAGGCTCTACTCCAATCTTGTTGGGTAGTAGGAGTATCTTCTCTGTTACGTTCGAGGACTTTAGTTTCGTTTAGTTTATGATTTACGATAAGACACGTGAATCATATAAACTTAATTATTATTTAAAATGAAACTATTCACATTTTTTTTCTCAAGACAAACTAGGCGCAGACACAAAATAACTTTTAGTCCACAAGCCAAGCACTTTTATGATAAAAAGCTAGATATAAATTAACAATGGGCGGAATTTTCTTATAGACGCCGTTAATATTAACATAGTGTCATCGTTACTGATACCCATAAGCCATAAAAAGCGTTTAATAAATCTTTCATCTTGAGGCTTAAAGGTTTCAAATGTCATTTAATGGCAACATATTTTTCAGGGAAGTAAAACGAGCCGTCGAAGCGCAGCCCCTTGGGGTGCTAGGGTCAGGTAGCAGTGTTTATGTATGCTCTTTGAGTTTCGTCACATGGGAATCCTACTCATATCACATGCAATTTTGTATGTTTCAATGTTTGTTACTAAATAAACCAAGAGAAATGGCTGACTGGATTTCGATGATAAGTATATATCATTTGTAATAAATATTCATAGCAGATTTTTACTGTAGGGGCTCAAACTATATTATTTTATCTGTAAAAAATTTAGATATAAAATTATTGTTTTGAAGCTCTTCGAAACGTAAAATACGAATAATTCTTACGTAAAGCGAAACTACAAAACTATTTATTTAAAATTACTAGACAACCGAGTGGTGTAGCGGTAAGTAGCCCAGTCTCATACGCCGAAGGTCCCAGGTTCGAGTCCTGGCCGGGGCATTCATTTGTGTGATTAACACAGATGTTTGTTCTCAGGTCATTGTTGTTTGTATTTATATATATATATATATATATATATATATATATATATATATATATATATATATATATATATGTTTATTCTGGGTCCCCCCATTTCGCTGTTTGGTTATCCATAACACAAGCTCTGCTTACTTCGGGGCCGTACAGTTGGTGTGTTTATCTGGGGATTTATTATAATTATTATCTATAAGAGAATACTCGTGCTGTAAAAATAACAAGTGTGGATATTATAATAATTTTAACTAACGTGTCAAAACATATAACACCGCTTGCTATGTATTCTACAATTTTATTAAAAATTCACAACATAGTGTCACAATTTAACAGCATCACATTTCAATAGGGAGAGTTCATAAATCGACTTGAAAGTCCACACAAAATTACTCGAATGGAACCTGGAACCGGCTGTTATCTTTAAAACTTGAACATTCCGTTCATTCCGGTCCTTGGTACTTTCAATGCAACCAACAATTAATTTATTTATTTGTTACGTGCTTTTGTAACTATAATTATACTACGCTCACCAGGCTAATCACTTTTTGGTAGCCGCCATAGAATGTTACGGTTCCAAATGAAATTCAACCTAATTTTAGAATGCGCCACAAACATAAATTAAATGATCTTATTCAATTATTGTATTTATGACTTCTTGGAGACATTGCGTTACCTTAAATGTTTTTGTTATCGATAGATCTAAATACGAATTAATGTGCCAACATTCGAATCATAATAGAAATGTTATGAGTCTGCAATCACCAGTTTTTTCCATGAAAACGTGAACAACTTAGAAGAGATAGTATAAAGGTTGTTTAGTATTGGGGTGAAACGGATCGCGAGGTTTACGATGACACTAGGCAGGATGAGTGGAGTTAAATTTAATGTATTTTCTTACTCTATATTTAATACATATCGAAACTCTTCACCATCTTTGAATAATTAAAACATCACGCGGCACAAGAATTAAAACATCGAAAATATTAACAATTATTGTTGTCATAGTAGTTTAACTATATTTATACTTAAAATACATATAATCACAGTATTTTATATATCTTATTATAACATAAATCAGCTCTAACTACACTTATTGCAGAAGAAAGAGAATAAACTATTTGTTTATTTTATAAACGACCCAAAAAATATTTTCTCTAAAGGATTCTCTAATATTTAATATTGAAATATTACCTTAAAGGCGAGAGCGGTTTTTGTCACCTCTGCAACAAAGCTGCTGATTTCTTTCCACTGTCAACTTAAAAATACCAAGTTGTCGTCAACTATTAATTTTGTTAATGTTTATTTAATAAGGAAGGCAAAGAACTACGCTATACAGCCTGGTCTGTCTTAAATATTTCTTTTATTTTCTTTTACTTACCCACAAACGGACTCCTTGGACCGATACGGAAAGCAGCTACACTCCTTGTTGGGATTATACAACTAACACCAAAGACAAATCTCAAAAGAGCACGACTTGCTATTCATTTCGTGCCAAAACAGTTTCTCCTCAAACATAGGCTCAGATATGGTCATAGATGTGCGAAGTGTCACATTATAGATAACGTGTTGTGATAGAAAAACTGTAGCTGTGTATTTTAAGTTCCATTATTTTAGATTCTTGTGTTGCGTTATACTGTTTGTTCTTCTAAAGTTAATAACAGTATTACATTGGATTAATGATACCCGTCCTGTGTATGGCAGTATCGTTACGGTAAGGATAACGTTTTAAAGGATTACCTATATTAATGACCTTTTCACCTTCGCAGGAAAATCCAGGACATTCGTTTCAGAATTCAGGGTGGTTTAACATGTGTTAAATAACATAAAGAATTCCGTTTCCCTGCAATATTTTTTGACAAATTGCTACAGCTGCGACAAAGAATGTTCAAAAAACCATTGGACAAATGATATTGGAGAATTTATGTAAATAACTATATTCTTGTTTAAATACCTAAAAACGTACTGCGATAACTTTACATAACCTAATATTCTCTTAAAACTAGGTTTAATCATTCAAATACATTAGGGACAAGCTACATTACGGTTTGCTTATTTGATTATATAATCTCTGTTTTAAGGATTCCTTATTATTTTGCATGAATCTTAAAGTGCAAGATCATTATAAAGTTTTCGTAATTTTTACTCAGATATTTTCCAGTTGATTTAATTATAATAGAAAAGGATATGTAAAGGTTAAGAAAAAATTGTTTAAATAGCGGTGCGCTCCTTGTCACGTCCTCTTTTAAAGGCATTAAAACATATATGGGTCTTAAATTAATATTTTTTTAAATTTTAAAATATGTTCAACCGGTACGTGGTTTGCCATATACTGTATTTCGAAACTTGAGAGCACAGTTTTCTATTTTCCGCACTTTCAAAATAAAGTATCGCATTTGGTCCATTCGCTAGGAAATTGTTAAATGCTTACATGTATTAGAAATGTTATTTAAAAAGAGAGTATTGTATGATATTATTTAGAAATCTGTTTGTTTGTCAGTGTTAAATGACACTGAATAAAGTAACCGGATTATTTAAAAGATAAATTGCATAATTTAAAAAAAAAGAAACATTTTAAACTACAGCTACATTACACATGAATTTTAAGTTGCGTAGTGAAATTCGTTGCGATTATTAATTCCATGCCCAAAAACAAAATTAAAAAGAATATGATAGAATATGTTAAACGAAGAAGCTACAAAACTAGGACAGTTCTCTCAAACGAGCTAAATTACATCGAAGCCAAACATCATTACGTGAACTAACAAGATTTAGTAGAAAATGCAAACTCAGCGCATCCTCGAAGGAAGTCTCTCGAGTCTATCCGCGCATTTTGCATGGCGACGTAGTTGCCTCTGTCGCTCGCTATGCGGGTAGATCACAATTTTGTTAAGATTCATGGTAATGTACGAAGTTTGCTACTTTGGTGAAATGTCAGTGGATGTACTTTCTTTTATTTTAATTACGATGTTTTTCTTTGTGTAGGTTGTTTACGTAGCTCAACTATCCTGGCACTTGTACGTACATATCTGTAGATGAATACAATCGATTCCTCACTAAAGCCTGTACAAGCTATTCATAATGGGTTGATAATCAAATCATTATTGATTTAAGACTCCATACACGAACATTTAGACATTCACAATTTATCACGTACCCAAATTTCATTAATTAAAAGAAAATATTCGACAGCGGCGGCGATCTAAAAAGCTTCATTCTATACTTAATGAGTTTTGGAGAATTTTAATTACTTCTTAAAAGTTTGATCAAATTAGCTATGAGTTCCAGAGTCGTAAATTTTTATTGGCATTCGTAATTATGCAATTAAACTGTGAGTTGTTTAGTTTGATTGAAGAGTAATGTTCGAACCGAAACCGGTTTATTCTTTTCCTGAGTTGTAGGTGTTTAACATGCACACTTAGTGTGCAATGCATACACAATACATGCCGTTTTATGTATAAACTTAACTTGCTTGTCAATAGTGGAAGTTACAACGTTATACCATAGCTGAGAACTATTTATAGTCCAAATTCAGTGATCAGCTGCTGGGATCTTGAATGATCTTTTAGGATACAGAATACTGCGAAACATTAAGCGAATTTTTTTTTGTTCCCCTCCGCCGGAAGGGCAGGAGGATAAAAATGCCCTGACGCATACTCTGGCGTGATTCCAAAGTTATGTGGGACTCGTCCCGACGCCTACCAGGACCATACCCACTAAAAACCCCCTGTCGGCTCGTGCATTTTTGCCACTCAGCCTTCATCTGAGCGACGGCCAATTGGAGAAAGAGGCCGCGCTAGCGGGGCCCAGAAGGGGTCACCCGCTGGGATTACATAGCACTGAAGGTGCTCAAAGCACTGAAGGTGAATACATAGCACTGAAGGTGCTCAAAATGAAAATCAATAATTAAAACAAAAATTAAAAAATTGCAAAAAAAAATTGAATTAATTCGCATTTACGTTAGAATTAGGATTTACGTTAGAATTAGAATTTACGTTAGATTTTACAGTCTGGTGGATGAGTACGCTTGCGCATTCCTAGGCCTAGCGACTTTGAACTTCGAGTCTAACACAGGAGTAGTATATGAGACTGAATCACGAACTAGAGGATTGGGATGGGTTTCGGAGCGTTTGAAAAACGCTTCAGAGAGTGTTTTGAGATGTTGTTGTACTGTAGGCAGTTCAAGATCTCTATGCAAGTCCACGTTACGCACGTACCACGGTACGTTTGTGGCCCGGCGGCAAAAGAGGTTTTGGGCTACCTGCAGTTTGTGCAGGAGGGAGGGTTTGGCGTGGGCAAAGATTGGCGAGGCATACGTCATAACGGGTCTAACGCAGACCTTGTAAAGTGTACGTTTGTTTCTGAAGGACATTTTACTTTTTCTACTTAACATGCTATTTAGGCGGCCTAAATAGTGACGAGCGAGTTTCGAAACTCTTTCGACGTGTGGCTTGAAAGAAAGCGTCGGATCTAATGTGACGCCTAAGTATTTAGTACTGCGCTTTCAGGGGATGGGAATGCCTAACATTCGGACGTGGGGATCGCCATCGGGATGATGGCGTTTGTGGTCGAAGCGCATCGCAGAACTCTTTTCAGGGTTCACATCGATGCGCCATTTTTGAAACCATACACCAAGGGCGTTTACGGCCTTTTGGAGTCTGGTTACAAGGTGCCGAACACTGTGGCCTTTGGTATAGAGTGCGGTGTCGTCAGCAAAGAGGGCGAGTTCGACGCCTTTCGGCGGGATGGGAATGTCGTTGGTGTATACGGTGTACAGCAGAGGGGCGAGGACTGAGCCTTGAGGGACTCCAGCCTTTATGGGACGAGGCGCAGAAAGCGTGCCTTCTTAGCGTACGGTCTTTGAGAAACGACGCTATTAACCTGACTAGGCGATCCGGTAAGCCTATCTTGTAGAGTTTATAAACGAGACCGCTGTGCCAGACTTTATCGAAAGCCTTGGCTACGTCAAAGAAAACCGCGACTGTTTTATAACGACGCGGATAGAAACCGTCAAGTATATACTCGACGATTCGGTGGACTTGCTGAGGGCAGGAGTGTTTAGCGCGAAAGCCGAACTGATGGGGAATAATGAGAGGATCGCCATCCGTTGGAAACAGATGGTTCCGCATTCGAGAGAGTATGACTCTCTCGAGAAGTTTAGACATTGCCTTGAGGAGGCTGATGGGTCTGTCATTAGCCGGGACGTTCAGAGGTTTGCCCGGCTTGGGAATGCCTATGACTGTCGCTTCTTTCCAAGCTTTTGGAAAGTAGCTATGGTCGAAGCAGGCATTGAAAATGATAGCTAACAAGGTAAGCATCTGTTGAGGTAGGTGCTTAAGTGCGTGGTTGGAAATTCCATCCGCACCCGGAGCCTTTTTGGACTTTTGATTTCTAATGAGAAGCAAGATTTCATCATTAGAGACTGTGACAGGGTCGGCGGTGATGGGGAGAGAGTCTCTGCGAAGGACTTCGTCCTCCACCGCCTGGATGTGTGAGGGATCAGCAGGTTGCGTGCTGGGCGAGCATTGTGCGGCAATGCTGTAAGCGAAGCATTCGGCTTTCTCTTCGACTTCAAAGGCAGTAGTGCCATCGGGACGAGTGAGAGGAGGAACGTGAGAGGCGGTGTCTACGCGTAAGGCTCGGGCCATGCTATAGTACGCTTGGTGGGACGAAGAGATATTCGCCATGAGATCGTTCATCTGAGCGTCTCGGAGTTCCGCGAGGCAAGACCTAACTTTACGTTGAAGCTGATTCGCAGCTGTTCTATAGGCGGGCGTGGGATATTTCTTGGCTCTCCGGAGAGCCGCGTTCTTAGCTTTAATAAGATTGCTAACGGCTAAGGGAAGCGTGGGTTTGCCTTGCTTAGCAACCTTTTCGTTGTCACTGATGGCTGAGTTGATAGTATTAGTGAGAGTATTTATTAATGAATCGATTTCATCCGGGCTATCTAATTGTTCGGGAGAGATCGCGAGTGGAGAGTTCGGAGCCTCTAAGGCTGAAACTAACGTATTTTTAAAACCTTTCCAGTTGGTAAAGGTCTTAGGAGATGAGACGTTATCGTTCGGCGGTCCTAGCACGAGGGAAACGGGGTGGTGGTCGGAGCCTAGGTCATGGAGCGGTTCGATAGACCTTAGATCAAGATTGATACGCTTGATAATTGCAAAGTCGAGGATGTCAGGAGAGTAGGACGGGTTGTTGGGATAGTGAGTGGGAGTGTGATGGGGGATATGACGTCTAGGTCATGGGAGTTAGTGATGTCGAGGAGAGCGATACCGCTGGTGTTAGTCGATAGGCACGTCCAGTCAGTATGTTTGGAGTTAAAGTCTCCGAACATAATGACTGAATGGCCGAGGGCGAGAATGGCCTCAAAGTCGCTGCGGATTGGTCTGGTACCACTAGGTATGTAGATTGAAGCTATGATGATGGTCGGATGACCAGTCATAGCCAATCTACACACAGTGGCTTCCATGTTGAGGAGAGGAGGGGTAGGGAGAGGACAGCAATGGAAGCCTCTTTTGTAATATATAGCGGTGCCGCCGAAACCGTCGGAGTTGGGCCTATCGTTACGAATAAACGCGTACTTTGGTATAGCGAATCCCCTGGAGCGGTTTGGAGTAAGCCATGTCTCCTGGAGAAGGAATAAGTCAGGTTCTTTGTTCTGAAGGAACAGTTTAATCTCGGGAAGGTTGGTGTTAAGGCTACGAGCGTTAAAAGATATTAGGGATAAGCCCTTGGGTTTAATACGACTGGACATTATAATTTACTTATTTATGATTTTATACAAAAATAAAAAAAAATTAATTTATAACGAACTTAGAAGCGAGTGATGTTCAGCTAACGTTAATAAACGCTCTTGAGGAGAGCGGGCGGCTCGCAGTTTGCGTGCGAGAACAGAAATTTCTGTAATATCGACGTTTTGAATGACGTCGAACACGGTCTTCATGTCCTCAGCCAGCGACGACTGAGGTGAAGATGGCAAAGCAGGACGCGGCCCTACGGAAGCTACGAGAGCTGGGATGGGTTGGGAAGGTGCAGGCGGAACGGCCGGACGCTGCCTCCAAGACAGAGCCTGAGTAGGCGTCGGCTGAACGGGCTTTGCTTCCGGGGGACCCCGGTTGCGCAGCGGCGGGAAGTTAGCGGGAGTGAACGGCGGCGCCGGTTTAGGCGCGACCCTCTTGGCGGTGGAGCGCGGAGCGCGCGGGCAGCCCCTGTAGTTAGCTGTGTGACCGGACTGGCCGCACAGCACACAGGCAGGGGGGGGAAGTGGATTCGGGAGTGCGAGTGCACTCCTTCGTTATATGTGGATCCAGGCACTTAACGCACCTGGGGGGAGCTGAGCAGTTCGCCGCTGCGTGGCCGTAGAGCTGGCAGCGGTGGCACTGCCCAGGGTGACCACGGGGGTTGGGACGCTCGACGGAGATATTTGAGAGTCCGCAAATTGTGCGAGCCTCTCTAAAGATCACCCTCGAGTTGGGAGTATTGGACAAGATAACTAAAGCTAGCGGAAAGCGCCTACCGCGGTTAGAGTGCATCTTGTGCACTGCTGTGACCGGGAAGCCCTGACACTTAAGGTCCTCGAGAATGTCTTCATTACTGAGCTCAAACGGGACGCCCCGTAGTACTGCGCGGATCTTACGCTCAGGGAGGGCGTAGGTGTGGTACGCGATTTGATTGATCGACAGAAGCCTAGTGAAAGACCGGAAGTCGTCGACGGTCGCAACCTGAATTTTGATTGTTTCGCCAGCGTTGGCGGCTTTTAAGTAATTAATTTTGTGCACTTTGCACAAGTTAGAAACCGCGGTCCAGCGCGCTTTTTCACGCAGGAAGACGGGCGGAGGGAGCTGAGGCTTCGGTGGGATGGGAGCGCAGCGCGACGCTGGCTTCGAAGGGACCGACGGAGACGCGGTTACTTCAAGCGATTTTAATGGCGCGGGGGCTGGTGTAGAAGACACCGGGGAGGGCTCGGGTATTGATGATACCGAAGCTTTCTTTGAGCGCTTGGCGACTAATTGAAACGCGGGCTCAGGAGAGCCGGTTAAGGTGACGGCATCTGACGACGTATCAGACGCGGGTTCGGAGTCGCTCCCGGGAGCGGTACGCTTGCGACGCGACGCGTGAGAGGATGCGACCGATTCGCAGTCCATCTCGGACGACGCGGGAGACGCGGGAGAGCTGTAGACTTAAGGGGTCTGGACGTTGGAGGCCTGAGGGGCCGGGGTTGAGGCCTGAGGGGCCGGGGTTGAGGCCTGAGGGGCCGGGGTTGAGGCCTGAGGGGCCGGGGTTGAGGCCTGAGGGGCCGGGGACGCGATAGTTGCCTGTAAGGCCTGCGTTAGAACGTCATCTGGGATGGGGCAACCGGACGCCGCGAGCGCCTGGGCGAACGACTTAAGAACGCTCACAAGGTCCATTGGAGGGCTTGAATATGTAATATATAAATATATAATGTATGCCTAGGTTCCCTAGCAAACCTAGCACCTATTTATATAAAAAATGCCTAGAGTTCCTAAATAAAAACCTAGCGAACCCTAGTGGCTAACCTCCCTACCAGCGGTAGGGGGGCTGGGGAGAATAACTTAAAACTAACCGTAGTACGCCGAAGGCCGCTACCTAGAAACCTAAAAAAAAAAGGGTACGCATGTAAAGAGTTGACCGCGTCAGGGTCAACCTTTACCGACAGAAAGGACAAATACACACGAAGAACACACAGATATGATAAAAATAAATATGAAAATAGGAGAAAAATAAATAAAATAGAGAAGAGAAATAAAATAAAAATAAAAGGACTGGAACCGATCAACGGAGAACTGGGTCTTGCACGTCCGCACCGCGTGGCGATCGGAGCGAGAATGATTAAGCGAAACTGAAAATGTTACTTAAGTAGAGGTTCAAGTAGGCTTAAGTAGCGGGGGGTTATGTGGGACTCACCAGAATGGCACCTACCCACTAAAAACCACCTCTTTGGCTGTAGTAAAATATTACCGTTAGCCTTCATCGGAAGCGACACCCGTTGGGAAATGGGCGCGCTGGCGGAGACCCGCTAGCGGGTGTTCCGCCGGATGTGAAAGTTGCACTGAAGGTGCTCAAAGGGACATGAGTTGGTGGCCGTTCTGGGCAGCCTCCGGTGAAGAAAAGAAAAGCTCTTGTGGCAGACGTATAAATATTAGCTCCGTTGTTTAAATTCTGTAAATACGAATACATTGAAGTTATAAAGTGCAGTGGTCGTGCAGTTTCACAAGAAGCGCCATAGTAACACAAAGGAAGTACATTTCTAATGCAATATTATTAATTACTTTAGATACAATATTGCTACAGTGGCCGTTGAACTTTGACGGTCACTAATACTTGAAGCATAATTTCGTTACTTGTCACTCATAATTTCGCCGTTTACGTCACAGACTCATTGGTCCGAGTGGATAAGGCGCTGTAGACAATTTGTTAAACGCCTGCACATTAGACCAAGGTTTCGAACCCCAAACGAGCAACATAGTTTTGGCTTTTTTCAAAGAAATCTAATAAGTTAAACCGACGTCACCATGCCTCCTTTGTCAAAATGTGGCGCCTGCGGCAAGTTTACCTCGACGACAACAGGTGTCGCTAGTTGTTCGAAATGCATGAATGTATATCATCGCAGTTGCGTAAACTTTTCGTCATCGAGTATTATACTTAAGGATTGGTTATGTCCGGTTTGTAGAATAAAAATGCCAAAACCTAGCAATAATAGCGAAACACCAGTCAAAGGAATAGACACATCATCGGATACAAGTGTTTGTCCGGCCACTTCCCATGACTTGCACTCTCCCGTATTGAACGATAGAGTTAGTTTAGAGTGCCTATTATCAGAAATAAAACTGTTAAGAAAAGAGTTGCTGCAGACCAAAGACGAGTTGTTACTACAGTTTAATAAGCAACTAGCAAGTTTAGATGGGAAAATTACTGACTGTAATACTCGGGTGAAAGAACTAGACGTAAAAATTAAACAACTAGAATGTAATAATGATAACGAAATTACATTACTTCGTAACTCACTGGCTGAGATGAAACTTGCAGCAAACTTGCGAGAGCAAGAGACACTGCAAAATGATATAAATATTACGGGTATACCTGAAAAATCTGGCGAAAACCTAAATCAATTATTTCGAGTATTATCCCATAAACTTGGATTGACTACTGATGACCGTGATATTGTATTTATACGTCGCAATGGTCTCGTAAGACGGAATCAAACTGAAGAAAATCGGCAGCCACGCCCCGTAGTTGTGAGACTATGTCGCTATAAAATGAAAAATAACGTTTTAAAAAACGCAAGAGTCCGGCGTAACTTAACAACCTCTGATATAGATGTTGGAAAGGCGGGTGCGTCACAGAAGATTTTCATAAATGAAAGACTTACCCCAACGAACCTGCGTCTTTTTCAGACTGCGAGAGACAAGGCTCGAGAATTGGGATGGAAGTTTGTCTGGACGCGTAACGGCGTGGTTTATGTCAGAAGGGAGGAAAATAAACCTATTTTTCGTATCCTCAAAGAAAGAGACATTGAAAGCGCCTTTGGTATGGACAAAAAAAAAATAGATTTAACCCGAGAAACATCTTTTCATATTGCACTTTATTATTAGCAGTATTTTATACTTTAAACGCAATTTATTTTCAAATTAATTTACAATATTTTAGTGCTTATATTTTTTCGTGGCATCTGTTTTGTGTATGTTCTCGTGAGTCACATTATCACACTTTTTTATTTTTTTATATTTCATTTTGCCTTTTGCACTTTGTACAACATTATGTCGTTTATCGAATATCGTGGCCCATTTGGACTGCCTGACGATAAATTATTGTGAATGTTTAATACTGCACAGATTCTTAAATATTATGTATTTCGATTCATTTACCTCTTTAATATTTTTATGCTATTTTGTTGAATTAATTTCATTGTGGTGGCTCAACATATTTATATTGTATTTATCATATTTAGCGAATATTATTATATCTTATGTGTATTATATTAATAGTCTAATGTATTTCAATTATGTATAATATCAAAAAGCTCCTAAATATTTGCTTTTTTAATGCAGGATCTTTACGGACTAACCAGGACAATTTTATACAAATGATAGAATTAAACAACCCTGATGTTGTTGCTTTAAATGAAACCTGGTTGCGATCTGATCAGGAGTGTCTTGCGCCCACGCTGTCACAATATAAACTTATTTATACTCCAAGACCAGGCCGCGTATGCCACGGTAGAGGAGGTGGAGTAGGGTTTTACCTGAGAAATGGTCTTGGTTATAAGAAAGTTAAGGTCATGCCATCGAATATTGAACAAATGTGGATCCGACTGAATGTTAATTCTAAACGAATAATTATAGGAACAGCATATCGCCCTCCTACTTTTAACATTGACAATTTCTTTGACAATTTAACCAATACTATTTCTACATTTTCTGGACATGATAATATTATTTTAACTGGTGATTTTAATATTGATATGCTTAATGGTGATATTAATAAAATTAAACAATTTACTTCTTTTTTGACATGTTTTAGCTTAAATCAGATAGTAAATGAACCAACACATTTTACTGACCATAGTGAGACCTTAATAGACGTAGTTTGTACAGATGCACCGGTTCGACATACATCAGTTATAAGTGTCTCAGGTTCTGGCCATGCACCACCTGCACCAATGTGCAGGTGGTTTTTAATTTCAAAAAAGAAAAATACACTCCCAGATGGGTGACATATCGCCCTATCAGAGATATAGATCCAGCAACCTTTGATAGGGCAGTAAATAGTTATGAGTGGGAGAGTATTCTCGAAGAATCCTGTGTTGAGGCTATGGTGACAAGACTAAATAACAGTATACTGGAAATCTTTGATAAAATTTCACCTTTGAAAAAGTTTCTTGCAAAGCAGGCTCCGAAACCATGGTTGACTAGCAACCTACGTTTCATTATGCAGCTTCGTGATCGAGCTCTCAATAGATATCGTAGGACACGCAAGGAGGCCCATAAAATTTACTACCAAGAACTGAAGAAATTAGCAAATAAAAAGCTGCACCTCGAAAAACAGGCTTATTTTGCTAATTATGTTAATAAAAATATACACGACTCCAAAACAATATGGAAAAACCTAAAAAACACGGCATTTAGTCAACAAAGTCGTATTGCCGAGTTAGCTATTTGGGGTGGCGTCCGAGGATGACTCGGTCGCGGGTGCGCGCTTGCGGCGCGAAGGGGCGTCTACTTCGCACTCCATGTCATTGGAGGAAGGGGACGCGGGAGGGCCTAAGACCAGAGGGGCCTGGGGAACTGGGGTGGCCTGAGGGGCCATTGTGGGAATTAATGCCATGCCATGAGGGACAAGAGCATCTAGGAAACGATACTTATCTGCGTTCATTGACATGCCTTCAGCAAAGGTACTATCATATAACTTTGTCCTAATCTCTTCGTAGCTTAGGAAAGCCATTGGGAGGGGCTGGGGAGGGACAACAATATATAAATATATATTCTATGAACCTAACAACGATGACTAACTTTCTAAAACCTCCCCCCACGCGGTGGGGGGTTGGGGACGACGCGGATAACTTACTCGAACACGAAGACTCGAAGTCCTGGAACGCAGAGCTTGCCGGAGCGGGGACGGCGACTCAGGTCGGCGATGACTGGCTGCAGCCAGTCGCACGAAGATTCGTTGTGAAAACGACGGTTCTATGAAATTTAGGAAATACGGTACGAAAACCTGAGTCGTGAAAACGACCCGTGAAATTTGGGGTGCTCAACTAGTACGGGGACTAGAGAGAGGAAAATGCATCTGCGATCGATGTGCGAACGAATCCGCACGCAAACCGAGACTGGGACTATAAATTAGGACTAACATCATCATTAGAAGTCATTCTCGCTCCGATCGCCGCCCAGTGCGGACGTGCAAGACCCCGTTCTCCGTCGTTTGGTCCCTTCCCGATACTCCGTGGCGCTCAGTCTACTGACGTCACGGTTTAGCGTGTTGGTTCCGTGCTACGGTTTTCAAGGTTCTTTCTACTCCCTCTGAGTGCTATCGAAGTGCGTATTTTCTTTGCGACTAAGCCCCTTAGTCTTCAAAGTGCTGTGCTAAGTTGTGTTGTGCTTGTGCTGAGTGCAGTGTTGTGCCCAGCGTAAGTAGTCTGATTTCAGTGCAAAGGATACTTAACGGTGACAACGAATTTGTACTGAACCAGTCCTTTTTATTTTTATTTATTTCTCTTCTCTATTTTATTTATTTTCTCTTATTTTCTTATTTATTTTTATCATATTTGTGTGTTTTCGTGTGTATTTGTCCTTTCTGTCGGTAAAGGTTGACCCTAACGCGGTCAACTCTTTACCTGCGCACCCTTTTTAGGTTTCTAGGTAGTGGCCTTCCGCATACTACGGTTAGTTTTAAGTTATTCTCCCCAGCCCCCCTACCGCTGGTAGTGAGGTTTGCCGCTAGGGTTGCTAGGTTTTTATTTAGGAACTCTAGGCATTTGTTATTTAATTAGGTGCTAGGTTTGCTAGGGGACCTAGGCATACATTACATATTTATATATTACATATTCAAGCCCTCCAATGGACCTTGTAAGCATTCTTAGGTCGTTTGCTCAGGCGCTCGTTGCGTCCGGCGCCAACTTATCAGATGACGTAATAACGCAGGCCTTACAGGCATCTATTGCGTCCCCGGCCCCTCAGGCCTCAACCTCGGCCCCTCAGGCCTCAACCCCGGCCCCTCAGGCCTCCAACGTCGAGACCCCTCAGGTCTTAAGCTCTCCCGCGTCTCCCGCCTCGTCCGAGATGGACTGCGAATCGGTCGCATCCTCTCACGCGTCGCGTCGTAAGCGTACCGCTCCCGGGAGCGACTCCGAACCCGCGTCTGATACGTCGTCAGATGCCGTCACCCTAACCGGCTCTCCTGAGCCCGCGTTTCAACTCGTCGCCAAGCGCTCCAAGAAGCGCTCTAAGAAAGCTTCGGTATCTTCAATACCCGAGCCCTCCCCGGTGTCTTCAACACCAGCCCCCGCGCCGTTAAAATCGCTCGTAGTAACCGCGTCTCCGTCGGTCACATCGAAGCCAGCGACGCGCTGCGCTCCCGTCCCGCCGAAGCCTCAGCTCCCTCCGCCCGTCTTCCTGCGTGAAAAACCGCGCTGGACCGCGGTTTCAAACTTGTGCAAAGTGCACAAAATTAATTATTTAAAAGCCGCCAACGCTGGCGATACAATCAAGATTCAAATAGCGACCGTCGACGACTTCCGCTCGTTTACCAGGTTACTCGGATTAAACCAAATCGCGTATCACACCTACGCCCTCCCGGAGGAGCGTAAGATCCGCGCAGTACTACGGGGCGTCCCGTTCGAACTCAGCAACGAAGACATCCTCGATGACCTTAAGTCTCAGGGTTTCCCGGTCACAGCAGTGCACAAGATGCACTCCAACCGCGGTAGGCGTTTTCCCTTAGCGTTGGTAATCCTGTCGAATACTCCCAACTCGAGGGAGATCTTTAGAGAGGCTCGCACAATTTGCGGACTCTCAAATATCTCTGTCGAGCGTCCCAACCCCCGTGGTCACCCTGGGCAGTGCCACCGCTGCCAGCTCTATGGCCACGCAGCGGCTAACTGTTCAGCTCCCCCCAGGTGCGTAAAGTGCCTGGATCCTCACTTCACCAAGGAGTGCACTCGCACTCCCGAATCCACTTCCCCCCCTGCCTGTGTGCTGTGCGGCCAGTCCGGCCACACAGCTAACTACAGGGGTTGCCCGCGCGCTCCGCGCTCCACCACCAAGAGGGTCGCGCCTAAACCGGCGCCGCCGCTCACTCCTGCCAACTTCCCGCCGCTGCGCAACCGGGGTCCCCCGGAAGCAAAGCCCGTTCAGCCGACACCTACTCCGGCTCTGTCTTGGAGGCAGCGTCCGGCCGTTCCGCCTGCACCTTCCCGACCTATCCCAGCTCCCGTAGCTCCCGTAGGGCCGCGTCCTTCTCCGTCTTCCGCACCTCAGTCGTCGTTGGCTGAGGACATGAAGACCGTATTCGACGTTATTCAAAACGTCGATATTAACAAAATTTCCGTGCTCGCACGCAAACTGCGAGCCGCCCGCTCTCCTCAAGAGCGTTTATTTGCTTTAGCCGAGCATCACTCGCTCCTAAGTTCGTTGTAAATTCTTTTATAATTTATAAATTCGTAAATAATAAATTATAATGTCTAGACCCGCGAATCCCGCGTCCAGTCGTATTAAACCCAAGGGCTTATCCCTAGTATCTTTTAACGCTCGTAGCCTTAATACCAACCTTCCCGAGATTAAACTGTTCCTTCAGAACAAAGAACCTGACTTATTCCTTCTCCAGGAGACATGGCTTACTCCAAACCGCTCCAGGGGATTCGCTATACCTAAGTACGCGTTTATTCGTAACGATAGGCCCAACTCTGACGGTTTCGGCGGCACCGCTATATATTACAAAAGAGGCTTCCACTGCTGTCCTCTCCCTACCCCTCCTCTCCTCAACATGGAAGCCACTGTGTGTAGATTGGCTATGACTGGTCATCCGACCATCATCATAGCTTCAATCTACATACCTAGTGGTACCAGACCAATCCGCAGCGACTTTGAGGCCATTCTCGCCCTCGGCCATTCAGTCATTATGTTCGGAGACTTTAACTCCAAACATACTGACTGGACGTGCCTATCGACTAACACCAGCGGTATCGCTCTCCTCGACATCACTAACTCCCTTGACCTAGATGTCATATCCCCCGTCACTCCCACTCACTATCCCAACAACCCGTCCTACTCTCCTGACATCCTCGACTTTGCAATTATCAAGCGTATCAATCTTGACCTAAGGTCTATCGAACCGCTCGATGACCTAGGCTCCGACCATCGCCCCGTTTCCCTCGTGCTAGGACCGCCGAACGATAACGTCTCATTTCCTAAGACCTTTACCAATTGGAAAGGTTTTAAAAATACGTTAGTTTCAGCCTTAGAGGCTCCGAACTCTCCACTCGCGATCTCTCCCGAGCAATTAGATAGCCCGGATAAAATCGATTCATTAGTAAATTCTCTCACTGATGCTATCAACTCAGCCATCAGTGACAACGAAAAGGTTGCTAAGCAAGGCAAACCCACGCTTCCCTTAGCCGTTAGCAATCTTATTAAAGCTAAAAACGCGGCTCTCCGGAGAGCCAAGAAATATCCCACGCCCGCCTATAGAACAGCTGCGAATCAGCTTCAACGTAAAGTTAGGTCTTGCCTCGCGGAACTCCGAGACGCTCAGATGAACGATCTCATGGCGAATATCTCTCCGTCCCACCAAGCGTACTATAGCATGGCCCGAGCCTTACGCGTAGACACCGTCTCTCACGTTCCTCCTCTCACTCGTCCCGATGGCACTACTGCCTTCGAAGTCGAAGAGAAAGCCGAATGCTTCGCCGACAGCATTGCCGCACAATGCTCGCCCAGCACGCAACCCGCAAATCCCACTCACATCAAAGCGGTGGAGGACGAAGTCCTTCGCAGAGACTCTCTCCCCATCACCGCCGACCCTGTCACAGTCTCTAATGACGAAATCTTGCTTCTCATTAGAAATCAAAAGTCCAAAAAGGCTCCGGGTGCGGATGGAATTTCCAACCACGCACTTAAGCACCTACCGCAACAGATGCTTACCTTGTTAGCTATCATTTTCAATGCCTGCTTCGACCATAGCTACTTTCCTAAAGCTTGGAAAGAAGCGACAGTCATAGGCATTCCCAAGCCGGGCAAACCTCTGAACGTCCCGGCTAATCACAGACCCATCAGCCTCCTCAAGGCAATGTCTAAACTTCTCGAGAGAGTCATACTTTCTCGAATGCGGAACCATCTGTTTCCAACGGATGGCGATCCTCTCATTATTCCCCATCAGTTCGGCTTTCGCGCTAAACACTCCTGCCCTCAGCAAGTCCACCGAATCGTCGAGTATATACTTGACGGTTTCTATCCGCGTCGTTATAAAACAGTCGCGGTTTTCTTTGACGTAGCCAAGGCTTTCGATAAAGTCTGGCACAGCGGTCTCGTTTATAAACTCTACAAGATAGGCTTACCGGATCGCCTAGTCAGGATAATAGCGTCGTTTCTCAAAGACCGTACGTTTCGATTTAAACACGAAGGCACGCTTTCTGCACCTCGTCCCATAAAGGCTGGAGTCCCTCAAGGCTCAGTCCTCGCCCCTCTGCTGTACACCGTGTACACCAACGACATTCCCATCCCGCCGAAAGGCGTCGAACTCGCCCTCTTCGCTGACGACACCGCACTCTATACCAAAGGCCACGGTGTTCGGCGCCTTGTAACCAGACTCCAAAAGGCCGTAAACGCCCTTGGTGCATGGTTTCAAGAATGGCGCATCGATGTGAACCCTGAAAAGAGTTCTGCGATGCGCTTCGACCACAAACGCCGTCGTCCCGATGGCGATCCCCACGTTCGAATGTTAGGCATTCCCATCCCCTGGAAGCGCAGTACTAAATACTTAGGCGTCACATTAGATCCGACGCTTTCTTTCAAGCCACACGTTGAAAGAGTTTCGAAACTCGCTCGTCACTATTTAGTCCGCCTAAATAGCATGTTAGGTAGAAAAAGTAAAATGTCCTTCAGAAACAAACGTACACTTTACAAGGTCTGCGTTAGACCCGTCATGACGTATGCCTCGCCAATCTTTGCCCACACCAAACCCTCCCTCCTGTACAATCTGCAGGTAGTTCAAAACCTCTTTTGCCGCCGGGTCACAGGCGCACCGTGGTACGTGCGTAACGCGGACTTGCATAGAGATCTTGAACTGCCTACATTACAACAATATCTCAAAACACTCTCTGAAGCGTTCTTCAAACGCTCCGAAACCCATCCCAATCCTCTAGTTCGTGATTCTGTCTCATATACTACTCCTGTGTTAGACTCGAAGTTCAAAGTCGCTAGGCCTAGAAATGCGCAAACGTACTCATCCACCAGACTGTCACGCGATCTCGAGGCCCTTCTGGCCGCAAATTCTAATTCTAACGTAAATTCTAATTCTAACGTAAATCCTAATACTAACGTAAATGCGAGTTAATTCAATTTTATTTTGTAATTTTGTAATTTTTGTTTTAATTATTGATTTTCATTTTGAGCACCTTCAGTGCTACGTATTCACCTTCAGTGCTTTGAGCACCTTCAGTGCTATGTAATCCCAGCGGGTGACCCCTTCTGGGCCCCGCTAGCGCGGCCTCTTTCTCCAATTGGCCGTCGCTCAGATGAAGGCTGAGTGGCAAAAATGCACGAGCCGACAGGGGGTTTTTAGTGGGTATGGTCCTGGTAGGCGTCGGGACGAGTCCCACATAACTTTGGAATCGCGCCAGAGTATGCGTCAGGGCATTTTTATCCTCCTGCCCTTCCCGCGGAGGGGAACAAAAAAAAAAAAAAATCATTAGAAGTCATTTCTCGTTCCGACCGCCGCCCAGTGCGGACGTGCAAGACCCCGTTCTCCGTTGTTTGGTCCCTTCCCGATATTCCGTGGCGCTCAGTCTACTGACGTCACAGTTTAGCGTGTTGGTTCCGTGCTACGGTTTCCAAGGTTTTTCTACTCCGTCTGAGTGCTTTCGAAGTGCGATTTTTCTTTGCGACTAAGCCCCTTAGTCTTCAAAGTGCTGTGCTAAGTTGTGTTGTGCTTGTGCTGAGTGCAGTGTTGTGCCCAGCGTAAGTAGTCTGGTTTCAGTGCAAAGGATACTTAACGGTGACAACGAATTTGTACTGAACCAGTCCTTTTATTTTTATTTTATTTCTCTTCTCTATTTTATTTATTTTTCTCCTATTTTCATATTTATTTTTATCATATCTGTGTGTTCTTCGTGTGTATTTGTCCTTTCTGTCGGTAAAGGTTGACCCTAACGCGGTCAACTCTTTACCTGCGTACCCTTTTTTTTAGGTTTCTAGGTAGCGGCCTTCGGCGTACTACGGTTAGTTTTAAGTTATTCTCCCCAGCCCCCCTACCGCTGGTAGGGAGGTTAGCCGCTAGGATTTTGCTAGGTTTTTAGGAACTAGGCATCTTTTATTATACTTATATTTATATATATTATTGTCCCAACACTCCCTAATGGATTCGCTAAGCGTTATTAACCACCCAGGCGCTTGCTGCGGCAGGCGTCTCCATCCCAAAGGCCCCTCAGGCCTCCAACGCCCAGACCCCTCAGGTCTATAGCTCTCCCGCGTCTCCCGTTCCAACCGATATGGACTGCGCGTCGGTCTCATCCTCGCGATCATCTCGTAGGAAGCGTACCGCTCCCGGGAGCGATTCAGACTCCGCCGCGTCCGAAGCTTCGTCGGTCGCCGCCACCTTAACTGGCTCTCCTGAGCCCGCCTTCCAATTAGTTACCAAACGCTCTAAGAAGCGTTCGAAAAAAGCCGCGGTGTCTTCAACACCCGACCCAACCCCGGTGTCTTCTACACCCGCCCCCGCGCCGCTCATGTCACTCGAAGTGACCGCGTCTCCGTCGGTCCCATTGAAGCCAGCGACGCGCTGCGCTCCCGTCCCGCCGAAACCTCAGCTCCCTCCGCCCGTCTTCCTGCGGGAAAAAGCGCGCTGGACCACGGTTTCTAACTTGTGCAAAGAGCACAAAATTAATTACTTAAAAGCCGCCAATGCTGGCGATACAATTAAAATTCAAGTCGCGACCGTCGACGACTTCCGCGCGTTCACCAGGTTACTTTCCTTTAAACAAATCGCGTATCACACCTACGCCCTCCCGGAGGAGCGTAAGATCCACGCAGTACTACGGGGCGTCCCGTTCGAGCTCGCAAATGAAGAAATCCTCGAGGACCTAAAGTCCCAGGGTTTCCCGGCCGAAGCAGTGCACAAGATGCACTCTAACCGCGGTAGGCGCTTTCCGTTAGCTTTAGTTATCTTGTCGAATACTCCCAACTCGAGGGAGATCTTTAGAGAAGCTCGCACAATTTGCGGACTCTCAAATATCTCCGTCGAGCGTCCCAACCCCCGCGGTCACCCTGGGCAGTGCCACCGCTGCCAGCTCTACGGCCACGCAGCGGCTAACTGCTCAGCTCCCCCCAGGTGCGTTAAGTGCCTGGATCCACATTTTACGAAGGAGTGCACTCGCACTCCCGAATCCACTTCCCCCCCTGCCTGTGTGCTATGCGGCCAGTCCGGCCACACAGCTAACTACAGGGGTTGCCCGCGCGCTCCGCGCTCCACCGCCAAGAGGGTCGCGCCTAAACCGGCGCCGCCGCGCACTCCCGCTAACTTCCCGCCGCTGCGCAACCGGGGTCCCCCGGAAGCAAAGCCCGTTCAGCCGACGCCTACTCCGGTTCTGTCTTGGAGGCAGCGTCCGGCTGTCCCGCCTGCACCTTCCCGACCCATCCCAGCTCCCGTAGCTTCCGTAGGGCCGCGTCCTGCTTTGTCATCTTCACCTCAGTCGTCGCTGGCTGAGGACATGAAGACCGTGTTCGACGTCATTCAAAACGTCGACATTACGGAAATTTCTGTTCTCGCACGCAAACTGCGAGCCGCCCGCTCTCCTCAAGAGCGTTTATTTACGTTAGCTGAACATCACTCGCTTCTAAGTTCGTTATAAATTAAATTTTTTTTATTTTTGTATAAAATCATAAATAAGTAAATTATAATGTCCAGTCGTATTAAACCCAAGGGCTTATCCCTAATATCTTTTAACGCTCGTAGCCTTAACACCAACCTTCCCGAGATTAAACTGTTCCTTCAGAACAAAGAACCTGACTTATTCCTTCTCCAAGAGACATGGCTTACTCCAAACCGCTCCAGGGGATTCGCTATACCTAAGTACGCGTTTATTCGTAACGATAGGCCCAACTCCGACGGTTTCGGCGGCACCGCTATATATTACAAAAGAGGCTTCCACTGCTGTCCTCTCCCTACCCCTCCTCTCCTCAACATGGAAGCCACTGTGTGTAGGTTGGCTATGACTGGTCATCCGACCATCATCATAGCTTCAATCTACATACCTAGTGGTACCAGACCAATCCGCAGCGACTTTGAGGCCATTCTCGCCCTCGGCCATTCAGTCATTATGTTCGGAGACTTTAAGTCCAAACATACTGACTGGACGTGCCTATCGACTAACACCAGCGGTATCGCTCTCCTCGACATCACTAACTCCCTTGACCTAGATGTCATATCCCCCGTCACTCCCACTCACTATCCCAACAACCCGTCCTACTCTCCTGACATCCTCGACTTTGCAATTATCAAGCGAATCAATCTTGATCTAAGGTCCATCGAACCGCTCGATGACCTAGGCTCCGACCATCGCCCCGTTTCCCTCGTGCTAGGACTGCCGAACGATAACGTCTCATCTCCTAAGACCTTTACCAATTGGAAAGGTTTTAAAAATACGTTAGTTTCAGCCTTAGAGGCTCCGAACTCTCCACTCGCGATCTCTCCCGAACAATTAGATAGCCCGGATAAAATCGACTCATTAGTAAATTCTCTCACTGATGCTATCAACTCAGCCATCAGTGACAACGAAAAGGTTGCTAAGCAAGGCAAACCCACGCTTCCCTTAGCCGTTAGCAATCTTATTAAAGCTAAGAACGCGGCTCTCCGGAGAGCCAAGAAATATCCCACGCCCGCCTATAGAACAGCTGCGAATCAGCTTCAACGTAAAGTTAGGTCTTGCCTCGCGGAACTCCGAGACGCTCAGATGAACGATCTCATGGCGAATATCTCTCCGTCCCACCAAGCGTACTATAGCATGGCCCGAGCCCTACGCGTAGACACCGCCTCTCACGTTCCTCCTCTCACTCGTCCCGATGGCACTACTGCCTTTGAAGTCGAAGAGAAAGCCGAATGCTTCGCTGACAGCATTGCCGCACAATGCTCGCCCAGCACGCAACCTGCTGATCCCTCACACATCCAGGCGGTGGAGGACGAAGTCCTTCGCAGAGACTCTCTCCCCATCACCGCCGACCCTGTCACAGTCTCTAATGATGAAATCTTGCTTCTCATTAGAAATCAAAAGTCCAAAAAGGCTCCGGGTGCGGATGGAATTTCCAACCACGCACTTAAGCACCTACCTCAACAGATGCTTACCTTGTTAGCTATCATTTTCAATGCCTGCTTCGACCATAGCTACTTTCCAAAAGCTTGGAAAGAAGCGACAGTCATAGGCATTCCCAAGCCGGGCAAACCTCTGAACGTCCCGGCTAATCACAGACCCATCAGCCTCCTCAAGGCAATGTCTAAACTTCTCGAGAGAGTCATACTTTCTCGAATGCGGAACCATCTGTTTCCAACGGATGGCGATCCTCTCATTATTCCCCATCAGTTCGGCTTTCGCGCTAAACACTCCTGCCCTCAGCAAGTCCACCGAATCGTCGAGTATATACTTGACGGTTTCTATCCGCGTCGTTATAAAACAGTCGCGGTTTTCTTTGACGTAGCCAAGGCTTTCGATAAAGTCTGGCACAGCGGTCTCGTTTATAAACTCTACAAGATAGGCTTACCGGATCGCCTAGTCAGGTTAATAGCGTCGTTTCTCAAAGACCGTACATTTCGATTTAAACACGAAGGCACGCTTTCTGCGCCTCGTCCCATAAAGGCTGGAGTCCCTCAAGGCTCAGTCCTCGCCCCTCTGCTGTACACCGTGTACACCAACGACATTCCCATCCCGCCGAAAGGCGTCGAACTCGCCCTCTTTGCTGACGACACCGCACTCTATACCAAAGGCCACAGTGTTCGGCACCTTGTAACCAGACTCCAAAAGGCCGTAAACGCCCTTGGTGTATGGTTTCAAAAATGGCGCATCGATGTGAACCCTGAAAAGAGTTCTGCGATGCGCTTCGACCACAAACGCCGTCATCCCGATGGCGATCTCCACGTCCGAATGTTAGGCATTCCCATCCCCTGGAAGCGCAGTACTAAATACTTAGGCGTCACATTAGATCCGACGCTTTCTTTCAAGCCACACGTCGAAAGAGTTTCGAAACTCGCTCGTCACTATTTAGGCCGCCTAAATAGCATGTTAGGTAGAAAAAGTAAAATGTCCATCAGAAACAAACGTACACTTTACAAGGTCTGCGTTAGACCCGTTATGACGTATGCCTCGCCAATCATTGCCCACGCCAAACCCTCCCTCCTGCACAAACTGCAGGTAGTTCAAAACCTCTTTTGCCGCCGGGCCACAAACGCACCGTGGTACGTGCGTAACGCGGACTTGCATAGAGATCTTGAACTGCCTACAGTACAACAACATCTCAAAACACTCTCTGAAGCGTTTTTCAAACGCTCCGAAACCCATCCCAACCCTCTAGTTCGTGATTCAGTCTCATATACTACTCCTGTGTTAGACTCGAAGTTCAAAGTCGCTAGGCCTAGGAATGCGCAAGCGTACTCATCCACCAGACTGTCACGCGATCTCGAGGCCCTTCTGGCCGCAAATTCTAATTCTAACGTAAATTCTAATTCTAATGTAAATCCTAATTCTAACGTAAATGCGAATTAATTCAATTTTATTTTGCAATTTTTTAATTTTTGTTTTAATTATTGATTTTCATTTTGAGCACCTTCAGTGCTATGTATACACCTTCAGTGCTTTGAGCACCTTCAGTACTATGTAATCCCAGCGGGTGACCCCTTCTGGGCCCCGCTAGCGCGGCCTCTTTCTCCAATTGGCCGTCGCTCAGATGAAGGCTGAGTGGCAAAAATGCACGAGCCGACAGGGGGTTTATAGTGGGTATGGTCCTGGTAGGCGTCGGGTAGAGTCCCACATAACTTTGGAATCGCGCCAGAGTATGCGTCAGGGCATTTTTATCCTTCTGCCTTTCCCGCGGAGGGGAACAAAAAAAAAAAATCATTAGAAGTCAAAAGTCCAAAAAGGCTCCGGGTGCGGATGGTATTTCTAACCACGCACTCAAACACCTGCCTCAACAGGTTCTTACCTTATTAGCCATCATCTTCAATGCCTGCTTCGACCACAGCTACTTTCCAAAAGCCTGGAAAGAAGCGACAGTCATAGGCATTCCCAAGCCAGGTAAACCTCTGAATATCCCGGCTAATCACAGACCCATCAGCCTCCTCAAGGCCATTTCTAAACTTCTCTCGAAAGAGTCATACTCTCTCGAATTCGGAACCACCTGTTTCCAACGGATGGCGATCCCCTCATCATTCCCCACCTGTTTGGCTTCCGCGCTAAGCACTCCTGCCCTCAGCAAGTCCATCGAATCGTCGAGTACATACTCGACGGCTTCTATCCGAAACGTAAGAAAACGATCGCAGTTTTCTTTGACGTAGCCAAGGCTTTCGACAAAGTCTGGCACAGCGCTCTCGTTTGTAAACTCTACAAAATAGGCTTACCGGCTCACCTAGTTAGGATAATCGCGTCGTTTCTCAAAGACCGCACGTTTCGTTTCAAACATGAAGGCATGCTTTCCGCGCCTCGTCCCATAAAGGCTGGGGTCCCTCAAGGCTCAGTCCTCGCCCCTCTGTGGTATACCGTGTACACTAACGACATTCCCGTTCCGCCGAAAGACGTCAAACTCGCCCTCTTTGCCGACGACACAGCCCTTTACACCAAAGGCCAAAGTGTCCCGGGTCTCACCACCAGACTCCAAAAGGCTGTAGACGCCCTCGGTGCATGGTTTCAAAAATGGCGTATCGATGTGAACCCAGACAAGAGTTCTGCGGTTTATTTCGACTGCAAACAACGTCATGTCGCTGACAATCTGAGCGTTCGAATGTTAGGTACTCCTATCCCCTGGAAGCGCACTACCAAATACTTAGGCGTCACCTTAGACCAGACGCTTTCTTTCAAGCCACACGTCGATAGAGTAACGAATCTCGCCCGTTTTTACTTAGGCCGCCTATATAGTATGTTAGGTAGAAAAAGTAAAATGTCGTTCAGAAACAAATGTACGCTTTATAAGGTCTGCGTTAGACCAGTCATGACATATGCCTCGCCAGTCTTTGCCCACGCCAAACCCTCCGTCCTGCAAAAACTGCAGGTAGTTCAAAATCTCTTCTGCCGCAGGGCCACAGACGCACCGTGGTACGTGCGTAACGCGGACCTGCACAGAGAACTTGAACTAATACATAATAATACATAATAATACTAATACATAATACACCTCATGCACCTCAACATACTCTCAGAATCGTTCTTCAAACGCGCCGAATGCCATCCCAATCCTCTAGTTCGAGATTCACTCTCATATACACTGCTCCTGTCTTAGATCAGAAATCCAAAGTCGCTAGACCGAGAAACGTGCACACGAACGTAGCGACGCAGCTGACGATAGATCTCTTAGCCCTTCAGGCCGCAACTTCTAATTCTAACGTAAATTCGAATTAAAGCAATTTTATTTTTCAATTTTTAATGTTTTTAATTATTTACTTTTCATTTTGAGCACCTTCAGTGCTGTGTATTCACCTTCAGTGCTGTGTATTCACCTTCAGTGCTTTGAGCAACTTCAGTGCTATGTAAATCCCAGCGGGTGACCCCTTCTGGGCCCCACTAGCGCGGCCTCTTTCTCCAATTGGCTGTCGCTCAGATGAAGGCTGAGTAGCAAAAAATTGCTCGGGCCGACAGGGGGTTTTTTAGTGGGTATGGTTCGGGTTCTGGTAGGCGTCGGGACGAGTCCCACATAACTTCGATCGCGCGCGCGGAGTATGCGTCAGAGCATTTTTTATCCTTCTGCCCTTCCCGTGGAGGGAACAAAAAAAAATAAAAGGTATTTTTCTCGCTCAGGGAGAAATTGTGTTCGTAATTTTTTGATTTACAGCCTCTTCAAACCTTTGAGAAGAACAATTTTACAACTGAGGTTTATTGCCAAATTTTGTTTTATGGGTAATTTTATCGGTCGAAAATTTAGGAATTACTGCTGTTCGTAAAAATATTTTTATGTTCTTGAGAATACTTTCACGTCATGATGTTTTTAAAAACGATTAATGATATTAAACCTGTGTCTATGAATTAAAATGTATTAGACAAGCGCTCCTCTAATATAAAGTGGCTAAGCTTCTTATTTTACTACTTTCATGAATAATAAAGAAATGATTCGAAATAAAAACCATTTTAATGAGAAATTTTGCTATTCGACATTATATATACCGCAAAAGTTCTAGAAAACTAAAAAAAAATGTATTTGTATTGTATTTTCGTTAATTTAGAGTGCTAAATAAGATTAAATCTAATGCTATAAGTATCCATTCACTGGGTATCGAGAAAAAAAAAAGCACTTCATATATAAATAGGTTACGTTGATTTTATAAAATTGTTTTTAAAGAAAACTTTGTGTGTCTGGATGTTTGTTGCTCAATTACGATTAAATGGTTTAGTGGATTTCTTAAAATGAACGGAATCACGAAAAACCTCATTACGTTCAATAATTTAATTTGCAATCTACGATCGCTAACACGGTCGCTCGAATCGCACGAATCGCTAATAGTCACGTGTGTTCTTGAAACTCTAGCATTAGCTTCTAGGGTACCTAAGCTCCCTATTTACGATCACGTGAGAAAAAATGACCTAAGTTACTGTTAAAAGTTTTTGTTGCAAACAATGTGTATTTAAAAGGGCGAGGTAACTTATGTCGAATTTTTGTTAAGATAACACGTTAGCAACTTTGTATAAGAACTTCAAGTCCGTCAGCTATCTTCCTGTTTTTAGGTTTTTACAGCAAACGATCTTGATTAAAAGCAATTGAGGCATTGGAAAGTCCCGAGGATTTCGTCCATTAATCAAAACCACTGCTGTATAAAATGAGTACTTGTATGACAATTCTCGTGACGCACGAAACTTACGCATTTCTTTGTTATACTTCGACATATAGAAACATTTGTATGGGTTTTTTCATTGATTATGACGATTACATTATTATTCGAAACCGCCGACAACCAGATTGTAGTTGGATTATAATTTTTCGTACTTTTACATCTATCGGTGCTTTAGTCAATAGGAATGTTTGCCTAATAGTTTTATCAAACTTTTTACTTTAACTTTAGTGGCTCTCGTTATTATCAGCTTAAATATCATTATTTATTATATTACTGTCATCATCATCATCATCAGCCCATATTCGTCCACTGCTGGACATAGGCCTCCCCAATTTCACGCCATCGAGGTCTATCCTCGGCTACTCGCATCCAGCTCCTGCCAGTCTTCAATCAGTGCGTCCTACCCGTCATGACATACGGAGCCGAAACTTGGACACTAACGGCATGGCTGATCCACAAGCTGAAGGTCGCTCAGCGTGCTATGGAAAGAGCTATGCTCGGTGTTTCTCTGCGGGACAAAATCAGAAATGAAGTGATCCGGCAGAGAACCAGGGTCATCGACATAGTGCACAGGATTAGCAAACTGAAGTGGCAGTGGGCTGGCCATATTAGCCGAAGAACCGATAACCGTTGGGGTAAACGAGTTCTTGAGTGGAGACCGCGTCTCGGCAAACGTAGTGTAGGACGTCCTCAGACACGGTGGAGTGATGATTTGCGCGGGATATTACTGTATTGATTAATAATGACTTTATGACCAAAGCCTTTACTTAGAGTCTCTTTGTTCCTGATTATTGTTATGTGGATATCCTGGGATTCGTCTTTTAAGTAAGTAACTACTTTTTTCCCCGGATCTGACACTAAATTCTGCAAAAATCGAAACGAAAAACTAAAAATAAGTGATTTCTTGCATCTGGCGACCAGTCTTTTACGAGAAACTTCACAAGATGCGCGCCAAGTTCTTTATTACAAGGTGGCAGATGCTACATATGCACTCCGTTGCTGACAAAATAATAAGCTAAATATTTTCTCATGAAAAACTCATCAAAAACCAAAACCAAAGATTGAATGTTTTTTTTTAGATCTACATTACTGCAGGCTAAGTGTTTTTAACAGTGGATATCCACTTTTGTAAACTTTTGCCACATAACTTTCGATCCGATATAGTAACTTGGAAGTTAATGTATTTTTTACTGTTCTCGTAACCAGCAAACGAGTGCGTGACCCATCTGATGCTAAGTGGCAACCACGTGCGATATTAGTCGTTATATACATTTATCAATATTTAATGTAATTTATAACGCTGATCATACTTTGACGACCGCAGATTTTAGTTAGAAAGTAGTTAGCTGTGCTTTTGTTTCTGTAATTGCCGTGGTTGTTCCATTTGTTTGATTGGAACGAAACTAAGGAAATGTGATTATTCTTGCGGTAAAAATTGGAAGGTCTGTAGTACGGCCCCTGGCGAGATGTTATAAAAAAAGAACCTTTGTAGCATTTGTAGCATTACTAAAATCAGGATTAAATAAGCTTGTTACACTTTTTTCACTTAATATAATATATAATATCTTATTATTATAAAAAAGTAAATAAATAAATTAATCCCCAGACAAACACACCAACTGTATGGCCCCAAAGTAAGCACAGCTTGTGTTATGGATGACCATACAGCGAACTGGGACGGAACCCAGAATAAACATACGCATATAAATATCAACAACCATACTCGAGAACAAACATCTGTGTTCATCACACAAATGAATGCCCTGGTCAGGACTCGAACCTGGAACCTCCAGCATATGAGATAGGGCTACTGACCATTACGCTACTCGGCCGTCAAAGTTAGTTAGTTCGTTGATTCATTTGTATGTTTCTGAATTTGCTACACTTTTGTAATTTAGTATTTACGTTGTCAAGATTATAGAAACAATTCTGAGGGAAACACTACGAATTTAAATATACTTACGCCCGTTTTATCCTTTAGCTGAAACAATCAAGGTACAAATTCATATATTTAAAGTGTACCTTGTGGAGGTGATGTCGTGTTTAAGTAAACAAAGTCACACGTCAGCTTTACTCAAAAGCCTTCAAAAGCTTCCAAAAGCTTCGACACTCGGTCCCATCTGCCGACACACAGCCTACTAATGTGCGGCAATTTAGCTATGGCACCCGACTAAACCACTTGCCAAAACACTTAAGGCTGTTTACATGATCGATAACAAGCTAGCTGTTTTTGATATTCTGCATTTAAGTGTGAATTTAACTACAAAGAATATACAAGAAGCAGAATTTAATTTGTTCCTACGTCAGATTTTACATTTTGATCTCCATTTTTTAATAGAAAGAAAAAAATGAGTTTCATTTCAAACTATAGAATGTTAAATGATATGACGACTGAAATTATGTACTAAAGCTTTGCGAGTACAAGGCATTCTAGGTTAAAATAAATATTAATAAATAAATCCACAGACAAGCACACCCATTGTATGGCCCCAAAATAAGCAGAGCTTGTGTTATGGATGAGCATACTTTGAGCTAGGAGAGAACCCAGAATAAACAAACATATATGTATAAACACGAACAAAAATGACTCGAGAGCAAACATCTGTGCGCATAGCCAAAATAAATCCCGACCAGGACTCGACCCTGGGACCTTCGGCGTATGAGGCAGGGCTACTAGCCACTACACCACTTGGTTAAATATAGACCATTGACTAGATTTTACGTTGGTATATTTTTTTAAATTGTTAGTAATATATTGAATTTTCCGTTACATTGACGATGACGAAAATATGTTCATTTCAGTACAAATACAGCCACTCATTGTATAAAAAATTGAAAATTTGTTTTCACAAGGATCTTTAAAAGACATTGGACCCTACTTTCGTGGAAATACCCGACAAAAAGCAAGTGACCCTGCGAGGTCCCGCAGGAGTCAAGGGGCCTTAATTCATGGTGCAGGCCAGTTTCCTACTAACTCCTTACTTCCGACAGCGAGGTCATTTATTATAAGGGCCCACTAGGGGCAAGCTAACGATGAAATTATAATTGTATGAAAATGAAATATCAGTTTTCAGGTAAAATTTAAAAAGGATAAACGTAAGTGAAATAAAAGTAGCTATTTATACAAGAGAAAGTGGCTACAAGTTTGCCAGGATCGAATGCTTGTAGGTCTAACATGATGCCCTAGACATATTCCATTTCAATTTATTTGCAAAATATGGTCGATACATGAGGTGTTATAATTATTTTAGCACAGCATATTTAACCGTGTCAAACGGTGTGCAAATCTTTGCAACGTCATATAGTCAGACCTTAATCAAACTGTCAATTAATAAATTTAAAATGTCAACATCAACAATGAAAAACTTATAACAATAATTATTTAAGCTAAGGACTTTAATCTATGATAAGTATTCATTTAATTAGTAGTAACTCTTATCTAATAAATAATTAAATAAATTTACTTTAAATATTCAAAATGTCAAGTTCTTAATATTATTTGGTATTTTATTATAGATACGCACAGTCATACATTTTTTGAAAATATATTAAGTCGTTGAGCAGGTACATATAGTTTATGTTTATGTCTTCCTCTGCAATTAAACATTTCATTATTTTTTTTTAAATATTCTGGATGAGCTCGTACAAATACGCAAATCTCAAAAATATACAAGCAGGACACAGGTTCTTAGTTTCTTAAAAACAGGTTTACAATGGTCAATATACCCAGCACCACACAGTATTCTAATACATATTTTGTGCACGAAATACTTTATTTATATCAACGCAATTTCCCCATAAAACTAACCCATACCTTAAAATAGATGATATATATCCATGATAGGCGAGGAGGGCTGCTCTTGTACCGGAAACATCGTTGATACGTCTTAATACTTATACATATTTGTCAATCTTATTTTTTACATCCATTACATGAGCTTTCCAAATGCAGTATTTGTCTAAAGTAAAACCTACAAACTTTGTAGCATTTACACTGTCAATTTTAAGAATTTTAGCGAAGACATAGCCAATTTTACAGACAAATGAAGAGAAATTTCTACGATCACGTTTCACTTGTCGTGTAATGACCAAGACGACTGTCAAACGTGACGGTCATGTATCTCAGTTGCACACATTTTTTTTTTCGTTATTTATGGTAGCGTTTATCTACATGACTAAAATACCAAAGTATAGAGCATGTTGTTCTTTCGTAGTACTACGAAAATACAAATACAACCAATACTGTATTGGGTTTTTTTATAAATAATAAATGATGGAACGGGAAGGTGCATCGCAATACAGTTGGTCGTGTAATAGGTTTGTCTCGTGAAGACATAGCTAAGAATTCCCTTGCATGACTATTAAATGGTTTAGTGTTTGTATTAAAGGGGAATTATGCAATGACAGATTTTAATAAACCTCAATCAATATAAAACAAAACAAATATTTAAAACAGTAATTTAAATCTGTCCAATAGGTATATTTTAGGTAACTTAAAAACTTTGTAATGGTAGGGATAGCAAGAAGGTAGTAAAGATTAGTAAAGCACCCTTTAAGTGTGACCTTATGTTGCTTTGTTTGACAATTTATTTTATTTTTTTAATTCAAAACGATTTCCCCTTTTAGTCCGGTCAAATCAGACCAAAAAATATGAGTGAAAATACATAAATTAACAATAAGCTGAAAATCGGTAAAATCGTTCAAAATATAATTGTGAATAAAATTGGAGAGTTTTAATTTTTCCCCTGTATGAAAAAATAATATTCAAGGTCAAAGGTCAAAGAAAAGAGTTTTTCGAAAATTTCAGCAAAACGGTAAGTTTTATCGTAAAAACACTCATTTACACCTATCACAAACAGGTGCCAGGCTGGCAACTCCGGTCGGAGGGATTAAAAAAACCTGCCATTAAATGAAAACGGACTGCAGAAAAAATATATGAAGTATATTGCACTTTCATCTGTTTTTTAAAACTGTAGCTTATAGCTAAGTTGCGATTTGCTAGCAGTCTTTAATAGTAATGTCTCAATAAAGCCTCAACAATGTTATGTAAATAAATTGACTCTCCTCTTTCTCAGTACATGTCCCGCATATGCTCATGCAAAGTCAAGTTTCATAACTTGACTTATGACCTTGCTATTTTATGACGCGTTCCGTATAACCCGGTGGAAGTTTGGGCGTTTTACTGATATCATCAAATGAATAAATCAAACGTTCCCTTCGTCAACATGCGCACCACACCTGGCGAAAGGTGCGGCGCGCAGTGCTGTACCAGGGGTATGGAAATATGCTCCTTATATTTAGGATAGGATCAAATTCATCCGACAATTTTACTATTAACTGGTTATTTTCATAATCCACAAAACTATAAAATATACGAAGGCTTTCACTTTCATTTCATTTTCAAAGCGGTCAAAAGCAAGATGAACGATGATGAAATTTCGACTAAAGATGTAAAAGCACTACGTAAAAAAAAAAAAAAAAAATATATATATATAAATATTTCCTCCATAGTAGCTTGGGCCTCTTCCCAGATGCCCAAAAATATGTGATTATATATCGATGATCGATAAACAAACAAAAAAAAGTCCGCGTTAACTTGAAAAAGTTGTGAAATTTTTTTCGTGTTAAAATATAATTAATGAATGGATTTTTTATTGCATTTAGAAGCACATTTAATAAGATAAATCTCAATATTCTTTTTTATTCGGTTTTTTCATTGTAAAGATTTAATTAAATTTAATAATTTTATTTATTTTTATATGCCCCCTTGGCTCGAACGCATGCGCAAATTCTCCTGGGCATGCTGTAGATCAAGTTATCGACTAGTTCTTGTGGTAGGCTGTCCCATTCTTCAATGGCGGCTTCCTTGATCTCTGACAGAGTTCTTAGAGGTGGCTGACGACCCCAAAAACCTAGCTTGAGAGCACCCCCTGCGTGCTCGATTGGGTTTAAGTCCGGAGAACTGGCAGGCCAGTCTGACCACATCATGTCGTAGGTACTCTCGAAGAGCAGCGTTCACTCGTTGAGCTAGATGTACCGGAAAATTTTCCTGAATGGTCTGATGATTCCATCGATAACAGCTGTCTTGCACAAATTAGCCTTGGTATGTGATAAAAGGCGTTCGAATTCCAATCATTATTCCGCCCCAAAAATATACCGATATGCCCCCTAGCTGAATGGTTCCAGTGGCATCTGTTTGCCTTTCGGAATTCTCAGGCCTTCCCCAGACAAGGACACGTTGGTTATCAATGTGCGCACTTATCCGTGTTTCGTCAACGAAAAGACAATTTCACCAGAAATCTTCTTCTTCGTCTTCTTCGTTTTGAAGCTGGCTGGCCCACTGCAATCTGCATCGCTGTAGTTCCCATGTATTCAAAGGTACGCACCAGGATCTCCTTGATCGCAACCCAATACGAATGGTGGTGTAAACAATAGCGAATGGTTTGAGTGCTTATATCCAGTTCAGTAGCAGCTCACAGCTCTAATATCAGTTTGGTAGCGTTGATTTGGATCACGAGTGGCAAATTGTCTGATGTAGCGCTTCTAAACATCATTAAAGACAGCCGGGCGGCCACTGCAAGGACGATCAGCCAGGTTACCCATGCTCCAGTACCTCTAACGACGCAGTTTTGAGAAACGGAGACAACTATCAACACTATTTTTGCTCACAAGACTCAGGACAGTCCAACTGGCAATGATTCAAATTAACGATTTTAGGGAAATTGATTAAAACAGCTTTCAGGCAGAAACAAGAATGAAGGAGTGTCATCCATCATTGATTTCGTTTTGATATAAAAAAATAAGATAGGATTTTATGATTTCGATATTTAAATGATGTATTCTTAAATAAAAAACATATATGTATTAATTTATGTTTAAATATTTCGAATCAAAGTATTATTCTCATTATGTTTTAATTAATTATCCTCAATGAAGAACTTGATAATGCTACTGCAGGGATAGCAGATCTCGTTTAGGGCGGTATAAGGTTGTTGTGTTCCGGCATATGGAAGAAGCAGCTAATGCAATATCTAGAACAAACGCAGTTCCAAATATAACTACGATCAGCAACGCATCGTTAGTTGATATAATAATCACAATTACTATCACTACATAGTATAAAACAAAGTCACTTCCCGCTGTCTGTCTGTCCCTATGTATGCATAGATCTTCAAAACTACGCAACGAATTTTGATGTAGTTTATAGGTAGGGTGTAACAGTAGAAAAACACTGATAATCTTAGAGGTTTCTAACGTGATGTCGTAAATAAACACATTTTTTGCGCTTACGTTGCAATGGCTGGCTGAACCCTACGAGATAAATCAAAATAACGTACTATAGTATTGTAGACCTCTAAAAGGTTCATAAAAAAGTCCGCGATGGTATATGTCTATCTTTTAAGGATAACCCACAATAACCATTTCTTACCTTTACGAAGCGATTTTAAGCAATACAGCATTCATCCTTATCCAATTAAGTAACTTAAATATATTGTGCATGTAATATCTAAAACAATGTGGTTTTTTACAGTGTTAAATTATAATGAATATTTTCGAAGATATTACAGATTTAAAATGCAGGGACATAGACCCGTGCGAAGCCGGGCGGGTCTATACGGGCGGTAAAACATCTACAACTAATGCTGCGGCTGAGTGGGTGGGGAAATCATCTCTGAGTAACACCGTAACTATTTTGGTACGTTAACTTTAATGGTCTTCGTCATAGAGAAGGTTTGTAAGTAAAACTTAGTCAAACAAAAGATTTTGTCTATTATAATGTGCATTACACAACCGAAATACGTTTTACTTCGTTTATTTTATTTTTCTGGTAATTCTAGCTGATGCTCTATCCCTCATTGTGTAAGCTATTCAATTACTTCAAATGTTCTCAGTTACCCAAACTGTTGGTTCGGAGGGAGGTATTTAGACCGGGCTTCGGAAATTCAGCTTATTTGCTTTGAGAGGCACAAATAGAGAAATGGAGTTGTAAGACATTGTTCACTCTAATTGTTGTTATTTGAAACTTAGCTAAACAGGCTGAGAATTCAAAACATTCTTGAAATTCAAGAAAATTGTTAAGTTAGTTGCGGGACTCAGTGTTTGAGGTTTATTTTAAATTTAATTTCGAACATATAATTAAATAGCCTATCATAAGGAATTATAGTAACATAAAGTAATTATTTAAAGCAGCATTGGATTATTTACCTACATATATATAACCTAAGTGTTTCAATATTATTAATACACCTAAGAATCCTGTATCGTTTTAGTCGAAGTAAGACTTACGACAGCACTGGGAGACGACAAACGGTATTTAGGGTGCTCTTAACTATAGATTTGGCTTGCAAATGTGGTGAATTTCAATGATTCTACCTAATTACAGCTTTGAACATTCACTACAGTATTGTTGTTTGAATCGTTGGAATTTTACGAAGATTTTGGAGCAAACTTTTTGATACAAATAAAACAAACTACAAAAAGTTCATGTAATCTATTTTATTTAGACCTCATACAAACTATCTGTTTGCTTCGTTAATTTGTTATTTATTTTGTCTTTCTCGGTCAAAGACCACATTGACATCAACAAGACAATAACATTAGGCACATTAGACTCGGTGACGCGCAAACATCTATTCTAGGGTAGAGTAACTTTTCTTCTCATTTCTGTACACTAACAATATTTTTTCATTGATATAAGGACTGCTACGACGATTTACATGTCTACTGGAAATTCATTATGTCCCAACCGCAATTACGTTGATAAGTTTTTACCTTTCTTGTAATATCATAAAACAAAATATAAATGTATCTCATACGTATAATAAGTTCTGGTCGAAAGAAAACATATTAATGGTCTTCCAGAAACAATGAGACGAGGGGTAGTATTCAGGTATAATGTACGAGATAACCGGGATTGTGAGCGAAACGTATTCCATTAAATAAGGTGTCCCAAAATTCAACGTCAAGCCGAAACGGGACGATAGAATAGATGGCAACATCATCACAAAAATTTAAAAAAAAAATCTTTTTCTTGGCATTAAAAAATACCAGACTCCGTGTATATCATAGATTAGCTAGGTTTTCCTTTTTAAAGAAAAAAATATCAGACAGCGATAATATGAAATTAAAAATTCATGTTAGTTTGACAGCTCTGCTCATTTTCGTACTAGGATAGCTGAGTGGGGTACACTACATAAATACGAAAAACTTAATTCCGATAGTCATAATCACGAATTTCAAAATTCCGGATTCTATAATACCGAATGGTTC
The DNA here is from genome assembly GCA_923062675.1 of Marasmarcha lunaedactyla. Taxonomy (NCBI): domain Eukaryota; kingdom Metazoa; phylum Arthropoda; class Insecta; order Lepidoptera; family Pterophoridae; genus Marasmarcha; species Marasmarcha lunaedactyla. Next base: position 5,866,947 of record OV281345.1, on the reverse strand, counting down.
ATAATTCCGAAAATGAAAATTCCGTGTTTCATAATTCCGAATTTTTCTTCTTCGAAACTTCAAAATTCCGAACGTTTATAATTATGAAAATCAATATGCCGAATTTGAAAATACCAAACCATAAAAAATTCGAATTATTAATGATCCGCAATATCATAAATACGAATCCCGAATATCAAAATTCCGAATAATATTAGTTGCAATAACAAACGTCTTGTAAAATTTTTTTTTTCCGCCGAAGCAACTTCCTCACGGGAGGGAGGTGGATGATGCGTCATGCATACTGCCGCAGGAAAATACCGACCTCTGCGGGGGTTATGTGGAACTCACCAGAATGGCACCTACCCACTAAAAACCACCTTGTTGGCTGTGGTAATATTTTACCGTTAGCCTTCATCGGAAGCGACACCCGTTGGGAAGTGGGTGCGCTGGCGGAGAACCGCTAGCGGGTCGTCTGCCGAATGTGAAAGTTGCACTGAAGGTGCTCAAAGGCACTTGAGTTGGTGGCCGTTCTGGGCAGCTTCCGGTAAAGCCGGGGCTGCGCAGGGGTCGGCTGAAGCTTGACTTAGGGATCAATTTCAATTTATTTATTTCAACAAAACTTACAAAACATTTGTATGATTACTTACACTAAACATAACTGTGAACTTATAAATCTAGATTATTCATTCTTACAAAAGCAAAATAGGCACTTAATTTATTAGCAACAAACAAAAAAGGAAAAAAAAAATTACAATATGTGAGGGTAGAAATGTAATCATACAGTTTAGAGACTCATACCTTCCACGCTAGTTAAAAACTGTGTTACGGCAAGGTAGTGATTCTCGCTCCATATAAATACGGTTCATTTTCGTGTGCACATTGTAAGCAAACAACAAGTCACATCACTGTATTTAGTTGCCATCCACCGAAACTCAGACGTAAACAAGTTACATAGTATAGGCAGAAAATACAGATAAAAATTTTGAGGAAATTATTACGATAATGGTATCTGTATCGGATATGGTAAAGACTTTAGTCAATTACAATTTTTTTTAAAATGATGGAAATACTTATTGAAAATAAAAGGTAATTTTCTATATAAGGTAAATAATTACTAATTTATTTGATTATAGCAAATAGTTATCTTATAGCATATAGTAAAATATAGTATTGTAACCATTTTTTACATATAAGTTTTTTAACTATTTATTTAATAAATACAATACAGATATGTATGTGCTAGTGTATACTTTTGTATTTAATTAAAATACATTATTAACCGTTAAAGGCATATAAGGTTATGTAATTCATTATAGCTATCATAGGGTTAAGATAGAATACAAAATATAATAAATAAATATATATATATATATTGCAATAAATAAAAAATTACTTAAATTAAATAATTATTTTATTATTTGGAGTAAATTTTCAGTTTTATTATAGTCTAATTTCAAAAGAAATTTCTCAAGTATATGTACGCAATCGTACTTATTTTTGTCGTTTATTACAATATGCTTATTGATACGGTTATATAACAGTGGCCCTAGAAAAAAATAAAATTGTTGCGCAAAAGAGGTTTTACACAAGGGCACTTTAAATACTTCATGCGATCTTCTCTCACTAATTTTGGGGGGTTTGATTTCTTGATGTTGATGGAGAATTATACTTTTAATAAATAATTGACGAACTGTAAGTGCATTGAATTCGACATATAAATTTGTTGTAGGATACATGAATGGTTTAAAAAGTAGTATTTTGAGTATAGAACGTTGGGAACGTTCAAGCTTTATCAGATAGGTCTTTTTTGCCCCTCCCCAAACAGAAATCGCATAGGATATAATAGATTGGCACAAGGTTATATACACTGTTTTATTTATTTTATTGTCTTTTAGATGTCGAATCTTCTTAAAGATAGGTAATAGCTTCCTAACACGAGATTTTAGTGTATCAATCTGATGCATCCAATTTAAATTTTTATCTATTATAATACCTAAATATTTGATGTTTTCCGTGGGGGAGAGAGTTAAGCAATTGCAATTTCTGTCCCTAGTAGTCGTACATGTGTGTGCTTTTAGATGGAGATTAGGTCTAGGTAGGCTGCTATTGTAAATCGAAAATGTTATATATTTAGTTTTAGTTATATTGAGTGTTAATAAATTATATTTCAGCCAGTCCACTACCTTCCTCATTCCATGTTAATTCATTTTAATGAACCGGTAATGAAATGAGAAGGGAACTATTCTCCGCCAGAGCTAGCAATCGCTCTGTAGGAGAACGTGAAGACGTTCACGGGCTAAGACTGAAATTTCCCTAACATCGACGTGTTTGATGGCTTCGCAGACGATACGCATATCGTCTGCCAAGGACGGTTGAGGAGTAGAATTCAGTGGGCGAGGAGCCGGGATGGGATTTGGGTTGTGCAGCGGGGCGCTGCCTCCTGTTTTCTGGAGCAGACTTGGGCTGTGTAGGCTTTAAGCGGCGGAAAGTTTTCCTGAGAAAGGGGCGGGGCCGGTGTGGGTGCCACATAGTGCCGCGGTGTAGAATTGGAACGTATGGAACGGGGTGCACGGGGGTAGCCCCTGTAATTTGCAGTGTGGCCAGACTGGCCACAAAGCACGCAATCAGGTGGAGAGGGAGTTTCAGGAGTGCGATTGCACTCATTAGTGAAGTGAGGTACCAGGCACTTAACGCACCTGGGCGGGGCGGCGCAGTTGGCCACCGCATGCCCGTACAACTGGCGAGAGCTCTCTGGTGAGATCCCAGAGAGGCCGCAAATAGTGCTAACCCCTTTGATGATCTCCCTGGACTTGGGGACGTTGGTGAGATCCACCAAAGCGAGAGGGTGACGCCTTCCGTACTTGCTGTACATTTAATGCAGTGCGAGCGTCGGGAAGCCTTGGGACTGCAGATGTTCTAGGATAGCCTCTTCGATAATTCGAACGGGACTCCCCTGAGTACCGCTCTGAACTTACGCTCTTCCGGGAGAGCGTAAGTGTGGTAAGCATATTGCTTACCGGTGAGGAGCTTAGTTAGGGTTTGGAAATCGTCTACCGATGAGACTAGGATTTTAATGGAATCACCCGAGTTGGTCGCTCGGGTGTAGAGGATTTTGTGCTCTCTGCACAACGTCGAAATCTCAGACCATTTTCCCTTTTCCCGAAGGAATACAGGTGGTGAGACCTAAGGCTTGACAGAAGTTGGGGGTGTAGTCACTTTGAGTGACATCAGTGGAGCCGGGGCGGGTGTTGCGAGCACCGGAATGGGCGCGGGCTTTGGAGGCACCGGTTTGTGCCTCCGGTTGGTTTGGAGCTGCCGTTGAAGTCGCCGCGAAGGGTGTTGAAGACACCGTGACGGGCGTAAAGGACGCCGGGTCTTGTTTCGAACGCTTCTTAGAGCGCTTCTTAACAAGCGTAAAAGAGGGAGACTCAGGGCCAGTTGGGGTGGCGTCCGAGGATGACTCGGTCGCGGGTGCGCGCTTGCGGCGCGGAGGGGCGTCTACTTCGCACTCCATGTCACTGGAGGAAGGGGACGCGGGAGGGCCTAAGACCTGAGGGGTCTGGGGGACTGGGGTGGCCTGAGGGGCCATTGGTGGAATTAACGCCATGATATGCGGGATAAGAGAATCAAGGAAACGAAACTTATCAGCATTTATAAACATGCCTTCAGCATCGGTACTTTCAAGTAGCTTCTTCCTAATCTCTTCAGAGCTTAGGGAAGCCATTGCGGAGGGGTTGGGGAGGGACAATATATGAACCTAACAACGATGACTAACTTCCTAAAAACCACCCTACACGCAGTAGGGCGGTTGAGGACGACGCGGATAACTTACTCGAACACGGAACTTGAAGTCCTGAAACGACGAGACCCCGAACGACGAAGCTCACGTTCCACGAAGTACGGTTAACAAGCCACTGTCCGCCGTGAAAACGGCGTTAGAAACTTATTAGAAGTATGGTTAACGAGCCACTGTCCGCCGTGAAAACGGCGTTAGAAACTTAATACGGTATACAACTATGAAATTATATATTACGACAACAACCAATGAAATTTGGGTGCTCAATTAGCGCGGGGGCTAAAAGAGCGGGAAGGCGTCTGCGATCGACGTGCGCTCGAGAACGCACGCAGACCGAGACTTACGAAAACCTAAGTCGTGATAAACGATCAGTGAAATTTGGGGTGCTCAACTTTTGCGGGGACTAGAGAGCGGAATAGCGTCTGCGATCGACGTGCGAACGAATCCGCACGCAAACCGAGACTGTTGCAAAACTTTTTTTTTTTTTTGCTGCCGAAGCACCCTCGCGGGAGGGAGGTGGAATATTCGTCATGAATACCACCACAGCCGTCTGCGGGGTGATGTGGGACTCACCAGAGTGGCACCTACCCACTAAAAACCACCTTAACGGCTGTAGCATGGGAATGCTGTCAGCCTTCATCGGAGCGACATCCGGGTAGGGAGGTGGGTGCGCAAGCGGGGACCCGCTAGCGGGTCACCCGCAAAGAATACTTATCATTTAAGGTGCAAATGACATTTATATTGGTGATTATACGGCCTGGGCAGCCTTAAGCTGGTCCAGATTAGTCGAAAGTTGATCGGGGGATCCGAGATTGCATTTCTCGGTCTACGGACTTTGTACCTCGATGGCATGGACGGAGCAGTATAAGCTACTGACTCGCGTATAAGGGGGTTAGGGTGCTCTTCGGATCGCTTAAAAAATGCGGTGGAGAGCGTCCTAAGGTGTTGTTGTAAAGTAGGCAGTTCGAGATCTCTGTGCAGGTCTGCGTTTTGCAAGTACCACGGAGCATCCGTGGCCTGGCGGCAGAAGAGATTCTGGACTACCTGTAGTTTATACATATCGGAGGGTTTAGCATGTGCAAAGATTGGGGCGGCGTACGTCATGACTGGTCTCACGCAAACCTTAAAAAGCGTTCGCTTGTTCCTAAGAGACATTTTACTGTGCCGGCCTAACATACTGTTAAGGCGGCCCATGTACAGGCGGGCGAGTTTGGTAACTCGATGTATGTGAGGTCGGAATGAAAGCGTACGATCGAGCGTTACGCCTAGGTACTTGGTGCTTAGTGCCCACGGGATGGGCGTACCTAGCATTCGGATGTGGGGGTCGTAGGGACGACGGCATTTGTGATCGAAGCGCATCGCAGAGCTTTTCTCTGGATTTACATCGATACGCCATTTTTTAAACCAGGCTCCGAGGTCATTTACGGCCTCCAAACTCCAGAAGAGTTTGGTGATGAGTGTGTCGACGTGCACGCCCTTGACGTATAGGGCAGTGTCGTCGGCAAAGAGGGAGAGTTGAACACCTTAAGACGGAATAGGTAGTACCGAGCCCTGAGGGACGCCCGCCTTGAGGGGGCGGGGGTGGAGAGCGTACCTTCGTGTTTGAAACGAAAGGTGCGATCTTTAAGGTAGGAGCCGACTAGTTTGACTAGTCGGTCGGGCAAGCCTGTGTTGTGAAGCTTGTAAATGAGACCTGCGTGCCAGACTTTGTCAAAAGTCTTGGCTACGTCAAAGAAAACCGCAACTGTTTTCAGTCGTCTAGGGTAGAAGCCGTCGAGTATGTACTCGACGATTCGATGGACTTGCTGAGGGCACGAGTGTTTGGCTCGAAAGCCGAATTGGTGGGGGATAATGAGGGGGTCACCGTCCGCTGGGAACAGGTGGTCCTTCATTCGAGCGAGTATGACTCTCTCAAGAATTTTAGCCATGGCTTTGAGTAGGCTGATGCGTCTGTGATTAGCCGGGATATTCAAAGGTTTACCCGGCTTGGGAATGCCTATGACTGTAGCTTTCTTCCAAGCTTTTGGAAAGTAGCTTAGGTCGAAGCAAGCATTGAAAATGATCGCAAGTAAGGTAAGCACCTGCCGAGGCAGCTGCTTAAGTGCATGGTTGGAAAATCCATCCGCACCCGGGGCCTTCTTAGATTTCTGTCTCCTGATGAGGAAGAGAATCTCATCATTAGACACTGTTATGGGGTCAGTGGTGACTGGACGGGAGTCTTTGCAAACGACTTCGTCTTCCACCGCCTGGATGTGAGCTGGGTCTGTGGGTTGGGTACTCGGGGAGCATTGTGAAGCAATGCTATCGGTGAAGCATTCAGCTTTCTCGTCGTCCTCGAAGGCGGTAGTGCCATCGGGACGAGATAACGGAGGGGTGTAAGTACGGGCTTCTAGTCGGAGGGCTTTCGCCATCCTATCGTACGCCGTGTGGGACGGGGAAATATTAATCATAAGATCGTTCCTTTGAACGTCTCTATATTCAGCGACGGTACGTTTGACTTTTCGTCAAAGCCGGTTAGCGACTAGCCTGTAGGCGGGTGTAGGGTATTTTCTGGCTCTGCGGAGAGCGGCGTTTTTAGCTTTGATTAGGTTGCTAATGTCCAAGGGAAGCTTGGGCTTGCCATGCTTAGCAACCTTTAGATTCTCACTGATGGCCGAGTTGATGGCGGTAGTGAGCAAATCGACTATCGAGTCGATTTTATCCGTGCTATCTAGATAGTCGGATGAAATCGCGAGTGGGCAGTCTGGGGCTTCCAAGGCCGAATACAGGGTGTGCTTGAAACCTTCCCAATTGGTATAGGTTTTCGGAGCAGGAGGGTCGTTTTGGGGACCTAATATTAGAGACACCGGACGGTGGTCTGAGCCTAAGTCGTCTAGCGGCTGTATGGTCTTAAGGTCGAGATTGATTCCTTTGACTATGGCAAAGTCAAGGATATCGGGGGAGTGAAGCGGGTTATCCGGATAGTGAGTCGGTGTGACTGGAGAAATGACGTCAAGGTCGAGTGACTTCGTGATGTCAAGTAATTTAACACCAGTGTTGTTGGTCGACAAGCATGTCCAGTCAGTATGTTTGCAATTAATAATAATAATAATAATAATTTATTTTCTCATCACAATATGTTTACATATAAGCAATAAATCTATTACAATATTTTCTTTTTCATTTACAAAATTGATATTGTGTGAGACTGGTGCCTAAACTAGGCTTGCGGCCTGTGTTGCTGGACACCAGGTCTCCATAAAGTACATTTAAATATACGGTTAGATAGGCGCTTATCATTTGTATGATTTTATATTTATAGTTACATTTACATTTGGTTGTGATAAATGTAGTAAACAATTATAACTTTACAATGAGGTTACATGTAATTGACCAGTTGGTATAATGTTAAATATAGCTACTTTGAGTGTGTGTTTTGTAGGTGCATGTGTGTGTGTGTGTGTGTGTATGTGTCTGTAAATATATTAAAGTGTATTAATAATTCGGTATACGTATGTTCATATAATGTATAGTGCATGTATGTATAAATTTTTTTTATAATTATTATTTATTTACTTTTTATTTATTCATTTAGTTTTTTTTTCTTCTTTTGTTCTTTTTTTTTAACTTTAAGTAAGACGGCCAAAAATAGCTTCAGTGTCTTCATAATTAAGTGTCTGTAACCATTTGCTTAGCTTCATCTTGACCCTAGCTTTTGATAGGGGGAATATATGTAACTTAAGGTTTATTTTATTGTACAGGAAGACTCCCAGATAGCAAAAGAATCGGTTAGAGAATTTTGTTGCAAGCGTAGTACGTTGTTGATTTACGGGGTTATACCTTCTTTTACCACTAGTTAAAGAAGGGTCATATTCAAGTAGTTTGTGTTGCTTGAGTACAGTCTCGAGAACAAACAGTTGACGCACTGTTAAAACTTTACTTTCTTCGTATAACTGTGCCGTGGGATAACGATAGGGTCGAAATGAAGATACCTTAAGAAGGGCTCTTTGCGCTCTCTCTAATTGTAGTAATAAGGTTTTTGGTGCACCGCCCCAAGAGGTTATGCAATAAGACAATATTGACTGAGCAAGCGCAATGTAAACTAATTTAATTTTTTTAAAGTCAAGTACGTGCCTTAGTGTTTTAAAAACGTATATTAATTTTCTAATTCTGTTTTTAAGGGAGTTTATGTGCTCGGCAAATCGTAAGTTGCTGTCAATAATTATGCCTAGGTATTTGACGCTCTGTTTTTTACAAATACATGATGAGGTATGTGGTTTGGAGCATGAGTGGGCTATTATATAATGCTGTGCTTCTTTATTTAGTTGTTTATTTTTTAACGAGAATGCAATGTAATTAGTTTTGTCCGTATTTAAAGTTAGCAAGTTATTTTGCAACCAGCTTGCTACCAAATTTAAGCCTGATTGAGCATTCGCGTACACCGTAGTCCAAGTATCGGCACTGAATAAGAGGACAGTGTCGTCCGCAAAGGAAATCACTTTGCCTTTTCGTAAAGTGAGCGTACCCAGGTCGTTTATGTATATAAGAAATAACGTCGGTCCTAGGACACTACCCTGGGGGGTACCGTAAGTAAGGGTGCGCTCGGTACTTATATCGTTACCTATCTTAACTCTCTGGGTACGCGCACTCAGATAATCTTGAAAAAGACTTAGAGGAATTCCTCTTATTCCCAATTTTTCCATTTTTTTAACAAGGATCGGGACAGAAACTGTGTTAAATGCCTTAGCCAGATCTAAAAATACTCCCAGCACCTTTTGTCGCTTATCCATATTTGTAACAACATAATTCACCATATCATGAACTGCGTCAGAGGTAGACTTGCCTGTTCGAAAACCATATTGCGTCGGCGAAAGGATGTTATATTTTTCTAAGTAGTGAATAAGTCTATTATTCATGATCCGTTCAGGTATTTTTGAGAGTGCTGGCAGTATAGCTATCGGTCTATAGTTATTGACACAGCTCCTGTCACCACTATTGTAGATAGGATAGATTACTGCCTTTTTGAATGCGTTTGGAAATTTCCCTGTGGAGAGAGAAAGATTGCATATGTGTGTTAAAGGGGGAACTATTGAGGCTTCATGTCTTTTTAAAAGATTACTAGATATTCTATCCCATCCCACAGCACAGTCACTACGGAGTGATCTTAGTAATGTTGCAACTTCGATCTCATCAGTTGGTACCATGGACTGTGATATATTGTAATTAATGTTTTGCTGCGCCACTTGTTCTTTACCATGTGCTACTTGATGCGCTAGTTTTTCTCCAATTTCAGCAAAATAGTCATTTATCTTATTTATATTATTCTCATTTCCGGCTATCAAATGAAATGATGTATTTTCCTTATTTTTGCTTCTGCCTGAAATGCTATTTATAGCTGACCATATTTGTTTAGGGTTATTACCGGCGTGAAGAATTTCTTTTTTGTCATAGTCAATCTTAACTTTCTTTAATAATTTATTACAAAAATTCCTGTACCTGCTGAATGTTATTTTTAGAGTGATGTTATTGTGATCTTTTTTAACTTTTTTATGCAGTCTATCTCTGTGTCGTATACATCGTAATAGGCCAGGCGTAATCCAAGGCTTTAATATTAGTTTGCGGTTAGGAAACTTAACAGTTTTAGAATTTTTATCAATGATATGCTGAATTAAATTAATCATGGTGTCCACTGCTACATTAGGGTCCTGCGTATTATATACCACACTATAATTTAATTTTGTCAAGTCATTGTCTAAGTTTTTTTGGTTAACGCGAACTACTAGTTTTTTAGGGATTATTTTAGGGACACTTTTATCTAGAAATATTAGAACCGTGTCGTGGTCTGTTAGCGCAGAATGTGCAACATAGGTGTAGGCAGACTGTTGGCTTTTTAAAATGATATGATCGAGGCACGCACGCTGTCGAGTTGGTAGTGTGTGTGCAGGTAGTAAGCCATGTGAAGCCAGTAAGTTTAAATAGTTGCTTTTAACAGATTCGTGATGATCCTGATGGATGTTTATGTTAATGTCTCCAGCAATTATAATATTTTTATAATGTGCAACATTAATCAAGGTGATGTCAAGAGAATTCAAAAAGTTTTTAATGTCTTTGTACCCTGGCGGACGATAGATGGCTAGTAAAACAGTATCTGAATTCATAACTATTTGAAGACAGTTAGAATCTAGGAACGTGGGCTCTTCCACTGTGACTGTAAGTGCTTTATGGACATAGACAACTACGCCTTCATTTTGAGTAATGTTGTTGGTTGTTGCGAATTGGTTATAGCCTGCTAGGCAAGGTATATTTTGAGTGTTAGGCAACCAACACTCAGTTAATGTAATAATGTCCCATTCAAGTTTAGTCCTAGCGAGTATTGTAAGAAAACCAGCCATATTTTTATTAATGCTTCTTATGTTTTGATTCAATATTTTGAGTGAGCTATCTTTTGCAAAGTTTGGCGGTATAATGTTGTCTAAATCACAGGTTGCTGAGTTCGACACTGAGACAGAATCAATGTTATTTATGTTGTTTAATATATTATCGAATGTTATAAAATATTAATTTCCTGATTGCATTACTGTATGGTACTTTAATTACTATAAATGTCCTTTTTGAAATATTAGAAATAGAGCCAAGTGATTTTTGAGTATAGTATTTAGCCGAAATATTAATTAATTTCCTAATGTGCGTAATTACGTTGAATGTTTTGAATACTGTTTGTAAATATGTGAATGTATGTAGATAAGACGTTGGATGTGATATTAATGTTTGTATTGTACAGATTTGTGTGTGTAAGTAGCTATATTTTTTTATAATAATGCAAGATAAAAGAATTTGAATATTAATTAGAAAAAACAATAAGACTATATTTTTAAAGATAAGAGCTTGTGTAAATGGGAATACAAGTCATTTTATATTACGTAGCTTTGTAATGAGACGGCTCGTCGACCCCTCTTTTTCACGAACATATACCTTGCCGTTCGCAGTCCAGCATTGCTCATATTCGCTACTTTTTACGAATTCTCTAGCTGAATAGTGTAGGCGCTTTGTCATGGCAGTTAGAACCTCAGACACGTAGATTGGTCGATTTGGGCCGCTTTTTAGTAGGTGATTTGAATTTAATTTATGCTCCTTATTACCGGTATTAAAATTTTTTGTTGATTTTAAAAACTTTTCTTTAAGTGTTGCAGACGTGAATTCTACTATAACCGTACCAGCAGACTCAGACCTACTTTTTAGGCGGAAAATGTTGCTTATATCCGTTTTATTCAGAGGTTGATTGATGATATTTCCTAATTTTATTATAGAATCACTAAGAGTTTCTCTAGTTTCAGGAGCTTCCGACGGTAGATTTTTAATTTCAAGCGATGCGGCTTTCAAATTCCTCTCTAAATAGTCCACCTTACCCTCTAGAAGTTTAATCGTTTTTTTACTGCGGCTACATTCTTCATTCAACTTACTTATTTCTAAAATAGCTGGATCATATTTTTCAGACAAAAAAGACACACTTTTTTGTATCTCATTATTTTGTGATTGAATTTCAGCATTTTGCGCACAAATACTTGTGTTTTGTGCCCTGATATCTTCTAGAGCCGACTGAAGTGTGGCCATTTTGTCATTTTGTTTGCTTTGCTGAATAACAAGCTGAGAAAACATGCGTTTCATCTCACTCATCATACTCTCCATTTTCTCCCAATCATCCTCACTACGTTTCCTTTTTCTTTGGGTAATGTTAATATTATTCGCATCAGTAGTATCGTTATCAGTACTTGCTGATAAATTAGGTTCAGAGGCATAGTGTATTGATGTTGGAGTATTAGGAGGTGTTCGCTTAAGCATAGTCAGGAAGTACTAGTAAGTAAGCAAAGCTAAAAATATAATTATCAAACTGTACTATTTATTATTCAGAAGCGGTCGGTTCAAGTTTGAGATAGGCAAAGTTATGATTTTTTTTTTAGGCAGTTGTTCTTTTTTTATTATTATTATTTTTTACCGTATTAGGTATTAAAAGCAGTAATAGTAAGCAATCACAATCACGTTACTCACTATCGTAATTTTCATGCGCAGAAACGCTGTAGTAGTGTATGTTCTTAATTTTTTATTTTTTTTGCTGCCGAGGCACCCTCGCGGGAGGGAGGTGGAAGATGCGTCATGCATACCCGCCCGCAGTTAAATTCCTCTGCGGGGGGGTTATGTGGGACTCACCAGAATGGCACCTACCCACTAAAAACCACCTGTTGGCTGTAGTAAGCGTATACTGTTAGCATTCATCGGAAGCGACACCCATCGGGAAGTTGGGCGCGCTGGCGGAGACCCGCTAGCGGGTCTTCCGCCTGTAGTGAAAGTTGCACTGAAGGTGCTCAAAGGGACATGAGTTGGTGGCCGTTCTGGGCAGCCTCCAGTGAAGCCGGGGCTGGGCAGAGGTCGGCCGAAGCATGATTTAGGGATCAATTCATTTAAATGAACCTATAATGAATTGAGAAGGGAACTATGCTCCGCCAGAGCTAGCAAACGCTCTGTCGGAGTACGTGAAGCCCTAAGTTTACGGGCTAAGACTGCGATTTCACTAACATCGACATTTTTTATAGCGTCGCAGACGATACGCATATCGTCTGCTACGGAGGATTGAGGAGTGGGTTTGTATGGGCGAGGAGCCGGGATGGGATTCGATGCGGGGCGCTGCCTCCAGTTTTCTGGGGCAGGCCTGGATTGTGTAGGCTTAGCAGCCGGAGGAACCCGGCTACGCAGCGGCGGAAAGTTTTTAGGAAAGTTAGAGACTGCATTGATATAGTAAAAAGGAAGCTAAGTGAGTCAAACTTGCCCGAGGAATATGCAGAACTATTAGAGCTATGTTTAACATCTGGCTACTTCATGTGGAATAACAATTACTACATTCAAATTGATGGTGTTGCCATGGGGTCTCCGGTGTCACCTGTTGTAGCTGACATTTACATGGAGAACTTCGAGGAGCAAGCGCTCCGAATAGCACCTGTTGTGCCGAAGATATACAAGAGGTACGTTGACGACACGTACACTATATTACCTAAGCATGAAGTGACTGCATTTCTAAACCACCTCAATTCCCTTAATTCAAAAATTAAATTCACTATGGAATTGGAGCAGGAGAACAAATTAGCTTTCTTAGATGTCTTAATACAAAGAAATCCTGATGGTACACTTAGCCATACTGTTTATAGGAAACCCACCCACACTGACCGATATCTAAATGGGAAATCCCATCACCACCCGAGCCAATTATCTGCCGTAGGCAACTCTTTGTTTCAGAGAGCACATGGAATCTGCGATCCCCAACACATTAATGAGGAACTCAACCACCTGGTTAAAGTGCTGCGGGATAACGATTTAAAAACACCGCGTCGCCGTCGCAGAAACCGCGTAAAGCCACTCACAGTTGAACGAAGACCAGCATTCCTGCCTTATATAAAGGGTGTTACTGACAAGATAGGAGGCATTCTTCGGCGAGCTTCAATCAAAACTATCTACAAGCCGCACTCAAAGATAAGCCAGCATCTTCGTCCAATAAAATCAAGCATCCCTTTACAAGATCCAGGCGTTTATAAAATCGACTGTGACTGCGGGCTCTCTTATATCGGTCAAACCAAACGAAATGTGTCAACTCGCATTAAAGAACACATCTCTGATGTTAAAAATAAACGAACCTCAAAATCTGCAGTTTGTGAACATTCCATAGACAAGCCCAACCATTATTTAAGATTTGATACCGTGAAGATCCTAGCAAAAGAGAAACATTTTATACCTAGGATGATCAGAGAAACTATTGAAATTAAAAAACATCCAAATTTCAATAGAGAAGATGGTTGGAAACTTTCATCAACATGGGATCCAATACTTAAAAACATCAAAATGAAAAACCAGCAAACTGTTAGACTGCAAACTCAGGACACAGTCAGTGCCTTTTGTGTCAATCCGGGACGTTATGCGAGAAGACTGAGAAACAGATGGCGTTAATATGTATTGACAATCATGTAGTTTTTATTACTGGCAATAGATGAACAACACCTTAGTCTATCGTGACCACGGCAACTGCAAAGATGCCGAAACGTCGAAATAATTTTAAATTAACTAAAATATACGCGATAATATCCGGTAAAAAGTGTTTTATTTAAAGTATGTATCGTGAAAACTTAAGAAAAGATTTAAGTTTTCTTGGGAAAGGCGCGGAGCCTGTTTGGGTGCCGCCCTCTTGGAATTGGAGCGCATACAACGGGGTGCACGAGGGCAGCCCCTGTAATTTGCGGTGTGCACAAAGCACGCAATCGGGAGGAGAGGGAGTTTCAGGAGTGCGATTGCACTCCTTAGTGTAGTGAGGGACCAGGCACTTGACGCACCTGGGCGGTGCGCGGCAGTTGGCCGCCGCGTGCCCGTACAACTGGCACCGGTGGCACTGGCCGGGATGACCGCGGCGATGAGGCGCCTCGATTGAGATCCCAGAGAGGCCGCAAATAGAGCTAACCCCTTTCAGGATTTCTCTGGACTTGGGGACGTTGGCGAGAATCACCAAAGCGAGAGGGTGTTGCCTCCCGTACTTGCTGTGCATTTTATGCACCGCGAGTGCCGGGAAGCCTTGGGACTGCAGATCCTCCAGGATAGCCTCGTTCGATAATTCGAACGGGACTCCCCTGAGTACCGCTCTTACGCTCTTCTGACAGAGCATAAGTGTGATAAGCATATTGCTTATCGGTGAGGAGCTTAGTCAAAGCTCGGAAATCGTCTATCGACGAGACAGTGATTTTAATAGATTCACCCGAGTTTACCGCTCGGGTGTAATGGATCTTGTGCTCATTGCACAATGTCGAGACCTCAGTCCATTTACCCTTTTCCCGAAGGAAAACGGGTGGTGGGACCTTGGCCTTAACAGAAGTTGGGGCCGGAGCGGGTGTTGAAGACACCGGGGCAGCTGGTGTTGAAGACGCCGCAGGGGGTGTGGGGACGGGCGTTGAGGGCGCCGGGTCTTGTTTCGAACGCTTCTTAACAAGCGTAAAAGAGGGAGACTCAGGGCCAGTTGGGGGGAGATTCTCGCTCCGATCGCCACGCGGTGCGGACGTGCAAGACCCAGCTCTCCGTTGATCGGTCCCGTCCCGCCATTCCGTGGCGCTCAGTTTACTGACGTCTCAGTCTAGCGTGTTGGCTCCGTGCTACGGGTTTCTAAGTCTTTCTACTCCGTCTGAGTGCTTTCGAAGTGCGATTTTTCTTTGCGACTAAGCCTCTTAGTCTTCAAAGTGCTGTGCTAAGTTGTGTTGTGCTTGTGCTGAGTGCAGTGTTGTGCCCGGCGTAAGTAGTCTGGTTTCAGTGCAAAGGATACTTAACGGTGACAACGAATTTGTACTGAACCAGTCCTTTTTATTTTTATTTATTTCTCTTCTCTATTTTATTTATTTTTCTCCTATTTTCATATTTATTTCTATCATATTTGTGTATTTTCGTGTGTATTTGTCCTTTCTGTCGGTAAAACTTGACCCTAACGCGGTCAACTCTTTACCTGCGCACCCTTTTTTAGGTTTCTAGGTAGCGGCCTTCGGCGTACTATTGTTAGTTTTAATTTATTCTCCCCAGCCCCCCTACCGCTGGTAGGGAGGTTTGCCGCTAGGGTTCGCTAGATTTTTATTTAGGAATTCTAGGCATTTGTTATATAAATAGGCGCTAGGTTTGCTAGGGAACCTAGGCATACATTATATATTTATATATTTCATATTATCCCAAGCCCTCCAATGGACCTTGTTAACGCTCTTAGGTCATTCGCCCAGGTGCTCGCCGCGTCCGGCGTCAGCATACCCGATGACATACTAACGCAGGCCTTACAGGCATCTATCGCGTCCCCGGCCCCTCAGGCCTCCGACGTCCAGACCCCTTAGGTCTTCAGCTCTCCCGCGTCTCCCGCCTCGTCCGAGATGGACTGCGAATCGGTCGCATCCTCTCACGCGTCGCGTCGTAAGCGTACTGCTCCCGGGAGCGACTCCGAACCCGCGTCTGATACGTCGTCAGATGCCGTCACCTTAACCGGCTCTCCTGAGCCCGCGTTTCAAGTCGTCGCCAAGCGCTCCAAGAAGCGCTCTAAGAAAGCTTCGGTATCTTCAATACCCGAGCCCTCCCCGGTGTCTTCTACACCAGCCCCCGCGCCGTTAAAATCGCTCGTAGTAACCGCGTCTCCGTCGGTCACATCGAAGCCAGCGACGCGCTGCGCTCCCGTCCCACCGAAGCCTCAGCTCCCTCCGCCCGTCTTCCTGCGTGAAAAAGCGCGCTGGACCGCGGTTTCAAACTTGTGCAAAGTGCACAAAATTAACTACTTAAAAGCCGCCAACGCTGGCGATACAATCAAGATTCAAATAGCGACCGTCGACGACTTCCGCGCGTTTACCAGGTTACTCGGATTAAACCAAATCGCGTATCACACCTACGCCCTCCCGGAGGAGCGTAAGATCCGCGCAGTACTACGGGGCGTCCCGTTCGAACTCAGCAACGAAGATATTCTCGAGGACCTTAAGTCCCAGGGTTTCCCGGTCACAGCAGTGCACAAGATGCACTCCAACCGCGGTAGGCGTTTTCCCTTAGCTTTGGTAATCCTGTCGAATACTCCCAACTCGAGGGAGATCTTTAGGGAGGCTCGCACAATTTGCGGACTCTCAAATATCTCCGTCGAGCGTCCCAACCCCCGTGGTCACCCTGGGCAGTGCCACCGCTGCCAGCTATATGGCCACGCAGCGGCTAACTGCTCAGCTCCCCCCAGGTGCGTTAAGTGCCTGGATCCACACTTCACAAAGGAGTGCACTCGCACTCCTGAATCCACTTCCCCCCCTGCCTGTGTGCTGTGCGGCCAGTCCGGCCACACAGCTAACTACAGGGGTTGCCCGCGCGCTCCGCGCTCCACCACCAAGAGGGTCGCGCCTAAACCGGCGCCGCCGCTCACTCCTGCCAACTTCCCGCCGCTGCGCAACCGGGGTCCCCCGGAAGCAAAGCCCGTTCAGCCGACACCTACTCCGGCTCTGTCTTGGAGGCAGCGTCCGGCCGTCCCGCCTGCACCTTCCCGACCCATCCCAGCTCCCGTAGCTCCCGTAGGGCCGCGTCCTTCTCCGTCATCCGCACCTCAGTCGTCGTTGGCTGAGGACATGAAGACCGTATTCGACGTTATTCAAAACGTCGATATTAACGAAATTTCCGTGCTCGCACGCAAACTGCGAGCCGCCCGCTCTCCTCAAGAGCGTTTATTTGCTTTAGCCGAGCATCACTCGCTCCTAAGTTCGTTGTAAATTCTTTTATAATTTATAAATTCGTAAATAATAAATTATAATGTCTAGACCCGCGAATCCCGCGTCCAGTCGTATTAAACCCAAGGGCTTATCCCTAGTATCTTTTAACGCTCGTAGCCTTAACACCAACCTTCCCGAAATCAAACTGTTCCTTCAGAACAAAGAAGCTGAATATATAAGCAGAATAGCTGAATCTTTTAATAACTTTTTTATTGATCAAGCAGAAACTCAAAAAAGTTATAGTAAAAATGTAAGTAACAATTCCAATAAATTAAATAAATCTAATTCATTTTTCATGGGGCCTACAACTGTTGAGGATATCTTGGCGGTCATTAAAAATCTAAAAGATACCAAAAGTACTGGAAATGATGATATTTCAACAAAGATCATTAAAGAAATTGCACCGTATATAGCACCAGTTTTGAACCATATTATAAATTTGTGTATCGAAAATGGCACATTTCCGGAAAAACTTAAAGTTACCGTTATAAAACCTATGTTAAAGAAATCTGATCCTCAATATATATCTTCGTACAGACCTATCGCATTTATAACAGTGTTTTCTAAAATATTTGAAAGGGTTATATATAATTCTCTTAGTGTTTACTTTGAAAAATATCAACTATTGGCTGTCGAACAAGTTGGATTCAGAAAAAATAAGGGAATAAATTTAGCTATATACAATCTCCTTAAAGAAGTATTAATTAATGTCGATAACAAAGTACCTGTTTGTGCTCTTTTCATGGATCTGACAAAGGCGTTTGACTATGTTGACCATAAAAAATTATTTGACAAATTAAACACATACGGAGTGCGAGGAGTGGCACTTGATCTCATAAAATCATATCTCGATAATAGATTACAAGCCACTCAAATATCTAGATTATGTCCCCAATCCTCTACAGAGAAAAACTACCTTTCACGATTCAGGCCAGTCAAGTGCGGGGTACCGCAAGGTAGTATCTTAGGGCCATTATTATTTTTAATTTATATTAATGACTTTCCAGACATAACTTCGCATTCAATGATTTTATTTGCAGATGACAGTACATTGATCTGTAGCAATAAAGACATTCACATATTAAAATCTGACATTAAATCTACATTAAGTAATATTATGGACTGGCTGACAAATAATAATCTAAAAATAAATTTAAATAAAACTAACATTATGAATTTTAGGAATAGATATGGGGGCTTGACTTTCGGTAATATTGATTGTAATGGACATAAAATTAGTGAAGTAAATACAACAAAATTTTTAGGTTTAACACTGGACTCCAACCTCAACTGGAAGGAACACATAAATATCACTTGTAATAAAATAAGTAAATATTCCTACGCCTTACGCATGTTATCAAACTTAGTCAACGAATCAGCAATAATATCAGCGTATTATGCCTACATTGAGTCGATTCTACGCTATGGTGTCATATTTTGGGGGAACGCTACTGACAGATTAAACATTCTCAAAGCTCAAAAGCGCTGTATTAGATCGATTTGTCACCTGAAAAGCAGACAATCTTGTAAGCCCTTTTTCAAAAAGTTAGGTATTCTGACTTTTCCCTGTTTATACATTTTAGAAACAGTATTGTTTGTTAAAAAGAACATGAACCTGTTTGAAGGCTTAAACAGCCAAAGGCTTAAAGGCAAAATCCGGTCTCAACCTCGTAAAACTACTCTATATTCTGAGAGTTTCTTTGGTATGGCTTCCAAAATTTTCAATAAATTGCCGAATTGTATTAAAAATATTAATAATGTTACTGAGTTTAAAAAGAAACTAAAAATGTTTTTAGCAGATAAGGCTTACTACACTATTCTTGAATACTTCAATGACATGTAATTAAAATTGTTATAATTTAAGATGGTAATGTTATTGTAAAATGTTAGATATGACATGTAAATGATAGATAGATAGATAGATAGATAAAACATTTATTACACTTTAAACACACACAAAAATACAAAAAAAAAATAAGAAAGAAAGAATAATACAGACAATTTACACAGTTTATCGTGTGTGTTACGTCAGTGCAATGGGTCACAGCTCAGCATCAATATTTGCTTTACAAGCAAACTGCTGATTTTCAGCTATAACCTTAGGTAGTACGCGACCACGTCATTTCATTGTAATATTAAAGTTTATACATTGATAGTGTTTTTAATAATTCCATGAGAGTTTTTTGAAAATATATATAATAATTGTAAGTTAAAATTAAACTAGGTTTATAGATAGGTATTATTGAATTGTAAATAGAATATATTATATATTTTAGATGGTCGATCATATTGAAATTAAGGTTATTGTAAGTAGTAATTGTATTGTTTATATATATTGAACGAATTAGGAAAATCACATTATTTATAATAAATCATTACAAATATTAGACTAGTCACCTCGGCAAAGTGTTGGAAACTCCAAGTTTTTGTATTTCTAGCAATTGCGTCTTAAGTTTTAATTTAAACGAATATTTACTTTGTAAAATTCTTGCAGGTGGTGGAATGTTATTCCAACACTTTGTTGCACTGTAACGAAAACTACCAGTAAACGCCACAGTGCGATGAGGTTGCACACTTAGTGGTGGACGTGAGGACCTAGGTATGTTGTCACGCAATGTGTTTGAATTAGAAAATTTTAATTTATTGAATAGGTAGTCAGGACTTTTAAACTTAATAATGTCGAACATAAGTGAAGCCAAGTGTAAATTTCTGCGGGCTTCCATATTAAGTATAGATGCGTTATTGAGAAAAGGTGTGATATGGTTTCTTGGAGGCACATCGAATATATATCTACAACACGCATTCTGTATTCATGACGTTTATTTGGTCAATTAATATTTCAAATTTAGTAGCAACATTTTATACAAGTATTGTACATACCTCCTAGGTTAGATATGGTTTGAACTACCTATTATAATCCAACATTTGTAAAAACCCATATTTGTGCAAATAAATTGATTTGATTTGATTTGATTTGAAAAAAAGAACCTGACTTATTCCTTCTCCAGGAGACATGGCTTACTCCAAACCGCTCCAGGGGATTCGCTATACCTAAGTACGCGTTTATTCGTAACGATAGGCCCAACTCCGACGGTTTCGGCGGCACCGCTATATATTTCAAAAGAGGCTTCCACTGCTGTCCTCTCCCTACTCCTCCTCTCCTCAACATGGAAGCCACTGTGTGTAGATTGGCTATGACTGGTCATCCGACCATCATCATAGCTTCAATCTACATACCTAGTGGTACCAGACCAATCCGCAGCGACTTTGAGGCCATTCTCGCCCTCGGCCATTCAGTCATTATGTTACTAACACCAGCGGTATCGCTCTCCTCGACATCACTAACTCCCTTGACCTAGACGTCATATCCCCCACCACTCCCACTCACTATCCCAACAACCCGTCCTACTCTCCTGACATCCTCGACTTTGCAATTATCAAGCGAATCAATCTTGATCTAAGGTCTATCGAACCGCTCGATGACCTAGGCTCCGACCATCGCCCCGTTTCCCTCGTGCTAGGACCGCCGAACGATAACGCCTCATCTCCTAAGACCTTTACCAACTGGAAAGGTTTTAAAAATACGTTAGTTTCAGCCTTAGAGGCTCCGAACTCTCCACTCGCGATCTCTCCCGAACAATTAGATAGCCCGGATAAAATCGATTTATTAGTAAATTCTCTCACTGATGCTATCAACTCAGCCATCAGTGACAACGAAAAGGTTGCTAAGCAAGGCAAACCCACGCTTCCCTTAGCCGTTAGCAATCTTATTAAAGCTAAAAACGCGGCTCTCCGGAGAGCCAAGAAATATCCCACGCCCGCCTATAGAACAGCTGCGAATCAGCTTCAACGTAAAGTTAGGTCTTGCCTCGCGGAACTCCAAGACGCTCAGATGAACGATCTCATGGCGAATATCTCTCCGTCCCACCAAGCGTACTATAGCATGGCCCGAGCCTTACGCGTAGACACCGTCTCTCACGTTCCTCCTCTCACTCGTCCCGATGGCACTACTGCCTTCGAAGTCGAAGAGAAAGCCGAATGCTTCGCCGACAGCATTGCCGCACAATGCTCGCCCAGCACGCAACCCGCGAATCCCACTCACATCAAAGCGGTGGAGGACGAAGTCCTTCGCAGAGACTCTCTCCCCATCACCGCCGACCCTGTCACAGTCTCTAATGACGAAATCTTGCTTCTCATTAGAAATCAAAAGTCCAAAAAGGCTCCGGGTGCGGATGGAATTTCCAACCACGCACTTAAGCACCTACCTCAACAGATGCTTACCTTGTTAGCTATCATTTTCAATGCCTGCTTCGACCATAGCTACTGTCCAAAAGCTTGGAAAGAAGCGACAGTCATAGGCATTCCCAAGCCGGGCAAACCTCTGAACGTCCCGGCTAATCACAGACCCATCAGCCTCCTCAAGGCAATGTCTAAACTTCTCGAGAGAGTCATACTCTCTCGAATGCGGAACCATCTGTTTCCAACGGATGGCGATCCTCTCATTATTCCCCATCAGTTCGGCTTTCGCGCTAAACACTCCTGCCCTCAGCAAGTCCACCGAATCGTCGAGTATATACTTGACGGTTTCTATCCGCGTCGTTATAAAACAGTCGCGGTTTTCTTTGACGTAGCCAAGGCTTTCGATAAAGTCTGGCACAGCGGTCTCGTCTCTACAAGATAGGCTTACCGGATCGCCTAGTCAGGTTAATAGCGTCGTTTCTCAAAGACCGTACGTTTCGATTTAAACACGAAGGCACGCTTTCTGCACCTCGTCCCATAAAGGCTGGAGTCCCTCAAGGCTCAGTCCTCGCCCCTCTGCTGTACACCGTGTACACCAACGACATTCCCATCCCGCCGAAAGGCGTCGAACTCGCCCTCTTTGCTGACGACACCGCACTCTATACCAGGGGCCACAGTGTTCGGCACCTTGTAACCAGACTCCAAAGGGCCGTAAACGCCCTTGGTGCATGGTTTCAAGAATGGCGCATCGATGTGAACCCTGAAAAGAGTTCTGCGATGCGCTTCGACCACAAACGCCGTCGTCCCGATGGCGATCCCCACGTTCGAATGTTAGGCATTCCCATCCCCTGGAAGCGCAGTACTAAATACTTAGGCGTCACATTAGATCCGACGCTTTCTTTCAAGCCACACGTTGAAAGAGTTTCGAAACTCGCTCGTCACTATTTAGTCCGCCTAAATAGCATGTTAGGTAGAAAAAGTAAAATGTCCTTCAGAAACAAACGTACACTTTACAAGGTCTGCGTTAGACCCGTCATGACGTATGCCTCGCCAATCTTTGCCCACGCCAAACCCTCCCTCCTGTACAAACTGCAGGTAGTTCAAAACCTCTTTTGCCGCCGGGCCACAGGCGCACCGTGGTACGTGCGTAACGCGGACTTGCATAGAGATCTTGAACTGCCTACATTACAACAATATCTCAAAACACTCTCTGAAGCGTTCTTCAAACGCTCCGAAACCCATCCCAATCCTCTCGTTCGTGATTCTGTCTCATATACTACTCCTGTGTTAGACTCGAAGTTCAAAGTCGCTAGGCCTAGAAATGCGCAAACGTACTCATCCACCAGACTGTCACGCGATCTCGAGGCCCTTCTGGCCGCAAATTCTAATTCTAACGTAAATTCTAATCCTAACGTAAATCCTAATTCTAACGTAAATGCGAGTTAATTCAATTTTATTTTGCAATTTTTTAATTTTTGTTTTAATTTTTGATTTCATTTTGAGCACCTTCAGTGCTACGTATTCACCTTCAGTGCTTTGAGCACCTTCAGTGCTATGTAATCCCAGCGGGTGACCCCTTCTGGGCCCCGCTAGCGCGGCCTCTTTCTCCAATTGGCCGTCGCTCAGATGAAGGCTGAGTGGCAAAAATGCACGAGCCGACAGGGGGTTTTTAGTGGGTATGGTCCTGGTAGGCGTCGGGACGAGTCCCACATAACTTTGGAATCGCGCCAGAGTATGCGTCAGGGCATTTTTATCCTCCTGCCCTTCCCGCGGAGGGGAACAATAAAAAAAAAAAAAAAAAAAGGCCAGTTGGGGTGGCGTCCGAGGATGACTCGGTCGCGGGTGCACGCTTGCGGCGCGGAGGGGCGTCTACTTCGCACTCCATGTCACTGGAGGAAGGGGACGCGGGAGGGCCTAAGACCTGAGGGGTCTGGGGAACTGGGGTGGCCTGAGGGGCCATTGTGGACATTAATGTCATGAGATGAGGGATAAGGGAATCTAAGAAACGGTACTTATCAGCATTTAAAGACATGCCTTCAGTACTTTCAATTAACTTCTTCCTAAACTCGACAAAGCTTAGGGAAGCCATTGCGGAGGGGTTGGGGAGGGACAATATGAACCTAACAACGATGACTAACTTCCTAAAACCACCCTACACGCAGTAGGGCGGTTGAGAACGACGCGGATAATTTACTCGAACACGGCACTTGAAGTCCTGGAACGACGAATTCCCGTCGATCGACGTGCGCTCGAGAACGCACGCAGACCGAGATTGTGAGTTCTTAATCCTCTTTCAATGCTTCAAATAGCCAACGAGCGGAATCCGAGCGCGTCCGAGTGCGCCCGAGCACGCTTTTGTTTCAAGGGTCGGTCGTTGACCACGCTGAGTCGCAGGCTGCGTAGCTCCGTGCTGTCTCAACGAGCGATGAGTCACTCACGCGCGCGCGCGTTGCTTTTTAACGGATTTATATTAAAACAGTGATATCTTCTTCGTGTCTTGATGTATGACAAAACTTATTAGTACACTTTCAAGCTGTGACAATAAGCTACAAGACGGTATATATTTTTACTATTAAGAACAACTTTTTTAACAAGTAATGAATTTTAAATTGTAAGCGTAACGCAAATACGTGCTTGCGCCTAAAGAGCCGTAGCGGAGTGCCATTTAGCCTTAAAATCGCCGAACGTAATGACGGATTGCCCCAGTTCGAGTAAGGCCTCGAAGTCACAACGAAGGGGCGGTGTACCACTAGGTATATAGACTGAGGCCAAGACTATGTTCCTGTGACCTGTCATAGCCAGCCTACATACTGTGGCCTCCATGTTGGTGAGTGGAGGCGTGGGAATCGGAGAACAGTGAATACTTCTCTTGTAGTATATGGCAGTGCCGCCTAGTCTGACCGAAGCGGGCCTGTCATCACGCACAAGAGAGTATCTAGGAATGTTGAGACCCCTGGTGTGCTGGGGTTTTAAAAATGTCTCTTGAACAAGGATTAACTCGGGCTGTATGTTCTTAGTGAATAGTTTGAGCTCCGGAAGTTGGTTGATTAGACCTTGGGTGTTAAATGAGATCAGGGATAAACCCCTGGGTTCGTGGCGCTAAGGGGTGTGTTTATTATGGATGTACCTTTAATGATCTAATTACTGATTCGTACTCTGCGATTACGAATAATCGTTCGTACGAGTCGCGGGCTGCGCGAAGTTTGCTAGCGCACTTCGCCACTTGGATCATGTCAACACCTTTTATGGTGTTGAAGATTAATTTGAGATCCTCAGCCATTGAAGGCTGAGGAGAATTCTGGGGACCTGCTTGTGGAGCAGGGCGGGTGGGTGCAGCCGGGCGTTGCCTCCAGGCGAGCACTGCAGTGGGCGTGGGCTGGCGGGCTTTGCTACCGGGGACTCCCGGTTGCACAGCGGCAGGAAATTCATGTTTGTAAGGGGCGGGGGCTGTTTGAGTGCCGCCCTCCTTGCAACATGTCGTACGGTGAGGGTTGCGCGGGGGCAGGCCCTGTAATTACAAGCCAGTCCGGCCACACAGCACACATGCAGGTGAAGAGGTCTACACGGGAGTGCGATTACACTCCTTCGTGAAGTGTGGCTCCAGGCACTTTACGCACCTTGGGCTGGCGGTGCAGTTTGCCCGTGCCCATATAGTTGGCAGCGGTGGCACTGCCCGGGGTGACCTCGGCGGTGGGGCATCTCTACTGAAATACCGGAGAGGCCGCAGATAGTGTGGGCCTCTCTGAAGATGTCTCTTGCTCTGGGGGTGTTGGTCAGGATGACCAGGGCCAGGGGGAAACGCCTTCCGTTCTTGCTGTGCATCTTGTGCATAGCCTCGGCGGGAAAGCCTTGTGAATTGAGGTCCTCGAGTATGACCTCGTTAGAGAATTCAAAGGGTACTCCTCTGAGTACCGCTTTGATCTTACGCTCTTCGGGGAGAGCGTAAGTGTGATAGGCGTGTTGCCTTTGGGTAAGGAGTCTTGTCAAGGATCTGAAATCCTCGACAGTGGGGACAGTGATTTTAACCAAGTCGGTTAGATTCGTGGCTTTGGTGTAGTTAAATTTCATTTCTGAACACAAGCCTGAGATTATTGGCCATTTAGCCTTTTCCCGTAGGAACACGGGGGGAGGGGTCTTCGCTTTCGTGAGGACGGGTGCGCAGCGCGAAGCTGGCTTTGTAGGGCATCGGTGGAGCCGGCGGGAAGAGTCACGTCGAGTGACATTAGGGGGACGGGGACGGGCGACTGGGTCGCCGGGACGATGGTTGGTGTCGGAGACACCGGCACTTTCTTGCTCCTTTTGGAGCGGCGTTCCACCAGCGTGAAGCTAACGGTGGGTTCAGAGGAGATGAGAGTTTCCGCTTGGGAAGCGGACTCGGCGCTGCTGCTAGACGCAGTGCGCTTGGAGGGGCGGGCGGCAGATGAGGCCGAGGTTGAAGTGGATGTCGAGGCGGCGTCCGTAGTGTCGACCTCCATTGAGGAGGCCCAAGAATTAGGGGTGCTGTGAGGCAGCGATGGGGCTTGAAAAGCCTGGGTCTGAGGGGACTGTGGAGCCAGTGTGCTGGCGAGATGAGGAAAGATGTCGCATAGTGCCTGGAGTAGCACATTTGCGTCAGGGAGGGAGCCGAGAGTGGCGAGGCCAGCTAATTGCTTCACAAGGTCAGAAACTTCTTGTGAAGCCATCGCGGCGGGCGGGGTCGGGGGAATATGTGAATATAATAAATATATAATTTATGACCGACCTAAATATTCAAAAACCTAACTAAGCCTCCCTACCAGCGGTAGGGGGGATAGCGACGGCCGCAGCGGTGCCCCTAATTCGGATAGCTCTGGTTCCGTCACCCTGGGTAAGGCCCAGTGCACTGGGATCGGGACTTTCGGTTAGTTGTTTGCCTTGTTCCACGAAGTACGGTTAACAACCCACTATTCGCCGTGAAAACGGCGTTAGAAACTTATTACGATAACAACCAGTGAAATTTGGGTGCTCGGTTAGCGCGGGGGCTAATGGAGCGGAAAGGCGTCTGCGATCGACGTGCGCTCAAGAACGCACGCTAACCGAGACTGTGATGTAAAACTGTTTTTTTTTTGTTCCCCGTTTGGGCAGGAGGCAAAAAATGCATTTCCGCATGCCTCTCGCGCGCGTTACAAGGCATCCGGGACTAGCTCCTAATGAGCACTACCCGCTAAAAAACCCCCTGTCGGCTCGTGCAATTTTTTGCCACTCAGCCTTCATCTGAGCGACGGCCAATTGGAGAAAGAGGCCGTGCTAGCGGGGCCCAGAAGGGATCACCCGCTGGGATTAAATAGCACTGAAGGTGCTCAAAATGAAAAGTAAATAATTAAAAAAAAATTAAAAATTGCAAAATAAAATTGAACTAATTTGCATTTACGTTAGAATAAGGATTTACGTTAGAATTAGAATTTACGTTAGGATTAGAATTTGCGGCCTTCTGGGCGAGATCGGCTGACAGTCTGGTGGAAGACTACGCATGCGCATTCCTAGGCCTAGCGACTTTGAACTTCGAATCTAAGAGAGGAGTAGTATATGAGACTGCATCACGAACTGGAGGATTGGGATGGGTTTGAAGAACGCTTCAGAGAGTGTTTTGAGGTGTTGTTGTACTGTAGGCAGTTCAAGATCTCTGTGCAAGTCCGCGTTACGCACGTACCACGGTGCGTTTGTGGCCCTGCGGCAAAAGAGGTTTCGAACTACCTGCAGTTTGTGCAGGAGGGAGGGTTTGGCGTGGGCAAAGATTGGCGAGGCATATGTCATGACGGGTCTAACGCAGACCTTGTAAAGTGTACGTTTGTTTCTGAAAGACATTTTACTTTTTCTACCTAACATGCTATTTAGGCGGCCTAAGTAGTGCCGAGCGAGTTTCGAAACTCTTTCGACGTGTGGCTTGAAAGAAAGCGTCGGATCTAATGTGACGCCTAAGTATTTAGTACTGCGCTTCCAGGGGATGGGGAATAATGAGAGGATCGCCATCCGTTGGAAACAGATGGTTCCGCATTCGAGAGAGTATGACTCTCTCAAGAAGTTTAGACATTGCCTTGAGGAGGCTGATGGGTCTGTGATTAGCCGGGATATTCAGAAGTTTACCCGGCTTGGAAATGCCTATGACTGTTGCTTCTTTCCAAGCTTTTGGAAAGTAGCTATGGTCGAAGCAGGCATTGAAAATGATAGCTAACAAGGTAAGCACCTGTTGAGGCAGGTGCTTAAGTGCGTGGTTGGAAATTCCATCCGCACCCGGAGCCGGACTTTTGATTTCTAACGAGAAGCGAGATTTCGTTATTAGAGACTGTGACCGGGTCGGCGGTGATGGGGAGAGAGTCTCTGCGAAGGACTTCGTCCTCCATTGCCTGGATGTGTGAGGGATCAGCAGGTTGCGTGCTGGGCGAGCATTGTGCGGCAATGCTGTCAGCGAAGCATTCGGCTTTCTCATCGACTTCGAAGGCCATAGTGCCATCGGGAAGAGTAAGAGGAGGAACCTGAGAAGCGGCGTCTACACGTCAGGCTCGGACCATACTATAATATGCTTGGTGGGACGGGGAGATATTTTTCATGGGATCGTTCATCTGAGCGTCTCGGAATTCCACGAGGCAAGACCTAACTTTACGTTGAAGCTGATTCACAGCTGATCTATAGGCGGGCGTGGGATATTTCTTGGCTCTCCGGAGAGCCGCGTTCTTAGCTTTAATAAGATTGCTAACGGCTAAGGGAAGCGTGGGTTTGCCTTGTTAAGCAACCTTTTCGTTGTCACTGATGGCTGAGTTGATAGCATCAGTGAGAGAATTGACTAATAAATCTATTTTATCCGGACTATCTATTTGATCGGGCGAGATCGCGAGCGGAGAGTTCGGGGCCTCTAAGGCTGAAACTAACGTATTTTTAAAGCCTTTCCAATCGGTAAAAGTCTTAGGAGAGGTGACGTTATTGTTAGGTGCACCTAGCACGAGGGAGACGGTGCGGTGGTCAGAGCCTAGGTCATCGAGCGGTTCGATAGACCTGAGGTCGAGGTTGATTCGCTTGACGATTGCATAATCGAGGATGTCAGGAGAGTTGTTTGGGTTGTCGGGATAGTGAGTGGGAGTGATGGGAGAGATGACATCTAAGTCGAGTGAGTTTGTGATGTCGAGGAGAGCGATACCGCTGGTGTTGGTTGATAGGCACGTCCAGTCAGTGTGTTTGGAGTTAAAGTCTCCGAACATAATGACTGAATGGCCGAGGGCGAGAATGGCCTCAAAGTCACTGCGGATTGGTCTGGTGCCACTAGGTATGTAGATTGAAGCTATGGTAATGGTAGGATGACCAGTCATAGCCAATCTACACACAGTGGCTTCCATGTTGAGGAGAGGAGGGGTAGGGAGAGGACAGCAATGGAATCCTCTTCTGTAATAAATAGCAGTGCCGCCGAAACCGTCGGAGTTGGGCCTGTCGTTACGAATAAACGCGTACTTGGGAATAGCGAATCCCCTGGAGCGGTTTGGAGTTAGCCACGTCTCTTAAAGAAGCAATAAGTTTGAGCTCAGGAAGGTTAGTATTAAGGCTACGAACGTTAAAGGAAACTAGGGATAAGCCCTTGGGTTTGATACGACAGGACGCGGGATTTGCGGGTCTAGACATTATAATTATTTATTAAGTTTATACGAAAAATTAAATTTATAATGAGCTTAGTAGCGAGTGATGCTCAGCTAACGCAAAAAGACGCACTTGAGGAGAGCGGGCGGCTCGCAGTTTGCATGCGAGTACGGAGATTTCCTTAATGTCGGCTGAATGTCGTTTTGAATGACGTCAAACACGGTCTTCATGTCCTCAGCCAACGACGACTGAGGTGGAGACGACGGAGCGGTTCACGGGCCTACGGGAGCTACGGGAGCTGGGATAGGACGCGAAGGTGCAGATGGAGCGGCCGGACGCTGTCTCCAGGACAGACCCGGAGTAGGCGTCAGCTGCACGGGCTTTGCTTCCGGGGGACCCCGGTTGCGCAGGGGCGGGAAGTTAGCGGGAGTGGGCGGCGGCGCCGGTTTAGGCGCAGCCCTCTTAGCTGAAGAGCGCGGAGCGCGCGGGCTTATTCGCGGGCTTATACGTATTCGCGGTCACTTGTAGTGACATTAGCGGCGCGGGGACAGGTGTTGAAGACACCGGGGTGGGCTCGGGTGTTGAAGACACCGTTGCTTTCTTCGAACGCATCTTAGAGCGTTTGGCGACTAGTTGAAACGCGGGCTCAGGAGAGCCGGTTAAAGTAGTGGCGCCCGACGACGGTTCGGACGCGGAGTCGGAATCGGAGTCGCTCCCGGGAGCGGTACGCTTATGCCGCGACGCGCGAGATGACGTGACCGACGCGCAGTCCATATCGGATG
The DNA here is from genome assembly GCA_923062675.1 of Marasmarcha lunaedactyla. Taxonomy (NCBI): domain Eukaryota; kingdom Metazoa; phylum Arthropoda; class Insecta; order Lepidoptera; family Pterophoridae; genus Marasmarcha; species Marasmarcha lunaedactyla. Next base: position 5,837,302 of record OV281345.1, on the reverse strand, counting down.
GAATGGGAGACGCGGGAGGGCTGGTAAAGACCTGAGGGGTCTGGGAGTTGGTGGCCTGAGGGGCCGGGGACGCGTTAAGCGCAGATAAGGCCTACGTGAACACCTCGTCAGAGATTGAGACGCCCGACGCTGCTAGCGCCTGGGCGAACGCTTTCGCAAAGTTAATTACGCTTTGCGAATCCATGGGAGGGATTGGTATGAATACTAAGGAATGTATATTTAAGTATATAAAAGATGCCTAAAGTGGTCTAAAATAAACTGAGCGAACCCTAGTGGCTAACCTCCCTACCTGCGGCTGGGGAAAATAACTTAAAACTAACCGTTGTTCGCCGAAGGCCGCTACCTAGAAACCTAAAAAAAAAGGGTACGCATGTAAAGAGTTGACCACGTTAGGGTCAACCTTTACCGACAGAAAGGACAAATACACACGAAAATACACAGATATGATAAATATAAATATGAAAATAGGAGAAAAATAAATTAAAATAGAGAAGAGAAATAAAATAAAAATAAAAGAACTGGTTCAGTATAAATTCGTTGTCACCGTTAAGTATCCTTTGTACTGAAACCAGACTACTTACGCTGGGCACAACACTGCACTCAGCACAAGCACAACACAACTTAGCACAGCACTTTGAAGACTAAGGGGCTTAGTCGCAAAGAAAAATCGCACTTCGAAAGCACTCAGACGGAGTAGAAAAACCTTGAAAACCGTAGCACGGAACCAACACGCTAAACTGTGACGTCAGTAGACTGAGCGCCACGGAATATCGGGAAGGGACCGATCAACGGAGAACGGGGTCTTGCACGTCCGTACCGGGCGGCGATCGGAGCGAGAATTGATGTAAAACTGCATAAGCACAACAATTTATACGTTCGAGCATTCAATTAGTCAGCTGGAAATAAGAAAGTTTATAAAGTTTTTTGTACCGAGTTAATTCTTGAGTATTTAGTTTATGTACTGAAATGCAAATCCCTTTATGGCGCTTCGCCGGCCGCTGCCGCTGCTATTCAAAGATTTACTTATCACAGAATAATGATAACACATTTTATGAAAACAAACGCCATACTTATATACGAATAACAAAAATTTTATTTTTTTTCGTGGAAAGCGATGACGTTTCTAATTATAAAGGTCCACCTAGAAATATATGAAATTTGTTTATTTGGCTATTTATGCAACTTTTTTAAAATATCGTTAATGGCATTTTTACTTAGTACAGTAGTTTTAAAGTTATGTATGTATTTTTGTATCTTTGTTATAGAGTATTAAATAAAATAAAAATTTATTAAATAAAATATGTCATATATAAAGCAATGCTTTTCACACGCAGACATAAATATTTTTGGGAAAAAAGCTTTATAATCATAAGCAAGCAATATAAATTAGTAAAATAGTAAATAAATTAGTAAATGAAGAAGTAAAGCAATATAAATAATAATCAATCCAAATAGTTATGAAATGCCCTTCTAAAGTAACAGGTCAAAAAAGGTTTACAAGTAACAATCCTTTTAAATTCAATTGCGAATAACGTGAAATTCAAATCTGGGACGTTGCCAAACGCGGCTTGAAATGCTTGAGAGGCAACAAGCACTACAGAGCGTGGCTGTATTTGTGTAGTCACGACATACTAAGTGTATGGAATATAAGGAAATGTTTGCTGAGTTGATATATAAAGTTCCATTATGCGTACTGAAATGAAATGAAATGAAATATTTATTTCTCAACATTGACATTACTTGTTCTTATTGACGTCATATAAAACATGATTCTACCACCAGTTTGAAAAAACCTTCGTGAAGAAGAACTGGCAAGAAACTTCACGGGTATATTTTTTTTCAAACTAAATTTACAGAGTCTCTTTATGTCTATACAAAATTATTCTTATCTGCATCTGTTAGCTCGGCAAGTCTCCCTCCCCCCAAGTATCCAAACGAAGAACACTCTCAAACGGCAGCCTTTCACGAGTTAACGTGGGATCCAGCCATCGCCCATCTCAACCATTTAAGATAGAAGTGAAATAACTGAAAAAACTGCAAAAAAAAATCGATATTAGAACCCTTTGCCGCACCTCTATTAACAAGTAGTGCTTAAGCTTAGCTTAGCTTAGCTATGTTAAATATCTTCTAATTGAGTTCAGCCAGTTTTACTCGATAGAGTAACATTTTTCGAGAAAAAGGACCTTAAATATTAAACCAATGCCTACTAAGTACGTTAGTTTTAATCACCTATTTAAAAGCATTACAATCGAAAAATACTTTAAGAGAAAAGTAGATATATAGCAATGTTTAACTGATCGTTATTGAACTTAACTAATCCGTATCAGAACTAAAATATCATTATCAAAACTAAAATATCAGTATCAGAACTGCAAAACGAAAGTCGGTATCGATTTCCTCTCCTCGCTGCTATTCTTGCTAATAAATCATTCATTATTCATAGGTTAAATCAAATTTTTAAAATAAAACGAAATTCTATGTTGGCTGATCGATTGTTTTCAGGCACTCAAATAGATCAGCTCTTTGAACTGTTGGTTGTGTTCTCGCTTTGAGAAATCAGCGCAACTTTCTAGATTGTTTCAAAAGAAAAGCTCTCACAAATTTTGTAGTGAATCCAAGCTTTTTTTAAACATGAGAAATGGTATTTTGTGTCAATCGTTATGTTTTATACAATAGACAGCCATAATAAAATTAATAATAATTACATTGTTCTCCTCACTATCCATACAGAAATTTATTTCAAATCTCTTCTATCGTCTTCATAAAAATGTATTAAATAATATAAGGTAAGATCGCTGAAGGAAAGATGTTAGATGATGCAAAAAACGACGGTGCCCTAGAGAGATATTTCGATAACTTTATAAAAATGTTTATACAGGGTGTCCCATAACTTGTACGACAAAATGAAATGAAAGAAATATTGAGGCGTGCCCTACCAGATAAAAAAAATTACCTTCGTAAAAGTCTTACTGATTTCTGAGATATTCCCGAGTTTTGATTTTTTTCGAAAAATGCCGCTTTTGGTCAGTTTTTTTGTTGGTGTGTGTACAAACAAGCAAAAAAACATAGTACAAAAACAAAACAACAGCGGTAAGAGAGCGACGACATGTGCCATGAGAGCGTTAAGGATCGTACTGCCTAGTAACTGGCTCGCAGAGGGAAGGGCAGGAAAAAGTAAAAGAGACAGACGCATACTTTAGCTATCGTAAGAGCGAGATAGCAAACGTCCATCAAAAAAAAAATATATTTTTTATTCCATCAAGTAAAACTAACTACGGTCGAAATGAATATTTCTCTAGAGCCCAAAACAATTACAATACTTTATTTAAAAATATAGACATATTATCCCTGACTAAAAATAAATTTAAACAAAATATTATACAGAAGATTATTAGCACATAGACAAGATACAATATTTATATAATTATATAATAAACAGATAAAATTTGTAAACAAGTAATCCATTATTTATTATTCAACTCTATTATCACACTACTAAAATTATACGAAGATGTCATAATCTTCGTATAATTCCTTTTAATTGTATGTATCCGACTATACACCTCATGCAGCAACTGCACAAACACAGTCCGGCATTAACACTGACCACTTTACGATTTTGTTTGTTATAAATTTTACCATGATGTGATATCCTGTCATTAGCTTATATAGATTATTCATGTTTGTTAGCTTAATTATTTTAATTGCTTTGCTGTTGGATATCCAAATAAATAAATAAAATAAAATAAAATAAAGCACAATAGCAACGGCTGTGGATATGAAATAGTCTAAACGTTCAAGACTCGGTATCGGTATCATAATAAAGGTCAGAACAGGTAGTTGTTCTCTCGTACTCATAGTTTTTGTAGTTATTAGTATAAAACAAAATTAAACACATGTTAATTTCATGTTATTTATCAATTTAGCTTGGCCAGGGATTGCTAAAAATGTGTAATTTAAATTTAAATTTCAAAGTCGTATTTAATATAAATCAGCGCCTTTGGCATAAAACTGGTAACTACTTTTTTTCTAGAATAACATGGCCAGTATTATACTTTTCTGAAATCTTTACCACTGAATGCCAAAGCTGAGGTAAATAATTTTTGTAGAAAAAATAATGAGAATAATATGTTTTTCTCAATGATACCTAATGATATTTAACAAAATGATATTTGAATATGGTAGATCTACTAATCTAGAATATTTACAAAAGTATCTGCTTGTTTGTACACACACCAACAAAAAAACTGACCAAAAGCGGTATTTTTCAAAAGTCCGGAATATCTCGGAAAACGGTGACACTTTTACGAAGGTAATTTTTTTATTTGGTAGGGCACGCCTCAATATTTCTTTCATTTCAGTTTGTCGTACAAGTTATGGGACACCCTGTATATTTGGGATCATTTTCGCTGTTATAACAAGATATTCTATGGTTTTTTAAAATTAAATTTCAAGCTGGTCCTCGCTTTTTCTTTATTTGATAATGTTGAAAGTAGTTGGCATAAGGTTAATTTTCATTCATAAATATTTATTTTTATTTAGTATTCTTGTTTTTGAGTTTATGTAGCTAAGTTGCACTTTTTTATCGCCCCTCGTTTTTCAAAATCTTAGAACCGTACTATAAATAGGGCTTGGATTTGGCATAAAATTATCTGTTATGTACAAGTTATACAGTACACATTATTAGAAATGCCAAAATAGAAAAATATTTAAAAAGCAAGACCTTTATAGAACACATCTCAGTGAAATAATTTACCACTTACATTCTACGTAAAATATCTGAGCTTTTTTTTCCTTTCTTTTGACTGTTGCTTTGTAGTTTTTTTCTTTAGTCGTGTTAGCATTTAACCTCGGTATAGTTCAAGGTTAGAATTTAATTTCACCACTCTTTGGGGGGTTACTGGGAGTGTTAATTAAAACGCGAACAATTTCGACCGCTATGTCAGTCGCCATCTTTATTTCAAAGTGGGAACTGTGGGAAATTTGTTGTTCATTATTCAATTGTGTACATTTTAATTTATGTAATTTTTTTTTGCCATCGATAATTTCTGAATTAAGGAAAAAACCTGGTAGAAATGATTTTATTAAAGTTTCTTAGTTATTACAGATTTTAGCGCCAAAGTGAATGGAACAAATTTTGTTTGGAATTGAAATTGCTACAACTTTGATCTCCACCCCGTCACCCCCCCCCCTAACGGCTATAAAAATAAAATATTGGCCTAGAAGTAAGTAAGTTAAATACCGAAACATTTGTCGGAAAGTAAAGAAAAATACTTCTAAAGTAAAAAAAACACCGAATGAGTTTAGATTTTTTAAAGTAGATATACGGCAGTATCTTAACAACAAAAGCTTGATTCTTTACAGCGCAATATTATCCTAAGTTGTGTGTATTGTTTACGTTACGGAAACATAAAACTGTTTTTCTGCACTTGCTTATTACAGCTGAAACTAATAATAATAATAATATTTATTTGCACAAAAAGAAACACAGATGTAAACAGACAAATCAAGAGAGGTGCATAAACATATTTGATAAAAACACATAGTATTAAAATTAAATAACGTTTAGGCACTACATACATTTAGTAAATAATTTTATACCTTTCTATTTGTCATTTTAAATGCCCTGTCTCTTAAACTAGGATGACCTGTATCTCAAGAGACAGTGAAAATAGAGGTACCATTATAAACAAAAACTTATCAATAAGTGTCTGTGTGTGTTTTACATTATACTTATACAATGTAGATTATACAAACTATGAAAGGACTTAAGATTAAAAAAAAAAAGAATGAGTATTTTACATATGTTTCTAACTGACTTATTTGTTTTTAGTGAAAGTGAATGTGTGTGTGTGTGTGTGTGCGTGTTTGTGAACGTGTTTATATTGGGAGAGAAACATATCTGGATGAAGGTAGTTATATTGTCGTATACACCATATACCTATATAGTAGTAATAAGTAAAGACTCTGTCGCAGAGTAGTCGCGCTGTAAAAGCCACTCAGTTAGTTTAACCTTGACTTGGTGCTTATTTAGTTTTATAATATTTAGTTTGTTATTTATTTGTTTTTAAAGGTAAGTACCTAAAGTGTATAACTGATGTTTAGCAAAGGTTGTTCTGTGTTGGGGACCTGTGAGTATATTTCGCCGCTTCGTAAGATCGGGAATAGGTGTCCTGGTGTGTGTTCTTAATACAGATTGGAGTACATATAATTGACGAACGGTTAAAACTTTGCATTTAGAATAAAGATCGGATGTTGGGAACCTGAAGTGCTTTTTTGTCATTACTTTGAGTATCATTCTTTGTGCTCTTTCTAACTTTAGGATACTAGTTTTGGCCGCACCTCCCCATACAGTAATGCAGTAGCTCAGAATGGATTGGCACAGTGCAAAATATACCAACTTTAAGATGTCAAGCTTAGCAGACTCTCTTAAAGATCTAAATATGTGTATGAGCCGTAGTGTTCTAGTGGTGAGGGCGTCCAGTTGTTTATCCCATGACAGTCTATAATCCATAAGGACTTCCAAATATTTAACACAGTCGGTTCTGGAAATTTTTTGACAGAGGCATTGCATTGGGGAATTAATACAGGTATGAGCTGTTACTGAAAAGGAGGGGGGTGGAGCAGTATTTCTCCTCAGAGAGAATGGTATAAACGTAGTCTTTTGTAGATTAAGTGTGAGCATGTTAACGTTGAGCCAAGTTATTATTTTAGCAAGAGCAGATTCGGCTGTGTATTTCACATCCCGCCAAGAAGATCCATTGACAAGTATGGCAGTATCATCGGCGTATGCGTAGATGGCGCAGTTTTCAAGGTTCATTTGACAGAGCTCATTCAAGTAAATGGAAAATAGAGTAGGACCTAAGATACTTCCTTGTGGAACGCCGTATGTCACCAGTTGCTCGTCACTTAGATGTTCATTAATTTTAACTTGCTGCTTTCTATTTGTTAAATAATCTTTAAACATATCTAGAGCTTTTCCTCGGATCCCAATAAATTCTAGCTTTAAGATGAGTTTAGGAATAGAGACTGTGTCAAACGCTTTTGTTAAGTCCAGGAATATGCCTAAACACTTTACATTTCGGTCAAGGCTCCGGACAATAGACTCCGTTAATTCTAATACAGCATCCTCTGTCGAGAATCCGGTGCGGAAGCCATATTGGTTATTGGCTATTAATTTATATTTATCTAGGTATTTTGTTAGTTGTTTGTGAAGTACCTTTTCCAAAACCTTTGATATTGCTGGTAATACCGATATTGGCCTATAGTTGCTCACACTGTTTCTATCTCCTCCCTTATATATTTGATGGACTATAGCTTTCTTCAGAGCATTAGGAAATACTCCCGAGCCAAGACAAACATTAATAATGTAGGTTAGCGGTTTCACTAGTACGTGACGACAGTTTTTTAGTAATGCAGATGAAATGCCATCCCATCCAGTAGCACTATCACTGCGTAGTTGCATTATTAGAGACTCAACCTCGACATGGTCAACCTCTAACATACCAAAGGAGTTTGATAAAGGCTGAGTCTTCAAGAAAGGAGATTCAATGATCTGAGTTGAAGCTGCTTGCTGCATTAAGTTGGACGATATCTTATCTGCCAAATTTTTACCTACGTTTGAGAAATAGTTGCAAACAACATTAATAGATTGTCCCGGATCATTATGCACTTCCAGGAGCTCTTTAGGACTAAAAATTCTTTTATGCGCATTCGTTATATGTTTTATTGCTCGCCATAAACATTTTGAGTTTCCTTTGTTCTTTTCCAATTCACTTTGTTCATAATTTATTTTTAGTTTTTTAAGCAATGAGTTACAGAAATTCCTGTAGCGCTTATACGAGGTCTTTAGTATTATGTTATCTGGGAACCGGTTTGATTTGACGTGGAGCCGATCCCGATTTCTTATACATTTCAGAACGCCTGGAGTTATCCATGGTTTTATGATTTTATTTTGCCTTGTGATATGATAATGACTTGTATGTTTTTTAACCACTGATGTTATTTTGGATATAAATTTTTCCATTGCAGAATTCGCGTCAGTTGTTTGGAGAATATCTGTGAAATCTGTTGTCTCTAGCTCTAATCTTATTTTATCATGATTTATTCGTGTTGCAGTTTCTGGAGTCTTCCGTTTGTAAGTAGAAGTATGTTGATCTATACATAAAAGTATCGGTCTGTGATCTGTTGGATATGTGTCTAAAACAAGTGTAGTTGTTGGAATGTTGGTTTTTATGAGAGAATGGTCTAAACAATTGTTAATTCTAGTGGGAAATAAATGAGAAGGTAATAGCCCATGCGATGCGTTTAGTGTTAGGTACTCGTGTGAGAGCTCATTCCTATTTCCCTCTTTAATATCTATATTTATATCACCAACAAGTACAAGATTTTTACTATGTACCAAGGTGGTGTAGACTGCATTCAAGCTGGCCAAAAATTGATGGTGTTGTTTTTTAGATTTATGTGAAGGGGAACGGTATACTGCCACAACAGCTAGCTTATCATTGATTTGGCATATCAGACAGTTTCCACCCTCAAAGACAGGTTCCGATACTAAAACATCTAAACCTAATTTTGCGTATATAATTATTCCGTCATTTTGGTTACTGTTTTTTTTGGTATAATACCCCTGAAAACCGTCCAACATAGGCGGGAGATTTAGTTTCATTAGCCAGCATTCCGTTAATACTATGATGTCAATTTCAGTTTTAATTAAATTTAGTAATGATAATAGTTGATAGTAGTTTTTACTTATGCTACGAATATTCAAATGTAATAAACGAATACCTTTTTCAGATTTATGAATATACTTGTAGCAATCTTTTGGGTGGCAAGTATGTGATATACCAACAGTCATTTGTTCAAGTTCTTGATTTATTAAATTTGTGTTAGCCATTGGAAAATAATAAATAATCAAGACGTGACAAATGCATAGGAATAATAAAAAATACCGCGAAAGTATTCACTTGTAGTGCATTGTGATCTTTGTAGGTATTGATGTTGGCCAATGCTGATAAACACAAGTATAAAAGGGAATATAAGTATTCTTTAGAAAAAGTTTTTATAAACAAAGTACAATTTTTTTGATAAGTGATTATTTGTAAGTATTGATGTGGGTTAAGTGTTTGTTGAGTTATTATGTGTTTATGATTGTAATCTGGGTAGGTGTTTTGAATAGAAAGTAAGAATAATATTAAGAAACATATTTTAAACATAAAATTAAATAATTTTAAACAGTCAAAACATTGCCATATCTCTAGTCATTTGCTTTTGGCAAGTTCCTGAAGACATTCCTCGGAGTTTACTATAACTTGTTTGTCACCTTCCTTTTCAAGCAAGAATATGTTTCCATTTGCTGTCCAGCAGAATTGATAGTTGTTTCTTTTAGCGAATTCGCGAGCCTGGTAGAAGAGCTTTTTGGTGCTGCCTGGCAGTTGCTCAGCGATGAATACAGGAAGACGTTTCTCTGGATATCCGATAACCGCTGTATTTAACTTATCGTCCTTCATCCTAGCTTTGGTATTGTATGCACGCACTGCTGATATGATTACTTGTTTTGTTTGAACCATTGTAAATTCAGTGATGATGGGTCGGGGTGAGGTATTCGTAGGTTTTCCTGGCAAACGATATATATCACGTATATCAGACTTTGATATATGTACCCCAACTACTTCACCAATTTTGCTCACTTTTTTAATCAAGCTATCATTATTTTCGGTACTTTCATGTGGTATATTTCTTATTTCGATGCCAGACGAACGCGACTTTTGCTCTAGATCAATTATCTTTCTTTCTAGCTTATTAATGTACGCTTGTTGTTCTTGTCTCTCTTTCCTCAAACTTTCAATTTCTTTTCTCATATCCTCAAATTTTTCATTCATAAAACTCACTGATTGAGCTATTTCATCATTGGACTTGTGGATTGCCGCGTTTGTTGACTGTATGATTATATTTTGTGATTTTATTTCACCGATATCTCCTACTAACTTAGAAATCAGGTTGGTCTGTTCACTTAATACTTGAGCAATTCTGCTGTCCTGTTCATTCTTCCAGCTCGCTAGCGTGTCATTAAGTAGTGAGAGAGTTAAATTCATCCCTTGCTGTTTAGGAGAACTTTCTTGTCGAGGACGTTTATTACTTCGGTTCTTATTTACAAAATCTTCGCTCATGAGAGAAGACTTAATATCTGGTTCCGATTGGGTTTTGTCGTAATTCTTAGGAGTTTTTGGTAGCGTCCGTTGTACATTTGCCATCACGAATTGAAGTTTTTTTGTTTTTTTTTGTAGTCTGTATACTCGTACAAGAAAGATGAAACTCCAGCAATTCAATTTCAAAAAGATGTTATTTCAAATCAGTTGTAGTGGGGTTTGAACCTCGGTCGCCAATATGTGAGACTATAATGTTTACACGGCGCCTTACTACACGGGACCATCAGCCGTATAACAACTTGTGCGAAATTAGGCGTCACGTCTATATTCGTGTTGAACAATGTTTTGAGTACGTTATATGACGTTGCAAAAGTCGTTTTGACTTTACCTTCACTCCAAGTAAATATTACAGGTTTTGTAAACACTGATTTTAAACACTTTTAGCACTTTATTTTTTGTAAGTAGATAGTCCACTTGGTTTAAAATTTGTTAACACTGCACTTTAGTTATATTATTTATGTTTAATGCTGTTTGTTTTGGTTTATAGTTTTTACACTAGGTACCACTTTATACTTTTCAAGATTTTGGCTGTATAAGATTATACGAATAGGTATTAACAACAGTACAGCTTATTTGTCACTTCACATAAGTACTTGTTCGGGTTTTATGTATAATTTTAAAATAAATCTATTTTTAATCGACAAAATAACACAGAGCTGATTTTGACGTACGCAATGGCGCCATCTACCTAGCTCTAGATAGCTGTTCTCTCTCTGTAATGATTGAAACAATCGAACAATTACAAATTTAAACACCAAAAAAAGAAAAGAAAAGTGTTTATTAAATTGCCTTTCCAATACAACAGCTTGCTCGCAATGCTGAACGGTGGCAACCCTAAATCCGTATTTATTGCAATCCAACCAACAACTGTGGCTTAAACTGCAGTTATGAATCTAATGTGGTGATGTAGGATTTATGCAAGCTTGGATGAGTTATTATCTGTTAATTTAGTTCAAGACATGTACTTAGATTTAATATAGATATATTTACCCTGAATGTTTTCGGAACAAAATAAAATAAATATTTCGTATTTCATACGTAAAAAATGATTTGAAAAAAAAACACTATAATAATAATAAAAAAGGGTAGATATTTTATATTTCAACCCTAGGAAAACTGCAAGCAGATCGAGGCTGAAAATTATAAATCGAATTTCCTTTAAAATTTTATATAGTATAATAAATAATAATAATAAATACTCAGGAAAACAATTCAAATGTATGGCCCCAAAGTATGCAGAGCTTGTGGTATGGATGACTATACAGCAAACATCTGTGTTCGTCACACAAATGGATGCCCCGTCCAGGACTCTAACCTGGGACCTACGGCCTACGAGACAGGGCTCCTACCCACTACGCTACTCGGCTTTCAATACATCTATATTTCTTGATATCGTATTGATTAAAACAAAGGAGGTTTAAATTTTTTTACTGTTATCACTTATTGAGGTTTGATTTTGGTCAGGACATCCAGATGAAAATGAATTGTGATTTAAATAAATAAAAATTTTGTGAAATTCGCAAAAGCAGGTCGTGGAAATAATCCTAACAATTAATAATCTCCGTTTATCGTAGCTGATTTAAATGAAATGAAAATGAAATAAAATGAAAATGAGTTTAGAGTTTAGTTTACAAAAACATCCAACTTACAGATATTTCTATATAATCTAATGAAGCACAATTATTATCTTTGTGAATTATTTTGCGACAAAGGGCAAAGCCTCAGCATAGTGCCGTTGGAAAAAGTAACTTTTACAGCAGCGCTGATTTTCAGGCTGAGCCATATATAATGACTCATACAATTATATGTTAGGGTAGAAATTTATAGTAATTACATACAAGTAAATAAACCGCGTAAACACCATAATGTATTTTTTAAATACACACTTAATACATAGATATAGTAAAAGATATAGTTTTCGCATAGTTATGGGTACAGTAAAATGCTTTTTAATTTACAGCTTATCTAAATAAACCTTCAATCACAATGAGTGCCGCAATCACAATTTTTTATAATCAACTTTATAAATTCAATTTAAAGTCGCGTAGGTAGGGTTGGATTCGCATTAACGTGGGTTGTTATGTATCGGTAGGGATTTCTTAACCACCGTAGAAAGGGTTGTAATTTTTGGTTTACTTATAGATTTACTATATAGATACTTGCACGGCCACCTGCCAGGGAAGAAGCAAAATAACATTTTAGTTAGTTACAAATAGTTATTCCACAGCATATTGCACGTACGTATGTATGTACGTTTATGTATGTGTATATGAGTATTTATTTACATGTCTTTATACTATTCATGTATAAATCCACTTGGCCGTCAATATTATAAAATATGTATGCTTCTCAAGATAATGGTTTTCAATTGGAAAGTATCGTCATTCGGTACCCATTTCCATGAAAGTGTTACAAAGCCTTAGACCGCGACTTTTTTCTATTTTTCGCGCTTTTAAAATTAAAAAAAAAACGTTTTATTTAATCATAGGTAAAAAAATTTTAACTTGATGAATGTCTTCTTTTTCTTCATCTTCATCGACGTTCCGTAAATACAACTCGACTTCGATTTTTAAAAGGTATTGTGGGTTAACTGAAAGGGAAAAAAGGCGGCGGAAAAAAAAACTTGTCGGCATTCTTTTATAAATAAATATTTTATGAAATACTTGGGGTGGAACTTGACGACGACAGTTATGCGTGCTAATCAAATGCCAAGCTTCAGCCAAGCTGTTTACATAGTGTGTGTAAATTTTATTTTTCACAAACAGAAAGTGAAATAGTCTGTGGGGATTTCAATCCCACGCCCTTGTACCATCCAAATTCATCATTTATACGAGTAATAAAGTATCGCATCTGGTACCGCAACGTTTGAGGGCGATTTATCTAACAGAGGACATTGTCGCGCAAACAATCATTGCTGGCAATTTAGAATTTTGACGTAACTTGACTCGGAGCTAAAACAAAAAGAATGTTCTAGCATTCTATTGCAGGCAGCCATCTCGATAGTATTAGAGAAAATAAATGTATTCAATTGAAATAAAAAATATATATTAAAACAATAATAAAAGTGTTTATCCTTTAATAGGTAAAAGCCCTCCTGTAGCTTAAAGGTAGGGCCCCGGACCATTGCGGTACCCTCGCTATCTACGATATTAGATCCCGAAACAAAGAATTTTATTGAAAATGAAATCGTGAAATTCTTAGTGCATCGGAATTGTAATGTTAAAAGAAAACTTTGTATGGTCCTATTTTTAAAAACTGCTTATTAGCCTTGGTGTAGAAGTGCACTGAATTTTTAAATAGGAACTATAGCTACATTACAAAATAAATCGACATAACGTGGTACAAAATTAGACAATAGAAACTCAGCGCATTCGCGTTGGAGGTCTCTCAAGTCTAAACATGTGTGCATGTCGACGTGGTTGCCGCTCTCGCAGTTAACGCGGGTTTGCTTCGTCGTCACAAGTGTGGGTACAAATTTTGAGAAGTTGCTTTATGTGGGTAGATCACAATTTTGTTAACATTGTTTTAGTGCGTTCCGTTTGCCGCTCACAGGGCTAAAAATGCTCAAAACCGTTCCGATTCGTTTGAGCGCGCTAAAAGTGTTATTAGTGCTATTGCAATTGGAACGGTAAATAACGGGCTAACATTCTGATTGTTCATCGCTTAATACTATAGTTACAATTTCATTAAGATCTTTGACTCTGAATGAAGCAGGAGCCATTTTTTAACATTATTGCGAAAGAAAATTAATAAGCAAGCTTTTAAAAACTTTAATCGACTAATAAAAACATCAACAAAGTAACGTCATGTGTCAGTATTGACAGGCTGCTCACAGCGACCATGCTCCGTAGCTTGGGCACTGTGAGCGGGAAGATGGCGGCGTTTATGACGTCATTGATAACGTATCGATATCGCTGTGAGCGCGCTCACAGGCATTCGGAATGAGCGCTGTGAGCGCTATAATCGGCAAACGGAACGCAGCATTATAGTGTTATACAAAGTTTGCCACTTTTGTGAACTGTCAGCGAATATACTCCATGTTAAGAGTTTATTTTATTTGAGTTACGAAGTTTTATAATGAGTAGATGTATATCAAAAAAGTCAAATAAGTTTGTTTCATTTCTTTTAAATATGTTTATGGGATAATAAACTACATTTTCAGAAAAAGGATAATCAAACTTATTATAAAATTCAAACTATTAAATTCAGATCTGTCTGAGTTCAAGTACCTATCGAGAGAATCGATAACGGCATATTTCCGCAAGTCCTTTGTGGTTAGGACTTTAACAACGTGAAAGTACGTGAAGTTTTTCAAGTACGTAGGCTATAAATGAAGATTATTTCCATTTAATTTATTGGAGTCATGAAAAATATTCATGGACTGTTAGTTGAAACTTGTGGTACAGTCTTATGCTCTTGTACACTGCTAAAAAGAAAGGAATTCGTAATGACAGAAAAAGTTGTAAAGAGTTGCATCGATTAACTACTCAAGCTTGTGCAAGCATCGTTCGAATAAGCTACTAATGGAGTGATCAATATTCAACTCATTCTTTATAGAAGAAGAACAGGAATCCCAAATGTACCACGTTAAAAAGTTTGCAATAATAAAATGACAAAATTGGACGGCGGCGGCTATCTGAAAATTTCCTTTTTGTAATGAGTTTCGGAGATTTTCAATTAGTTCTTAAAGGTGAGATCAAGTTGTGACTAGTTTGATTTCCTTGAAGATTATTGTCTGAGCCGAAAAAGGAAACTTGCAATTAACATCAATATTGTTAAAATAATTTGTTTATTCTGAACCTAACATACATAAACATGTGCATCGACTTTGCGCGCTTATCGATTAAACTTGTAACACGACTTATGTTATAGTAACGTTTCAAAAAGTTATAACTTTCGACTCGCTTTTTTAGTTTAAATCACTACATTTTACCTTATCTAATGCCATATCCAATTATAGAGCACCTTCAAACAAATAAACAAACGGCTTAACTTCGTTAACTTAATAAGTGTAGTCAGGTCATTTATCATTTTATTCGCTTACGTTTTCTTTAAGTGGTCTTTATGACCTTGATCAGTGATTGAGACAAATTAGGTGAAACTAAACTTAAATTAAGATTAGACTTCAAAGTGAGTAAAAAAGCTACAGCTCGTTCTTACAACTTTGCATAGCCTAGTTAATTTATACGTTTCTTGAGAAAGAAAATGTGTTCGCAATATTTTGATTTACAGCCTCATAAAACCTCTGAGAAGAACAACTTTACAACTGAAATGTATTGCTAAATTTAGTTTTATGGTTAGTTTTAACGGGGCAAAAATTTGGTATAATTGCTATTTTTACAAATATTTTTATGCTTTTTAAAATACTTTCATCTTGTTTTTGTTTTAAAAACACTTTGCATGACATGGAACCTGTGGCTTTTTATTAAAATTTAATAAATAAGCTCTAAGTTAATATGAAGTTGCTAAGCTTACACATAAAACCTTTCAAATAAAAAATTTGCCGTTTGACTTAATGATTTTCACAATGGAGAACAAACCTAATAAACACTTTTAGGAAAGTTAGTATTTTTTGTTCGTCGATTTAGAGCGGTAAATGAGATTGACTTGTCAACGTTTACGAGGGAGTTTGAATTGTACATTAAGATAGCGCGTCCCTAGGCCATTTTTATGTAAATGACTTGCCATTTACTGGTTCATTTATGATTTGACTGTACTACAGGTAATGAAATGAAATGAAATGAAATATGAAATGAAATAATTATTTCTCAACATTGACAATTACTTGTTCTTATTGACGTCCAATAAAACATGATTCTACCACCAGTTCGAAAAAACCTTCGTGAAGAAAAACTGGCCAGAAACTTCACGGGTATATTTTTTTCAAAATAAATTTACAGAGTCTCTTTATGTCTATACAAAATTATTCTTATCTGCATCTGTTAGCTCGGCAAGTCTCCCTCCCCCAAGTATCCAAACGACGAACACCCTCAAACGGCACCCGTTCACGAGTTAACGCGGGATCCAGCCATCGCCCTCCTCAACCATATTAGAGGTACGACTGGGAACGCGTTTATATTCTTCTCCGATTTTTAAAGATAATGTGAAACGGCGGCTTTAGCACCTAAGATACCGTTATCGACTAATACCAACCCAATTCTAAAACGCCTTATTCAATACTTTTAGCTTTAGAGTTTCACACTTACTTAAAACCAACGAACAAACTATTCCTATACATGTTAATAATCCAATAGAAAAGATAAAATTTTAATTAAAACAAAGTATTCCTCAATATGATACCTTTTACAAATTCAAATAAAATTTTAACACAACATTAACAAATCAAAGCTTGTATGCGTCATCCCAAAGGTTCTTCAAATGTAAAATTTCATCGCTGAGAAATCTACGAGGTGGAAACTCAATTGCTGCGAGCGCGGACTCAAACCTAGACCCGGAGAGGTCAGCCGGCTTGCCAAGCGAATGTGATCCGCCGCGCTGATGGGTTTTGATGGATGATCCCACAGTGACATAGGTATCTGGTTTCTTTTTTTATTCATTTATCATGTTAGCATTTTAAATAAATACTAAAATCAGTTAACAACAAAAAACCATAAGGTTTTAAATAAAACACTTTTTACCGGATATTATCGCGTATATTTTAGTTAATTTTAAAATTATTTCGACGTTTCGGCATCTTTGCAGTTGCCGTGGTCACGATAGACTAAGGTGTTGTTCATCTATTGCCAGTAATAAAAACTACATGATTGTCAATACATATTAACGCCATCTCGTATATATCACCAAAATTGTATGGGTTACCAAAAATACACAAAGCTAAAGTACCTTTGAGACCTATTGTGAGCCAGCTAGACACACCAACTTACAAGCTGGCCCAGCACTTAGCAATTGTGCTCTCACAACTGCGAGGAAAGACAAGTGCATATGTAAAGGATTCTTACCATTTTGTTAGTGACCTTAAAAATCTCAAGTTAACTAACAATGAAACTATGGTTAGCTTTGATGTGTCGTCTCTATTCTCCTCACTACCTGTTAGAGACTGCATTGATATAGTAAAAAGGAAGCTAAGTGAATCAAACTTGCCCGAGGAATATGCAGAACTATTAGAGCTATGTTTAACATCTGGCTACTTCATGTGGAATAACAATTACTACATTCAAATTGATGGTGTTGCCATGGGGTCTCCGGTGTCACCTGTTGTAGCTAACATTTACATGGAGAACTTCGAGGAGCAAGCGCTCCGAATGGCACCTGTTGTGCCGAAGATATACAAGAGGTACGTTGACGACACCTACACTATATTACCTAAGCATGAAGTGACTGCATTTCTAAACCACCTCAATTCCCTTAATTCTAAAATTAAATTCACTATGGAATTGGAGCAGGAGAGCAAATTAGCTTTCTTAGATGTCTTAATACAAAGAAATCCTGATGGTACACTTAGCCATACTGTTTATAGGAAACCCACCCACACTGACCGATATCTAAATGGGAAATCCCATCACCACCCGAGCCAATTATCTGCCGTAGGCAACTCTTTGTTTCAGAGAGCACATGGAATCTGCGATCCCCAACACATTAATGAGGAACTCAACCACCTGGTTAAAGTGCTGCGGGATAACGAATTAAAAACACCGCGTCGCCGTCGCAGAAACCGCGTAAAGCCACTCACAGTTGAACGAAGACCAGCTTTCCTGCCTTATATAAAGGGTGTTACTGACAAGATAGGAGGCATTCTTCGGCGAGCTTCAATCAAAACTATCTACAAGCCGCACTCAAAGATAAGCCAGCATCTTCGTCCAATAAAATCAAGCATCCCTTTACAAGATCCAGGCGTTTATAAAATCGACTGTGACTGCGGGCTCTCTTATATCGGTCAAACCAAACGAAATGTGTCAACTCACATTAAAGAACACATCTCTGATGTTAAAAATAAACGAACCTCAAAATCTGCAGTTTGTGAACACTCCATAGACAAGCCCAACCATTATTTAAGATTTGATACCGTGAAGATCCTAGCAAAAGAGAAACATTTTATACCTAGGATGGTCAGAGAAACTATTGAAATTAAAAAACATCCAAATTTCAATAGAGAAGATGGTTGGAAACTTTTATCAACATGGGATCCAATACTTAAAAACATCAAAATGAAAAACCAGCAAACTGTTAGACTGCAAACTCAGGACACAGTCAGTGCCTTTTGTGTCAATCCGGGACGTTATGCGAGAAGACTGAGAAACAGATGGCGTTAATATGTATTGATAATCATGTAGTTTTTATTACTGGCAATAGATGAACAACACCTTAGTCTATCGTGACCACGGCAACTGCAAAGATGCCGAAACGTCGAAATAATTTTAAAATTAACTAAAATATACGCGATAATATCCGGTAAAAAGTGTTTTATTTAACCATAAGGTTTATTCTAGCGCTAACAAGGGTTAAGTAAATACATCGATACTAATATCTTATATTATAGGTATAGTCAGCTATCGGCTAGGTACTAGGTATAAATTAAAAACAAACATATTGACATCTAAAAGTTCCAAGAGGAGCCAGGTAGCTATGGGTAGGGTATGTATTCATTTACGAGTATTTGTATGAAACGAAGTATGCATACATTATTTTGAACCGTTTTGTTAGATTACATTGAAATTAATTTTTATTCCATTCTAATTTTAGACGTGCTTTATGTAGCTTGTAATGTATTACAAAGTCTGTAATGTATTACAAAATACAAATGTATTATAAAGGTCGTTTTACGCCTCCACATCTCCTGATCGTAATAAGCATCCACTCCCATGGATACCAGCAATCGTAGATGTTTTGTTCATAATAAGTAATTTTGTTTATTATATAAATAAATAATAAATAAATAAATAAATAATTTTAGTTTATTTTCTTCAAAAATTTACAATTTAAAACTTAACCTATCGTGTGTGGGTGTGTTTGTGTGTGATGTTTGTGTGATGTATGAGGAAGGTTGACTAGTGGATAATATTTAACATTAGTTCCGTCGCATCGTAGTCTAAAGTAAGGAGAAAGTTTTGCAAACTCCTCTTACAGCTTGCCTGATCGTATATACGTAGTTTTTTGTTTATTTTATTGTACAAATATGGTCCTAAAAAGTAATAAAACTTTTGGGCGAAACTAGTAGAAACAGTTTTCACTGCACAGGGGTTAATTCGACGTGAGTTAGATAGTTCCGGGTCATATAAGGTCATAGAATGTTGTTTCAAAACTACGTTATGAATAAATAATTGTCGCACTGTTAGTACTTTACAGAGGTCATATAGGTCAGTGGTCGGGTATCTATAAGGAAGAAAACAGCTTACTTTCAGAACTGCTCGCTGTGCTCTTTCGAGCTTTAGAATTTCAGTTTTTTTTGTTCCACCCCAAACACATATGCAGTACGAAAGGATGGATTGGCACAAGGCAAAGTATACTGTTTTTATGGTTTTGAAGTTAGCGGCATATAGATTAATGATGCGTAGCCAACCGCAGGATTCAGTTGTGATTGCTTTTGTTTCTGTAATTTCTCTGGCTGTTTGTCCCCTCTATCCAGAATGCAACCACATAAACGTGACTATTATGGCGGCGAAAATAGGAAGGCCTATAGTACAGCCCCAGACGACATGTTAACAAACTCTACTACAACTAAACACAGTCTACTAAGTCTGTGCTCATTTCAGTGTATATTCACCCTAATATCAGCCTTTATTACTCATTCAAATTCAAATTCCTGGAAAGGTACTATAGCCTCCTTAACATTTGAGCAACCACAAAAAATATCTAAACCTTTTTACTAAAGAACCATAGAAGACATTACACCCTAATTTTACGGAAATAACCGACAAGAAAGGTCCCGCAGGAGTCGTAAGCCCTTAATTCATGAGGCAGGGCAGTTTCCTGCTAAATTGACAGCGATGTGATTTATTATAAATGCCCATTAAGGGCAAGCTAACAGTGAAATTATTATTATACTGAATAATAACATTCCAGATTGGAGCACAAATAAAAAATAATAAAACGTGATTAAAATAAGAAATCCTACTGTCACCTTCCTTTGTTCCAGTAATAGCACTGGCTGTCCCTTCCCTTTGGTCGGAATGTAACCACGTAAAGGTGTTATCATGCCGCAAAAATATGTAAGACTGTAGTACCGCCCCAGACAAAACCTTCACTCAAGAACCTCTGATATTTCCTTGAGTTTTAACGATTCATTTTATTCAATAAAACACCTTTGAACCGGAATTTATCGCGATTTATTTAATTTTTACTAAGGTATCTGTAAAGTTACCAAATCCGTTAAAAAAGTATTGAAAAAAATTTCTATTGACGGCCGAGTGGCGTAGTGGTCAGTAGCCCTGTCTCATACGCTGGAGGTCCCAGGTTCGAGGCCTGGCTGGGGCAATCATTTGTAAGATGAACTCAGATGTTTGTTCTCGGGTCATGGTTGTTGATATTTATGTTCTTTATTCTGGTTCGCTGTATGGTCATGGTGTCCATAACACAATAATTTAGTTATAATTTAGTTAGGTTAAGATTGGGAGTTTTCGGAGAGGTTTCGGGAGTTATCTGTTTCGGATTGGTCAGGAACCGACTGCCAGTGGTGGCAACCACTGCGACGATTGCCTCGACGGGACGGCCTATGCCTCATGAGCCTTCGGTGGTGGTTTCTGGGGATTCCACCTCCAGTCCAGGCCTCGAGATGGCGCGTGAGCTTCCGGTGCACCATCTCATGAGGGACGATTAGAGAGGGGAGAGAATGTCCATCAAAATCTGCTTAATATATTTTAGGTAAGTTTATAAGGTACCCTCATGTTTTTATGATGATAGAATATCAAGAAGTTGATATTTTATGATCGAATGTTAAGAGCTTTTTAAGAGTTCTTTTGTATGAAAATTTTATGTACTTCTTTCTTGAATTTAGCAAAACGATTTCCTAAATCCCCTTACTTAAAATAATAATTATTTTGTATGATGACGACAGGTTATATAATTGGTGGTATTTAAATTAAATATGTTAAAATACTTAAAACTTAAGTCGGTGTTTGTATCATGCATGACTTGCATCACTTTTGCACGTTTGCATCACTAATTAATTTAAATCATTGTGCATATGTTATAAAAATATTAATTTAAATCGCTATAATTTTCGGTTAGTTGCCCAAGGAAAATGATTAAGAGAGTGTGAAGAAATTATCATTTATTTATTGCTTTTAAAAATGACGTTCATTGCAAAAATTTTTTAAGATATCTGCCCTGAAAAACTAGTGAAATGGTGCTAATAACAAAATAAAACCCCAACAGTATTATAAAAATAAGTTTTCATAATATTCTGTTTTCTTTCTTAATAAATGTGCCACAGAAGTGATGAAATTTGATTTATGCCCGCGACATTTTAGTCGTATCCAATGTAATCTGACGGAAATTTGGGCTTTTTTTGCTGATGCCGAGGAATGTATAATTCATATGTTTGCTTCATCGATATGCTCGTCGCACTGAGCTGGTAAGGGGATTTGATCTCTTTGTGAGTATGGAAATATGCTTCTCATATTTGAAGGCGGAATGAAGATAAACAACAATATACTATGAACAATATACTTTAACAGATGTTACATCAACAGCAGTTTATTCTTGATACCCCTCACGTTGTTACAAGCTCTCCCTAATCTGCGGTTTTTCAGGTGGCATGATCATCTCGGTATGATTCTCTACATGAGCAAAGCCGCGCGCAAAAAACTTTTCTTTTACAGTTATCAATAACAAGTGCTCTTTGGCGTGCTAAAACTGATCAGACCCGAACTGCGTCCGGACCCGTTCGGACGTGTTGAAGGTCGCTCCCGGCTGCCGAGTCACGATTGTTGTCTCACGACTTCTCTCGTATCAATACTCAAACGCCACTCTCAGATCCGTTCTGCGTCCGGCCCCGCTCGGACGCGTACGCGGTCGCTCCAGCTGTTGAGTCACGATTGTCGTCTCACGACGACAACTCGTTCGCAATACTCAAACGCTGTTAGCCTCTTCAGGCCTTACGCTGCGGCCGGTTTCGATCGGCTGCAAGTAAGTCGGTCTCTTGCACAGCAACAACAGAGCTGAGCTTACCGCGGTCGATTAAATTCGATAGTGGTTCGCGAGGCTCGGGTTGTTTTTCTGGCTGCGTACTTGACGCTTGGCGCCTGCTACGCAGTCAGAGACTCGCTCTGCGGCCGGCCCCGGCCGGTCGTAACGTGTTCAATCCCGCACTCTGTGCACCCCTCGAATTAAAAACCTCACCTCGGTGAGTGCAGCAACAACAGGGTTGAGCTTACTTTGGTACTAGGGGCACCACTTTGCGTCGTCCCCAGCCCCCCTACCGTGGGTAGGGAGGTTTAGGTGCTAGGTTTGCTAGGGAACATAGGCATTTTAATATATTTATATATTATATATTGTAGGGCCAAGCCCTCCAATGGACCAGCAAAGCTTGGTAAACTTTGCTAGGTCGCTCGTCCAGGCACTCGCTGCCTCCGGCATCCCCATCCCAGATGACGTACTAACGCAGGCCTTACAGGCAACTATCGCGTCCCCGGCCCCTCAGGCCTCAACCCCGGCCCCTCAGGCCTCCAACGTTCAGACCCCTCAGGTCCACAGCTCTCCCGCGTCTCCCGCCTCGTCCGAGATGGACTGCGAATCGGTCGCATCCTCTCACGCGTCGCGTCGCAAGCGTACCGCTCCCGGGAGCGACTCCGAACCCGCGTCTGATACGTTGTCAGATTCCATCACCTTAACCGGCTCTCCTGAGCCCGCGTTCCAGCTAGTCGCCAAGCGCTCCAAAAAGCGCTCTAAGAAATCCTCGGTATCCTCAATACCCAAGCCCTCCCCGGTGTCTTCAACACCAGCCCCCGCGCCGTTAAAATCGCTCGAAGTAACCGCGCCTCCGTCGGTCCCATTGAAGCCAGCGACGTGCTGGGCTCCCGTCCCGCCGAAGCCTCAGCTCCCTCCGCCCGTATTTCTCCGCGAAAAAGCGCGATGGACCTTAATATCAAATCTTTGCAAAGAGCAAAAAATTTACTATCTTAAAGCAACCAACGCAGGCGATTCAATTAAAATTCAGGTCGCGACCATCGACGACTTCCGTGCGTTCACCAGGTTACTTTCTTTAAAACAAATTGCTTATCACACCTACGCCCTCCCGGAGGAGCGTAAGATCCGCGCAGTACTACGGGGCGTCCCGTTTGAGCTCGCGAACGAAGAAATCCTCGAGGACCTTAAGTCCCAGGGTTTCCCGGCCGAAGCAGTGCACAAGATGCACTCCAACCGCGGTAGGCGTTTTCCCTTAGCTCTTGTAATCCTATCCAAAACTCCCAACTCGAAGGAGATCTTTAGAGAGGCTCGCACAATTTGCGGACTCTCAAATATCTCCGTCGAGCGTCCCAACCCCCGCGGTCACCCTGGGCAGTGCCACCGCTGCTAGCTCTATGGCCACGCATCGGCTAACTGCTCAGCTCCCCCCAGGTGCGTTAAGTGCCTGGATCCACACATAACGAAGGAGTGCACTCGCACTCCCGGATCCACTTCCCCCCTGCCTGTGTGCTGTGCGGCCAGTCCAGCCACAAAGCTAACTACAGGGGTTGCCCGCGCGCTCCACGCTCCACCGCAAAGAGGGTCGCGCCTAAACCGGCGCCGCCGTTCACTCCCGCTAACTTCCCGCCGCTGCGCAACCGGGGTCCCCCGGAAGCAAAGCCCGTTCAGCCGACGCCTACTCCGGCTCTGTCTTGGAGGCAGCGTCCGGCCGTCCCGCCTGCACCTTCCCGACCCATCCCAGCTCCCGTAGCTTCCGTAGGGCCGCGTCCCGCTTTGTCATCTTCACCTCAGTCGTCGTTGGCTGAGGACATGAAGACCGTGTTCGACGTCATCCAAAACGTCGACATTAACGAAATTTCCGTACTCGCACGCAAACTGCGAGTCGCCCGCTCTCCTCAAGAGCGTTTATTTGCGTTAGCCGAGCATCACTTGCTTTTGAGTTCGTTATAAATTTATTTTTTGTATAAATTCGTAAATAAGTAAATTATATTCGCAAATCCCGCGTCCGGTCGTATCAAACCCAAGGGCTTATCCCTAGTATCTTTTAACATTCGTAGCCTTAGCAACAATCTTCCCGAGCTCAAACTGTTCCTTCAGAACAACGACCCAGACTGATTACTACTCCAGGAGACATGGCTCACTCCTAATCGCTCCAGGGGATTCGCTATTCCTAAGAACGCGTTTACACTTAATGATAGGCCTAAATCCGACGGTTTTGGCGGCACTGCTATATACTACAAAAGAGGATTCCATTGCTGTCCTCTCCCTACCCCTCCTCTTCTCAACATGAAAGCCACTGTATGTAGATTGGCTATGACTGGTCATCCGACCATCATCATAGCTTCAGTCTACATACCTTGTGGCATCAACGCAGTGACTTTAAGACCATTCTCGCCCTCGGCCGTTCAGTCATTATGTTCGGAGACTTTAACTCCAAACATACTGACTGGACGTGCCTATCAACCAACCAAAGCGGTATCGCTCTCCTCGACATCACCAACTCACTCGACTAAGACGTCGTCTCCCCCATCACTCCCACTCACTATCCCGACAACCCGAACCACTCTCCTGACATCCTCGACTTTGCAATCGTCAAGCAAATCAACCTCGACCTCAGGTCTATCGAACCGCTCGATGACCTAGGTTCTGACCACCACCCCGTCTCCCTTGTGCTAGGACCGCCTAACGTTAACGTCACTTCTCCTAAGACCTTTACCAACTGGAAAGGTTTTAAAAATACGATAGTTTCAGCCTTAGAGGCCCCGAACTCTCCGCTCGCGATCTCACCCGATCAATTAGATAGCCCGGATAAAATAGATTCGTTAGTAAATTCTCTCACTGACGCTATCAACTCAGCCATCAGTGTAAACGAAAAGGTTGCTAAGAAAGGCAAACCCACGCTTCCCTTAGCCATTAGCAATCTTATTAAAGCTAAGAACGCGGCTCTCCGGAGAGCCAAGAAATATCCCACGCCCGCCTATAGAACAGCTGCGAATCAGCTCCAACGCAAAGTTAGATCTCGCCTCGCGGAACTCCGAGACGCCCAGATGAACGATCTCTTGGCGAATATCTCCCCGTCCCACCAAGCGTATTATAGTATGGCCCGAGCCTTACGCGTAGACGCCGCCTCTCACGTCCCTCCTCTCACTCGTCCCGATGGCTCTATCGCCTTCGAAGACGAAGAGAAAGCCGAATTGTTCGCTGACAGCGTTGCGTCTCAATGCTCGCCCAGCACGCAACCTGCCGATACCTCACACATCCAGGCGGTGGAGGACGAAGTCCTTCACAGAGACTCTCTCCCCATCACCGCCGACCCCGTCACAGTCTCTAATGATGAAATCTCGCTTCTCATTAGAAGCCAAAAGTCCAAAAAGGCTCCGGGTGCGGATGGTATTTCCAACCACGCACTTAAGCACCTGCCTCAACAGGTGCTTACCTTGTTAGCTATCATTGTCAATGCCTGCTTCGACCTTAGCTACTTTCCAAAAGCTTGGAAAGAAGCGACAGTAATAGGCATACCCAAGCCGGGTAAACCTCTTAATATCCCGGCTAATCACAGACCCATCAGCCTCCTCAAGGCAATGTCTAAACTTCTCGAGAGAGTCATACTCTCTCGAATGCGGAACCATCTGTTTCCAACGGATAGCGTTCCTCTCATAATTCCCCATCAGTTCGGCTTTCGCGCTAAGCACTCCTGCCCTCAGCAAGTCCATTGAATCGTCGAGTACATACTCGAAGGTTTCTACCCGCAGCGTTTTAAAACGATCGCAGTTTTCTTTGACGTAGCCAAGGCTTTCGATAAAGTCTGGCACAGTGGCCTCGTTTATAAACTATACAAAATAGGCTTACCGGATCGACTAGTTAGAATAATCGCGTCATTTCTTAAAAACCGTACGTTTCGATATAAACACGAAAGCATGATTTCCGCGCCCCGTCACATAAAAGCTGGAGTCCCTCAAGGCTCAGTCCTCGCCCCTCTATTGTACACCTGTACACTAACGATATCCCCGTCCCGTCGAAACGCGTCGAACTCGCCCTCTTTGCCGACGACACTGCCCTTTACACCAAAGGCCGCAGAGTCCCGGGTCTCGTCACCAGACTCCAAAAGGCTGTAAACGCCCTCGGTGCTTGGTTTCAAAAATGGCGTATCGATGTGAACCTAGAGAAGAGCTCTGCGATTTACTTCGACTACAGACGCAGTCGTATCGCCGACAAACTCCAAGTGAGAATGCAAGGCACTCCCATCCCCTGGAAGCGCAGTACCAAATATTTAGGCGTCATCTTAGACCAGACGCTTTCTTTCAACCCTCACGTCGATAGAGTAACGAAACTCGCACGTTTTTACCTAGGCCGGCTTTACAGTATGTTAGGTAGAAAAAGTAAAATGTCCTTCAGAAACAAACGTACGCTTTATAAGGTCTGCGTTAGACCAGTCATGTCATATGCCTCGCCAGTCTTTGCCCACGCCAAACCCTCCGTCCTGCACAAACTGCAGGTAGTTCAAAACCTCTTCTGCCGCAGGGCCACAAACGCACCTTGGTACGTGCGCAACGCGGACCTGCACAGAGATCTTGAACTACCTACAGTACAACAGCATCTAAAAACACTCTCAGAATCGTTCTTCAAACGCGCCGAATCCTATCCCAATCCACTTGTTCGAGATTCAGTCTCATATACTGCTCCTGTCTTAGATTCGGCATACAAAGTCGCTAGACCGAGAAACGCGCACACGAGCGAACGCACGCAATTAACTTTAGATCTCGAGGCCCTTCAGGCCGAAAATTCTAATTCCAACGTAAATTCTAATTCTAACGTAAATCCGAATTAATGCAATTTTATTTTTCAATATTTAATGTTATTATTTACTTTTCATTTTTGAGCACCTTCAGTGCTATGTAAATCCCAGCGGGTGACCCCTTAAGGGCCCCGCTAGCGCGGCCTCTTTCTCCAATTGGCCGTCGCTCAGATGAAGGCTGAGTGGCAAAAATGCACAAGCCGACAGGGGGTTTTTTAGTGGGTAGTGGTTCTGGTAGGCGACGGGACGAGTCCCACATAACTTTGGATCGCGCGCGCCAGAGTATGCGTCAGAGCATTTTTTATCCTCATGCCCTTCCCGTGGAGGGCAACAAAAAAAAAGTGCTAAAACTGTAACGTTTAATTATTATTGAAATGTCATTTGTAATTAACATTCATAATATTTTTTTTATCTTTTCATAGCCGGCAAACGAGCATGCCACCCACCTGATGAGTGGCATATCAGCACGTAGGCTTCAGTTGGAATTGTCGTTGTTCCTGTAACTCCTCTGGTTATTCCTTCAGTTTGAACGGCGTAAGCATGATCAAAGTCTGTTACCACCCCGGACGAGATCTTAACAAAGAAGCTGTACTACCACTAAATAGGACGTACCACCCTAGACGAGAATACTAAGTTTATGTTAAAATTCGTGCGCCATGCAAAGAGTCGATGACTCCTGCACGACAACGCGCGACCTCATACTGCACAGCAGACGGTCTCCAAGCTACAAGAGTTGGGGTTGGAAGTTCTCCGTCATCCGCCGTACTCACCAGACCTTGCGCCTACAGACTTCTACTTTTTCCAGAATTTGGTGACTTCTTGGCGGGAAAAAAATTCAATACCCGAGAGGCAGTACAAAATGCCTTTGAAGAATTTTTTGCCTCCCGTCCAGCTGATTTCTTCAAGAAAGGCATCAATAAGCTACCAATGCGTTGGCAAAGATGCATTGATTGCATGGGTGATTCTTTTGATTAATAGAAATAAAAAATATATAAAAAATTACGCTTCATTTATTTCGTGAAAAACGGCAATTTCATAGGTAAAGACCTATTATTTGATTTATTGATGAAGTAACGATGAACCTACCCCATTATTCTGTCCGTCATTATTTCGTCCTCTTCCGTCGTCATAGTGTCGTCACCAGGTAATCATTTTCCCGCTCGTTTCATACAAAACTATTGTTTTAGTTATAATAAATGGGCCTTTATGTATCTGAATAATTATGAGATAATACGTACTTTACACATTTTACAATCAATAAATCGATATTTCAAACGAAGTCCCATGGAATCTCTTGAAAATCTAGAAAAGAAAGGAATTATCAACCTTTCTTCGTGAATTAGCTACATGTATTAGAATTAAAACGACCAAATTACATGCTAGCCGTAATAATATTATTAATTTATTTAAATTCAAGAGAAAAGATCATTTTTCGCAGTGGTAGAATACAAAACGCAATTTCAAGCTTCAAGCTTGAAAACTAAAATAAATGTTTCTGTAGTGTGTTTTCTTTGATATTTTTCTTTTTATAAGAGTGTTCAATAAAATATAAACAAAACCATTTGATTCCTTTACCATATGACACAATTTTAATAATTTAGTAGTACTTATTTGTCTTAGAATTTCATGACAAAATAAAGACTTGTTTTTACAAAACGGTAGACACACATATCTCATAAAATGAAAATTACAAGCGGGTGGAAAACTCAATTCATTTTTATTTTGGCCCCTTGCCAGATTGCTTTAGGTATTTACTCTACATGCGCATAGATTTACGTTAATGACGCTTTTTTTGCTTAAAATCGATGAAAGGCTCCGAAGAAAGTTAAATTAAAAAGATATCTCGCATTCGGCACTCCCATGTCACGGAGCCGAACCAGGTGCTACTCAGGTGCCTTTTAACGATTTACAACTTTAAAAGAAAGAAAGAAGGACATTTATTTCATTGCCACGGAACAAGAAAAGTACAAATAAAAAAAAAGGAGAAAATATTAGTTGAGCAACTGTAGGTAGGTATCTCCGCAGCCATGAAATATCAAAAAGGCGTTAAATATCAGCTGTCACAGGCGAATGGATTTTTTAATCCTTGATGAAACTCCGTGCTTTTTTAGAAAAGAATCCGATTTTTTCTTTTTTTGTGTTCTAGAAGTGATGAATCCTAATTTTCATAATAGCTTTTGCTTTTAGCTTGGACTAATTTTTTATTGGTATTATCAGGGAAATTGTAGCTAAAAGTGTATATATTTAGTAATTAGTTCATTGCGACTTTTTAGCGTTGTTCTAAAGTCGGATAAAAGTTATATATATATGAAACTTCGTCTTTTACGACTCAAACCATCGCTGTTTTCAGGACGTAGAAATGTGATCTACTGTAATTGAAAGCAAAGTTTCTAAGAATATAAAATAATAAGAGTTCAGTCACCGTGTTGGTCTATTAGATCTAAGTATGTTTATGAAAAGCATTAATACAATGGTTAATTCTCCAACATACAATTAGGTAAGCTATGGTTATTAACACCTTTATCTCATTAGGTATAATAATGACATTCAAATGATCACCGATGTTTATAAAAATATTCTGCTCTTATTTTACCGATGCTTTTCACGTTCCATTCAAAGAGATATGTTCCCACATTCGGTGCTGTGATGTAAAATCAAATATTTTCATCAGAAACACAAAGAGCCAATTTAGGACGTTCTTTTTAATCCCGCATACATGTGGTTTGTAATGTGTTTTATATTCTTGCAAAATTCCGTCTATAATGATACATCAAAATTTTTTTTTTTTGTACGAAAATATTTAAAACTTTAAAGTAAGAGTCAGTCTTTAAATCCAAGCTAAAGGAGTAAAACTTATTATGAGCTGTCTCAACCTTTATTTCGACGTAACCAAACAGTGCTAGCGGAACCCTATTAATATGCCAAATCAATTAAAATAAAATAAAATATATACATAATACTGCTTGTCATATGATACTCGTCGACACCCACAAATATTTTTTTACGGTCGAAGAAAAACATGATGATCTATGATATGAAAAGATCACCAATATGAAAAATATACCATTTACATAAAAAAAAAAAACTTTTTTTAAATATTTATATGAGTTTCCGATTATATGATAAAATATTCTTTACGAGGTAGCATACTTCTAATTTGGTTATTTGCCTTTGGCTAAAAGTTTCTAGCCAGTTCTTCTTTACGGAGGTTTTTCCAAACTATGAGTCATGCTTTATACAATTTCAACAAAAACAAGTAACTGTCAAAATTGAGAAATAAAGTTTTAAATTTGAATAATCAAGAATCAAATATTAAGAACTAAAAAAAAAATCAAGTAAGTTTCTTCAAAACATTCAAGAATCTTTCTTGTTTTTTTTTAGTTAACGTTCGTTAAAGAGTCATTAATTAACTAACGTTTTTAACTTATAACTGTATTTTTTAACTTACTAACATGAAATTCTGTCTAACGATACTCTAAGTAATAAAACCTGCCCAGACCCAAAACTCTTTTTCATAATACCAAATCTCTGAGATGAGCTCGTTAGATCAAACTATTATTATTCACCATAAAATCTACACCTGCAAGTAACGAATACGATACTATCTCTTGATTCTCATAGACTTTCCGTTGTAATGGGTCATATACAGGGATATCGCCGCTCCATTTAGTAAATAATTGGCTATTGTACCCGGCTTAATGAAGGTAAATTAGGCAGGTTACGCCGTGTAAACGCTGATATCTTAATCAAGAGGCCGCGTCCATGTCCTTTCGGCCAATAAAACGACTTCTGTCACATATTCTCACGAAAAATTCAAATTCAAATTTAAATATTTATTTCTAAACATTGACAATGACTTGTTCTCATTGACGTCAAACAAAGCATCTACCACCAGTTCGGAAAAACATTTGTGAAGAAGAACTAGCAAGAAACTTCACGGGTATATTTTTTTCAAAAGTCCCTTTATGTCTTAACAAAATTATTTATTATTTATTTAAAAATTAATGTACACAGGTTAACAGATAATTTATAGAAACAATAAAAGATATGTAAGTACAAAGGTACAGCTTATTTCTAAAGAAATTTTTCTTCTAGTAGATTTAAGACTGGAGAGTTGCACTGTTGAGTCAAAATGCAATGATAATGTGTACTACGACTTAATATACTTAAATACTATACTATGATTGAACCAATAAATATTTATACATATCAATACATACATACATATTTATATATATATATATACCTACCATATTTATACATATATACCTACCATATTATAAATACCGTAATGGAATAAATATTATTCTCATCTGCATCTGCTAGCTCGGCAAGTCTACCTCCCCACAACTATACAAACGACGAACACCCTCAAACGGCACCCGTTCGCGAGTTAACGCAGGAATATGAACAAAAAGCTCGTTGTTTGTATCTCAGTGTTATTCAGAGTAATATTTGAATTATTACTAAGAAAATAAAAAAAAACTTAAAGGAGTTTTTGCCACAAATTTAACTAGATATTCAAGATATTTGTAATAAGCGATAACATATTAATGGTGTTCTGTCAACTTCTATGTTTTATACTTTGTTATTAAATCACTGTTTGTTATCCTATGAATAAAAAATAAAATAAATAAATAAATTTCAACACAGAGACAAAGGGCAAATCCTCAGCATTGTCCTGGAAAAACTTACTTTTACAGCAGCGCTGATTTGGTTATTCTCAGCTAAATACTCGTCATAGAGAGGCTGTAGTAAGGGTTGCTACTATTTTTTTTGAAACAATGTCTAGAATCTTATCTCACTCAACGTTGATTGTTTGCAATCTAGCTTATATTTGCCAAAGGTATATAAATAGTAATTTAGACGTATGTCTCGGCAATGTTATGCTTTTAAGTTCGTGAAATATTTAAATTTTTTCTCTTTATTTTTTTTTTTTTGGTAATACGAGTCTTTTTAATGTTAAGTTTATATTTGCCTCTGGGCAATAATACAAATGTTCTAGAAATTACAGGTATGGCCACGTGTTTAAATTGCACTTCATAACCCATATTACCGCATATTTCTTTTTTATCCCGCTGCACAACGCGACTAGAGTATATTTTACGTCTTTTAGCCACAGTACTACTCCACGTACAGATGCAGTTCAGGTGCACGTTAGTTTCAGAGTGATTTCAAAAGTAGCACCTTCGTTTTCGGATTGCTTTAGTCACTTTTAAAAGAATCAAGCTCAGAGTATACCGTTCGTAT
The DNA here is from genome assembly GCA_923062675.1 of Marasmarcha lunaedactyla. Taxonomy (NCBI): domain Eukaryota; kingdom Metazoa; phylum Arthropoda; class Insecta; order Lepidoptera; family Pterophoridae; genus Marasmarcha; species Marasmarcha lunaedactyla. The sequence continues at coordinate 5,804,965 of OV281345.1, read as the reverse complement.
ACGATAAAGATTTAATGCAAATTATTTGTGAATACGTAATAATATTTTAAAATTTTATAACGAATTTTATTCAGTTATTACAAATAACGTCCTTTATATTCCTACTCATATCCACTAACTGAAACCAGCTAAATAACAAAAACATCACTAGATATCCGAATCTAAAAAGAAACAGGAAAAAAAACATTTTTCACACTTCCTACTTGGCTCAGAAAGAAAACTAAAAGAGTTAAAAACTTAACGCCATCTTATGTCGTTATCTTGAATTATTCGTGTGTGCTTCGGCTTCACAAAGGAAATAAGGTTGGAGTGATCTTGACGGCGAGAAATATAAGATATATAAAATTTTATAACAGGACCAATTGGGTAGCTGACTAATTATTTATTTTTTAAATATTTAAATAGTTTATTAACAGTAAACATTATTGCAGTAGTAACAGTTTGGTTACAATCAAGTAACAGCGGTATATTTGAGGTGAGGCACCATAAAACGCTCCATGCAAAACGAAGTTGTGACGTCACAACGTGTAAATCATACTAAATTGCATGGGCGTTTGGGTAAAATATACAGGGTGTTCAAAAAAGTATTTTACAAAAAAATATTTCAGTTTGAGTTATTCTTCACCATGCGACAGCAAAAAAACGTTTTTTATTTGGACTTATAGTTGTTCTATAAAAAATTCTAGACATTTAGAGTTAAAACGCTCGGCCACACACCTTTGGAGAGATAACGCGCGGACCATGTGAACAGCTGAGAGGTAATTACGCAACAGGAAAAACGTAAACGTAGATAAATAGCTACCTTGTTACTTATTTGCGTAATCAGCTTCATTACATTTCCAGTCTAGTAACACTTCTAATAAGAATCGAAAAAAAAAAATGGAATTGAAGTAAGTACTTACCAGTGGTTGTCATTATCTATTGTATGTGTAATACACGACTGTCTGTTGATCGCACAGTGATTGATTGCAAGTTGGGTGAAAAAACTGTGTATGCGAGTAAGTAGGAAGGAATTATCTACGTTTACATTTTTCCTATTGTGCAACGACCTCCCAGCTGATCGCAAGGTCCGCGCGTTATCTGAATAGGTGTGTGGCCACGCGGTTTAACTCTAAATATTCAGAATTTTTTAATGGAAAGACCAAAAGTCCAAATGAAAATCAGTTTTTTGTAGTCGAATGGTGGAGACTTACTCAATCTGGAACATTTTTTTAAATACTTTTTTGAACACCCTGTATAATAGCTACGTAGGTATTGCATTTACATGAACACGTTCATAAAATAAAAGTTGTTATGTCAAATGAAACTAAGATATTTACATTAAAACAATTAACATATTAGGTCTTTACCTATGAAATTGCCGTTTTTCACGAAATAAATGAAGCGTAATTTTTTTATATATTTTTTATTTCTATTAATCAAAATAATCACCCATGCAATCAATGCATCTTTGCCAACGCATTGGTAGCTTATTGATGCCTTTCTTGAAGAAATCAGCTGGACGGGAGGCAACAAATTCTTCAAAGGCATTTTGTACTGCCTCTCGGGTATTGAATTTTTTTCCCGCCAAGAAGTTATCCAAATTCTGGAAAAAGTAGAAGTCTGTAGGCGCAAGGTCTGGTGAGTACGGCGGATGACGGAGAACTTCCAACCCCAACTCTTGTAGCTTGGAGACCGTCTGCTGTGCAGTATGAGGTCGCGCGTTGTCGTGCAGGAGCAGTGGAGCCGAACGATTGACCAAAGCTGGTTGGAGACGTGCGAGCTTCTCCATCATTGTGTTCAGTTCTTCACAGTACACATCTGCAGTAATGCTTGTCCCGTTTGGCAAGAAGCTGTGATGAATTACACCCGCGTTAGACCACCAAACAGTGACCATCACTTTTCTAGGGGTAAGTTTTCGTTTAGGGCAGTGTTTGGGTGCTGAACCAGGGTCCAACCAACTTGCTGAGCGCTTACGATTGTCAAACAGGATCCATTTCTCGTCACAAGTAACAATGCGGTTCAGAATCCCTTCATTTGTATGCCTGCTGAGCAGTGCAAGGCACGTCTCCACGCGTACTTCGCGCTGGCGGTCATTGAGTTCGTGGGGTACCCATTTGTCAAGCTTTTTTACCTTGCCAATTTGACGCAAATGGACTAATATTGTTTTGATGCTAACGTCGAAAGCTGCTGCTAATTCAGCCGTGGATTGAGTTTCATCAGCTTCCACAATTGCCTTTAATTCGTCGTTGTCGACCAAAGTTTTCGGACGACCACGGGGTTCATTTTTCAGGTCAAAATTTCCAGAACGGGAGCGGGTAAACCAATAACGGGTGGTGCGTTCGTTTGTAGTGTTCGCTCCGTAAACGTCGTTGATGTTGCGTGCCGCTTGTGCCGCTTTGCTGCCACGACGGTACTCATACTCCATAATTACTCGAATTTTTAACTTATCCATGATGACGAAAACTGTTCGAATGCGTTGAAAACAAAACACTAACTATTAAACAAATGACGATTTTAGAAAAAGAATTCCATGTTTGTCAAATAAAATTAATATGAAATTAGAATTATCAGTCAAAAAAAATAAATATTTTCATTTGAAATGGCCAGTACGGCGAAACGGCAGTTTCATAGGTAAAGACCTATTATTTTATAATTAATTATTATAGTTTTTATGCTTCTTTGTAAGTATTCAAATCGATATTAAATTTATTTATCACAACAGATTTTGGTTTTAGAGTTAGAACAGCCTATTATATAAATAAATTATAAAACTTGCATTTTCAAATTGTGTCTCAATTTAAAAATGCAAAAATCAAAAATCTAAGACATACAATTTCGTAAATGATACTGGGTCCCGACTCCCAGTTCTCGCCTCGAACGGGTGCAGCTCAGTGGCCTGTCATTACTGCAGTCCCTGCTCCCTACTGAATGCAGTCTTCGACACGAACTACGGTAATATACTAGTGCTACACACTATTCCTAAAATCCTCCTATTCCTATCTAATTACTTTTTTTTAAAGTAAATATATTTGATAGTATGTCACTTTATAAATACTGCATTCTCTTGAAAAGAAAAATGAGATTTTTTATAGTTTATTTAGTAATTGGTTTTACTTTCATTTCTTGAATCTAATCGAAAATTATGCAATGGTTTTTTTAAATTTTCAAGAAGCATCGCTTTTTAATATACTCAGTATATTTTCGAAACATAGACGGTATTAAAACAAAAAAATCTGTGCTGCCACTTTTACTTATTTGTAACTCATAACACAGAAACGTGACGCTTTAAAATATTCTGTCAATCTATACATGTTGGCACCTGCGTGGCCGCCACTTTGTAATTATAAATGAAAGTGGCTGACGTTGGCTGGGACACTCTCCATAGGAAAATATAAAATAAAAAAATTTTACACAACATAATTGATTGACCTAACATGTGTGCGTTTATAGGCAGGGCTAATTGGAAACTTAGCCACTGTATAATTCAACTTTTAACTCAATACAGTGACTTAATAGCGGTGCTGTTTAAATTTCGTGGTTTACTATTTACTATTTAAACCAAATTGATATCCTAAATAATATCAAAAATACGTAAGCGTGTTTGTTTAATTGTTTTCAAAATTATTTATTTTGCATATAACAAGTTATTAGGGCTCCAGAAAAAGAAATTTTGGATGAGAAAAAGAACACAGTTTAGATAAAGGAAAAAACGAGTAAATCCGCAAAAACCTGGAAATATATACAATTTAAACTCATTGAATTGACTTTAGACTTACTTAAAGATATACAATTTTTAATCGACCTTATGCAACCTTGTCCTTTAACACCCTTAGCTGAAATACGTTACGCTGAGTTACGTCGCCATTCATCTTCATATTCTGAAAGGTGTTATTATGGTACCTAAGATTTACACAAACTAAAGAAAAATCTTACATGTTCACTATTGATAATGAGGTTATTTATTGGGCTTCTAAGTGTAAACTAACAGTGAAATTATCAATATATATTTTAACTAAAACGATATTCCAGTTTTGAGTAGGAATTACTTTGACACTTGTCATGTGCAGACGTAAATAACTGTAAATTAATTTAGTTTCAATGAAATGGTTTATCTTATGTATAATTTTGCTATTTGATATGTATCACTTGAATTATTCTAATTATTTTCACTTGTATCTACTATTTTCTTACATGTAATCTTAACTAACACTAACTTTTACAGCTTAAAGTTATATTACTAAAATTATTTTCTATAACTGCTTGTTTTTGTCGTGTAAGCACGTCTAGGTTTGCAATCTTGCTTAAAATTGTTTACTTAATCCCATCTAAATTAATAACGACTGTAATTTGTGTTTATTCTTAGTAGTAGTTTATTATTTATCCTTATTAAATAAATAAATAAATTACAAAAAGCATACGTGGTTGATGCTCGTACTCTATACTCTATACGCTATACTCGTAGACAGATATTTTTCAAGAAAACGTCTGTAAAAGTTTGGCAGGATTGATCGCTGGGCCTTTGTCGTCAATCTTTGGGTTCAGTTTTGCATAGTGTTAGAATTGTGCTGTGAGATTTCAAAAAACTTCAGTACAAACAGAATAACTTAAAACAAAGTTTGTAAGTAAACATCGACCGTAAAAATCCGTTCAATTTATTGTAGGTGAATTATTCATGATTTTAAGTTTAAAGTTGTTTTGTATGAACATTCAACATTCAACTATACCCCCTTTCAAAAGTCAACGGTTATAATATTTTATGAAGTCGACAGATGACTGAAAACCCAAAAATGGTAGTTCTGCTTTTAAAATATTGTGTATCCATGAATTATTTAATTTATTTCATTCATTAATTAAGATACCCTTTCAGAAAATTTTTGTAAACAAATAATATAAATACCTCTAGACTTTGTTTAAAATCTGGAAATAAATTATTAAAACGCTAAAATTTGCTTCCTCAAGGAAGGACCTCAAGGAGTATACGTACAAATTTTATTGAAGTATAAAAAAAGAACTGCAAGGCGCTCATCAGTAGGTGGACATTCTCGCTCCGATCGCCACGCGGTTCGGACGTGCAAGACCCAGCTCTCCGTTGATCGGTCCCTTCCCGCCATTCCGCGGCGCTCAGTTTACTGACGTCACAGTCTAGCGTGTTGGCTCCGTGCTACGGTTTCCTAAGTCTTTCTACTCCGTCTGAGTGCTTTCGAAGTGCGTTTTTTCTTTGCGACTAAGCCTCTTAGTCTTCAAAGTGCTGTGCTAAGTTGTGTTGTGCTTGTGCTGAGTGCAGTGTTGTGCCCGGCGTAAGTAGTCTGGTTTCAGTGCAAAGGATACTTAACGGTGACAACGAATTTGTACTGAACCAGTCCTTTTTATTTTTATTTATTTCTCTTCTCTATTTTATTTATTTTTCTCCTTTTTTCATATTTATTTCTATCATATTTGTGTGTTTTCGTGTGTATCTGTCCTTTCTGTCGGTAAAGGTTGACCCTAACGCGGTCAACTCTTTACCTGCGCACCCTTTTTTAGGTTTCTAGGTAGCGGCCTTCGGCGTACTATTGTTAGTTTTAATTTATTCTCCCCAGCCCCCCTACCGCTGGTAGGGAGGTTTGCCGCTAGGGTTCGCTAGATTTTTATTTAGGAATTCTAGGCATTTGTTATTTAATTAGGTGCTAGGTTTGCTAGGGGACCTAGGCATACATTATATATTACACATTCAAGCCCTCCAATGGACCTTGTAAGCGTTCTTAGGTCGTTCGCCCAGGCGCTCGCGGCGTCCGGTTGCCCCATCCCAGATGACGTACTAACGCAGGCCTTACAGGCTACTATCGCGTCCCCGGCCCCTCAGGCCTCAACCCCGGCCCCTCAGGCCTCAATCCCGGCCCCTCAGGCCTCCGACGTCCAGACCCCTCAGGTCTTCAGCTCTCCCGCGTCTCCCGCCTCGTCCGAGATGGACTGCGAATCGGTCGCATCATCTCACGCGTCGCGTCGTAAGCGTACCGCTCCCGGGAGCGATTCCGAACCCGCGTCTGACACGTCGTCAGATGCCGTCACCTTAACCGGCTCTCCTGAGCCCGCCTTTCAACTTGTCGCCAAGCGCTCCAAAAAGCGCTCTAAGAAAGCTTCGGTATCTTCAATACCCGAGCCCTCCCCGGTGTCTTCAACACCAGCCCCCGCGCCGTTAAAATCGCCCGTAGTAACCGCGTCTCCGTCGGTCACATCGAAGCCAGCGACGCGCTGCGCTCCCGTCCCGCCGAAGCCTCAGCTCCCTCCGCCCGTATTCCTGCGTGAAAAAGCGCGCTGGACCGCGGTTTCAAACTTGTGCAAAGTGCACAAAATCAACTACTTAAAAGCCGCCAACGCTGGCGAGACAATCAAAATCCAATTAGCGACCGTCGACGACTTCCGGTCTTTCACTAGGCTACTCTCGATAAATCAAATCGCATTTCACACCTACGCCCTCCCGGAGGAGCGTAAGATCCGCGCAGTACTACGGGGCGTCCCGTTCGAACTCAGCAACGAAGACATCCTCGATGACCTTAAGTCTCAGGGTTTTCCGGTCACAGCAGTGCACAAGATGCACTCCAACCGCGGTAGGCGTTTTCCGTTAGCGCTAATAATCCTCTCCAATACTCCCAACTCGAAGGAGATTTTCAAAGAGGCTCGCACGATCTGCGGACTCTCGAACATCTCCGTCGAGCGTCCCAACCCCCGTGGTCACCCTGGACAGTGCCACCGCTGCCAGCTATATGGCCACGCAGCGGCTAACTGTTCAGCTCCCCCCAGGTGCGTTAAGTGCCTGGATCCCCACTTCACTAAGGAGTGCACTCGCACTCCCGAATCCACTTCCCCCCCTGCCTGTGTGCTGTGCGGCCAGTCCGGCCACACAGCAAACTACAGGGGTTGCCCGCGCGCTCCGCGCTCCACCGTCAAGAGGGTCGCGCCTAAACCGGCGCCGCCGCTCACCTCCGCTAACTTCCCGCCGCTGCGCAACCGGGGTCCCCCGGAAGCAAAGCCCGTTCAGCCGACGCCTACTCCGGCTCTGTCTTGGAGGCAGCGTCCGGCCGTCCCGCCTGCACCTTCCCAACCCATCCCAGCTCCCGTAGCTCCCGTAGGGCCGCGTCCCGCGTTGTCATCTTCCCCTCAGTCGTCGTTGGCTGAGGACATGAAGACCGTGTTCGACGTCATCCAAAACGTCGACATTAACGAAATTTCCGTACTCGCACGCAAACTGCGAGCCGCCCGCTCTCCTCAAGAGCGTTTATTCGCGCTAGCCGAGCATCACTCGCTCCTAAGTTCGTTGTAAATTCTTTTATTTTTGTATAAATTCGTAAATAATAAATTATAATGTCTAGACCCGCGAATCCCGCGTCCTGTCGTATCAAACCCAAGGGCTTATCCCTAATATCTTTTAACGCTCGTAGCCTGAACACAAACCTTCCCGAGATTAAACTGTTCCTTCAGAACAAAGAACCTGACCTATTCCTTCTCCAGGAGACATGGCTTACTCCAAACCGCTCCAGGGGATTCGCTATACCTAAGTACGCGTTTATTCGTAACGATAGGCCCAACTCTGACGGTTACGGCGGCACCGCTATATATTACAAAAGAGGCTTCCACTGCTGTCCTCTCCCTACCCCTCCTCTCCTCAACATGGAAGCCACTGTGTGTAGATTGGCTATGACTGGTCATCCGACCATCATCATAGCTTCAATCTACATACCTAGTGGTACCAGACCAATCCGAAGCGACTTTGAGGCCATTCTCGCCCTCGGCCATTCAGTCATTATGTTCGGAGACTTTAACTCCAAACATACTGACTGGACGTGCCTATCGACTAACACCAGCGGTATCGCTCTCCTCGACATCACTAACTCCCTTGACCTAGATGTCATATCCCCCGTCACTCCCACTCACTATCCCAACAACCCGTCCTACTCTCCTGACATCCTCGACTTTGCAATTATCAAGCGAATCAATCTTGACCTAAGGTCTATCGAACCGCTCGATGACCTAGGCTCCGACCATCGCCCCGTTTCCCTCGTGCTAGGACCGCCGAACGATAACGTCTCATCTCCTAAGACCTTTACCAATTGGGAAGGTTTTAAAAATACGTTAGTTTCAGCCTTAGAGGCTCCGAACTCTCCACTCGCGATCTCTCCCGAGCAATTAGATAGCCCGGATAAAATCGATTCATTAGTAAATTCTCTCACTGATGCTATCAACTCAGCCATCAGTGACAACGAAAAGGTTGCTAAGCAAGGCAAACCCACGCTTCCCTTAGCCGTTAGCAATCTTATTAAAGCTAAAAACGCGGCTCTCCGGAGAGCCAAGAAATATCCCACGCCCGCCTATAGAACAGCTGCGAATCAGCTTCAGCGTAAAGTTAGGTCTTGCCTCGCGGAACTCCGAGACGCTCAGATGAACGATCTCATGGCGAATATCTCTCCGTCCCACCAAGCGTACTATAGCATGGCCCGAGCCTTACGCGTAGACACCGTCTCTCACGTTCCTCCTCTCACTCGTCCCGATGGCACTACTGCTTTCGAAGTCGAAGAGAAAGCCGAATGCTTCGCCGACAGCATTGCCGCACAATGCTCGCCCAGCACGCAACCCGCGAATCCCACTCACATCAAAGCGGTGGAGGACGAAGTCCTTCGCAGAGACTCTCTCCCCATCACCGCCGACCCTGTCACAGTCTCTAATGACGAAATCTTGCTTCTCATTAGAAATCAAAAGTCCAAAAAGGCTCCGGGTGCGGATGGAATTTCCAACCACGCACTTAAGCACCTACCTCAACAGATGCTTACCTTGCTAGCTATCATTTTCAATGCCTGCTTCGACCATAGCTACTTTCCTAAAGCTTGGAAAGAAGCGACAGTCATAGGCATTCCCAAGCCGGGCAAACCTCTGAACGTCCCGGCTAATCACAGACCCATCAGCCTCCTCAAGGCAATGTCTAAACTTCTCGAGAGAGTCATACTTTCTCGAATGCGGAACCATCTGTTTCCAACGGATGGCGATCCTCTCATTATTCCCCATCAGTTCGGCTTTCGCGCTAAACACTCCTGCCCTCAGCAAGTCCACCGAATCGTCGAGTATATACTTGACGGTTTCTATCCGCGTCGTTATAAAACAGTCGCGGTTTTCTTTGACGTAGCCAAGGCTTTCGATAAAGTCTGGCACAGCGGTCTCGTTTATAAACTCTACAAGATAGGCTTACCGGATCGCCTAGTCAGGATAATAGCGTCGTTTCTCAAAGACCGTACGTTTCGATTTAAACACGAAGGCACGCTTTCTGCACCTCGTCCCATAAAGGCTGGCGTCCCTCAAGGCTCAGTCCTCGCCCCTCTGCTGTACACCGTGTACACCAACGACATTCCCATCCCGCCGAAAGGCGTCGAACTCGCCCTCTTCGCTGACGACACCGCACTCTATACCAAAGGCCACGGTGTTCGGCGCCTTGTAACCAGACTCCAAAAGGCCGTAAACGCCCTTGGTGCATGGTTTCAAGAATGGCGCATCGATGTGAACCCTGAAAAGAGTTCTGCGATGCGCTTCGACCACAAACGCCGTCGTCCCGATGGCGATCCCCACGTTCGAATGTTAGGCATTCCCATCCCCTGGAAGCGCAGTACTAAATACTTAGGCGTCACATTAGATCCGACGCTTTCTTTCAAGCCACACGTTGAAAGAGTTTCGAAACTCGCTCGTCACTATTTAGTCCGCCTAAATAGCATGTTAGGTAGAAAAAGTAAAATGTCCTTCAGAAACAAACGTACACTTTACAAGGTCTGCGTTAGACCCGTCATGACGTATGCCTCGCCAATCTTTGCCCACGCCAAACCCTCCCTCCTGTACAAACTGCAGGTAGTTCAAAACCTCTTTTGCCGCCGGGCCACAGGCGCACCGTGGTACGTGCGTAACGCGGACTTGCATAGAGATCTTGAACTGCCTACAGTACAACAATATCTCAAAACACTCTCTGAAGCGTTCTTCAAACGCTCCGAAACCCATCCCAATCCTCTAGTTCGTGATTCTGTCTCATATGCTGCTCCTGTGTTAGACTCGAAGTTCAAAGTCGCTAGGCCTAGAAATGCGCAAACGTACTCATCCACCAGACTGTCACGCGATCTCGAGGCCCTTCTGGCCGCAAATTCTAATTCTAACGTAAATTCTAATTCTAACGTAAATCCGAATTAATGCATATTTAATTTTTCAATTTTAATGTTTTCATTATTTACTTTTCATTTTTAATGTTTTTATTTTACTTTCAATTTTTGAGCACCTTCAGTGCTATGTAATCCCAGCGGGTGACCCCTTCTGGGCCCCGCTAGCGCGGCCTCTTTCTCCAATTGGCCGTCGCTCCGATGAAGGCTGAGTGGCAAAAATGCACGAGCCGACAGGGGGTTTTTAGTGGGTATGGTTCTGGTAGGCGTCGGGACGAGTCCCACATAACTTCGGAATCGCGCCGGAGTATGCGTCAGAGCATTTTTATCCTCCTGCCCTTCCCGCGGAGGGGAACAAAAAAAAAAAAAAAAAAAAAAAAAAAAAAACGCTCATCAGTATAGTAAGATAACCCACCTGCCCTTTCTAAGTATAGGAATTGTGTTGGATGTCTTAATAGAACCTTTAGAAAGTTATAACTATAAGTATTCCTACCGTACACCGATTAGTCTTGGGACTCTTCATCCCGTACGTCCCTTACAAGTCATGAAATTTGATTTATGACCGTGACATTTTATGACGTTTGTGGTATAATCTGGATGACGTTAAGGACTTTCACTGATGCCAAATGATGAAATGTATAATTCATATGTTTGTTTTATAGGTTAGCGTGCCGCATCCGCCTGCGTAAGGAATGTTGCCGTTGTGGTGCTATACCAGAGAGTATGGAAATATGCTTCTCTATTATCTATTCTGAAAAATAATTATGAAAACATGTTACAATCTCACATTTCCACCCCTAATACTGTAATAATAGCGCATGAACTAAATCTTACATAACATAGATTAACGAAAGACGCAGTACCACCAAATTACTGTATACATTAAATTTCACTCATTTTAAGATATTTCGATGTCTTTATTAGGTAATGGGTGCTTGAGATTTGGGGTTATGTGGCACTCGCTCCGAGCCTACCAGAGCCACTACCCACTAAAAAATCGCCTGAATGACTCTGGCCATCATTTGCCTCACAGCCTTCATCTGAAGCGACGACCAATCGGACGAAAAGGCCGCGCAAGCGGGGCCCTTATGGGGTCACCCGCTGGGAATTACATAGCACTGAAGGTGCTCAATGCATTGAAGGTGAATTCATGGCATTGAAGGTGCTCAAAATGAAAAAACATTAAGCTCGAACTAAGGGATTGGGGTAGAGCGGTTGAAGAACGCTTACGATAGTGTTTTGAGTTGCTGTTGCACTACAGGTAGTTCAAGATCTTTGTGCAGGTCCGCGTTACGCACGTACCAAGGTGCGTTTGTGACCCTGTAGGAGGGTTGGGCGTGGGCAAAGATTGGCGAGGCATAAGTAATGACGGGTCTTACGCAGGTTTTAAAGAGCGTACGTTTGTTTCTGAAATATATTTTACTATGTCTACTTAACATACTATGTAGGCGGCCTAAGTAAAGACGGGTGAGTTTCGTTACTCTATCGACCTCTTGTTTTAAAGAAAGGGTCTGGTCTAAGGTGACGCCTTAGTTTTTGGTACTGCGCTTCCACAGGATGGGAATACTAACAACAACATATGACTTGCACTTAGTTAAGTACGACCTGAACCAATCCAGAGCAGAGCCATCGACACCATAATTATAGAGTCGCGTCAATAATATTTTATGATCAACTTTGTCAAATGCCTTACTAAAATCCGTATATACGGCATTCACTTGTGTGCCTTTATCAATGTGATGGGCGATGGTGTTCGTAAAAGCAATTAGATTGGTGGCGGTAGATCTGCACCGCATGAATCCATTTTGTCGATCAGATAATTGAAATTTGACCAAATCAAAAACCTTGTTAAAAATAGATAAGATCGAAATAGGTCTACTGTTCCTAATATTGTTTTTTCTCCATGTTTATATATAGGAACGATTTTGGAAACTTTCCAGTATGATGGGAACAGCCCAGATCTATGAGACTCATTGTAAATAATAGTGAGTGGAGAAGACAGTTGCTTTTGCACACTGCTTTACAAAAATGGCTGGCAGACTATCGGGACCTGGAACTTTATACGATGTTGATAAAAGCGAGAGGCATTTAATAAAACCACATATACTATATATACATATACTATAAATGCCAACTGTTGATCCGAAAATATTTAAAAAACGTTTACGAGAAGTATACGAAAAAACGTTTTTCAAAGAACTTAAATAGCTTAATAATTAAGTTAAAATATAAACATCCTTTGTTGAGTAGCCTGCCGCCACCTGCGTAACAAATTGGCAACGTAGCATTTGAGTAGCATAACGCGTGCGGCGGCAGGCTCACCGGCTCGCACACCTACCAACAGAGCGGAGCGCCCGGGTTTGATGTGGATGATAATGTAAACATGTGTGTAGGTAACGTTGGAAGGTATGTTCAATGAAAATAATAAAAAAAAATAATTAATTGTAACACTTACACATTAAATCTTCAATTGTTCGAAATGTCCGCCGTTTGCAATGGTACATAAATTATAACGACGTATAATATTGTTATTTAACCGTGCAATAAGGTCACTGTTTGTTGTTAAACTTTTTAATTTATTAAACGCTTAAATAATCGGGGTTTTAAGTTCCTCTATGGTATTCACGTCTGTCGCGTAAACTTAACCTTTCACAAGCCCCAGATAGAAAAATCCATTGGAGTGAGATCCGGGGACCGTGGTGGCCATCGTACTGGTCCAAATCGACCAATCCACTGCTGTCCAAACATTTCGGTGAGTAGCTCTCTGGAAGACATCACTGAATGTGGAGGAGCTCCGTCCAATTGGTACCATAAATGCCGATAATCGGTTAAGGGTAGTTCTTCGGTATATTCAGCAACGGGACCGGATACTATCTCCAAAAATTTTGCCGCGTTAAGGGTGCCGTCAATAAAAACAGGGCCAATAATCTGGTCCCTGTGTATACCAGCCCACACATTAACAGAGAAGCGGTACTGATGCTCTGACTCCCGAATCATGCGTGGATTTTCAATACTCCAGTATCTGAGATTTTGTTGGTTCCATATGCTATTGCGTGTAAATGTGCTCTCGTCGGTTCAAATGACATTTAATAAAAAAATCGGGTCGTCAGTAACTTTGTCAAGTATCCACTGGCAGTGAGTACGCCTGACTGGCAAATCCCTTCTTAAAAGGGCTTGAACTTTTTTAAATTTGTACGGTTTGCGTTTATTCCTTTTTAAAATGTTATGCACGGTTCTATGGCAAACTCTAAACTGGCGTGCGGCTCTATGCAGACTCGATGTGGGGTTGCGGTCAAAATTACACCGCGCTTGTTGCAATGGTTTTAGGTAATTTATCAAATCAAATTTTATTTTGATATCTAGTGGGAGATGATATTTATCTACAACCGTCAATGCTTCTGTCGCTAGTTGCAAGAATATGTTAGTAGCTGATGATAATACTAAGTCTAAAATAGTGTTTTTATGATTTTCGATAATATTGAATTGTTTGAGATTATTTAAGGATAAAAATTCAGATATTAGATAGTAATAGCAATTTTGAGAATTTTGTATAACAATAGATGAACTATCTTCGCTTTTTATCCATCACTACTTTAAATTAGTTTAATTGTGAATCGAAGACATATCCTTAATGAAAATAGCCGGTGTTGTACCCGATTTTTTAACAAAAATGCGCCCAGCTAAATTTGTAGCTTTTTTCTTGCAGCCTTGGGAAGTTCTTTATTAAAGGATGACAGACGTTCAATCACATATACTGGTCTTATTTCACCTCCTATGCCTAAATGACTTGAATTAATCTTATCAGCTGGATGGGACTTGTTATACTTAATCACAGCCGCAAGAAACCCATCACGTACTATCGGACTTCGAAGTTTGACAATTATAGACTTTGGCCGAGGAGAGGATTGATTTGTTTTTGCTATTCTCCTGCACATGTCAATATCTTCTCCGCTACCTATCGTCCGCATCTTTTAGGTCAAAAGAAACGTAAAACTCGGTAATTTAGCAAGCTGATGCACCAATGAAATAAGGTTTTCAGATCTATGTTCGGGAACACATTGAACCTCTGTTGACCCAAGTCCTTATTGGTTTTAGATAGTTGGTTGACTTCTTTTTGAAGAATGGTAGTTAATTCAAATCGCTTATTAACTTCAGATTTAATGTCTTCGAATTGAGAATTGATGAAATCCATAGATCTACTAAACGTGGTCAATTCATTCTTCAAACTTGCTATTTCAGTAATTATTTCACGAAGTTCAGAAAGTTTTCTTTATTTATAGTAGTTTTCTATATTAAGGCATTCTCTCTAGTAAATGAGTCCTTAATATTTTTTAATGATTTCTCTTCCTTAGATCCTTTGTTGGTAAGCGTTCTAAGGTATATGAATCACATAAAATAGGAGAGGCACAAGATTTACCATTTCGAGTTCTCTGAGATACCCAAGTTGGTGATACCACCTTTTCAGGTTGACGTACAGGCGTGTTCGTATTGTCACCTTTTGGCCGCTTACTTGTACAACTTGGACAAATCCAGGATGAGTTGGGTTCGTTAGCTTTCTTTGGTGCCAAGTTAGCACATATCTGGTGACAAGCTTGCTTACAGCTGGTATATCTACTGTAGTTAGAGGGTTAAAAAGTTCATACGATGATCAGATGAAGCTATTGAAATTAAAAAACACCCTATATTCAATTATTGTAGATGCAATTACAGCGAACCGTGACAAGACAATTGACATAAGGGCTCATTGAAATGGCGGCTCTATATCTTTGAAGTTTGACAGATTGACAGTATATTATTTTTATAGATGTTGATGAAAAAATAAATGGCGTTGTTACGGGAATAATTGGATTTTAATATATTTTTAAATATCCCAACAAGTAACTCAATATTTGAGCTTGGTAAATACGTGTCTAATATTGACCTATAAACTAAATATAGCGGTTTTGATATGATTACAATTTATAAATATTACAGGGTACCCAGTTTGCCATTCTCTTTTACAACTACCGCACGTGATACACTTTAATTCACTGTTAAATCACATAATTACCGAGTTTTACGTAGTATAAAATTTGTTTTAATTTGTCTTAGTTTTATAATAATTCTTAAATGATGTCCTTATTCACGTAAATTTATATTTTTCAACGATATGGAATTAAATTGTCGGAGCACTCGAAACATGACCGTACGCTAAGACGGTTAAAAGTTAAAAGGCAAACATATTTTTCTGTGATCTACGCATAAAAGAATATACTTTTAGTATTGTGACAAGATGTTGCTTTTTATAATTCAACATAGAAACCGTTTGTAAGTTTTAAAAAGAATAAATATTTTAGCTATTAATAATAAAATACGATTTCAACAAACTATGTTCATGTGATATTAACATTCTTTATTTGTTGTTTTTGTAAGTCCCAGCTCTTGTGAATATCACCCATAATCGAGTTGCAAGTATTGCGAAAGCTATTAAATTAAATTGATTGGTTTCGGTTTCCCAGCAAAGCCCAACTATGGGCCGCATGGAATGAGGTATTTAGGCCGGCCTTTGCCAATTTAGTTAATTTGCTAAACATAGAAATGGACTATAAGACGTTGTTCACTTTGAGTAATAACCCTTAAAACATATTTAAACTTGTGCGCCATTATGGTTATTAAAACTGTCTTGTCGTGTCGGTTTGATAATTTAGAGATTTTAGTTCTCTTTTTTCTTTCTTGTGCCTCTCCGAACAGTGAAGGTTGGCGGTCAGATTCTCATATTTTATCCCATCTTTTGCAAGGCGCAATAGTTTCATACAGCTAGAACGCTTCCTATGTTTCAGTCCAAGTAGCTGTGGTCTATTACTGCGATCTATTCTCTGCCCCACGTTAGCTTTGTGCTTTCAAAACTAAATCCCTCGCAATCCCTCTAGCGGTGAGTTTCAACGATTCTGTTTAATTACATCTTTGATAATGAACTTCACAGTGGATTATAGTTGTTTAGTTTCACATTCGGTTAATTAATATTTTTTGTAAGATAGTTCGGTTTATTTTTTACTTAGCTAATAGTTATGTTTATGTTACTAATAGTTTTTTATTCGAAATTTTATATTTTATCGTTGAAAGGCTTCTTATTGAAATAGGCCATATCATCATCGGTTTATTATATCTTTTGTTGTAATTATTCTCCGTAAATAAGCAGCGCTACGAAAACTTAGCAAATCAGTTTAGGAAATGGTATGCGTTTGGCATATCCGGTTGCTATCACACCACATTGAATTCATCAAGCATATACGTTAAGTTCAGCACAATACACACAGTGTGGCATCCTCTGAATAATAATAATAATAATAAATCCCCAGACAAACACACCAACTGTATGGCCCCAAAGTAAGCAAAGCTTGTGCTATGGATGACCAGAATGAACATACAAACAACCTTGACCCGAGAACAAACATCTGTGTACATCACACAAATAAATGCGCGGCCAGGACTCGAACCTGGGACTTTCGGCGTATGAGACAAGGCTACTTAGCACTACACTACTCGGTCGTCATAATTAAATTAAAAAATAGGAGTAATTGTCCGCCTCATTTCCTTAAGTAGCATTTTTTTTCCATTGATATTGGAATTGTAACGACAATAAACGATTCAAAAATAAATGATATTTTATCACTGCCGTAAAAATATTTTATTTTGATTCACATCTCTACAATACCAAAAACGGGAATTTAATTTATTTTATACGCGTAATAAGTTCTGGTCGAATGTAATAGGATTTGTAGTATTCCAGAAACAATGAGACAAGGGGTTGTATTCAGGTATAATTTATGAGATAACCAGGAGCGTTAGCAAATCGGAGGCCATGAAATACCATCCTAAGTCTATTTACGACTGGGTATTGCAAGATATGCCTACATATACGAGTACAAAGGTTTACCTCGGATATTCGTAGATTAGCAGCATAGATGGTTTTCTGGGTACTTGTGATGTTGGTTGTAAGTATTATTTGACCTACAAAAATAATACAGTAGATAGTATACCAAAAAATACGGTGGCTCAAGATTGTTCTATGTAAAGATCGTAATTAATGTTAGCGTTGCGTAACGGCTTATGACAATTTTGACTAGTTATTCTGTAGTATTTTCTGTTTAGGTGAACGAATTGGTCTCTCACACATTATGCTTCACCTACAACAGAAATAGATTATATTTCTCAGGTGTGCACCCTATAGCAAGCAAATACAAGCTTCTAGCTTAGAATATTGAATTTTTTTAAATATTCTTGAATATCATCTCTTTTATTAATGTGTTACAATAAATGATGAAAAGGAGCATTTTTTCCCTTTAATATTGTTCAGTGTAACATCGTCTCAATTACTTAGTAAAACTTCCTTTTCTTTTCAATTTTTTATATTAATTTATATTAAGATATGTTTTTATATAAAGTGTGGACCAATCAGCATAGTTCAAGGTCAAAGTGAGAATTCCTAGTGTCTGGAAAACTCAGTTCATTTTTAATTTGTTTGTGCCAAGTTGCCACAGATATTACTGCACGTGCGTATACATTTAAGTCAATGTGTACCTCTTTTGCAGAAAACCGATAAAAGAATTCAAAGGAAGGAAAATTCAAAGGTATTTGGTATTTGGCACTCCTGGGTAACGGAGCCAAACCAGTTGCTATTCAGTGGCTTTCAAGCCATTTGCAACTTTAAGGGCTGTGACGGACGGAGGGATATCGTGATCCTTGATGAAATTCCATGCTCTATGAGTGAAGAATCTCATTTGTTCAACAGTCTGCAAATAAAACAGTTCTAGTAGAGATGATTCCTTATTTCCATAATAGCTTATGCAGCTTGGAATACCGGTGTTTATATAACAGCTTTCTCTCCTGGTATTATTAGAGAAAACTTGCAAATGCATTAAAAATAAATGATACTTTATCACTGCCGTTAAAATATTTTAAGAGAATTCATTCCATATGCATAAAGAGTAATCACAATAAAAGCATAAATTATAAGTATATAAAGTAATAATTCTTAAGTATAAAAAGTTTGTACTAACTTTTTAAATCAGATTTTTAATCATTCCTTTGAATTTTTAGACTATTCATGAAGTCAATTATATAGAACTATGAAGCTACGTCTGTGCAGTACGGGGGTAGCAACCAAGGGGTGCAAGGGGTGATATTGATTTCAGGATTTCACTAAGCAGTATTCGTATCAAAAACAACGTCAAAAATAAATATTAGTACTGAATGTCTTTTTTTTCTTTATCTTCATCGTAATTGCGTAAATACAACTTAAAATACAGATACAGCTTTTAAAGGTGTTATAGTTAGAGGGAGAGGAAAAAAATCCGGTGGAAAAGATTCCCTTTGTCAACGCTGTAAAATACCTGAAATAGGTGTTTAGGCATACAGATTGACAACGACATAACAGAAATATTAACAATTAACAAACAACATAAAATCAAAATAGATTTCCTTTGTTCCTGGATTACATTTAATAAGGGGAATATTTTGTTTTGTTAGTCGAACTAAATTACTTTCTACTAAGATACAATTAAGAATTGTCATGTTGTGTTATTATACCTAAGTCTGAAAAAAAGTATATAAAACAGCGGTTAGTTCATCAGTATATAATCAGGTAAGCTGTGGTTATTCGAAACATTTATCTCATTGGTATTACAAATATGAATATAATTAAAATGATCATCCTTATTTAAAAAAAAATATTCTGCTCTGATTTTCCCTACATTTTTGGTTTTAATACTAGGTACACTGTCAAGTATCGGTAATGATAATACCAAACAAAAATATATCGGAAACATAATCAGTTTTTCACGTTCCATTCGAAGATTTTACATTACAGCACAGAGTGGCTTTCACACTCTGTGCTGTAATGTAAAATCAAATATTTCCCGCCAGAAGCACAAAGAGCCCCAATGTCGGAGCATCCTTTATCTGAGCCGCGATTCGTTTATGTTATCTAAGGTAAGGAATATTTATGATGCTTAAAAAACTGGTAAGTATAGGAGCTATGGATTGACTTATATATTGCGACTTAAATATACATATTATGACGTTATACGCAAAACTATCACCTTAACTTTAATTTTTATATTAATCTTAATAAATATACTCACTTATTATTTCGTGAGCTTTATTATAAATTTGTTCTTGGTAACCAATAAAAGAGTATATATGCTGTAAAGGCCTTTTATATTTTGAGATATATTTTATCTGAAAATCAATATTTTATAAAGTTTCTTTTCTTTATTTTTATTTTTAATTTATTTATTGATCCAGTGACGTTTGTTTACATCAGTACATACATAAGACATATAAAAACAAATCATAACTTAATCTAGGTGGAACAAAAACTTAAACGTGAATACATCATGCTTGTAAAAGAAAAAAAAACAACCAATTAATAGGAGCCTGCTTTTGGTGAGTAAATTATACTGTTGACATGTTTCTGTGTTTTAAATTCAAAGAGAGAATATAAACCAGACAAGAGCTTTGTTTGCCTAAACTTGAACGAATTTTTAACTTTATTTTGAGCCAGCATACCAGCACGCTACCCACCTGACAGTAAGTGCCATCGGCACCCATGTACATCATATGTCGTTAGGGTTTCACTTAACAATACTGAATTTATACTGATTGTATCGACTAATGATGCGTGCCAGTAATTTCACTGGCTGTTTCTTCCTTGTATTATTACGGTGGACAAAATAGGAAGGACTGCACTACTGCCCCAGGCGAGACTTTAACAAAAGAATCTCTACTAACAACTTTTTATAACAGTGTGTGACGGTTGTCTATTTCGACCTCTTTTTGTCAGTAAATTTTATTTTTTTGTCGTTTCCGACGTATTTTTAAACTAGGAATTACGTAGTGTCGGAGAACGGCAATGTTTTGATTTGACAAGTCAGTCACGAAAAATTATTCATCAAAGCAACTTGAATCTATTTATTTATTATTTTTTCCGAGTTTATCATTCAAAATTATATAGTTAAGATATTTTATTATCGATAATCAAAGTTCTTTTTAAGAAACCTATTTTTTACGTTCACGAGTGTGCGTAGCCAAAATTGTTGGTAAGGATTCTCACTCATTAAAATTTATTTTATTGTTATTTTTTCTTTTCAGATCAAATTTAATTGTATTAATATTTCTGTTCTATTTTGTGTGACTATTTTTTATTTCAATTTTGTTTATATTTTTCTGTTTGTATTTACAGGCATTTTTGTATATTTTAAATTTTACCGAAAAAATAAACACAGGAGAGAATTTTGTGTTTTATTGAAACTACGCTACAAGTGTACTACAATTTGTAAATCTTTCATGTTTAAAACTGAGCGGTTGAATCCTCAATCGCACACATTGCCCATGACCATACATAGATCTTGGAAAATACGCTGCATTGCTGTTTCTGTTACTGTACGGGCCCTTTCATTAACATTTAACTGTTTCATTAACATTTAACTTTTTCATTAATATTTAACATTATTCTCAAAACTACTGAGACTAGACTTTACAAATATAAAAAGTAGTTAAAAACTGAGTATCTATATTTCCCGCGCTACTTACGTTACTTTAAAAAAAGAGTCGCTTTAAAATGTGCAGAGAAAATTCCTACGAATTTCGTCTGAGACTAAATTACAGTGATAACGTTTATTATGAACTGTCACAAACTTTATGTCTTTATTGAAACTAGTTGCTAAAGTTTAAATTTAAATATCTGACCGTACAGTGGAAACACTGATATTACCAACTTCAAAATCGATGGACTGTAGCTGGCGGTTAAAGACTTACAGTTGTAAACTCGTTCTGAAGCCATAAACCGACATCAGGCGGGAGTCGGGAGAGAATTAGGACATAAATTGTGTGACGGTAGTTGCGGCGACTTGGCTGTACTCATTAACGCACACTTGAATATACTGCGCTGGAACTAGGATAAAATTAGTTGAGATTGTGTCCAGGTTGGAAATGAGTTTTGTATTTGTAGATTTATATTTTTATACTCAAGTGAGAAAGTTTGACTTTTGATCGAAAAAAATCATAAAGATGAGATGCCAACAGAAATATATTGTGCATTTCAATAAGGCTTGCTTGTGTTGAATAAGTTGCGAAGATCTCTTGGGTATAATCCCCTCACTGACAAAATTTTACAAGGATTTGTAACAAAACATGCGTAATGTGTCTGTTTGTTCGTTGTGTTCTTCGTCCCGATGCATATCTTAAGCGTCATCGTCACTAAAGTACCTTATGGTAACGTCGCGTGACGGGTCGCTCACTTCCCTCTAATTCGGTTGAGGTGGGCGACGGTTAGATCCCACGTTAACTCGTGAACGGGTGTCGTTTGAGGGTGTTCGTCGTTTGGATACTTGGGGGGAGGAGACTTGCCGAGCTAACACATGCAGATAAGAATATTTTTTTTTATGGACATGACACTGTAAATTGGTTTTAAAAATAAAAAGTGAAGTTTCTTGCCAGTTCTTCGTCACGAAGGTTTTCCAAAATAGTGGTAGAGTCATGTTTTATTTGACGTCAATAAGAACAACTAATTGTGTAAAAATGTTGAGAAATAAATATTTGAATTTGAATTTGAAGAGATTAGGTTGTAAGCTATAAAAGATACGCAGAGTTTTGACTTTTTAAATCATGTTACATGCATTCCGACCCGCTTTACTGTTAAATCTGTTGGATCTGAGTTAAAATTATACTTACAATGTAGTTGTTTGTCTCTGTCTGTTAAGTAGAAATAGACAGTGACGGAGGGAGATTGTAACTTCATAACAGACTAACTTCGAGTAAAATTCTTAACTCTGGTCTGCGCATATCGACCTTAGTGGCTTAACAAATGTTCAAATATTTGTAAATACAAGCGAATGCAAAACACGGAAAGCACCTTTATCTCGAAAATAATAAAAATAAATTTGCACTGCTATCATATTTTAAAAAAGAAGAAATGTTCAGTCAATCACTCAATTGCTAAAGTTAAAAAACAATTTTTCTTAATTTTGAGAATAATACAGCGGTGTTATTGTTGTAAAGCAGACATGATAACTCAAAGTGCCTGTACATAAGATGTAACTAAACGTATATCTTAATTTTTCATGCTATGAAGCGATATCCGTCAGATACGCAGGTGTGATGTCATGTGCAGGTCTATAATAATTCTTTGTTTTACAATACATTTGAAAGATTTGCATGTATTAAGTTAATGAATGGGAACGTACGTAAGAAGACCATGTTGCGAACAAATGAAACGGTGAAGCCTAAAAGTCTTTCCAAGACAGTAATATTTCACCTCATTTCTTAACGAAAGCCAAATTCACATTTACGTGCCTACCAATGTTCGTATTTATTATGACATAAACATAATAATATATTTTTATTTATTTTCCTTCCACGTTCCTTTTCCATGTTTCAAAAACGAGAATTAATGTTTAAATCCGAAAACGAATAAATGGTCTTCCAGAAACAATGAGCCACGGGGTTGTATCAGGTATAATTTATGACTATGTGGAGTGGGTTTCATTGAAGGGACCCTAGCACTTTCGGAGATTATCGACATCGATGCAGGTGGGTTACATAATGAGTAAGAGTAATAAGGGTAAGTTTATATAATAACTATAAAACAAAAATGTTGAAAGAATAGGTAAGCGATGGGCCTTACCCGTTTCAAGGGTTACTTCAATGCAAATTCAATGCACGGTATTATCGGATCTTGATACATTTACAAAGTAATTACTTTCAAAATATTACATGTACTGAAATATAATATAAATATTCCACACGACTTTTTATGTTTTAACAAGTTAAATAAAGGCTATATTATTGCTTCTAATACACACAGATACTATTGTAAACACGGCGGTAAGAACCTGCTTTGAATTTATCAATCATACCATGGCACCAATCCACGCGCGCCGGCTTCTGAGTACCAGTGAGGTTGTGGGGTACCCAGCGCGAAACAATTCTCCTTAAGCAAAGAAGGCTTTGCACTTAAATTTGTTATACCAGCGCTAAACATCTTAAAAGAAAGTTTGTTTTAGAAGGCGTTTTGTTTCATCAGGTTTCAAGTTGGAATTAAAGTCGTAAAAAACGAACGAAAATCTTTCCGACGCCGATCCATTTTTCTATGACAAACAATAGTTTCTTAATGCCGGTAAAAACTTTGAGGTGGAAATTTAAATTTGGAACAAATATATTTTACTTTTAAATAATCGAATTTTCAGAATAAATTAGGTATATATTGCCAGCGTTTCGTACAAAAAACATTTTTTCGCAAAATTTTCTCAGTGGACTGGTATTATTTACTGCGGGAACAATAATATAATTGTGCTGTCTTAAACACTCGCAGGTACATTATGTTTACGGATTACCATTGAACTTGACTCAAAAATTTTGTAATTTTCTTTTAAAAATTTCGTATTAATAATGCAACCAAACCAAATTTTCAGCTGTTTAACTTACCCAGTGTATTTTCACTTAGTACAATGATTTTTACGTTTTTTTGCGTTCTAAAAATGCTGGAACATTGCAGTAGATGTCGGTACAAGTATATTAAATCGCGCTGTGTACTTTATCAATGGGATAAGTTATTTCCCAAGTTTGTGGTTTCCTCAAATTAATAGAGAAGATGATTAATACGACCATAGGAAGTCGGCGGCTGGCACCCTAGAAATGCGTGTTTGAATATATACATATATTAGTCTGTGATAAGTAGGCTGAAAAGAAGACGGCTCAATTGATCAATTGTTGTGTCAGTACGCCGATAGAGTGCGCTAATGTCAAATTAACTACTGAAGACTCTACTCTCTAAAAGGTTCTCCGTGAACGAACATAACTATGAGGCCCAGAAAAGGTTAATTTTATGCTTTCTTAGTTTTCTATAAAATTACTGAATTTACCAATAAAATAGAAAGATCGAACGAAATTACTTAATAAAATGTTTGTTATTGAAGTACATAAAGTATATTTATAAAACAAAATATTAATAGCCTTTAATGTATTGAGGCAAATAAACGCTTGATTAGTAATTATTTATTTGCACAAAGTAAATTGCAAAAATGAACCGCAGAGCAATCAGCGTCGTTCAAATGCCAAATTTTTTATTGATTTTATTTATTTGCTGTACAAATTTACGACAAACTTACTTCTTCGAGACTGCAAAGTCTCGAGCATCGTCGAAAAGTTGCTAGTCTATCGGTTTTTTACAGATTGCACTTTGGAGAGTGTGCGAATGCTCGTTTTGTGTTGATCGAACCTTCCCCCTTTCTCCACCGGTCAACCAGACGCAGACAGAAGTTTCACCTGTTTGTGGTTTGCGTGCCGATGAGCCGAACTAAACGGTTCGATAGCTCATTTTTGGTTCGTGTTGCCAAAGAGTGGAACGATTTGCCTGCATCTGTTTTTCCAGACAAATATAACCCTGGAGCTTTCAAGTGTAGAGTGAATAGGTACCTCTTAGACAGGCGTGTATGATCCTCGTCTTCATCGTCACTTTCCATCAGGTGAGATGGAAGACAAACGCCTGCTAATTATTAATAAAAAAAAAACAGTTTTAATGTAGATATACATGAATTAACTTAATGTTACACTATGATACATTGATGGACTGTAATCCCATAGTATGTAAAGACTGCATGTTTTACATATTTTTGAGTAAACTAAACATTACAAACTTTGTAAATTATTAATATTATAAATGCATTCTAATTAACAATTAAATTTTAAATAAATTGAATTATTAAAATTCTCTAGAATAATACAATAAAATGGAAATAGAATTGATAAGGTTTATATTTATTACTTATGATAATTACTTAATAATTTTATATATTTCCAAATCCCTACAGTAGAGCCATAAATGTCAGGTACACTATCCGTTTTATTTAAAAGTATGTTATACTGTCTACACATTCGTAAGATGGGATTGTGAAAAGAAACATTGTTATTACAAAATGGTACTGAAAAGGAAAATTTATGTCTTGACGATTTAGTGGGAATTTTAAACTGTATGTCTGGCAAAAGTGAAGTATTTATAAAACTGCGCAAAGTGTTGTAAAGAAAGTTTAAATCGGATATTTTCCGTCGGTTTTTCAAAGTCTTACACTTATAATAACGTAGGCGTCAATCGTAACATTTGAGCTCCTTTTTCTTTCTTTATCTCAAAGTAACCATCCTTAGAAGACGCCTTTGAATGGATTCAAGCATGTCAACGTACGTATTATACATCGGAGACCACACTACAGATGTGTACTCAAGCTGGGCCAGAATAGTTGTTTTATAAAGTAGCAGCAAACTATTGGTAGATTTAAATTCTTTGGATGTTCGACATATGAAGCCCAGTAGCTTTTCTTAGACACGGCTTTGTAATGATAATTAAAACTAAGTTTTGCATCAAATAGTACTCCAAAGTCGCGAACCATGACGGTCCTCTCAATTTTTACACCTTCAATATAATAGTCAAATGTGATCAAATTTCTTTTGCGGGTGAAAGATATGGCATAACATTTTTTTATGTTAAGACTCATATAATTTCCTTTGCACCAACTAGAAACTGTATCGAGATCTCTTTGTAATTGTATGCAGTCCCTAATCGTGTCGATACGACGAAACATTTTTAAGTCATCAGCATAGAGAAGTGATGTACTCTTCAACTTTGGAATTAAATCGTTAATATATACGATGAACATTAACGGACCTAAGTGTGAGCCTTGGGGCACACTAGATACTATTAACTTAGGCTCCGATAGGTATCCTTTAAGAGCAACCAGCTGACTACGTTGTGAAATATAAGATTTTAGCCACCGTATAAGACAACCGTGTACGCCCGCAGATTCCAGCTTGGAGAGTAATATCCTGTGATTGACTCTATCAAATGCCTTCTGGAATTCTGTGTACACCGAATCGACCTGCCCGTGATCATTAAAAGCCTTACAGACGTACTCCATCAAGTTACTGACAGTCGACTTCCCCTTAACAAATCCGTGCTGCTGTTCACAAAGTTGCGGCTTAAGATGTTGGTAAAGGTGATCATAAACCAATGACTCAAATGCTTTGCTAAAGCAGGTTAATATACTTATTGGTCTATAATTGGTACAGTCGTCAAGATCACCGGCTTTGTGTATGGGGAAAGCGCACATTTCTTCCACTCAGTTGGGAAAATACCAGAACTCAAGGACTTATTAAATATAATGTACAGTGGTACAGAAAGTGCATCAGCACATTGTTTAACAAACAGGGGTGGTATACCATCATGCCCAGCCCCCTTGTTAGGGTCTAGGGACGATAATTTTTTGTAAAAATCGTTTCTAGTAAACTGTAATAAGAACAAGGTGTAGTTGCAGTTTGAATCAGCAAAAAAGTGCGAGTTACCATCCGTATCCCTCACAAAAACCGAAGAAAAATACTTTGAGAAGAGATCCGCCATCGCCTGTCCACCCACAGCAGTTTTGTCTCCGAACCTCATAGATTCCGGTAGTGTGCTATGAAATTTTTTACTCTTAATAAAAGAAAAAAATAATTTGTTTGATACTTTTAAAGAGTTCTCTACATTATTAATATACGAGTTGTAACAAGCTTTCATCATTTTTTTCGATCTG
Organism: Marasmarcha lunaedactyla; assembly: GCA_923062675.1. Taxonomy (NCBI): domain Eukaryota; kingdom Metazoa; phylum Arthropoda; class Insecta; order Lepidoptera; family Pterophoridae; genus Marasmarcha; species Marasmarcha lunaedactyla. Next base: position 5,778,222 of record OV281345.1, on the reverse strand, counting down.
GAGCGCAGTAGCTGAAATTCGTCATAGTCTCGTGGATTTCCAAATTTTTTTAATCTTCTGTGTACTCTATTCTTTTCATTTATGCACGCCTTCAGAGGTTCAGAAAACCATACTGTATAATTAGACGGACCAATTTTTTTTAAAGGGTGTATTATTATTTTTTACTTGATTCAAGTTATCATAAAAACATTGTACGTCCAAGTTCACAACACTGTTATTTAGAATTTGGTCCCATCTTATATGATTGAGCTGTTCGGAGCATCTGGCAAAATCACACCTACGAAAGTTTGGTTTGGTTCTTCGGCTTTACTGCTGTAATCGATAGCTGGGTGGTGACGATCGGGTGTACACAGAGGTGGACCCTCAGACAATCTCGGATGTGTTAGGTCAGTCATAAACAAGTCGAGAATTTTACCATTTGAGTTTGGAACATGATTAAATTGGTAAAGACCACCCAACTCCAGCAAATCGTGCAGTAAGACCGATTTGGCGTCATAAGCTCGGGTAGGAAGCATGCGGGGAGGACAAGATTCATCGAGTGACCATGTTAAACCGGGTAAGTAAAAATCACCAACAATGATAAATTTAGAATGTTGGTCAACATGATTTAATAGTGTATTGAAGCAATGGTTATAAAATTCATTGCAATCTGTATCAGAAAGATAAGGTCGCGTGCAACTCCTTACATTCCTTTGAGAGGTGTTCACTCACGAAGATCGGGTATTTGTTACCAGGAACGATTTGGGCGGAATTCAATAGATCATTTGAGTTATTTTTATTGAATCTCTTAACGCTAGATAAAATGGTGTCTCGATGGCGTTCAGACGGAAGCGTTACTAGTACATTGCGCGGTCTTGAGGAGGAGGGATTTAACTTCGCGACACGGCGACACGAGCGTATATCACTGTCCGCTATCGGGTATTTGATGACCGGATTCTCGCTCCGATCGCCACGCGGTGCGGACGTGCAAGACCCAGCTCTCCGTTGATCGGTCCCTTCCCGCCATTCCGCGGCGCTCAGTTTACTGACGTCACAGTCTAGCGTGTTGGCTCCGTGCTACGGTTTCCTAAGTCTTTCTACTCCGTCTGAGTGCTTTCGAAGTGCGATTTTTCTTTGCGACTAAGCCTCTTAGTCTTCAAAGTGCTGTGCTAAGTTGTGTTGTGCTTGTGCTGAGTGCAGTGTTGTGCCCGGCGTAAGTAGTCTGGTTTCAGTGCAAAGGATACTTAACGGTGACAACGAATTTGTACTGAACCAGTCCTTTTTATTTTTATTTATTTCTCTTCTCTATTTTATTTATTTTTCTCCTATTTTCATATTTATTTTTATCATATTTGTGTGTTTTCGTGTGTATCTGTCCTTTCTGTCGGTAAAGGTTGACCCTAACGCGGTCAACTCTTTACCTGCGCACCCCTTTTTAGGTTTCTAGGTAGCGGCCTTCGGCGTACTATTGTTAGTTTTAATTTATTCTCCCCAGCCCCCCTACCGCTGGTAAGGAGGTTTGCCGCTAGGGTTCGCTAGATTTTTATTTAGGAATTCTAGGCATTTGTTATATAAATAGGCGCTAGGTTTGCTAGGGAACCTAGGCATACATTATATATTTATATATTTCATATTATCCCAAGCCCTCCAATGGACCTTGTTAACGCTCTTAGGTCATTCGCCCAGGTGCTCGCCGCGTCCGGCGTCAGCATACCCGATGACATACTAACGCAGGCCTTACAGGCATCTATCGCGTCCCCGGCCCCTCAGGCCTCAACCCCGGCCCCTCAGGCCTCCAACGTCGAGACCCCTCAGGTCTTAAGCTCTCCCGCGTCTCCCGCCTCGTCCGAGATGGACTGCGAATCGGTCGCATCCTCTCACGCGTCGCGTCGTAAGCGTACCGCTCCCGGGAGCGACTCCGAACCCGCTTCTGATACGTCGTCAGATGCCGTCACCTTAACCGGCTCTCCTGAGCCCGCGTTTCAACTCGTCGCCAAGCGCTCCAAGAAGCGCTCTAAGAAAGCTTCGGTATCTTCAATACCCGAGCCCTCCCCGGTGTCTTCAACACCAGCCCCCGCGCCGTTAAAATCGCTCGTAGTAACCGCGTCTCCGTCGGTCACATCGAAGCCAGCGACGCGCTGCGCTCCCGTCCCGCCGAAGCCTCAGCTCCCTCCGCCCGTCTTCCTGCGTGAAAAAGCGCCCTGGACCGCGGTTTCAAACTTGTGCAAAGTGCACAAAATTAATTATTTAAAAGCCGCCAACGCTGGCGATACAATCAAGATTCAAATAGCGACCGTCGACGACTTCCGCGCGTTTACCAGGTTACTCGGATTAAACCAAATCGCGTATCACACCTACGCCCTCCCGGAGGAGCGTAAGATCCGCGCAGTACTACGGGGCGTCCCGTTCGAACTTAGCAACGAAGACATCCTCGATGACCTTAAGTCTCAGGGTTTCCCGGTCACAGCAGTGCACAAGATGCACTCCAACCGCGGTAGGCGTTTTCCCTTAGCGTTGGTAATCCTGTCGAATACTCTCAACTCGAGGGAGATCTTTAGAGAGGCTCGCACAATTTGCGGACTCTCAAATATCTCCGTCGAGCGTCCCAACCCCCGTGGTCACCCTGGGCAGTGCCACCGCTGCCAGCTCTATGGCCACGCAGCGGCTAACTGTTCAGCTCCCCCCAGGTGCGTAAAGTGCCTGGATCCTCACTTCACTAAGGAGTGCACTCGCACTCCCGAATCCACTTCCCCCCCTGCCTGTGTGCTGTGCGGCCAGTCCGGCCACACAGCTAACTACAGGGGTTGCCCGCGCGCTCCGCGCTCCACAACCAAGAGGGTCGCGCCTAAACCGGCGCCGCCGCTCACTCCTGCCAACTTCCCGCCGCTGCGCAACCGGGGTCCCCCGGAAGCAAAGCCCGTTCAGCCGACACCTACTCCGGCTCTGTCTTGGAGGCAGCGTCCGGCCGTTCCGCCTGCACCTTCCCGACCTATCCCAGCTCCCGTAGCTCCCGTAGGGCCGCGTCCTTCTCCGTCTTCCGCACCTCAGTCGTCGTTGGCTGAGGACATGAAGACCGTATTCGACGTTATTCAAAACGTCGATATTAACGAAATTTCCGTGCTCGCACGCAAACTGCGAGCCGCCCGCTCTCCTCAAGAGCGTTTATTTGCTTTAGCCGAGCATCACTCGCTCCTAAGTTCGTTGTAAATTCTTTATAATTTATAAATTCGTAAATAATAAATTATAATGTCTAGACCCGCGAATCCCGCGTCCAGTCGTATTAAACCCAAGGGCTTATCCCTAGTATCTTTTAACGCTCGTAGCCTTAATACCAACCTTCCCGAGATTAAACTGTTCCTTCAGAACAAAGAACCTGACTTATTCCTTCTCCAGGAGACATGGCTTACTCCAAACCGCTCCAGGGGATTCGCTATACCTATGTACGCGTTTATTCGTAACGATAGGCCCAACTCTGACGGTTTCGGCGGCACCGCTATATATTACAAAAGAGGCTTCCACTGCTGTCCTCTCCCTACCCCTCCTCTCCTCAACATGGAAGCCACTGTGTGTAGATTGGCTATGACTGGTCATCCGACCATCATCATAGCTTCAATCTACATACCTAGTGGTACCAGACCAATCCGCAGCGACTTTGAGGCCATTCTCGCCCTCGGCCATTCAGTCATTATGTTCGGAGACTTTAACTCCAAACATACTGACTGGACGTGCCTATCGACTAACACCAGCGGTATCGCTCTCCTCGACATCACTAACTCCCTTGACCTAGATGTCATATCCCCCGTCACTCCCACTCACTATCCCAACAACCCGTCCTACTCTCCTGACATCCTCGACTTTGCAATTATCAAGCGAATCAATCTTGACCTAAGGTCTATCGAACCGCTCGATGACCTAGGCTCCGACCATCGCCCCGTTTCCCTCGTGCTAGGACCGCCGAACGATAACGTCTCATCTCCTAAGACCTTTACCAATTGGAAAGGTTTTAAAAATACGTTAGTTTCAGCCTTAGAGGCTCCGAACTCTCCACTCGCGATCTCTCCCGAGCAATTAGATAGCCCGGATAAAATCGATTCATTAGTAAATTCTCTCACTGATGCTATCAACTCAGCCATCAGTGACAACGAAAAGGTTGCTAAGCAAGGCAAACCCACGCTTCCCTTAGCCGTTAGCAATCTTATTAAAGCTAAAAACGCGGCTCTCCGGAGAGCCAAGAAATATCCCACGCCCGCCTATAGAACAGCTGCGAATCAGCTTCAACGTAAAGTTAGGTCTTGCCTCGCGGAACTCCGAGACGCTCAGATGAACGATCTCATGGCGAATATCTCTCCGTCCCACCAAAAGTACTATAGCATGGCCCGAGCCTTACGCGTAGACACCGTCTCTCACGTTCCTCCTCTCACTCGTCCCGATGGCACTACTGCCTTCGAAGTCGAAGAGAAAGCCGAATGCTTCGCCGACAGCATTGCCGCACAATGCTCGCCCAGCACGCAACCTGCGAATCCCACTCACATCAAAGCGGTGGAGGACGAAGTCCTTCGCAGAGACTCTCTCCCCATCACCGCCGACCCCGTCACAGTCTCTAATGACGAAATCTTGCTTCTCATTAGAAATCAAAAGTCCAAAAAGGCTCCGGGTGCGGATGGAATTTCCAACCACGCACTTAAGCACCTACCGCAACAGATGCTTACCTTGTTAGCTATCATTTTCAATGCCTGCTTCGACCATAGCTACTTTCCTATAGCTTGGAAAGAAGCGACAGTCATAGGCATTCCCAAGCCGGGCAAACCTCTGAACGTCCCGGCTAATCACAGACCCATCAGCCTCCTCAAGGCAATGTCTAAACTTCTCGAGAGAGTCATACTTTCTCGAATGCGGAACCATCTGTTTCCAACGGATGGCGATCCTCTCATTATTCCCCATCAGTTCGGCTTTCGCGCTAAACACTCCTGCCCTCAGCAAGTCCACCGAATCGTCGAGTATATACTTGACGGTTTCTATCCGCGTCGTTATAAAACAGTCGCGGTTTTCTTTGACGTAGCCAAGGCTTTCGATAAAGTCTGGCACAGCGGTCTCGTTTATAAACTCTACAAGATAGGCTTACCGGATCGCCTAGTCAGGATAATAGCGTCGTTTCTCAAAGACCGTACGTTTCGATTTAAACACGAAGGCACGCTTTCTGCACCTCGTCCCATAAAGGCTGGAGTCCCTCAAGGCTCAGTCCTCGCCCCTCTGCTCTACACCGTGTACACCAACGACATTCCCATCCCGCCGAAGGGCGTCGAACTCGCCCTCTTCGCTGACGACACCGCACTCTATACCAAAGGCCACGGTGTTCGGCGCCTTGTAACCAGACTCCAAAAGGCCGTAAACGCCCTTGGTGCATGGTTTCAAGAATGGCGCATCGATGTGAACCCTGAAAAGAGTTCTGCGATGCGCTTCGACCACAAACGCCGTCGTCCCGATGGCGATCCCCACGTTCGAATGTTAGGCATTCCCATCCCCTGGAAGCGCAGTACTAAATACTTAGGCGTCACATTAGATCCGACGCTTTCTTTCAAGCCACACGTTGAAAGAGTTTCGAAACTCGCTCGTCACTATTTAGTCCGCCTAAATAGCATGTTAGGTAGAAAAAGTAAAATGTCCTTCAGAAACAAACGTACACTTTACAAGGTCTGCGTTAGACCCGTCATGACGTATGCCTCGCCAATCTTTGCCCACGCCAAACCCTCCCTCCTGCACAAACTGCAGGTAGTTCAAAACCTCTTTTGCCGCCGGGCCACAGGCGCACCGTGGTACGTGCGTAACGCGGACTTGCATAGAGATCTTGAACTGCCTACAGTACAACAATATCTCAAAACACTCTCTGAAGCGTTCTTCAAACGCTCCGAAACCCATCCCAATCCTCTAGTTCGTGATTCTGTCTCATATGCTGCTCCTGTGTTAGACTCGAAGTTCAAAGTCGCTAGGCCTAGAAATGCGCAAACGTACTCATCCACCAGACTGTCACGCGATCTCGAGGCCCTTCTGGCCGCAAATTCTAATTCTAACGTAAATTCTAATTCTAACGTAAATCCGAATTAATGCATATTTAATTTTTCAATTTTTAATGTTTTCATTATTTACTTTTCATTTTTAATGTTTTTATTTTACTTTTAATTTTTGAGCACCTTCAGTGCTATGTAATCCCAGCGGGTGACCCCTTCTGGGCCCCGCTAGCGCGGCCTCTTTCTCCAATTGGCCGTCGCTCCGATGAAGGCTGAGTGGCAAAAATGCACGAGCCGACAGGGGGTTTTTAGTGGGTATGGTCCTGGTAGGCGTCGGGACGAGTCCCACATAACTTTGGAATCGCGCCAGAGTATGCGTCAGGGCATTTTTATCCTCCTGCCCTTCCCGCGGAGGGGAACAAAAAAAAAAAAAAAAAAAAGTATTTGATGAGTTCACATAATTTTTTGGACATACCACACAAATCCTCATTGCGACGTTCCGGAAAGCACTGTAATTCAATGTTACAACTTCTAGATATTTTTTCAGTTTGATTGATCCGTTGTTCAATTTCAACAAAAGATAGCTGTAGCCGGGCATTTTCAGACTCAAGATTGCTGATTTTTTCACATGCCGCCACGAGCTTTTTCTTAGTATCGCTTTGTTCGTCGCTTAAAAAGTCGGTAGTTTTTGTAAAATCTTGCTTTAATGTGTTAGCTTATGAATTCATTTCAGATTTAATTTTTTGTTGTATTTCCAAGGAAAGTGTAGCTCTGATACTGTCTAATTTCGAGTCTATAAATTTACTGAATCGTTTCATGGTAATGGTATCGTCATTATCCGTAACACATTCGAATCCAGAATTATCACACACGTCAGACACTACAGCGTTATAAATAATTAACTCATCGCGAGACATGTCCGTGGAGTGGGGAGCAGCGGCAGACAACGCGGAGCTCGAACCCGCGACCCCCGCGGTATTGTGTATCCTAAACGGCGAGCCTACAGGGGTGTCGTCATTCCTCGTTCGGCGAGTAACGTTACCGCATGAGTCACAGTCCTATGAGCAGAGTAACTGTTTGATATTTGTTTTAAAAAAGGATTCAGTATAATTTAGACATTGATAATGATAACACCCTATACAAGCGATATATTTCAATAGATCTTTTTTGTGAATTGGTTTCTTACACGCCAAGCAGTTCATCTTAGTTGGGAACTTCCAAAATACAGCGCGAACTATTCAATTATTCATAAACTCACGCACGATGACGTAGACGCCGGGTGAATTAACGGCCTCGACAAGTCAGCGGTAGCTCCGTCGCACTGAAGGATAGTATTTATTTGATTATGGTCTTCCAAAGGTAATTAACTATTTCAATTGATTATTTACACCACAGTACAACTTGAAGCAAATGATAATTACATTCACTTAGCTTGAAAACACAGCTTCACCTTTATATAATTTAACACAAGTTTAAACACGAAATCACAGTGGTTTGAGAATTAATTCGGGAGTTAAATGATAACGCTGTTTACTCAACGAGCGTGCTGATGAGAGTTATCGTAATCTCATAAAATGAAAGATTCAATTCGTTTTTTTTTCTTTTTGAACTAGCGCCAGGTTATAATGTAACCTACATTAGGTATTTACTCTACATGCGAATAAATTTACATCAATGTATGCTTTTTTTGCAAAAAATCGATGAAATGACTCAAAGGAAAGGATATCTCGCACTACGCAGTCCTGGTTTACGGAGTGGAACCAGATGCTATTCATTGCCCTTTAACCCATTTGCAACTTTCATGGTAGATACATAAGGTCGAATTGCGTAATCTTTGAACTCCGAGCCCTATGTATTTATTTACTTACTTGTTCTGATTACATATTACATAAAATTGTTCATAGAATGAAATTAGTAAAGTATAGAAATACAAAAAACAGACAGTCTGCACATGAAACGATCCTAGTGCAGGTGGAACCTAATATCTGCAATAACTTTTGCAGCTTGATCTATCAGTACCTAAACAAAACACAACTGTACTGATATTAGTACAGAAAGCTGTAGCTAATAGAAAAAACCTTTTTGTTATTAGTTTTAAACTACTTTTACTATAGGACATTAAATATTCGTTTTCTCAAGCCGATCAAAAAATATCTGAAAGCGGGTGAAACACCGGTACTTAAAGCGCTTCAGAAGCTGTTCAATGGCGTCTTGCTCGAAGGCCCGAAGCATAGCACAGGAGCGTGGTGGTACTCTTTTTCAAGAAGGGCGATAAAACCCTCTTGAAAAATTATGGGCCCATCTCGCTCCTGAGCTATGTTTATAAGCTGTTCTCAAAAGTCATCACAAATCGTCTCGAACGCAGGCTCGATGACTTCCAACCACCTGAACAAGCTGGTTTCCGCCGAGGCTTCAGTCCATAGACCACATACACACGTTGCGGCAGATTATACAGAAGACCGAGGAGTATAATCTGCCACTATGTTTAGCGTTCGTGGACTATGAGAAGGCCTTCGATTCGATTGAAACCTGGGCGGGGCTACAATCTCTCCAACGGTGCCGAATAGACCATCGGTACATCGAAGTGTTGAAGTGTTTGTACAAAAACGCAACTTTGTCGGTCCGAGTACAGGAGCAGTGCACGGGGGCGATTCCATTGCAGAGAGGTGTTAGACAAGGAGACGTAATACCACTGCAATTCACCACTGCTTTGGAACACGCTTTCAAGCTCCTGGAATGGAAAGGATTCGGCATCAACATCAGTGGCGAGTACATCATTCACCTCCGATTTGCCGACGATGTTTGTGATCATGGCAAAATCGCTGGAAGATCTCGGCAAAATGCTCGATGGCCTCAACAGAGTTTCCCAACAGGTAGGTCTCAAAATAAATATGGATAAGACGAAAATTATGTCAAATATCCATGTTGGGGCTACCCCATTGCTAGTTGGGAACTCTGCTCTCGAAGTTGTAGACGAGTACATTCACCTAGGACAAGCTGTCCGATCAGGTAGGTCCAACTTCGAGAGAGAGGTCCATCGACCAATCCAGCTCGGCTGGGCAGCGTTCGGGAAACTACGTAATATCTTCTCGTCCAAAATACCTCAGTGCCTCAAGACGAAAGTCTACAACTAGTGTGTGTTACCCGTGATGACTTACGACTCAGAACGTGGTCTCTTACCATGGGCTTCATAAAAAAGCTCAGGGTCACCCAGTATGCTATGGAGAGGGCTATGCTTGTATTTCGCTACGAGATCGAATCAAAAATGAGGAGATCCGTAGATGAACTAAAGTTACCGACATAGCCCAAAGGATTAGTAAGCTGAAGTGGCAGTGAGCGGGGCACGTGGCGCGTCGAACTGACGGCCGATGGGGCCGAAAAGTTCAGGACTGGAGACAACGTATCGGAAAACGCAGTGCGGGATGGCCTCCGTCTTGATGGACGGACGACATAATAAAGGTCGCAGAAAGTCATTGGATGCAGAGCGCGTGCAACCGGTCACTCTGGAAGTCTTTGGGGAAGGCCTAAGTTCAGCAGTGTACGTCCTGTGGCTGATATGATGATCAAAAAATATCTACAGTGACGTTGATTTGAACAGTTCGGGTTCTATATTATAATCCAAATAGTATTTAAAGTTCATAAGTGCCATTGTTATTGTTGTGCAGTGGACGCACCATTTGTAATCTTTTAAACCTTTTGTTTTTACCCAGATTACTTTTCCTCACTGAAGCGTTGTAGTCGTCGTATTTCTGTCAAACGATTTATAGAATATTTTGGCGCTTCCGAGCAATTATCACAAACTAATTCCACAAACTGATCCGACACCCTGACTAGCGCGCCAGCTGTGGAGGGGTCAGTTGAGCAATAATTGTGACATCATTTTGTAGAACGGCTCAAATAGTCAAAATATAATACGAATAAAACAAATCGTTACGTTTTTAATAATTAAATCAATCCTAATTCTTGAAAACTATGAGGCTCATGTCTTTTTGCATAATAGTAATAAAGTTTAGTTAACGTATAGATAACGCTTATCGTCCAAGCAACCCAACGCGACGATTCTGCCAGCCTTTTGGCCACTTTGCACTATGTATATAAATAGTAGCTGAAAAGCGAAAGCATGTAGCATACCAAGCCTGGGCTAGCGCTCGCAGAAGCAAAGCTATTGATCTCCCAGCTAAAAAGCAGGCGTACAATGCTGCTGCCAAGTCCTGCAAAAAGGTAATCAGAAGCGCTCGTTTCGACCACATTGGCCGTATCGGGGACAAGTTAGCATCCTATCCCACGGGGAGTAAAGCTTTCTGGTCCCTTGCCAAGTCGGTTGAGATGAACTCATGTCGCCCATCACTGCCACCACTGCAAAGGCCTGACGGGTCTTTGGCCCACAGCGCAAAAGAGAAGGCAGACTTGTTCGCAAGTCTCTTCGCGGAATGTTCACGTCTAGATTCCAAAGGTAAAAGCCCACCCACGTTACCCTCCATTCGGCCCCAAGATGGAGGCCGTCCAAATTCACCAGAAACAGGTACTCAAATGCTTACAAAATCTAGACGTGAGTAAAACCAGTGGTCCGGATGGCATTTCCGCAGTGGTTTTAAAGCACTGTGCAGCCGAGTTGTCTCCTGTTTTGACACGCCTATATCGATTCTCTCTAAGGACTGGAAAAGTTCCAAAATCATGGAAGCCCTTTTGAGCAAGCTTTCTGCGTATGGCATACCATCTGGACTCTGCGACTGGATTTCTGATTTCCTGAGAGAGTCGATGATCGAACGGGTTGATTTGACACTATGTAGGGTTTCCGATTGGGGTAAAGCCAACCTTGTCAAGTTCAACCCTTCCAAAACCCAGGCGTGTCTCTTCTCCGGTAAAAAGAGTACATTCAACTTGACGCCCACTTTCCAAAATGTATCTGTACCGATCACAAACCAAATAGGGCTTCTAGGCATGACCATCACGTTGAAACTTAATTTCGGTCGACAGATTGAAACCATGGCACAGTCAGCTTCCAAAAAATTGGGAGTCATCGCAAAGGTCCGGCGGTACTTCAACTCCGAACAGCTGCTCAACCTGTACACAGCCCAGGTTCGATCTTGTATGGAGTACTGCATCCATCTTTGGCATGATTCCGCAAAATACCATCTTGAAGCGTTGGATTCTGTCGACTGAAGGGCCCGTAGACTTATAAGTGACGACAAACTTACTTCTTCGAGACTGCACAATCTCGAACATCGTCGAAAAGTTGCTAGTCTATCGGTTTTTTACAGATTGCACTTTGGAGAGTGTGCGAATGATCTTTTTCTGTTGATCGAACCTTCCCCCTTTCTCCACCGGTCAACCAGACGCAGACAAAAGTTTCACCCGTTTGTGGTTTGCGTGCCGATGAGCCGAACTAAACGGTTCGATAGCTCATTTTTGGTTCGTGTTGCCAAAGAGTGGAACGATTTGCCTGCATCTGTTTTTCCAGACAAATATAACCCTGGAGCTTTCAAGTGTAGAGTGAATAGGTACCTCTTAGACAGGCGTGTATGATCCTCGTCTTCATCGTCACTTTCCATCAGGTGCTAATTATGCTAATTATTAATAAAAAAAAAAAAGTTATTTTGGCACTATATTATATCTTAAAAAAAATTCTGGGTTTTCTTTTTCTTATTGTTACTTTGTCAATTTACCTGTTTGTAAATAAAGCGTAGTAAGTTATAAAAAAACCAATAAACAAATACTTCAGTCTTGTTGTCTTCGTTATCAATTGCCCATTAAGTCAGATATCAAGAAAGATACGTAAAGTCACGAGTAAAAACTAGTTCCGAATAAGTGACAGTATATTTAAAGATAAATTCGAGTAGCGTGAAATTGAAGTCTGGGACGTTGCCAAACGCGGCTTGAAGCAAGCACTATAATGTAATTATACCGCCCTCGTAGTACATGTACCGTGGGAATGGTATTTTACTAGTATTTATTTATTATTTTGACCAGGTTCTAGTCCTGGGCGGGGCATACATTTGTGTGATGAACACAGATGATTGTTCTCGGGTCATGGTTGCCTGTATTTATATATTTTTTTCAAATCATTGATAACGTCGTTGTAGAGGTAGAAAGTGCGTTCTCTCGCATTTCGTTCAGGTGTATAAAGACAAGTCCAACCTATAAAATAGGAATTTTATAAATTTTTGCTGCACATTTTCTATCCTCAGTTGGTAGATATGACAATGCGGATTCCATAGCTGCAAAGCGTATTCCAACGTAACCTTAACGAATTAAATACTTATTTTTTGTATTTAGTGTGCAATGCAATATACTCAAAGTTTAAGCGTTGATAAAATCCTGCCATGTGCCTTTCAGATAATCCAACGCTTTGGCCGTTATTTATCAAATAATAGTTTAGCGTCTTGTGTTACACCTAGACGGCATGTGTAATTCGTTTTTTTAGAATCATATTACCAATTTAATAATCATAAAATGTTAAATATTAGACATCCTCGTAAACGTCCATGCAGAGCACTTTAAGCCTAAGAGATCAATTTTGTTTATCACCAAAGCATAAAAGATTAGAAAGACGGAGAAAAATTGAAATATAGAAGAAGAATGAAAAAGAAAACGACTAGTAAAACATTTTTGTGATTCTTGAGATGAGAATCTAAAGAGATACGTCGTTATTGACAGTGACTGCTACAGCGTAGCACCTACACCTACGTCACCATACTGCGCCTGCAATCCCACCTACTGCTCAAGTGTAAAACTTGGACAGTAGGTGCTTACGACATATTCTATCGAAGGCCATACTGTAGACTGTGTAGACCATATCTACCTGTTTATCATAGAGTGAAACCGAAGGTCATTGAATAATACAAAATTTGGATCGTTAGACCGGTCCTCCAGAAACCCATGCTGAAAATCACAAAACCATTGTTTAATACCAGTGTAGACCTAGGTGGGAACGACTTTCTCCAAAGCTGTGGAAGAATACAATGCTTTGAGATGGGCCTTTAATTTGTATTGCCGGTTTTAGGGCCTTTCTTTTGAACCGGCGCAATTTATGCAGATTTTCAAATCTCGGGCATGATGTCAATATTGTGGTGTCAAAGATATTTCTGTTTTGGATTGAATGTAGATTATACCAGTATTTTGATTAATACTTTATAACATTATTTTAACAGTTCAGGAGTTTAAAGCCAATTCCATAATAAAAGTTAAAACCTTTGAATAAACATTACACAATAAAAAAACTATTAAGATTTAAATGTGACAACCATATAAATTATTACAAGAAGAGCAAAGAATATCCAAAAATATAAAGTTAGGCGGCGTGACACGGGCTTGATTCAGAAAATTTTAAAGTTCAAACGTTTGTATCCTTTCCACAGATATTTAAAAAAATTCAGATTTTTTGTGCGATTCAAATATAATGTAGACAGATCTAATAAACGTACGAGTGCGATTGGTACCCTCGAGCTAGTTTGAAGTGTAACACCATTTATTTGAACATAGACTTTTGTTTTCGGGTCATGGTTGTTTATATATCTGTATGCCTATTCTCGGTTCCTCCCCAGTTCACTGCATCCACAACACAATTTTGCTTACTTTGGGGCCATACGGTTGGTGTCTGGAGATTTATGGATATTTATGACAATCACAAAAAAATTATAAGGAGTTTAAAAATAAAACATTGTACTACATAAACAAAAACCTGAAATTAAATGATATTCAAATCCAACTATAACTGTCATGATATTCTCGGACGTAGACGTTGGTCCTAAACTTATGAAACGGTTTTTATTGAAAATGGAAAATCTTAAACGACACCAACCACTCTCGTCAGTTCACAAATTGATTCCTGGGACTGTACTTATCTTTAATAGATGTCAAACTTATTGTATCTATATTCGTGATTTTAAAAATTAAATAAATAATGTCAGCGTATCCAAGATTTTTTTTAATACAGTGGTGTTTTATAAAGTAAGGAAGGATTGATTTTTCTTAGTGCTGAATTGTTAGATTTTTTTGCTGCAGAGTAAACAATATTGTCTTGTTTAACGGAATTGAGTTTATGAGAGAAGAACATCATAGCACCTCGCATAAATAGTTTATATTTCCGGTTGCCATTTGTGTGATTTGTAACTTCAAAAAGATTATTCGAAACTGCTTAAAATAATAAACCAATATAACACGAATATGTAACACGCCCACCTACTTCATATCATTTACAGTATTTTTGCAAAGTTAATTGGTACAGAAATGAAACTCAGATACATTAATCAAAATGTATTAAAACAAAAATTTTAAAGTTAACTTACTCTACGCTTAATGATTGCACAGCACCTAAACTTCTTCACAAGCCTTTAATTCACTGAACTCGTCAAATCCAAATTCTGCGAGGGCTTCCTCGACCTCCCGTCTGTAGGGTTTCTTGGGAACCTTGGTGAATACCACGACGTAGCCCGTGTCACAGTCTCTCATGAGGAGCAGGTTCTTGTACGCGAACCACTGGTTTGTCGTCTTTTCGTTGAGGAAGTAGGATTTTCTTGTGTCTGAAATGTTTGAGAAGGTATTATTTAGGCTATGATTGTAGTTTAATTAATTATAATAGAAATTAATCGAGCCTTCGATTAGAAAAAGTAAGAGCTACAATGCAAGGTATTCAAAAACGCATCATTATCATATCATTATCATATATTTATTTAAGCCATTCATGAAAAAACTCTTAAAAATAATTTATTTACATGCTTAAGTGTTGGCCGAACCGGAACTAAGCGCCAGCTATTTCTCCATGGACTCGTGTATACATTAACAATTACCCTCAAAATGTTGTTAGCACATATCTTAGGCGCATGTTTGCAATTTGTTCAAGGAAACAACATCATATTTTTATTCGATTGATTACAAATTATGCAATTTATTATGTTAGTTTGAATGAAAAAATTACCTCTGTCGTGTAGTATAAATGCTGAAGTAATTTTAAATTATTCACCATACAAATATTTTGAAATGTTGAAAGTTCATCGGCGTTATATAAAATTAACTACAGTTAAACAATACATTAATTTTTTAACTATTAATTTATGTTCACACAGGGAAGTACAAATTACCTACAAACTAATAAAGTACACAGACCTGTGGCTGTAGAAAGTTGTGTAGGGCACAGTTAGTATGCTACATAGAATCTGTAAACTACATTCGATTACACATATAACGACATTACATAAAAAAAATATATAAATTAATATAAATATTGGAGACAGCGATACATTTTTTAACACTTTGTTTAAATATTTCAGATGATTGTAATTCGCAGATTTCAAACGGTACTGAATTACATAGTTGGACGGCATGAATAGTAAACTCATTGGAAAATGACTTTCCCTTATGTTTGAAGTAAAGGAAGCTACGCTTATGAGCTCAGCACAGTTTATCTTCGAAAATCAAGTATGAGAAACGCACACTGAGGTACCGGAGAGAGTTATGGAAAAATATACAGAAGACAGAGAATGCGAGTGTTTTTGCGGAAGAGGACCAGAAGCCAGCATAGCTGTTGCTTTGAATGCATAAAAAAGAGGAAGAATAAAAAACATAACAATTTTATTTATTGTACTTGACCTAACTTTGATAGTCAGTAATAACCTAATTTGTATAGTGAAAATTATATTTTAAGATAATGATAATTAGAAGTAGTTTAGTTTGTTCCACATACATAATTTACACATTATATAAAAGTTGGTAATTAGTTTTATATACCAGGTAAAACTGTATACATATGAAGAGCCGTCTCCTGTAAAATACGTCTTCCTAGCTCAGGAAACATGGAACTGTATCATAATAATATAAATCCCCAAACAAGCACAACAACTGAATGGCCCCAAAATAAGCAGAGCTTGTGTTATGGATGACCATATAGCGAGCTGGGGGGGAACCCAGAATAAACATGCACATATAAATATCAACAATCTTGACCCAAGAACATAAATTTGTGTTCATCACACAAATAAATGCCCAAGTGACCTTGACTCGAGTAAATAATGACCAAGATTCGAACCTGGGACCTCTGGCGTATGAGGTAAGGCTACTTCCCACTACACCTCTCGGCCATCATTATTTTTATAGTATATCTGATACAAGGTCATATTCTTAAGGTTATACAGAAAGAGACATATTAAGACGTTTCAGCACTCCAAGAAGGGCGTCGAAGTCTACTGAATTAAAAGCAATACTATAATCAAGCGATTTCGATTCAGCGATTATTAGATTATTTGTGCTACGAATTTAAGAAACCCTAAAGAACTCAAGCTTCCTAAAGACTAGCCTAGACTAGACTACCTAAAGAACTTTAAATAAGAAGTCTAGTATTAATATTGGTCGGAAATGTGACAGGGGTAGAGTAGGGGTATTCCCAAGAATTAGAGACGGTACTGGTAACTAGGGAAAAATTTGAAATTTTAATGTTTGAATACAAACAATAAAACAACATATATTAAGGTCGCCATTGTTTAGCGTATCTTGCCACGTCCTACAGTCCTCGCGAAATAAAGAGAACTGGTCATCTGACTCTGTCTTCGGACACAGCAATTAAAAAAATGGTGGAAAAAATTGATAAGATTTTAAGATGTTGGTGTGAACATTCCGTTCACAAGTTGCATTTAAAGAATTGCAAGAATTGCTGTTCAGTTTTGGTGAATTGAAGGTTTAAAGCATTTTAGTAATAGTTGTTTTGAAGACGATTTAAAATATGAAATATTTATTTGTTACACACTTAAAACATAAAACTTTACATAAAACCTTTGTTAATTTTAGAAAATGAAAACCCCATTTACATATACACAGAGTCTACTTACATTATTCCTATCAATACTACTGTTTGCATGATACACAGAAATTATTGTACAAATCTATGCAAAATTTTATGTCGCATCTGAGCCCAAGCAGTTCGACTGTTAAGAATAGTATCGAAAATAAATATTTAGTGTCGGAGAATCAAAGCAATGACTAAATTTTGCAAAAGCCATAATATAGAGAAAACGTTAATATATTTCTATTCTTACGAAATGTAGGAATTTATATTAGAGTAGACATGGCACAGTGTTTTTCGATACAAAAAAATATACATTTAAATGGCTTAAATCTACTTAATCTTTAGCGTCTAAACGTCATCTATCCTGCAATAAGTATACCAATCACAGCCAGATAATACTATCAAAAAAAACCTACCGGAGCTGATCTCCTCGTCTATGATAATGTTCTCGAAAATTCCCTTCTCTTTCCAGGTGTCACGGAGGAAGTGCATCCTCATCTTCAGGTTGCCATTCGACTGAATCTCCAGGATGCAGTTCTTCCAATTCACTGTGTCGTTGAAATTACCTAGGAATTCAGCGTAGCGTCTTTGTTCCTGATAATAAAATAATTACATATATTAAATACTTATAAAAATACAAGCACTAATAACCGACAGTATATACGAGTATATTTGAATGGTTTATCTTTTGCCAGTAAAATACTAGGTTCACCAACAAACATCACGGATTATGGCTATATGCCACTAATAATCTAGGAATCCAATGCTAAATTGGCGTCTAATACCAATGAAAAGAAAAGAAATATCATTTCACTAAAATAATAAAGATCGCTTTATAATTTATTTATACCTTAAAACCAAGTGTTCAAAATTACCGGTTTGAATGAATTATTTATGTGGTATAATACCTTTATCTTTTAACGAACTTAAAAAGCACTTTCGTGGCACAAAGAAAGAGATCGTTAAGATATCTCTTTAGATATGGCATAATTTGGAATTTTGGAAAGTTTCGTCATTTATTTTGTAAATTACCTTATTACATTTTTCATTACGAATATTGTGTTATGAGAATCAGGGCCAGCAACAAAAAACTATCGTCCCTCAAGTTTTCATTCATTATTACGTCTTAAAACTGATTATTCTAAGTCCATATCTCCATACGCCAGTGGATGTTATTTGGTGCCTTTCATATTCTAAAATATTCACGATATAATTAAGGTATGGCTTTTAATATAAAAGCACAATAAAAAGAGCAGGCACGTTTCATTTGTGTATTATAAATAATAAACACGAATGTAGCGGAAGAAAATCAATACGTTTTTGCAGCTAAGATGAACAAATGCTTTCGTTCATTATGTGGGATTAAACAAATGAATTTTGAAACGCTGAATAGTTTATTATCAAGGGAAATGCAAGTTGCATGTTCGCTTATTCAATGCGAAAGCATTCTTTGTTTGATACATTCTGTGAAAACGTTCCATATTATTAATTAAACTTTTTTTTATTGTGTGTTTGACAACGCAGGCAAAGAGTAAGAAGGTTAATTTAAATTTAAACCATATTGTAATATCACAGTTTATAACGTGTTTCTTTGCAATTAAGCGAGTTGAGTTTGAGTTTCTTTATATACAGTTTTAGACAAGTACAATTTAAATTTTAAATCTTAACCTTAGATTGTTTTAAATATCTGGTCCTAAATTAGTGCGACAATAATGAAGGAAAATCCATTAAATTAACTTACCGGAATAGTAATTTCCTTAATGTAAATTTTGAAACAAGACAAATCCTTTGGTATTTTGTAATAAGCAATCTGCCACACGTCCAGCATATTCCTGATATCAAACTCAGGGATATTCTTCATATGTTGACACGGGTACTTGTTCAGCCCTGTCTTAGAGCGTTCTTTGAATTCGGCCGATTGAGGTTCGTCTAATGCGTTTTTAGTCTGTGTATTTAAACTGTTGATATTATCAATGGAAATTCCAAATTTTTGCACAATAGCGTTTAAGTCAATATTGTTATTGAGGCTTTTCGATTCTATATTATTTTCAATAGCTTTAACACTGTCTAAGTTTCTGCGTTGCATCTGACCTGAACTCTGCTTTTCCGTGCCATTGTTTATGTTGTCCAAGAAATTCGCCTTTACCACAAGAACCAGCAGTAAATGATCCCGTAGTTGGTTCCAGTCCAGCATATTGATGAGCACACGCTGCTGATACAACAGAGCAACTGCAATGTTGTGAATTACCTAGTTTAAGAATCGAAGATCGTGATAAAACAACGCTGTATAAACAATATTTATTGTTATACAAACATGCTGTTTTATTAAACAACGTTTTAATTAATAAGAGTGAATGTTCTGATTTTGTTTATATATTTGTTACTAAGATTTTGAGATCATTCAGGTGTTTGGAATGTTTCGTATTTAGTATCATAAAATAATTAGAAATAACGTTGCAACAAATTGTAGAAATCTTGCCAATTACTTGCATAAGCTGACCACGGCCAGAGACGTCATCATGGTCTGAGTCAAGGTATGGACTCTGCTGAGAATTGCACTGTGCTGCTTTTATACAGATTTTTGCGTATAAAAATGTTCATCAGGAATCATCTGTAATATGCGCAGGGGTTTTTTTCATTAGAGCAGAGACCCTCTATTCGAAAGTCTCCTGACACTTTAGGAATCTTTATTATTCCTTGTTTCTTATAGTAATAAATCTCAATATGTTTGCAAATAACCATTATTGTATTTAAATCAGGAAATTATTCTTTGGCGACGTTATTTTGTGAATGTTTATTTGACCATGAGTTGGTTCCGAAAGCTTCCCAGAAAATATATATAAATAATAGCTTTAGCCTGAGTTTACCCGATTGTACGAGTACTATGAAGTCACAGTCTGCAAAATCTAATGATACTTTCTTACGTAAAAGTTAAAATTATGAAGTTTTATTTACATATCAAGACCGATTTGAACAAAATGTATGTGAGATAAAAATAATAAATAATAATAATAATAAAAACTCTTTATTGACATTAACAAAACAAAAACAAAATACATTAAAAAAAACAATTCATTAAAGAAACTAACAATTTTTGCGGCCTTATCGCTTAAAGCGATTTCAGAAATCAGAAAGTTTTGAGAAAAGAAATGTTCTATAGGTTATATTTTTTAAATTAAATCTTTTAAATAACTCTCTGCCGGCGTCTATACAAAGCTTCATGTATCTGAACTAATTTTCAAAGCATTTTTTCCAGTCTGCAACAGGTACTTCCTCAACGGCCTTGTCAAACACAGTGAACGCATCTTCTGGCGATGAAAACTGTATCTTTTTGAGCTGGTTTTCAATTTTAGTCAACAAGAAGTCAAACGGTGCCAAATCAAAGCTGCAAGTAGAATGGCTACCCAGTGCAAAACAAACCTCCTCATGCAGAGGTGGTTGTGTAGAATATGATGAACACTTCCCAATCCAATCTGCAGATTCAGATTCGCCGGTTTTTGTTGAATCCAATTTTTGACTTGTAGCACGTTTTCTTCCGTATCGGCAGTCAAAGGGTGACTTATTTCTTCATCCTTCAAATTTAAGCGACCGCACTAAACTCGTTATACCAGCGTTCACAGTTGCTTTAGAAGTTTGTTGTTGTTCAGAAAATCTAATTGGAGTTGATTAAACGATTCATTAGGTTTCAAGTTGAACTTAAAGTCGTTAAAAATCAGTACACGAAAATGTTCCATTTTTCTATGACACATAATAGTTTCATAATATTTGTTAAAAATTTTGAAGGGAAATTTAAATTTCGAACAAAAATATTTTGATAAAAGCTAAAGTCAAATAACCGAATTTTCAAAATAAATTATAGCGAGCCAACGTTCCGTGCATAAAAACTTTTCGATATTCGAAAAACTTTCTGAGTTGCTTACTATGTTATTAATACCAGTTTTTATGGTTCAATTTGAAAGCTTACATTCTAGGTAAAGGCAGTTTCTAAAAATAAAAAATGCTGTTCAAGTTCATTTTTAGTCATTTGTTTAGTTTTATTCAACCCCAAATCACTTGGTTTCTATTTATAAAGTCAGGTTAGCGGAAACACCCTGTATATATTTAAAATACAGGACAATAAACTACGTGTTATATCAGATTTTACTGCGGGATTTGGCGAATGAAATCACGCAGGATTTTTTAATTTTACAAGTATGTCTAAGCCTTAAATTAAATTAAATAATGTTAGTTACTTCTGGTGGTTGGTAAGCCTGACCTCATACGCCGAAGGTCCCAGTTTTGGGCCCTGGTGGATTGTTTATATTTATATATGCATGTTATGCATTTATTCGGAAAGCTGCCTATACCGATAGCGCCGACCGAATTGGCCTTTTAATTGTAAAATAGTAATAAGTGTTTTTAATCAATTTTGTTTTTTTTTTTAAATCCTTTCGACTGCGCCAATTAAGGAAACGACAGTCGGATCCATGTAGAGGAGACGACTAGGAGTCAAATCTTGTTTCGCATTTTCGTTAAAATAATGTTAATCGCTTATACTAGCGAGCTGCAACGAATAAAATATATTATAAGAAATGTGATATCTCGAATATTTTCTTATGTATCGAATTATTATGAAAAAGTTTATATTATGAATAAGTATTAAGAAAAATTTACGTAAAAGGTTGCCAAAGTCATAACATCATCGAAACTTCAGTAACTTCAGTAACTAAACTTCAGTAACTTATATACTCAATACTTACTTTGAAAATAGAAAGTTCAATACTTCAAAACGACAAGCACTTTAAAGTAGGTACATAATATATGTTATACTTAATACTGTCAAAGCTAAGCTTTCCTAGTAAGTTACATTCAGTATCAAAGTTTCATCATACATCAAAGTTTTGCACAATAAGCATTGTGCTTGAACTCTATGTCATTTTGTACCACCAAGGATCAACATCCTTGGCAAGTGATTACTTATAACTTATATCATATTTAGAGCAACCGGAACAAAGTTTGTTTGAAATTTAAAACTTAATATTTTATTTCTGTATTTTACGTTGTATTTTACCTATGAAACGGAAAACGGGTAAAATTTCTGGAATAAGTTTACAAAATAGTCAAGTATGATCGCGTCAAATATTCAAATAGGCAACAAAAACAAGCTGTCCCGGAACTTGCTCTTGGTCATAAATATTTTATTTTACGTTTATTGCTCGACAAACGGCTCAAGATTTTGCAGGTAATATTGCCTCTGAAACATCGCCTTATATAAACTAGTAGGCTGCCTATTTTTCTCATAGCATGTTTTGAAAAAAGTCTTTTAAATAAAGGTTGTCAGTTTCAATTGCAAAACTATTTCTTTTAGACGGTGTAGAGCCAAAACAGCCAAAGTACTTTCGGAAGATTTTGAAATCTTCTCGTGTTTAATCTTTTTTCAAATAAGTAATTAATCAATTAAAAGATACTAAGATAAAAACATATAATGAGTATTCGGGTTTTGTTGCAATTTAGTAACATTCGGTCACATTGACAGTGAACATGTCAAAAATGGAAAAACTACACGTGGTCTTTAAAAATGTATGAATTATCTATTTTTAAAATGTATGAATTATATATTTGGGAAGTAAATTTGTAATTATTATCAATATATATGAATTTAGTCAAAAAATGTGTATAAAATCAAGCCATTCTCGACCAAAAATCAATTGCCGGGTTTTGTGTTTCTAAATTATATTACAATCATGCGCTTCTAGGGTTGTATTTGCATACAATTTGGTTGTGTTTCTTGACTAACCTTTACTGTGGACTGTTTAAGTTGTCATTATTGTATGAAACTACACCTTGTTTTTATTTGTAATCGTAAATTTTATTTTTTTTCTAAGTTTTATATTGTATTTGAACGTTTTGGCAAATGATAATAATTTTTTATATCCCTCTAGTAATTTCTAAAACGCGCGAAAATTCAGAAAATTATTAACACAATATCACATGTCCAGATATTATAACCAGGTAACGTATAAGGTATTGATAGTTCAATTTCCTCGTAGCCGAGCAATCTTCACGATTTACTATTTCATCGATATTGTTTCACAACTTTTCTTTACTGTCCGTACTTTCATAAAATGCGTAAAGTAACGTCAGCAATTACATTTAATCACCGGTTTTTGTTCCGTCAGCTGTTCCCAGGGCCACCTGATCCGTTGTTTGGCTAAAGATTAAACTAAAAACAACGGTTTAGTTGTTAAATGTTTTACAGCAGTATAATAAGAAAGGTTCTTAAGGAAAATTCTGTACAAATGAAAAAAAGTTACAATATACGAAAAATAAACGGCCTTTCATATTAAAAAAAAATAGATTTGCATACTCAATAGGATCCCATGATACTTTCTTCATGTTTCTCGAGTCATCATATTAAATAAAACACTTTTTAACGTCGAGTATAGTGTAAAGGTAAAATTAAAAGCGATAAAATCCGGTTTAATAGTATTTTGTTTAGGATCACAAAATTTTCAGACAAGAAAATTTCCTGTGACAGTAATCGAATTAGAAACCAATTCACTCGTGATTGAATTCCTTGAAGCGAATATTCGAAACAATATGTTAATGTTTGCTTTTTAAAAGGAAAATTTTTTCATCTTTTTCATACATTCAAAGCAAATATCGATTATTCAGCAAGAAAAAAGAAATATAATTATGAATTGTTTAAATCATATTTTAATTTATGAATAAGTTTTCATATTTGGCTTGTATGAAACTTAATATGGATTTCCTGATTTGGAGATATTAACTGACACAAAATAAATGATGTGGCATACAACGTTGCATTTGTTGCACTTTTGTAGTGTTTTCATGGTATTAAGCGTGGTAACAACCGATCTAGGTATGGCTTTAATATATCAAGCGTCCCTTTCCGCTTACATTTTTTCGATGTAATTTCCTTACAAAAACAAATACTTGTATAGAAAAAGACGGTATAGCAAAGTACTTTCTAGCCGTGGCATAGCACTTGAAAGAGCACTTTCTAAAACATGTAATTGTTGTAATTTTCTCGAACTCACTTTTCTACAACAGCCATAGACGTTACCGTCTGAGAAAACTGAGCATTCATGTATTTCTCTATCTTTAAATCAAGCAATCAAATATCATTTGTACGCTTCGTATAATTTCCGACTTAGGATCCCGTGTAGCATATAAAGACTAATTCAAATTTAAATATTTGTTTCTCAACACTGAGAATTATTAGTTTTGATTGACTTCAAATAAAGCATGACTCTACCACCAGTTCGGAGAAACTACGTGAAGAAGAACCGGCAAGATACGTCACGGGTATAATTTTTTCAAAATAAATGTACAATGTCTTTTTTTTTGTTCCCCTCCACGGGAAGGGCAGGAGGATAAAAAATGCTCTGACGCATACACCGCGCGCGCGATTGGAGTTATGTGGGACTCGTCCCGACGCCTACCAGAACCATACCCACTAAAAAACTCCCTGTCGGCTCGTGCAATTTTTTGCTACTCAGCCTTCATCTGAGCGACGGCCAATTGGAGAAAGAGGCCGCGCTAGCGGGGCCCAGAAGGGGTCACCCGCTGGGATTACATAGCACTGAAGGTGCTCAAAGCACTGAAGGTGAATTCATAGCACTGAAGGTGCTCAAAAATGAAAAGTAAAAAATAGAATTTTAAGTTACATTAAATAAATATGAAAGAAGTTAAATTAATTCGAATTTACGTTAGAATTAGAAGTTGCGGCCTGAAGGGCTAAGAGATCTAGCGTCAGCTGCGTCGCTACGTTCGTGTGCACGTTTCTCGGTCTAGCTAGGTCTATTTTGTAGAGTTTATAAACGAGACCGCTGTGCCAGACTTTGTCGAAAGCCTTGGCTACGTCAAAGAAAACTGCGATCGTTTTCTTTCATTTCGGATAGAAGCCGTCGAGTGTGTACTCGACGATTCGATGGACTTGCTGAGGGCAGGAGTGCTTAGTGCGGAAGCCGAACTGGTGGGAAATGATGAGGGGATCGCCATCCGTTGGAAACAGATGGTTCCGCATTCGAGAGAGTATGACTCTTTCGAGAAGTTTAGACATGGCTTTGAGGAGGCTGATGGGTCTGTGATTAGCCGGGATATTCAGAGGTTTACCCGGCTTGGGAATGCCTATGACTGTCGCTTCTTTCCAGGCTTTTGGAAAGTAGCTGTGGTCGAAGCAGGCATTGAAGATGATGGCTTACAATGTAAGAACCTGTTGAGGCAGGTGTTTGAGTGCGTGGTTAGAAAAACCATCCGCACCCGGAGCCTTTTTGGACTTTTGACTTCTAATGAGAAGCAAGATTTCATCATTAGAGACTGTGACGGGGTCGTCGGTGATGGGGAGAGATTCTCTGCGGAGAACTTCGTCCTCCACCGCCTAGATGTGGGATCCGTGGGTTGCGTGCTGGGCGAACATTGTGCTGCTATGCTGTCGGCGAAGCATTCGGCTTTCTCTTCGGCTTCAAAGGCAATAGTGCCGTCGAGACGAGTGAGAGGAGGAATGTGAGAGGCGGCGTCTACGCGTATGGCTCGGGCCATACTATAATACGCTTGGTGGGACGGGGAGATATTCTCCATGAGATCGTTAAACTGAGCGTCTCGGAGTTCCGCGAGGCAAGACCTAACTTTACGTTGTAGTTTGTTCGCAGCTGACCTATAGGCGGGCGTGGGATATTTCTTGGCTCTCCGGAGAGCCGCATTCTTAGCTTTAATGAGATTGCTAACGGCTTAGGGTAGATTGGGTATACTTCGCTTAGCAACCTTTTCATTATCGCTGATGGCTGAGTTGATAGCATCAGTGAGAGTGTTGACTAATGAATCTATTTTATCCGGGCTTTCTAATTGGTCGGGCGAAATCGCAAGCGGAGAGTTTGGGGCCTCCAAGGCTGAAGCTAACGTATTTTTAAAACCTTTCCAGTTGGTAAAGGTCTTAGGAGAGGTGACGTGATTGTTAGGCGGTCCTAGCACGAGGGAGACGGGGCGGTGATCAGAGCCAAGGTCATCGAGCGGTTCGATAGACCTGAGATCGAGGTTGATTTGTTTGACGTTCGCAAAATCGAGGATGTCAGGAGAGTAGTTGGGGTTGCCGATTTAGTGAGTGGGAGTGACGGGAGAGATGACGTCTAAG
Organism: Marasmarcha lunaedactyla; assembly: GCA_923062675.1. Classification (NCBI taxonomy): domain Eukaryota; kingdom Metazoa; phylum Arthropoda; class Insecta; order Lepidoptera; family Pterophoridae; genus Marasmarcha; species Marasmarcha lunaedactyla. Next base: position 5,752,328 of record OV281345.1, on the reverse strand, counting down.
TCGAGTTGCTGAGTGATTTTAAGGAGTTCTCTACCGCTTTGGTTTGTCGATAGGCACTTCCAGTCACTATGTTTGGAGTTAAAATCTCCAAACATAATGACTGAATGGCCGAGGGCGAGAATGGCCTCGAAGTCGCTAAGGATAGGTCTGGTATGATGGATGTCACTATGTAGACTGAAGCTATGGTGATGGTCGGATGACCAGTCATAGCCAATCTACACACAGTGGCCTCCATGTTGAGGAGAGGAGGGGTAGGGAGAGGAGTGCGGTGGAAACCTCTTTTGTGATAAATAGCTGTGCCGCCGTAGCCATCGGGCCTATCGTTACGAATGAACACGTAATTGAGAACAGCGAATCCCCTGGTGCGGTTTGGAGTGAGCCACCTCTCTTGAAGAAGCAATAAGTCTGAAGGAACATTTTGCGCTCAGGATGGTTAGTGCTGAGACTACGAGCGTTAAAAGATACTAGGGATAAGGGTTTGATACGACCGGACGCGGGTTTTGCGGTTCTAGACATTATATTTGCTTATTTACGAATTTATACAAAAATAAAAATAAAAAAATAAAATGTATAAGGAACTTAGAAGCGAGTGATGCTCGGCTAACGCAAATAAATGCTCTTGAGGGAGTTTGCGTGCGAGAACGGAAATTTCCGTAATGTCGACGTTTTGAATGACGTCGAACACGGTCTACATGTCCTCAGCCACCGACCACTGAGGTGAAGATGACGGAACAAGACGCGGCCCTACGGGAGCTACGGGAGTTGGGATAGGACGGGAAGGTGCAGGTGGAACGGTCGGACGCTGCCTCCAAGACAGAGTCGAAGTAGGCGTCGGCTGAACGGGTTTTGCTTCCGAGGGACCCCGGTTACGCAGCGGCGGGAAGTTGGCAGGAGTGAGCGGCGGCGCCGGTTTAGGCGCGGCCCTCTTTGCTGAGGAGCGCGGAGCGCGCGGGCAACCCCTGTAGTTAGCTGTGTGGCCAGACTGGCCGCACAGCACACAGGCAGGGGGGGAAGTGGATTCGGGAGTGCGAGTGCACTCCTTTGTTATATGAGGGTCCAGGCACTTGACGCACCTGGGAGGAGCTGAGCAGTTAGCCGCTGCGTGGCCGTAGAGCTGGCAGCGGTGGCACTGCCCAGGGTGACCACAGGGGTTGGGACGCTCGACGGAGATATTCGAGAGTCCGCTGATTGTGCGAGCCTCTCTGAAGATCTCCCTCGAGTTGGGAGTATTAGACAAGATAACCTACCGCGGTTTGAGGGCATCTTGTGCACTGCTTCAGCCGAGAAACCCTGGGACTTAAGGTCCTCGAGGATATCTTCGTTCGCGAGCTCGAACGGGACGCCCCGTAATACTACGCGGATCTTACGCTCCTCCGGGAGGGCGTAAGTATGGTACGCGAGTACAATGTCTCCTTTTTAGTTAGCTTCATTTTTAGTTAGCTCGGCCAGGCTCCCTCTCCCAAGTATCCAAACGACGAACACTCTCAAACGGCACACGTTCACGAGTTAACGCGGAAATATGAACAAAAAGCTCGTTTATTTGTCTCTGAGTGTTATTCAAGGTTATATCTATATTCAACCATATTAGGTTGAAATAATAATTCAGATATATATAGGGAAGTGAGCGATCCGTCACCCAACGCTACCATAAACAACGGTACGACCAAGTCGTAGACTAAAACTAAAACCGTTTCCAGTGGTCTTTCAGTCTCGGTCTGCGTGCGTTCTCGAGCGCACGTCGATCGCAGACGCCTTCCCGCTCTTTTAGCCCCCGCGCTAATTGAGCACCCAAATTTCATTGGTTGTTGTCGTAATATATAATTTCATAGTTGTATACCGTATTAAGTTTCTAACGCCGTTTTCACGGCGGACAGTGGCTCGTTAACCGTACTTCTAAAAAGTTTCTAACGCCGTTTTCACGGCGAATAGTGGCTTGTTAACCGTACTTCGTGGTACGTGAGCTTCGTCGACGGGAATTCGTTGTTCTAGGACTTCAAGTGCCGTGTTCGAGTAAGTTATCCGCGTCGTTCTCAACCGCCCTACTGCGTGTAGGGTGGTTTTAGGAAGTTAGTCATCGTTGTTAGGTTCATATATTGTCCCTCCCCAACCCCTCCGCAATGGCTTCCCTAAGCTCTGATGAGATTAGAGATGAGCTGAAGGCATATATATAAATGCTGACAAGTTCCGTTTCCTTGATTCTCTTATCCCGCATATCATGGCGTTAATTCCACCAATGGCCCCTCAGGCCACCCCAGTCCCCCAGACCCCTCAGGTCTTAGGCCCTCCCGCGTCCCCTTCCTCCAGTGACATGGAGTGCGAAGAAAACGCGCCTCCGCGCCGCAAGCGCGCACCCGCGACCAAGTCATCCTCGGATGCCACCCCAACTGGCCCTGATGAGCCTCCCTCTTTCACCCTTGTTAAGAAGCGCTCGAAACAAGACCCGGCGCCCTCGGCGCCCGTCCCTACACCCCCTGCGGCGTCTTCAACGCCAGCTGCCCTGGTGTCTTCAACAACCGCTCCGGCCCCGACTTCTGTCAAGGCCAAGGTCCCACCACCCGTTTTCCTTCGGGAAAAGGGTAAATGGACTGAGGTCTCGACATTGTGCAATGAGCACAAAATCCACTACATCCGAGCAGCCAACTCGGGTGAATCTATTAAAATCTTAGTCTCGTCGATAGACGACTTCCGTGCTTTAACAAAGCTCCTCACCGATAAGCATTATGCTTATCATACTTATGCTCTGTCAGAAGAGCGTAAGATCAGAGCGGTACTCAGGGGAGTCCCGTTCGAGTTATCGAACGAGGCTATCCTGGAGGATCTGCAGTCCCAAGGCTTCCCGGCACTCGCGGTGCATAAAATGCACAGCAAGTACGGGAGGCAACACCCTCTCGCTTTGGTGGTTCTCGCCAACGTCCCCAAGTCCAGGGAGATCCTCAAAGGGGTTAGCACTATATGCGGCCTCTCTGGGATCTCGATCGAGGCGCCTCATCGCCGCGGTCATCTCGGCCAGTGCCATCGGTGCCAGTTGTACGGGCACGCGGCGGCCAACTGCGGCCCAGGTGCGTCAAGTGCCTGGTCCCGCACTTCACTAAGGAGTGCAATCGCACTCCTGAAACTCCCTCTCCTCCCGATTGCGTGCTTTGTGGCCAGTCCGGCCACACCGCAAATTACAAGGGCTGCCCTCGTGCACCCCGTTGTATGCGCTCCAATTTCAAAAGGGCGGCTCCCAAACAGGCCCCGCGCCTTTCTCAAGAAAACTTTCCGCCGCTGCGTAGCCGGGTTCCTCCGGCTTCTAAGCCTACATAGCCCAGGCCTGCCCCAGAAAACTGGAGGCAGCGCCCCACATCGAATCCCATCCCGGCTCCTCGCCCATACAAACCCACTCCTCAATCCTCCGTAGCAGACGATATGCGTATCGTCTGCGACGCTATAAAAAATGTCGATGTTAGTGAAATCGCAGTCTTAGCCCGTAAACTTAGGGCTTCACGTACTCCGACAGAGCGTTTGCTAGCTCTGGCGGAGCATAGTTCCCTTCTCAATTCATTGTAGGTTCATTTAAATGAATTGATCCCTAAATCATGCTTCGGCCGACCTCTGCCCAGCCCCGGCTTCACCGGAGGCTGCCCAGAACGGCCACCAACTCATGTCCCTTTGAGCACCTTCAGTGCAACTTTCACTACAGGCGGAAGACCCGCTAGCGGGTCTCTGCCAGCGCGCCCAACTTCCCGACGGGTGTCGCTTCCGATGAAGGCTAACGGTAATAACTACAGCCAACAGGTGGTTTTTAGTGGGTAGGTGCCATTCTGGTGAGTCCCACATAACCCCCCCGCAGAGGAATTTACCTGCGGGCGGGTATGCATGACGCATCTTCCACCTCCCTCCCGTGAGGGTGCCTCGGAAGCAAAAAAAAAAAAAAGTGGTCTTTCGTGAAACGATACTTTGATTACTGTTACAAGAATCATAAATTCTGAATACTCACTCACTTTGTCTAACTTTTAGACGTAATTGTCAATAAAGTTTGTCTTCTTACGGTAGCACTAGGGTCTCTTCACTTCCCTATTGTGCGGTTGAGCCGTGAACGGGTGCAGTTCGCGGATGTTCGTCGCTTGGATAGTTTGTGGGGAGGGAACCTTGCCAAGCTAACAGATGAATCATCTTGTAAATCTCTTTTGTCCAATAAGAGACATTGTAATTTTATTTTTACAAAATTTACTCCTGAAGTTTCTTGCCAGTTTTTTTTCACGAAGTCTTTCCGAATTGGTGATAGAGCCAGCGTTATAAAACGTCAACACGAACAAAGTATTGTCAATATTTAAAAATCAAAAAAATAAAAATAAGTCTGAATTTAAGTTTTTAGTTATTAAAATCATTATTATTTTATGGTTATTCAGGAATAATCATCGAATGCTGCCTCATACATTCAGTAAGATAAAATTAAAAACGGGTATTTAATCTTATGGCTATACATTCACGCACGCATGCCAAATGATCGGGCTAACGGATAATAAAATGATAGTTTTAATTTTATATCATTCAATTCATAGGAGTGGTTTATTGAGTTTATGTGTGTAGGGTATATTTTTAGTACATTCATAACACAAAATACACTTTCTCGCATGATTCTGAAATTAAAAGTACAAAAAAAGGGAACAACAGTGTGTGTGGCCTCATCAGTAAAATAGTGATTTCTTCCAGGCAACCCTGAAATATTCTTAAAGTATACAAAAACGAAAAAAAATAATTTTCAACTCTTTGGTTTAGTAACTTAACACGATTCATTCAATTATATATAATTTATAAACTTACATATTTAAAATATTTTATTAGCGTATTCAATGAACCATCTGTTTTGAAAATTCATAACCTAACAGCGCCTGTAGATATTTCGTACTTGTGAAGATATACAATAATAATTCAGAAGGGTTGGGAAGACCTCTAGTAATGTAGCTACATATCGATCTATCAAACGTATGTTAATTAAATCATAACCATACAGTCATAATTAAAGAAAACAATTTTTTTACTATTTAAAAACTGTTATTTGTATGATCCTTATATGTCAAGGTACTGCACAATAGCTACCCCAGCTTGATCACTATATAAAATATTATAAACTTGAAGTGAAATAATTGGAAAGATGTAAAGTCAACCATGCTGCGAATTATGAACGAAATAAGCTGTTATTCGTTACAGTTTGACGATTAGCAAAATTTTCACTACAAATGCTTCATTATTGTAGTATAAGTAAGTATAAACACATAAAGCGAAAGTTTCCATTGAATCTCATTAATTACTTCTCTAACAACTCATGTACAAGGAAAAGTTGTAAGTAAATAATGTACGGAGGTACTTTTTATTTCCAAAATACTTACTTCCAGTGGACCTGAAATTTTGTTTAAAGACAATTTGTTTTGCAGGAATCACAGCTGCGTAGACAATGATTTCCGTCAAACGGTAATTTTATGCACGATCGCTTAAAATTCAGCTACCCTCCGAACACCGGAGGAAGCAATTATTTTTATGTTCGCGTCCCTGCTCCAAGACCCTGACCCTTATTAAAATAAAATAAGAATTATAATTTGAACTAACAAATTTAGCGTCGTATGCAATTTGAAGTCGAGTTTTACAAACATTTCTAATTTAATATATACAAGGCTTTTCTGTTGCATTCTATTAAGCAATCTTGTCATGGATGCTGTTTTTTTTATTGCTAAATGGCAGGCGTTCGTATTCCATCTCACTTTGTGGAATCATGAAGTAATATCTCTAACACACCTTGTTATTTTGGGTGAACTAAAAGCGAATATTTTACCATCAAGAAATATCGAAAAGCTTTCATGCGAATTCAATAAAAATTTGTATTGTATTGGCAAATTACTATCGTAGCGTTCAAATGGCGAATGAATAAATCATACTGATACTCCCTTTCATGTGGTGAACAAAAAGTAGAAAAGATTAGAACTATGCTTCTATCTAAGATAATTTTTTTTACTTAACACTTCCTAAGGTCACAGAGGTTCCTGAGGTTGTATGTGGTGACGATTGAATTAATTAGATGGAACTGTCGACTGTTTGATTTAGGAAATTGTTCGATAGATACTCAAAAGTCTGTTCTGGACATAGTAGACATGCAGAAATGCTTTATACTCCAGCCCAGAGGCTATGTATTTTAAAAAAAATATTGTTTGCATGGCGGTAAAAATATTTAATAAAATTCCACTAAATATTAAAAACTTACCAATGACTTTATTTAAGAAACGACTTTTTGACTTACTTGTGTATAAACTCTATTACAAAGTAACAGATTTTTTTTAAATGACAAGTCCTTATAGACATTCACATTATATTATTTAATCTAATTGTAACCTTTTCTTTTTGACATCAGGTCGAACTTAATATTAGGAAATTTTTAAATTATATTCTTTTTCACCAATTTTTGCACACCGACACTCGTTGGTAGGATTTTGTGAAACTTACTTCATTTTTGAAGACCTAAAATGTACCAACTTCCTAGCAAATAAAGACATTTCATTTCATTTCATTTCAAAGACATTTTATCTTTCAGACATTTCCGATCAGTTAGTATGAATTTAATACATGTGTATTGAAGTATGCGCAAATTGAAATTTTCTAGAGTTAATATTTTAAATGATGTCGGTATAATTAACATCAAAAATTTATCGATTCTCCAAACAATTTAGTTTCATTATGTATGTATGTATATTCCCCAGTTTGCTGTATGGTTATCCATAACAAAAGCTCTTCTTACTTTGGGGGCATTGGTGTGTTTGTCAGGGGGTTTATTACTATTCATTGTTACTATGAATTCTCTTTTAATGTTTTATTAGGCAAAAATAATTTTCTATTAATTTGTAATAAAACCACTAGTACAATTTTTTATTTATAAAACAATGCTTTTACTAATAAGAAAATACCTATTTTGCTTAGTAAATGATTGTTGTCGTGGTAATGTCTACGCAAATGTATAAATTATTCAGCATTGTCGTGACTATACATAAAAATAAAGCTATGTATTACGCTCATAATAAAAATGCAGCGAAATTCTCAATTAACTTTATTTGATATGCATGTATTCGGACTTGGAAAAAGTTGCAAAAACTTTTCTCATTTGGTTTCAAAAGTTATGTACAGCCGAGCCGAGGGCTGGTTTGATTCATTTTAGATTTATAAACTCAATCACTTTCTCTATAACTTGCCTTTCATGTTATTAAGTAAATTTTTAAATATTTTATTTATTTATTTATTTATTCAGGTAATCAACAGCGACTCTTAAAAATAATCATAAGATATTTTAGTAAATTACAATAAGGCCAATTATAGACTACCACGTAATAGAAATACATTGTCTTAGTACTGTTTCTATAGATTTGTAGCAGTTTTTATACTTTTAATTTAACCCTTTCAGACCGTACGGCTACAATTGTAGCCATAAACAATTTCTATTGTAATAAAATCATGAAAAATTAACTTAACTTTAATCCTAATGTGTTCGTTTGATAATCTATGCAAATCGTACATTTCACGCCATGTATGATTTATCGGGGAAAAGTTTTGGTCACTTTACTGCGAGTGATTGCAGCAATCGGTCGATGTGCGGGTAAGTGTTACATTTTGTTGATAAATCTTATAAGAATCATATTATATAGCTAAAATATAAATATATTTAGATAAAATGTAGTACGAGGCTTTGCAATTAGCTGTTTTTTTTACAATTACGATGATTTTTTTACCAAAAAAACGTTTTATTCGTTATGTGTACATTTGTAGCCAAGCGGATGGATATGCATTTTTTTACCTAACGATATTTCTTTACTACTTACTGTTTTCGTGCGTTTTCTATTCAAGATTTATTCAGTATTTTGATTTTTTTGTGTTTCATTACACTGCAGAATAGTTGGAGCGTGTTTTGACAAAAATGATATCACGGGAGGCTATAAGATGGCTTGAAATGGCAATCTATCGGATATTGACCTATCTTCTTCTGATGAAGAATCAAGGCGGTATCCACCTTCATCATCGAGACCTGTTCGCTTGGGTGCCGGTCGTATTGCTCCAACTCAATGTGAATACATGCCAGATGATTCTAGTGACGATGAAGCTCCAGATGACCCTTTTGTACTTTTGACATTACCATCATCGCAAGAGCTCGAGCAGCAAGTTACTCTTCCAACAGATCCGGTCAATCAATGCCATGCTTATGAATATCTCACAACGAAGCAGGATATAAAATGGAGAAACAAAAGCATCGGCAATATGTATCCAGGTGATTATGATCCTCCTATAATCTTTGATCCTCAAGAAAGACCACCGATAGATTATTATGCTAAATACCTTACAGCACAGCTTTTTGACACTATGGTTGACATGACAAACTTATACGCTGTGCAGTCAGGAAAGCTAAGATTCAAATCAACCACCAAGGGGGAATTAGAAGTTTTATTTGGTTTGCACATGGCGACAGGGATTTTTAACTATCCTAGTTTGAGAATGTACTCGGAGACTCAAGTTGGTTTACCTTTATTTATCGATAACATGACTCGAGATAGTTTTTTTGAACTACGTAGTAACTTACACGCAGTAGATAACACCAAAAAACCAACTGACTGCAAGGATGTGTTTTATAAAGTCCGTCCCGTCTATGACATTTCGTAAGCGTTGTTTAGAACTTCCATTGGAAAAAGAGCTCTGCGTAGATGAGCAGATGATACCACTGACTGGGAAACATGCTGCTAAGCAGTATGTCAAAGGAAAACCTAGTCCGTGGGGTCTAAAACTTTTGCCACTTTGCGGAAAAAGTGGTATGGTGTTCGACTTCATACTATATCAAAGTTCATGCCCTGAAATCGATAAAGATTTAGTCAAAAAGTTTGGGTACGGGGCTGCCGTCGTGTTACACCTAACGGAACGTATTAGGGCCAGTAAGGGGCACGAACTTTACTTTGATAATTACTTTTCATCGTATAGCCTACTGCAAGTTTTGAAAGATCGAAGTATCAAGGCCGCATGTACAGCACGGATCAACAGGTTTGGAAAAATACCTCCATTACTCACTGATAAAGAGATGATGAAGAAGCCAAGAGGGTTTTCACAGGAGATCACTAGTGCTGATGGTGACGTTACTCTAGTGAAGTGGATGGACAACAGACCTACAAATTTAGCATCGAACTTTGTTGGCATTGGGGAATCTAATTTTGTTGAGCGATGGTCCAAGAAAGAAAATAAATTTATTACCGTGGAGAGACCAGAAGTAGTCAAAAGATACAATAATGGAATGGGAGGTGTGGATTTACTCGACCAGTTGATGAGTTACTATAAGACTTTCATAAAATCTAAAAAATGGACCCTACGTGCGATTTTTCACGCCTCTGATTTGGCGGTGGTACAATCCTTCAGAGAATACCAACATGAATCTGATCTACTGGGTATTCCGGAGAAGAGGCAAATGAAGCTTTTGGATTTTCGGCGGCGCTTAGCAGAAAGCTTGATTTTCAAAAACAAACATGTTGTAGGAGCTAAAAGAGGAAGACCTTGTTCCAACCCTGTACCATTACCAATCGTTGTTCCGAGGAAACCAGGAGAAAAACGCCCTCAGTCAGAAGTAGCCAAGGATGGTGTTGGGCACCTGCCTGTTCACGACGACAAGCTTCCAACTCGGTGTAAGAATCCCGGTTGCAGCGGAAGGTCTCGTATCAAATGCGTGAAGTGTAATGTGCACTTGTGTCTCACTAAAGACAAAAACTGTTTTATGGCGTTTCACGCCTAATTTATTTATGTTAATTATAAGAATAGTCATTGTACACGAAGTTTCTATTTCAAAAGGCTGATTCCTCCAATAAAAATATATAAATTTGAAACCCCTATATGAATATCCCTATAAATATTTCGTTTTTACGTATGCCTGTTGGCTACAATTGTACACATAAAGAAAAACAAGATTTTCTCAAAAGTTTATAAGATTTTCCGGGTTTTATTACCATATTTTTTATCATAGTGTAAGTATATACATAGGAAAAAAAAAACATTTCATTAGGTCTAAAATCATAATTCAGGTCTGAAAGGGTTAAACGATGACTGGTGGTAGTACAAATTCAACGATAAAAAAGTGAACAAAATGTTTATACACTAAAAACAAAATAAAGATTACAAAGCGTTATTGGTTTACATACAAAAATAATGTTCTAGAATAGTAAATCGTATTAATTAAAGTAAGTTGTGGGGGTGTCGGTGGATGTCTGTGTGTAAGTGTCTGTGTGTGTGTGTTCGTGTGAGTGTCTGTGTGTCTGTGTGTTCGTGTGAGTGTCTGCGTGTGTGTTTATTATTTTTATTAACGAATGTTATCAAAGTGTTTTTTAGCTATGCAGTTCCTATAAGTTTCAAGATTAAGATTAAATAAATCTAGGTCTGAGTAAAATTTGTTATAGGTACGAGATAGACGACATGTGATTGAATTCTGAGAGTAGTTGGATTTTCTAAAATAAGATAACAGTGATAACCAAAATATATATAACCTAAAGTGATACCGAACAGAAATTGGTTGCAATCTTGTAGTAATGCCCTATCTTCGTTCCGGGGTCAAGTGCTAAGTTGCCTCATTTAACGTCAAATTAGATTTTTACGACACGGTTGAACTGCTTTCTACTGTATTATTACTGATCTTATAAGAACGGTTATCGTGCTAATACGGAAAGTTTGAAATTTCGCTTTCGCAAGTTTCACTGAATTAAAAGTAATGTTTTTAGGTTTTAGGGTGTGTGCACTTGTATAACAAAATAGATTCAACTAAGCTTAAAAAAGTTTATAATTGCATACTATATACCACATAAAAATGCATGACGAACAGAACAGGGGCGCAGAGCTTGTGCGGGGTGGGAACTGGGTTGGAGCGGGCAAGTTGTGCAGCGAGTTAAGATGAGCACAATTGAACCTCGAGAAATACAATTTGAAACCTACTGATGCGCCCTAAGAGTCAAATTGTAATCAAGATATTTCAAAGTAGCTTAGGTGCAGTTGCCAAAGCTAAAGACAGGCACGGAGCGGGTGCAGGTCGTCTGAAAGCGTATTTAGGGACAGATTTAAAGAAATAATAGTCATCATGAGGCGGCACATCCACTAGAGCTCTAAGAGGAAGCTACAAAGTGTGCGAGGTACATATCGACTCAAAGAATTACTTCATTTAGTAGTTGTAGAGTTTCCTTTGTTAAGGTCTCGTCCGGAGCGGTACTATATTCCTTTCCTATTGTGACTGCGATAATAATCACGTTGACGTGGTTAAGTTCCGGTTAAAGGAAAAGAAGCAGCCGGTGTAATGATTGGAACAAAGGCAATTACACCAGAACCCTGCGGTCAGTAATGCGTTATTAGTCAATATAATAATCACATTCAGTATCAACAAATAAATCACGTACAACTAATGGTATCCATAGGAGTGGATACCCCTTACCAACCAAGAGCTTCACGTGTTCGTTTGCCACCTATTAAAATACTAAAATATGTTCGTGTTGGCATTTTTCATTAGGAATATTAAAGTAAAATATAAATCCCCGGATATATGCCAACTGTATGGACCCAAAGTAAGCCGAGCTTGCATACCAGGATGTCCATACTGGGAACTTGGGGGGGGGGGAGAATAAAAATCGGCGTTTATCACACAAATGAATGCCCCGTCCAGAGCTCGAACCTGGGACCTCCGCTTTATGAGGCAGGACCCAATGTCCTATAAATTAATTTTTCTAAGTATACCGGTGAGATCTCTCCCGTTATTTCAGTAGAAATGTTAAGATTTAATTTGAGGCTCAGGCTCAGAATAATAGCACCTATAGTTAGATATCCTTGACTGCACTTTATAAAACTTGAGCACTTTTTAACTAAAACGCAAATTCGAAGGCGACTGTTTAGACATTTTAGTAAAATCAGCGTAATTACTATGTAGTCAATGTTTTCATGATACAGGCGGCTTTTAAAATAATAAACTTACTTTGTACTTTATCCTGTTAAAGCGAAATTGATAAAAAAATTAAAAGCTTAGTATTTTTAATGAGAAATATTTACTGCAACTTGTTTCAAGTGTTGAGTAAATGTGTGATATTCATGCTGATATATTTTCTACGTTTATAACTGCGTAGCGCCTGTAAAATACCTTTATGAAAATCAATATATAAGTACAAGTCCTAATTCATAAGTGTTTAAAAGCATAAATAATTTGTTAATACTTTACTACGTTATATACTATTTGTTATTACCATTTAAATATGGTCGTATTGTATGAAAGATTCCGTGTTGAGCCAACCTTTTGAACAACTTATACCCAATAAATTCAGGAGGGTCAAGGCGGAAAGATTTATCGCTGTTCATTAAGAAAGCTATCATTCTTGTTGTTGACACATACATATCTAATATGTTATAAAAACCTTTTTGCTGTTGGAAAACTAGGTATTTGTTTTATATTGTTATGACATCTTGTGTATAGTAAACATAATTTGAGTCATTATCATTTAGCAACACGTGCATTTAATTTTACTGGTTTTAAAAATTGATTCGGTCTAAAATCGCTTCCGCTCATAATATGGACATAATAAAATTTGTCGTAATCAAATAATGAAAAGAATTTTGTTCGAAATTTAAAACACTTGATGTATTTATTTGTTTGACGGTACATGGGCACGATGTCGGTCTAATTTGGTCGAATATTGCGATATCTATTTTCGAAGTAAATTGGAATTTTTTCTAAAAGGTAATACTTATTTTAAGCTTATGATGACTCATGACAGAATCTTGACATAAATAAAAAAAGGTATTATTTAGTTTAAACCATGTATAATTGAAAGGGTTGTATTGTCATAGTTTGGGTAGTCCTTTGTAATCTGTGTTCGTTTTCAAGTTCGAAATAAGGAACAGAATAGTATCAGGAGGTGTGACTGCAATCTCAAGGTTATTTCAAAACATTACTTTTTGTTTTATTTTTCCGGTCTCGAAGTTTCAAAATTGTAACGGATTATTGTAGAACACAAAAAAAGGTTGAAAAGTCATGCAGAACAATTTCCAAATTTTTGAGCTATTTGGAACTGATTACTGATTAGAAACTATTTTTGATTAGCGCTAAACGGAAAACGGAAATTGAATGTTCATCCATTAGTGAAATACCATGTAAAGTATTGCCAATATTGCAAAGATAGGACATAAAACATGTTTCGAAGTATTAAAGCTTTAAGTCCAATTTATTTTGCAACGTGAAAAGTTCTCGGCCTTGCACAAAAATGGCGATACAATTAGTGCAAATTTAATTTTATTGAAGTGACTCACATGTTTAAATCTATTTTCTTAAGTGGCTTATGCTTTCGCTTAGTGCAAAGTCAGTGCCGCTTTTGATAAATGTCGTTCAAAATCAAATGCACTCGCTTCCGCAGCGTTGTTTGGCCCGGTCCAAGAAGGATCTGAACGGTATTTTGCTGTGATTTGTTTTTGGTCATAACTAGTTACTAAAAATACGAAAAGGTCTTTTTCAATAATGTTACTGAACAGTGAAAAGCATTTTTTTTACGTTTCCGGTTATCAAAACTCTAGTTGTGAATGTGGAAAAATCTTCTTCACGGTGATGTCTTACTATGCGCGTACTATATTTCTGTACAAAAATAATTCGGCAAACATTTTATAAGTTGCCAAATCAGAAAAATAAATATGTTTAACAGTTAAATGTTTAACATTTAAATGTTTCCTGAAAATTTATAGTGTATTTTCTAAAATACTTCATCTTCGTGTACTTACCGTCTTTAATAAAACACTCGTTGAATCCCGACAGCGTTCTAGAACATTGAAAGTAGCAAACTTCATCATTAGACCTAGGCTTTATTAGATCACGTCTTTATGGAGCGTTTGGAGCGGCTCCAGCTTAGAAAGAGACATTTTTATTTCATTACATTACTTTAGAAATAACTTGTGACTAACGACCTTACCAACCTTAGACATCGCAAATAATAAGCGAAGATGGTGTGATTAATGCAAATTCTATCTAATGTACTACCGTTACATTCAAATTAATATGTCCAATTATGCCTTGTTCGGTAGAATTGTAAAGGGAAATAACTTTTGTAATTGTTATTTAAACATTAGGGAAGCTGAACAAATTCAGAAGTCATTTTATATTTCACCTGTCGGTTAACTTATGTGTCAGTATCATTTTGTTTAGCGGAAAAAAAAAATTATCGGTTATTTCATGAAACAATAAAAGTACAAAAAATACTAAAGACCCGAACTGTTTTTGTTATTAAAAAAGCCATTTTGTCTGTTTAAATAAATAAATAAATTTGATATTTAGAAGAAAAAAAAAGCAAACTTAATAAATAATGTACATTTTGGGCAAATGTGTGCCAGATACCGTATGAAACAAAGATCATTATTGGCAGTAAATGTATTTTTTAGAAAGGGTTATTCCTTACGTTTCTTAAAACTTTAATAATCTTATCACCAAACTAGAAGTTAAGTATGTGGCGTTTACCACTTAAGTGGTTGATACCGAAAACCTATGAAAGCGTTTAATAAGAGCAGGTACCCGAAGGTATGTACGAACTTAATTGGATAAGCTTGTAAAAGAAATTGCGATTCTGAGAAACCTTATGTTTAAAATAGGACCTGCAAGATAAAATATTACGGTCGGTATATTTTTATTTTTAACGATAAAACAGACATGATATTTTTAAAGTGCTGCAAAGTTTTATAAAAGTTATATATGATAACTATTGTAATTAAATTACTTTGATACTACCGCGACGGTTGTTTGTCCAAGATTTTGTTAAATTCAAATTCAAATTCAAATTCAAATTCAAATATTTATTTCTCAACATTGACAATTACTTGTTCTTATTGACGTCAAATAAAACATGATTCTACCACCAGTTCGAAAAAAAACCTTCGTGAAGAAGAACTGGCAAGAAACTTCACGGGTATATTTTTTATTTTCAAAATAAATTTACAGAGTCCCTTTATGTCTATACAAAATTATTCTTTTCTGCATCTGTTAGCTCGGCAAGTCTCCCTCCCCCCAAGTATCCAAACGTTAGTGACCCCAATCCCTCCCAGTAACATTTCATGCAGTGTTATTTCCAGTAAAATCTAAAGACACAATGCTTCCACCACCAACACGTGTTTCACTATTTCCAGGGCCATTATCAGGGCACAACGAACGTCCGTCGTTGCAATGGATTTCCACAAAGTAAGGCCTGACTATATCAATAATAATAATCATAATAATAATGTAGGAACATGTAGGAAATGTAGGTTATGCCATCAAACTACTGAGGCAATAGACCACATAACGGGTGGACGCAGCATACTTGCCAGTAAAGAATATACACATCGCCATGACAATGTAGCAAGACATATCCATCAGCAATTAGCCCTTAAATATAAATTATTAAATTCCTACATCCCATACTACAAATAACAACCGAAGAATGTTCTTAAAAATAATTATGCCAAATTATATTTGGACATAATCACAGATCGTACTATTCTGAGCAATAGACCAGATATCGCACTCACCTTAAAGGCTATAATTACCACATTCCTTATTGACATCGCTGTTCCCAACACAAATAATCTAAAACAAAAACACTCAGCAAAAATACAAAAGTACGTTCCCATAACCGATCAAATTAAGCAAATGTGGCATCAAAACAGCGTCAAAATCATCCCCATCATTATTTCTTCCACTGGAATAAAACCTAAAACATTAAAAACTTAAACAGCTGCAATTACCAGAATAAACTTATTTACCCCATCAGAAAGCCATTGTCATAGATACCTGCTCCATAGTTCGACGCTTTTTAAATCCTACTTTCCTCCTACTATCCAATTAACATAATCCTGACCACAATCTTAACACCACATAACACATCAAATAGTACACTACATATAATTAAAAACTCACATACATCTCAACAAACACACTTATAATTCGTCATAGGTTACTTGGCATCTGCCCGTACCTAGGCACGTAAAACCGACGATTGTCGAGTAAAAAATAATTAAACCGAATAATAATATCAATTAAATTCGGAATTATCCCATATTATGTTAGTAACAATATTCTTAAAAACTATGTTAGTATTATAAATATCATGTCATAAAAATTCAAGCATGATTATAATATGATGATATAATAGGTCTTTACCTATGAAACTGCCGTTATGCCGTACTGGCCATTTCAAATGAAAATATTTTTTTTTTGACTGATAATTCTAATTTCAAATTAATTTTATTTGACAAACATGGAATTCTTTTTCTAAAATCGTTATTTGTTTAATAGTTAGTGTTTTGTTTTCAACGCATTCGAACATTTTTCGTCACCATGGATAAGTTAAAAATTCGAGTAATTATTGAGTATGAGTACCGTCGTGGCAGCAAAGCGGCACAAGCGGCACGCAACATCAACGATGTTTACGGAGCGAACTCTACAAACGAACGCACCACCCGTTATTGGTTTACCCGCTTCCGTTCTGGAAATTTTGACCTGAAAAATGAACCCCGTGGTCGTCCGAAAACTTTGGTCGACAATGACGAATTAAAGGCAATTGTGGAAGCTGATGAAACTCAATCCACGGCTGAATTAGCAGCAGATTTCGACGTTAGCATCAAAACATTATTGGTCCATTTGCGTCAAATTGGCAAGGTAAAAAAGCTTGACAAATGGGTACCCCACGAACTCAATGACTGCCAGCGCGAAGTACGCGTGGAGACGTGCCTTGCACTGCTCAGCAGGCATACAAATGAAGGACTTCTGAACCGCATCGTTACTTGTGACGAGAAATGGATCCTGTTTGACAATCGTAAATGCTCAGCAAGTTGGTTGGACCCTGGTTCAGCACCCAAACAATGCCCTAAACGAAAACTTACCCCTAGAAAAGTGATGGTCACTGTTTGGTGGTCTAACGCGGGTGTAATTCATCACAGCTTCTTGCCAAACGGGACAAGCATTACTGCAGATGTGTACTGTGAAGATCTGAACACAATGATGGAGAAGCTCGCACGTCTCCAACCAGCTTTGGTCAATCGTTCGGCTCCACTGCTCCTGCACGACAACGCGCGACCTCATACTGCACAGCAGACGGTCTCCAAGCTACAAGAGTTGGGGTTGGAAGTTCTCCGTCATCCGCCGTACTCACCAGACCTTGCGCCTACAGACTTCTACTTTTTCCAGAATTTGGATAACTTCTTGGCAGGAAAAAAATTCAATACCCGAGAGGCAGTACAAAATGCCTTTGAAGAATTTGTTGCCTCCCGTCCAGCTGATTTCTTCAAGAAAGGCATCAATAAGCTACCAATGCGTTGGCAAAAATGAATTGATTGCATGGGTGATTATTTTGATTAATAGAAATAAAAAATATATAAAATAATTACGCTTCATTTATTTCGTGAAAAACAGCAATTTCATAGGTAAAGACCTAATATATGATTGTAAAATAACTAATGTCCAAATTCAAAATAACTAATGTCTAATTTAATTAGTTAATGTCTAAATTAAAAAAACTGTTATTAGCGCCCGACCAGCACGCACTGTGCCTACTAACCCAGTACTCCATATTTCTGAGTCAAGCCGGAACGTTTCCAGAAGTCCGTTGGTGCGGCCCCGCAACCGCGTCATCATCAATGCTGCCCTTTTGCGCATTATTGCATAAAAACTACCGTTATTATTGTATAAAACGCGCAAAGCGTTGAATGTCCTCTTGGTGTAGTTTACCCATAGGCTGCATGTGTAGAAGATTTGGCAGAATGATCTAAATAAGGACAATTTAACAAACCTGCGGGTTAACATATTATATCAATGAAAACATTAAATAAAAAAAATCATACGGCCAAACTCAGAGACGTTCATGGTTACTTAAAGCACTCCTAATGATAGATTTTGCTAAGCAAATCTAGACTTAGACGAAGTAAAGATAATATACGAATAAGCTTAGCAAAACCGATACTTTGACGTTTGTGATTGTGGACGTACGCCTTAGCACATGTTGCATACTTCAGTTATTTATGACAAGCAAATAAGAAAAGTACTTAACAGCATTCAACTATTTATTTATTATTCTGAAAATAAAATTAAATAGTGTTTCTACAATAATATGAACTGAATAAAAATAATATTGGCATATGTAATTCTCTGTTAGCTCATCCCTTATGACACGAATCCAAAAACCTTGTAAAGTTTCTTAGCCTATTATTAAAATGGGAGTACTATGAGAGTAACATATTTCTATGTAGACCAAACTCTATATAAATAAACGTAATAAGTAAATTGTGACGGCGTCCGTTTTTTTAACACTATGATTATATACCGGAGTATTAAAACATCCAATGAGATTAAAGTCTGGTTGAAGAGCCAACTGCAACCAACCTGAACAATTGACCAACCATTGAATCTACGGAACAACTTACTAAGTTCAGAATTACGAAGTCAATTCGCTGCGGACCGAGAGAGCGAGTGGCCACTGATACGGGGAATTACGAAACTGGTGTTATAGTCAATTCTGGTTCATACAATAATTTATATATATTTTTTAATTTCGTCATGTCACACTTAAATTGAAAATTTAACAAATCTTTTTGCGTTTCGTGTCTAAGTATATTTATGAAATATCAAGAAATTTTACTATTCACAGAAGTAAAATGTATAGAAAATTCTTTGAAGTCTCTCACTATTGAATGCATTAAAACAAATAACTCAACTTCAAAAAATATTTAAAATTAATTTCAAAATAAATAACATCAGGTATCGTCAAATACTTAAAATTAACGTTTCCAAACCAGCCAAAATTTACTAGTGTAGTTTATTTGAAAGCTTACTCAAATACCCTCGGTAAAGGACCTTCTTGACCCAAGGGTTGTTAGGTTTTAGATCCCTGTTTAATACGCATAATTTGGTGGAACCCTTGTACCTGACAGATTCATGAAGAAACCAGCCTTTACATGTGTGTATTATCTATATTATAGTGAAACTAAGGAATACGATAACATTTTATTTTGTGAAAAACAAAAGGTGTTATTGTTTTAGGGAAAATTATTTACGTGAACTGGCTTATAACTTATTCTTTATGATAATCCGAGCAGTGTTTAGAATATTTTATATTAAATTAAGAAAATAAAGCAGTACCTAAGTGATCGAACAAAACTTGTATATTAAAAGGCATAAATAAATATATTGTATCGACTGAAATATATTTTAATTATTTCAATGATAAATTTGTTCACTTATGTATGTTGGATACCATGTTAATATCAATAAATAAAGCGCAGCTTTAAAATTACACAATTATAGGTACTTGAGCATTACGACCCTGAATAATGCCACTGCTAGAACATCATCTTTACCCAGCCAGTGGGGTGGTGTCACCTAATTTATAGTCCACCACGCTGGCCTACTGCGGGTAAACCTTCTATATAATTTCTAAGGGTTTCTGAACGATGTTTTCCTTCACACATAATTAAGTTATTTAAAACTAATTGGAAATTGTCAGCGGGGAATGAACCCGCGGCGATCGATAAGTCAGTGCCTTAAGCACAGCGCCACTGACGTTCTTGCGCCACCGCAGCAGTGTAGCAGTAATTGTGCAAAAGTGTGTAATGTAACCGAGTTTAAAATAACCATTTTCGATTTTAAAACTTCATTTAAATAAGTATGTCTAAATAAGTACCTACTTTCTTATTTACGATAATTTTTTTAGCTAGCCTCCCAGAAACCGGGTGTGAGAAATTTGAATTGATTTGACAGCGCTGTTGAATTAACAGGTGTGTTGGTTGATAATATTTTTAGCCAGCCTTTCAGAAACCGGGTGTAAGTGTATGGTTTCAACATTTTGTATATTGTATATGCAATGCCATTTTGTGTATTGTCAAAAAAATTCATATATACGCGATAATATCCGGTAAAAAGTGTTTTATTTAAAGTATGTATCGTGAAAACTTAAGAAAAGATTTTATAAAAACACAATATCAAAATAAAGAAAAATTACATCGGAAAATAAATGAGAGAAAAAAATCATTTGATGTCAAAATAACTGTTACCGACCGTGATTGGGAACACCAATACACCTACGAACTAATCAGTGTTGGACTTGTCAATAGTTCTTATATAATATCTGATTCCTTTCTATTCGATTTATTTGCTATTTAATTGATTTATATTCTGATTTATTTATGTCATTAGTAAACCATAGACCAGATAGAGTGAACATAATTGTTGTTGTTGTTTCTATTCGCCCGTAAAGGCAGGCAACGACCTAAGCCATACAGCTGAATGAACATAGATAATGTTAATCATTGGTACAGTCTTTGTAGAATTAGTAATTGTATAATAATAGTACTTTAATTGACTTCCTTTTGAAACTGTATAAATACCTCAACCTCACTGATTTCCTTCTTCTTATTCTGTTCCAATTTGTGAGTACTGCGGATTTCGATACCAAACTGATTGAAATAAAGGATAAAACTACAACTGCGAGTCATTTAATTCCACTACTGTAACAATTCAGAAGTGGGATACAAAAAATGTCGGGACCCTACGCTGCCGGATACCGAATAAAAGGCCGAAAAAATGCTTTTCCGCCGGCCTCAAGTGGAAGCGAAAATGATGATTTTTTTTTCTTCAACCTCATGCGAAGGACCACCTAGGAAACTGCGTAGAATCACACATTTTGAAGCTGAAGTAATTCCAAAGTTTCGACCGGAAGATAACGAAAATAATGTTGCCACGTGGTTGCACAAGATTGACCAATTGGGTGACGTTTACGGCTGGGATAATACGCAGAAACAATTTGTGATGCAGCTCCGTCTACGAGGCTCTGCAAGGCGTTGGTATGATGACCTAGAAAACTATGACTTATCTTGGGAAGAATGGAAAAAAGCTTTGAAGGCCGCTTTTCCGCGATCAACAGACTTCGTTGATCGCCTTGAAAAAATGCTTCTCAGAACCAAAAAGGATCCTGAAACTATGACAAAGTATTTCCACGATAAGTTGTCACTTCTGAAAAAATTTCGCATTCAGGGGCAAGACGCGATATCTTGCATCATCCGTGGCTTGCCTATAGAATTACAGGCCAATGCAAAGGCCTACCGCTGTGAAGAGCCTGAAGACCTTTATCATGGTTATTTGTCTTCGTTGGAGAATTTAAAAAAAGTTGAAGCTACCACAATGATAAGAAGACACACTTGGAGAAGGGGCACAAGTATTGGAAATTCAACGGCAGCAGGAATGGAGTCATCTGGAGTCAGATACTGCTTTTCCTGCCGAAAACCGGGACATGAAGCACGAAACTGCACGATGCTACGGCGATGCGAGACCTGTCAACGCAAGGGTCATACTACAGCATCCTGTTGGTATGCAGGATCTCCAAGCTCTTCACGTCAGCAGCTATACAAACCACAAGTAAGAAATATTTTTTATACACTAAGTGAAAGTTCGAGCATCTACAAACGACCGGTTTACATTAACAATATTAAATTGATTGCATACATTGACACGGGAAGTAAAATTAACATGATTACTTTATTAAATGTAAGACCTCTCAACGCAAAAATAGTTTCTTCCTCCACAATAATGAAAGGGTTTGGCGGTGCTCTAACGATGTCACTTGGTAAAGTTTTCCTCAATGTGCAAATTGATAATTTATGTCTGAGCGAATATGTTGAAATCGTGGAGTGTATTAGTGATGGAATAGATTTAATTATCGGACAAACTATGATAAACCAACAAGGTATAACCCTAATTACTACCTCAAATTCGGCTAAATTTGTAAAAACAGATCATTTATTTACTTCCGATATTAGTCAAATTAATGATTTTAGTATTCAGAATAAATATAACGTTTATTTAAAATGTGAAACCATTATCCCTAAGCAAAGTACTTGCTATGTTAACATGTTTATAGATATAGATAATAATGGTCATGATTTGGTATTTCTGACAAAATCGGTTTATGTACAGGTAGGGATTATATGTTACGCGATTCCTGGGGGCGTTGTGAGTGTTGACGATCGTTTAAAGGTTATAAACATGAGCGATCAAGAATTATGTTGGCCAGCACATAAATTACTTGCTAGAGCGGAACTTGTAGATATTGTATCAAATAAAACCTTTCACACCGATGCTTTAATAGTAAATTCTGTACATGAAAATTTCATAACAAATTGCGAGTTGAATAAGTTGGGCTCGTTAGATATTGGTGAACTAAACAACAATGACACCAACAAACTTTTATCCCTCTTAAATAGATTTAGCCATCTTTTCGCAAAGGATACAAAGGATTTAGGTTGTACAGATTTGATTGAAATGCATATTAAGACTAACACGGATAAACCGGTCCATTTCAAACCTTACAGACTCGCTTATAAAGAAAATGAAATTGTTAATGAAAAGGTTCAGGATCTTCTACAATCCGGTATTATACGTGAGTCTACGTCAGAGTATGCTAGTCCTGTCATATTAATAAAAAAAAAAGTGGAGATTACAATTTGTGCATAGACTATAGAGCTTTGAATTCACAGACTATAAAGGATCGCTATCCCTTGCCTCACATAGACGATCAAGTGTCAAAGTTGTCAGGAAAAAACTTTTATACTACCCTCGATCTCGCGCAAGGGTATTATCAAGTAAAAATGGGGGTAGATTCAATTTCTAAGACAGCTTTTGTCACTCCGTCAGGTCAGTTCGAATTTTTAAAGATGCCATTTGGGTTGGCGAATGCACCCGCTGTATTCTCTAGATTAATACGTGTAGCATTGAACGATGTTAGTAACGATATAGCTTCGTATCTTGACGACGTAATGTTGCCAACTGTTTCGGTAGAAGCAGGGTTGCAATTATTAGAAAAAGTCTTGATACTTTTGCATAAAGCGAATTTAAAATTAAATTTAAAAAAATGTGCTTTTTTAAAGACAAGTGTAAATTATTTAGGTTACGAAATTACTGCAGGAACTATACGACCCGGATTAGAAAAAATAAATTGCGTTACGCAATATCAGCGTCCGCGGAATGTTCACGAAATTCGTCAATTTATCGGACTCACATCTTATTTTAGAAAATTCATTCGTGGTTTCGCGGAATTAGCTTTACCATTGACAAAATTAACAAAAAAGGACGTTGTTTGGGAGTGGGGACATGAACAAGAAAACGCGTACCAACTTTTAAAAAATAAATTAACAGATAGACCCGTTCTAGGAATTTATGATAGTAATGCTCCCACAGAATTACATACCGACGCAAGCAAATTAGGATTAGGCGGGATTCTAATGCAAAAACAGTCCGATAGTTTTTTAAAACCAATAGCGTATTTTAGTAGATTAACTTCCAAAGAAGAAAAGTTTTATCACAGTTATGAACTAGAAACTTTGGCTGTAGTAGAATCCTTAAAGCGGTTTCACGTTTACTTAATAGGAATTCCTGTCAAAATAATAACCGATTGCGCAGCACTACGTACGACCCTAAGTAAAAAGGATCTTATTCCCCGAATAGCTCGCTGGTGGCTTACTATACAAGATTTTGATTTAGAGATAGAATATCGCCCTGGGGAAAGGATGAAGCATGTAGACGCTCTTAGCAGAAACCCTGTTGAAATACCGATTTTAATGATAGGAGAATCCGATTGGTTAGTTACTCTTCAATTACAGGACGATAACATACAAAACATTATAAATCAATTACAAGGGCAAACAAACAATCGCGATATTGTAAATAATTATACTTTAACAAAGGATAATATTTTGTTTAGGAAAACAATACATGGTGAACGTTTTGTCATACCAAAATTAGCAAAATATGGCTTAATGCAAAAGTACCATGACCAGATAGGACATCCGGGTTTTGAAAGATGTGAAGCTGTCATAAAGGCGCAATTTTGGTTTCCTAAAATTACTAGTTTTATTAGAAAATATATAAATTCATGTATATCGTGTTCATACGGCAAAGGAAACTATGGCAAAACACAGGGTGAATTACACCCTATTGAAAAAAATCCCGTACCCATGCATACCATTCATGCCGACCATTTAGGCCCTTTTGTTAAAACGCGTAAAGGAAATACTTATATTCTTGTGGTTATTGATTCGTTTACAAAATTTGTTTTTGCTAGAGCTGTCAAAAATTGTAGTTCTATAGAAACTATTCGGCATATAAAAGAAATAATACTTCAATTTGGCAATCCAACTCGGGTAATAACAGATAGAGGCAAAGCTTTCACAAGTCGATATTTTAAGCAGTTCGCGGAAGAGTGTCAGTTTAAGCACATCTTAAATGCGATAGCCAGCCCTAGATCAAATGGTCAAGTTGAACGCGTGAATCGAACTATTATAGACGGGCTTAACACTTCGGTTGAAAACGAAAACGTATGGGATGAAAAACTTGCTGACGTGGTGTGGGGAATAAATAATACACCTAATTCTACTACTTCCTTCCCCCCCTTTAAACTAATGTTTAGTCATGATAACACCAAATTTCCGAATTTATCTGTAATTACCGAAACGGGAGACCATTCTTCACAAATAAATGCATTAAATGATAGACGTAATATAGCGAAATTGCATATAGATAAAAATATGACTGTAATGAAAGAACGGTTCGATCGCACGCATAAAAAATGTATAAAGTATTCTGTTGGAGATCTCGTTCTATGGAAAGGTGGTTGTACAAAAGACGCAAATGCTAAAGTCGCACAAAAATTGAAAAGCCCTTACACAGGTCCGTATAAAGTTTGCAAGGCAGAAACCGATTTAGATAGATACACCATATGCACAGTCAAGGGTATGAAAGGTTACAAGAAATTTTCGTTTGTTGTTCGCGGTGAGGTTTTAAGACCGTATAACTCAGTTACCCCAAACACAGACAGCTCCTCCAGTGACGAGGAAGTAAATCGGGATGACCTTATCGATTTATTCGAAAGTTAAAATAGGTGCCTACCAATTTTTATATTTACATATCCATTTAATTACTACTTGTTGTACTACTCCATCGCTTATTTTACCCAACTGTTTGTTTTAGAACTAAAATAACCAAAACTTGTAAAGTTAATTTCGAATATTACATTGTGTACTGAATAAAACTAAAATATGATGACTGTAGAATAAAGCTTTTCACTTTCAAACAAAAAATTTGTTCATTTTAGGTCTTGTTTTTAATTACGTGGTACTAAAATAAACTACAAATCAAGTTACAAATTAAGTTTAATTACAATAATAAAATCGTACTAAGAATCTGTGTGAGTTTGTGTTTATAAATATGTCTCGGTTTACAATATAGTGTTTTTTGCCGTATAACGTCGACTTTTACCTTTCGGCAACTTATTACATAAGTATTTAATTGGGCAAACGTATTACGTATTCTTCAAATGCTGTAGCTGGAAAACTTCCATTGAATAGTGAATTACAGCAATATTTTATTCATCATGTAACAAAATTGAAACTTGAACAATTAAAAAAAAACACAGAGTACAAAGGCATACAGAGTATTAACTTGGCCTATGGTATTACAAAATGTTGCTGAAGTTAAGAATTTGTCAACTTTATTCAATCAATCATTATAGTCTGTGTGGCAATAGCTGTGTAACTACTAATCCGGTGTGACCATTGTCTGTGTGACCATTGTCTGTGTGACCATTGTCTGTGTGACCATTGTCTGTGTGACCATAGTCTGTGTGACCATAGCCTGTGTGACCAGTCTGTGTGACAAAGTTATATCTGGTTGAAAGAGATATAAACATTTAAAATAATTGTGTGATGTTAAATGGCAT
This sequence comes from Marasmarcha lunaedactyla, assembly GCA_923062675.1. Lineage (NCBI taxonomy): Eukaryota > Metazoa > Arthropoda > Insecta > Lepidoptera > Pterophoridae > Marasmarcha > Marasmarcha lunaedactyla. The sequence continues at coordinate 5,726,544 of OV281345.1, read as the reverse complement.
TTAACTTGAATAAATTTTCATCAGTCTGAGTGACATAAAACAGTTACCTAAATTCAACCATTTTTATCTATGGTACTGAGCGTTCCTATAACATAGCAATGTTGTATGCCCATATTTAATGCGTCGTAATGGCTGTCCATGACATAATTTAGACAAATAATAATATGCCAACTCTACAAATACACTGAGAAATTTTCCGTTACTGCTGCAATTGATGTCTTCTACTTATTTTGTAACACATCAAAACTTATAGTACGTACACATACTGTTCCGTATTATTTTCTTTCTCTTACAGATAACCAACAACGAGCGTAACTATGAGCCGGAACGCCGTGGGACACGGCATGCGCAGGATGGCCGAGTGTTACCGACCGTGATTGGGAACACCAATACACCTACGAACTAATTAGTGTTGGACTTGTCAATAGTTCTTATATAATATCTGATTCCTTTCTATTCGATTTATTTGCTATTTAATTGATTTATATTCTGATTTATTTATGTCATTAGTAAACCATAGACCAGATAGAGTGAACATAATTGTTGTTGTTGTTTCTATTCGCCCGTAAAGGCAGGCAACGACCTAAGCCATACAGCTGAATGAACATAGATAATGTTAATCATTGGTACAGTCTTTGTAGAATTAGTAATTGTATAATAATAGTACTTTAATTGACTTCCTTTTGAAACTGTATAAATACCTCAACCTCACTGATTTCCTTCTTCTTATTCTGTTCCAATTTGTGAGTACTGCGGATTTCGATACCAAACTGATTGAAATAAAGGATAAAACTACAACTGCGAGTCATTTAATTCCACTACTGTAACATAACACTTACTTTGAAATAAATGTGTAATAGTAATTACAAAGAAAATAAACACTGAATAAATGAATTAGCTATTCAAAAATAACTACATGTCACGTGGTAAATATATTATTATGACAATAAATAAAATTAAGCCACATGTGAAAATTTACATTTAGCGATAGTCATTTCTGTCAGCACCTACCGATCTTAGCCAATTTTACTGCTTCTATCGAAACAATCTGCGCGATTTGTTTTCAAGCATATATATTACATTGTCTAAAAGAGACAAATAGCCGTAACTTATTTACACGGATTTTCCTGTCACAGCGTTTACCTACTGTATGCAAGAAGGTTTTTTTTGTTCCCCTCCACGGAGAGGGCAGGAGGATAAAAAAATGCTCTGACGCCTACCCCGCGCGCGCGATCGTAGTTATGTGGGACTCGCTCCGAGCCTACCAGAGCCACTACCCACTAAAAAAACCCCTGAATGACTTATGCAATTTTTGCCTCACAGCCGACGACCAGTTGGAGAAAAAGGCCGCGCTAGCGGGGCCCTTAAGGAGTCATTAATAATTCGAATTTAAATTAGAATTTGCGGCCTGAAGGGCTTCGAGATCTAATGATAGTTGCGTGGCTACGTTCGTGTGCGCGTCTCTCGGTCTAGTGACTTTAAACTTCGAATCTATGACAGGGGTAGTATACGAGACGGACTCTCGAAAAAAAGATGGGGGTGGGTTTCGGAGCATTTGAAGAACACTTCCGAGAGTGTTTGAGGTGCTGTTGCACTGTAGGTAGTTCAAGATCTCTGTGCAGGTCCACGTTACGCACGTACCAAGGTGCGTTTGTGGCCCTGCGGCAGAAGAGATTTTGAACCACCTGCAGTTTGTGCAGGACGGAGGGTTGGGCGTGGGCAAAGATTGGCGAGGCATAAGTCATGACGGGTCTAACGCAGGTCTTATACAGCGTAGCGTACGTTTGTTTCTAAAAGACATTTTACTTTGTCTACCTAACATACAATATAGGCGTCCTAAGTAGAAGCGGCTAAGTTTCGTTACTCTATCAACGTGTGATTTGAAAGAAAGCGTCTGGTCTAAAGTGACGCCTAAGTATTTGGTACTGCACTCCAGGGGATGGAAATACCTAACATTTAAATGTGGAGATTGTCGGGGATACGACGGTGTGTGCAGTCGAAGTAAAACGCAAAACTCTTGTCTGGGTTCACATCGATACGCCATTTTTGAAACATGAGTTTCATGAGAAACCATTTTTGAGTTCATGAAAGAAGACTGCGACCTGTTTAAAAGGCCACGGATAGAAGCCGTCGAGTATGTACTCTTGGACTTGCTGAGGGCAGGAGTGATTAGCGCGAAAGCCGAACTGATGGGAAATGATGAGGGGATCGCCATCCGTTGAAAATAGATGGTTGAGAATTTTAGACATGGCCTTGAGTAGGCCTGTGCTTAGCTGGGATATTCATAGGTTTACCCGGCTTGGAAATGCCTATGACTGTCGCTTCTTTCCAAGCTTTTGGAAAGTAGCTAAGGCCGAAGCAGGCATTGAAAAAGCCCCTAAGGCTGAAACACGTTTGTTTTAGCCTTAGGAGCTATAAAAAAATGTTTATTTTTAAAGCCTTTTCAGTTGGTAAAGGTCTTAGGAGTGGAGACGTTAACTTTAGGCGATCCTAACACGAGGAAGACGGGGTGGTGATCAGAGCCTAGGTCATCGAGCGGTTCCATAGACCTGAAATCAAGGTTGATATGCTTTACTATTGCAAAATCAAGGATGCCGGGAGGTTGTCGGGATAATGAGTAGGAGTGACGGGAGAAATGAATTAGAAATGTCTTAGTTGAGTTGCTCAGTGATGTCAAGGAGAGCGATACCGCTGGTGTTGGTCGATAGGCACGTCCAGTCAGTAAGCATGGAGTTGAAATCACCGAACATAATGACTGAACGGCTGAGGGCGAGAATGGCCTCAAAGTCGCTGTGCCGCCGAAACCGTAGGAGTTGGGCCTATCGTTACGAGTGAACGCGTACTTGGGAATAGCGAATCCTCTGGAGTTATTTGGGGTGGGCCACGTCTCTTGGAGATGCAGTAAGTCTGGCTTGTTGTTCTGAGCGAACAGTTTGAGCTAAGGACGGTTAGTACTAAGGCTACGAGCGTTAAATGAAACTTGGGAAAAGCCCTTGGGTTTGATACGGCCGGACGCGGGATTTGCAGGTCTAGACATTATCTTTACTATTTCGAGAATTTATACTAAATATAGAATTTATAAGGAACTAAGTAGCGAATGATGCTCGGCTACCGCGAAGAGACGCTCTTTAGGAGAGCGGGCGGCTCGCAGTTTGCGTGTGAATACGGCGATTTCCCTAATGTCGGCGTTTTGAAAAACGTTGAAAACGATCTTCATGCCCTCAGCCAATGACTACTGAGGTGGAGACGACGGAGCGGGGCGCGGGCGTACGGGAGCTGCGATAGGACGGGAAGGTGGAGCGGCTGGATGCTGTCTCCAGTTTTCAACTTCGGCTTCGGCGGCTCGGGCTTTCCTACTGGGGGACTCCAGTTTCGCAGCGGCGGAAAGTTGGCGGGAGTGAGCGGTAAAATAATAAGTAATAAAATAGTAGACAGGAATAATATATAAAATAAAAAAAGGACTGGATCAGTACAAATTCGGTTGTCACCGTTAGGTAACCTTTGTACTAAAACCAGAATACTCAGCACTCAGCACAAGCACAACACAGCACAGCACTTTGAAGTCTAAGAGACTTAGTCGCAAAGAAAAAATCCCTTCGATAGCGCTCGGAGGGAGTAAGAAAACCCAGAAAAGCCGTATTACGGAACCAACACGCTATACTATGACGTCAGTAAACTGAGCGCCACTGATACATGGAAAGGGACCGATCAATCGGATTGGTCATGGAACGTCCGTACCGGGTGGCGATCGGAGCGAGAATGATGCAAGAAGTTTTGTGGTGTGCTAAGAAATATGATTACTTGTTCTTTATTTTCAAAAATACATGGGTCCTATTTGTCCATTTTTTTGTCGCTCACCTCCGCGCAAGTCTAAAGCCGGCTATATACTCGCGTGTGAAGTCGCGTCGTGAATTCACGCCACGAATATCCGCCGCGACCCACGCGTGAATTGTGTCCCTCCACTCTCGCATTCTTTCACTCAAGCTTCACAGTCTTCTTCGCGATATCTTGTGCGCTACTGCGGAAAACTGCGAGTGTAGATGCGTTCACGTCGCGTTCTCGTCCATGCGTCGCAGACCCTTTGTCGCGGAACAAAAAACCGACACTGATCGGGGAACGCCGCAAAGCGCGAATGCGAAGCGTGAACTACATGTACACTCGTGTTTCGCGGGCTTTCGCAGCCGTTCGCACCGTGAGTGTAGAGCCGGCTTTAAATACTGAGGCTGGTCGCAACAATAAAACATTTCGCCAGCAAACATTGTTCCCGAAAGCAACAATGACGAAGCTACATAAAATTTCAACGTTCAAGAATCTAATATTATGTTTCTAATTATTATAACAGTAATTAAAGCTTTTACAGCGGCCCTAAAACAATAGGCTGAATTCAAAAGGTTTTAAATTAAATTTTTTATCAGTTGAGACAAAGTTCAGTGTTGTTTTATCATTAAAAACTTTATTCAATAAATTTATTCCAGAACATCTTTTGGGTAGGACAGTTTCGTTATTCATGCACTAAAAGACTTTAATTGATATATAATAATATAAAAACAGTAAACTTTGTTGATGACACACAGTTCAAACACTAGACGAAAAAAATGGGTACACCCAAAAATTCCGAATGATGTAATTCCCAACTTAATAATAATAATAAATCTTTATTAACCAAATATTCATATTTACAAAGATTAAATTGAACAATGTCTCCTGAGCTACGGAAAACTGTATGACAGGAGACGGCTCTTCGTTGTTTATTTACACATGAATGCCGCTGTTGCGACACACGCTGTTGCGATTTTTTTTCAACTGCCTCATAGGTTTGAAAGCTTATGGACTCGAATGATGTAGTCGCGAATGACGCTGTTTCGAAAAACATTTTCACTGCCTCATACGCTCGAATGCTTGTGATTTCGCTTCATTCAGTCATAATGTGTATAAAAAAATGAAAAAAAATAATCAAGTAGTAAATGAAAAGCCACAAAATCGATGTCAATTAACGTTTATTAGCAATTCATAATCGAAATGGCTAAATTAATTTTTTTATAGGTGTTATAATACACCTATAACAATATCTTAATCTAATTATCTAGGCAGGAACGGCATTTCATCAATTTCAATATCAAACCCAAGGCCAATAATTTAAATAGGTGGCGACAAAACATCTTGTTTTCTAAATATGATTTTAGATTTACCATCACGGCTAAGCCTTAGAAAGCACGTCAGAATGCCGCGCGCGATGTTCGAGTAAAGAGGTTCATATGAATTATGAAGAAAATAATTATAGATAGTAATTTTGCGGTACAAATGCGATGCTACGTGGCATTTGCCAATCTGCCTGCGGAAGATTTACCAAATATCTGCAGACAATTTAAAGATATTCTCTTCCCAGAAGAAGCTACTAGATATTTGGAAGAGTATTTCGTGTTTTAGGACGACTGAAAAGCCACAATATAGATGACAAAATTCTCGTTTCACGCTTACAACCACTTTTCGCACCGAGCCTATGGTCTATAGAGATAAATAACAACTTATTCCTTCCACGTACTCAAAACAGTGCAGAAGCCTGGCATCGCCGCTAGAATTTTTTGTAAGATTGAAGATTGAAGAGACTAATTGGACTGTATGGATGCATACGAAAACTGATTGAGGAACAAAATATTCCGGATCATAAATTCGAAAAGATTTTGAGTAATCTACCTCAGACACCACCTAGAAAAAGGCAAAAGTTAAAAAAAATGCTATTTTAGCAATTTTGAACAAGTAAAGTACAATGGGCACTCTTGAATTTATAAGAGCTTTAGCGTTAAGTAGTCGCATATACTTATAGTGTCACATGTGCAATTGATTCATTTCGAAAAGATAGAACCAAGATACCACTTGATTAGACAACTGTTTATAAACATCAGGCCTAGATTTGGTGTTACACATACAAAATCATTAAATATGTATAGTTATGGTATTAATATTTTTCACCGTTAAAATTTTGAGTGACATCGAATTTGTCGTTTTCATTTACTACTTGAATATTTTTTATACTTACACATTATGACTGTATGAAGCGAAATCACAAGCATTCGAGCCTATGAGGCAGTGAAATTTTTTTTCGAAACAGCGTCATTCGCGACTACATCATTCGAATCCATAAGCTTTCGAACCTATGAGGCAGTTGAAAAAAAATTCGCAACAGCGCATGTCGCAACAGTGGCATTCTCTACGTAGCGGACCCATTAAAGTCCGCGTTGGAAAGAGTAAAAAAACAACAACTCTTTTGTTCTCGTGGGGGTGCTCCGCACAGCGTCACCGCGATGACCGGGCGACTGAGCTGTTGGCGCGTGATGCGTTTTCAGCACGTATGCTATACGGGATTGGGGCACTAATTGTATGTGTAAATTATATATGATTTAAAAAAATATTGACGACACGTCTGCTTGCAACAAGTTATGGAGGCGAAGAGGAATATTCCGATTTTTTAAATTCCGAATTTGACAATCCCGAAGGGTCTTAATTCCGATTATTCAAAAACACGATTTTTATTTTACCGAAATTCATAAATCCGAAATTTTAATTTTCTGATTTTCATTGGTACAAAGAATTAAAAACCCGCTGTCTTACTAGTCCGAAATATGGTATTCCGAATTTTAATTTTCCGAAAATTCAATGCTAACATTCAGATTTTGTATGTAAGGGTGTTACGACCCATCGACGTCGATCGACGGACGATCGATTGGTGTGTCCATTAATAATTACTGGAGGGATATCAGCCTATCCCAACTCAGGGGTGGTGTCAAACAATTGTAGGCCATCACGCCTACTACGGGTTGGGAGAGTACAGATACCTTCATATAAATTTAAAGGTGCATGGGATTATTCTACTAAATGACCAACTCAGGGGTGGCGTCAGACAATTTTAGGCCATCACGACTACTGCGACAATGACTGCTCTGTTTTGCCTTCGATCGATGTCGACCGGTTGACGTCGATCGATGTCGACCGGTTGACGTCGATCGACGTCGATAGATTGGTGTGGTAACACCCTAAAACGGGTATATTTTAAAAATTAGAATCTAAATCTCCTGTGACACATATTAAAATTAATAAGTCACATTTTGAAATTATACAAATAAGGAGCGACGAAGTGAGGAGGAGCAGTTAGTCTGTACGTAGATAATGCAGTGCGAGCCAAGCGAGCGCAGCGAGTGTGCCGCGGCCGGCGAAGCGCCAAAAGGACATTTGCATTTCAGTACATCACCTATATTCTCAAGAAATAACTCGGTACAAAAAACTAAATAAACTTTTTCATTTCAAGCTGACTACTTGATGCTATAAATTGATGTGCTCATTCAGTTTTACAAATTTGATATTCGGGATTCGTATTTATGATATTTCGGATTATGTTAATTCGGATTTTTTATGGTTCGGTATTTTCAAATTTGGCATAGTGATTTTCGTAATTATAAACGTTCGGAATTAAGAGGTTTCAAAGAAGAAAAATTTTCATTTTCATTTCAAACACGGAATTTTCATTTTCGGAATTATAAATAAATAAATATTTCTAACAATCACACCACATATCTAGCTCAAATTAAGTATCATTAAGAACTTTTGTTATGGATACTAGATAACGGATAAATAAACTTAAGAAATATATACACACATAGAATTTTTTTAATATACAGGGAGTCCCGTAAGGAATGGACCAACGGGATGTTCGTGATAAAGGGGGTTGTTATCTATCCGAAACAATGAATTTTATTGTTTTTGGCCAAATAACTTTAGGGATAAGATTTTTTAATGTTATTTTGAATTTTTGCTACTGAGTACATAAAAGTTATTGTTATTTTATTATTATTCTTATTATTTGTACATTTTATTGTTTAAAATTATTAAGTAGATATTTGTCTTCATAAAAACTTTTTTTTTCTCTAAGAAATTACTGGTAACTTCATAATTATAAGCTGAAAGCTTTGTTTTGTACTACGGTTCTAGGTCTGCCTGCAGGATCTACACCGCCAGGTATTCGACCTTCTAAATATGCATTGTTAACTCGAAGGAAAACTCTGTGATCAGGATAACGTTTGCGGTTGGGATAGCGCTCACGATAGGTAGCGATTAATCGCAGGCAGTGTCTTAAGGTTATTTTAAAATCCCATCCACTGTTACTGGTAGTAAGAGTGGATGTTATAAGAAAAATACATTCCTTGTCTCTTAAACTTAATTGGTTGTAAATAATGGTTTCTTTGTTAATTTGAATTTAAAATTCAATATAACAGAATTTTAACTAATTATTTTTTGTTTAAACTGGACGTAAAATGACGTATTAGTTACAAAACTTAATTTATTAATTTTTGTTGAAAGTTCATACAATTTAATAATTATCACTTTATATAATGTTAACCAAAGTGATTAGAAAAATATTGATTTTTGATGAATTGCCAAGAAAATATAATAAAAACCTGTTAGTAACTCCAAAATAAAGAAAAAACGGTTCATTCCTCTCAGCTGGGTGTATCTAAAGATTTATACGACGGATACGGTAGATTTTTGGCAAACGATAACTGATAAATAAGACTTAAACAAATGACGGAATAGTTCGCAAGGAAAATAAAAGCGAAGTAACTTTTGAATTTTCCACGTTTATCAGTTTAAAATGCAAAGTGGGTTATTTATCATTTTATGGCAAAATTTCTGTACAACTTTCCGTTCGTATTTTGAAAATTTATTTAAAATATATTTCAATTTCTTCTGACCGTTTCGCCAAAGTTATGTAGAAGTTATTCCGAATAACTATTTTTATCTTAAAATTAAAAAAGAATTACATATAAATAATTAGGATCAGGATTAGTAAAAAGATGTTTAATATAAAATTATTTAAGATTATAATTAGAAATTTCCATCAGGAACTCGAGTTTTACATAAAATATTACAATGTTTTAATTATTTAACTCAAATTGTCAGTGACGTGAGACTCTCGGTGTCTGGAAAGCGTCCATGGAATTTTCGGAATAATACCTCTTTCGGTTTTTTTGGTTCCCTTCCACGGAGAGGCCAGGAGGATCTAAAAAATGCTCTTATGCATACCTCGCGCGCGCGATCGAGGTTATGTGGGACTCGCTCCGAGCCTACCAGAGCCTCTACCCACTAAAAAAAACCCTTTGAATAACTCGTGCAATTTTTTGCCACAAAGCCTTCATCTGAGCGACGGCCAATTGGAGAAAGAGGCCGCGCTAGCGGGGCCCAGAAGGGGTCACCCACTGGGAATTACATAGCACTGAAGGTGCTCAAAGCACTGAAGGTGAATTCATAGCACTGAAGGTGCTCAAAATGAAAAGTAAAAATTTAAAAAATTTAAAATTGAAAAATAAGATTGAATTTATTCGAATTTATGTTAGAATTAGAATTTGCGGCCAGAAGGGCTTCGAGATCCGATGTCAGTCTGGTGGAACAGTACGCTTGCGCATTCCTAGGCCTAGCGACTTTGAACTTCGAATCTAAGTTGCGAGGACTGAGGCTTGAGGGACTCCAGCCTTTATGGGACGAGGCGCGGAAAGCGTGCCTTCATGTATAAATCGAAACGTACGGTCTTTGAGAAAGGACGCGATTAACTTGACTAGGCGATCCGGTAAGCCTATTTTGTAAAGTTTATAAACGAGACCGCTGTGCCAGACTTTATTGTTTTATGACGACGCAGATAGAAACCGTCAAGTATGTACTCGACGATTCGATGGATTTGCTGAGGGCAGGAGTGCTTAGCGCGTTAGCCAAACTGATGGGGAATAATGAGGGGATCGCCATCCGTTGAAAACAGATGGTTCCGCATTCGAGAGAGTATGACACTCTCGAGAAGTTTAGACATGGCCTTGAGAAGGCTGATGGGTCTGTGATTAGCCGGGATATTAAGAGGTTTATCCAGCTTTGGAATGCCTATGACTGTCGCTTCTTTCCAAGCTTTTGGAGAGTAGCTATTGTAAATGTAAGTAGGCATTGAAAACGATAGCTAACAAGGTAAGCACCTGTTGAGGCAGTTGCTTAAGTGCGTGGTTTTCTGGACTTTTGGTTTCTAATGAGAAGCGAGATTTCGTCATTAGAGACTGTGACGGGGTTGGCGGTGATGGGGAGAGAGTCTCTGCGAAGGACTTCGTCCTCCACCGCCTGGATGTGTGAGGGATCAGCAGGTTGCGTGCTGGGCGAGCATTGTGCGGCAATGCTGTCATCGAAGCATTCGGCTTTCTCTTCGACTTCAAAGGCAGTAGTGCCATCGGGACGAGTGAGTGGAGGAACGTGAGAGGCGGTGTCTATGCGTAAGGCTCTGGCCATACTATAGTACGCTTGATGGGACGGGGAGATATTCTCCATGAGATCGTTCATCTGAGCGTCTCGGAGTTCCGCGAGGCAAGACCTAACTTTACGTTGTAGCTGATTCGCAGCTAATCTATAGGCGGGCGTGGGATATTTCTTGGCTCTCCGGAGAGCCGCGTTCTTAGCTTTGTTAAGATTGCTAACAACTAAGGGAAGCGTGGGTTTGCCTTTTAGCAAACAACCTTAGCAACCTTTTCGTTAACACTGATGGCTGAGTTGATAGCAACAGTGAGGGAATGGACTATCCAGTCTATTTTATCCAGGATTGGTCGGGCGAGATTGCGAGCGGAGAGTTCGGGGCCTATTAGGCTGAAACTACCGTATTTTTAAAGCCTTTCCAGTTGGTAAAGGTCTTAGGAGAGGTGACGTTATCGTTAGGCGGTCCTAGCACGAGGGAGACGGGGCACTGATCAGATCCTAGGTCATCGAGTAAACAGTACACTGAGCGCCACGGAATATCGGGAAGGGACCGATCAATCGGAGTGGTCTTGGAACGTCCGTACTGGGCGGCGATCGGAGCGAGAATGACCTCCTTCGGTCAAAATTACTCCTTATGAAAGTCGAGAGATGGCTCGTTGGTACTCTCACTACAAAGGATTTGAACCTGATTATGAAGAGACTACACACGTTTGGCCCTCGGTCCAATGAATTGTTTTTGATGCAGATAACTCCACAATCTCCTCGGCTTTCTTGGTGTATTGCAGATTGGACACGTACAGAGGCAGTGATATTTCCGCGGCTAAAATAATAGTTATATTTAAAATAGTTCTAATTCATTAATTTAAATTCATTTATTTGGTAAAATTATACAAAGTAACATTACTAAGAAAATCGATAACAGTTATTTTAGTGAGCACTTTGTTGCGGCTGTTATCGCCCACCTCCAGTTAGTGTATAAACAACAAAATGTTGTACAAGTTTACAAACAAAAATATTAAATATATTCAAAACAAAAGAGGTATTAAAAAAAAGTCAACATTACAGCAAAGTTATAGACATATTGTAGTTTCAGGATGATCAGGTTAATGAGTTTATGATGTAAGTGTATGGGTGGGTGTAAATGGTAAGATAAGTGTGTTAAATGTGTGTGTGTGTGTGTGGCTTTGAGTGTGTAATAACTGCTTGTTTGAGTATTAGGTACGGTATAAATTAATATGTATTTAGATTTTTTAAGATAAGCATTTTAATTAATAAAGAAACCTGTGGTTGATTCAACGCCTAGACTTAAATTTCTATAGTTATGTAGCCATAACTATCTAATGTTAGTTTAGTAGGCACTGAATCATTCAAAATAATATATCACTAAACCTTTTCTTTTAAAGATTCAAAAATTAAATTTAATAGTAACTGTAAATAGTGGTCGAATTTGTACCTGTATCTGTCATAGTCAAATTGCGGCATTCAGATACGACTTTTTTATCAAACTATTGTGATAAGCTAAGATGTTCACTATTTATAAACATGGTATCACGCATGTGAGAAGGAGGAGCCGCCAATTTTTCAGGTCATCGAGACTTTTTAAGAAGAGATATTGGGAGAGATGTTAGTGTAGGAACCTATACTTTAGTTAGTTTCAAAGTGGTGATAAAATAGGATGACTGTATGTAGTGTTACTCTAATGCTTGTAGCTCGTTCTACTCGTAACGCTGACGTGGTTGGTCGCTCACACTGCATCCTGTCTTGACTGTCAGCTTACAACCGATATGGATAAATACTCGTTTTTGCTAACTTAACCGTTAGCTAGAATCGACCGCCAATATAGGTTGATGCGCTGGGTTTCAGTCTCCATTCATAATGATTTTAATCAATCATTATTGTACTTTTTTAATTAAGTTAATCTACAGTAATGACGACAAATTTAACTTTTACGTGATATCTAACTAAAATAAATTCAAAACAAAATCAGATGGAAGTATTAGTGATGAAACTTTAACGTATAGTGCTCAAGTGATGTTGCAAAATACAAAGTCGTCCATTCTCTACCAATAATACTTTATATGCAAATGCATAATGGGAGCTCCCAAAAATTCCGAATTATGTAATTCTGAAACTGAATATTCCGATTTTTGAAATTCCGAATTTCACAATCCCTAAGAGACTAAATTCCGACTATTCGAAAACACGATTCTTATTTTATCAAAATTCATAAATAGGAAATTTTAATATTCCGATTTTCATTAGTACGAAGAATTAAAAACCCGCTGTGTTACTAGTCCGAAATATTATGGTATGTATTCCAAATTTAAATTTTCCGAAAATTCAATGCTAACATTCAGATTTTGTATCTAAAACCGGTATATATTAAAATTTTAATCTAAATCTCCTGTGCAAAAATAAAATTAATAAGGCACATTTTTAAATTATACAAATTAGGCGCGACGACGAACGAAGCGAGGAGGAGCAGTTAGTCTGTGTGCAGATGTTGCAGCGCGAGCCGAGCGAGCGCAGCGAATGTGCCGCGGCAGCGGCCGGCGAAGCGCCAAAAAGGGATTTTCATTTCAGTACATAACCTATATACTCAAGGAATAACTCGGTACAAAAACCTAAATAAACTTTCTAAATCCCAGCTGACTACTTGAATGCTCGAAGTATAAATTGATGTGGTCATGCAGTTTTACAAGGCATTTGTCATTGCAACTAATATTATTCGGAATTTTGATATTCGGGATTCGTATTTATGATATTGCGGATTATTAATAATTCGGATTTTTTATGGTTCGGTATTTTCAAATTCGGCGTATCGATTTTCGTAATTATAAACGTTTGGAATTTTAAAGTTTCTAAGAAGAGAAATTAGGAATTACGAAACACGTAATTTTCATTATCGGAATTTTGAACCATTCGGTGTTATAAAATTCGGAATTTTGAAATTCGTAATTATGACTATTGGAATTAAGTTTTTCGTTTTTATATAGTGTACCCATGCATAATATGCAATATAACACAAAACAAGTTATTCAACCCAAGCACTTTCCGTACGGCAGCACCACATGATGGTGTGACATGCGATTGGCTGGGTCCCAACTAAGACGTTGGTTTAACTATGTATTATCTCGTAACAAATTGCTCAATTATGACTACTTACTGCACAGATAGAAAGTAAATAGTGATTTATTTTGGTTATATTGAATTATTTTTATTGTTGCAGTGACTTTTGAAGGGAATGGATCAGAGTTTTAGCTTATCAACTGTCAGTGATGGCGTAAAACTCTATCATAGTTATTAAAGACCGCTTGAAGATGCTTAATAATAATAATCTTTATTTCGGACCAGAGATCCACATTTTCTAACACTAATTTATAATATTATTTAGATAAAATCAAATTAAGTCTTAAAATTACGTAGCTTAAATTAGAAGGTATAATTAATTGTAATAATGTAAGCGAAACAATCAAAATGAGGTAAAAACTCTAGCCCAAGTTACAATAAAGTCATTAGCAGATGTTAATAGTAAAAACAATTTTCACCCTAAATGCTGACCGCGACACCCGGCCTTGGGCTGTTGGTATGTTTCCAAAACCCACGGAACTCTTTATTTCTTTGTTTGAAAGCTAAAATATTTGACAGTATTTAAGTTTTTGTTGAAATAATCTTCAAGCGTCGACCATATCACTGAGTACACTACCTTTACGCGATAGTGTACTCAAATTCATACGAAATCTATTGAGATAATTATTCATGCGAATCAAAATGATACGTCTCTCTTATTTTTGTCTTAACAAAAGAGCCACGAAAAACAAACGAAAATGATCTGACGCCTGACGTATAAATCATTTTCTCTGTCAGACCCGTTGTAAAACTCTCCAGGGCTCTGCCCTGCATACTAATCATCTCTAGAGAGACGCCAAAAAACTGTTATATGGACGCAAAGATATAAAGATATCTTAGCGAAAGTTCTATTTCTATGTTCTTAGATTACTGGCTGTAAAAAAAATAACAGTACGACGAGTTTGTTCAGGATTTGTGGCAAAGTGGATTTAATGGCATAGCGGTGGCTAAATGTCATAAAGAGTTAGGTTCCAAGAAAATTTGTAAAATTTGCTTACTTTAGAAAGCTACTAAAACTATACGGTCCGTAAATTATTGTGCCAAATCTTCACCAAATTTATTGGCATAAATTATGGACCTTTCATCCGCTTGTTTGAGCTAAAGTTATATAAAATCAATGTTGATAGATATTTATATGTGATTTTATATTGCGTCTCCCAATGATAAGCAAGAATTAAATATAATACTTTATTTAAGATTCGTCGAGGAGCGTTTTACATGTTACTATAACTGGTTCTCTGTGCTAGTTTTATGCAAATGTCTATCTTTCGACTCACTGGTCACGTTGTGACTAATAAATAATGCTCAAAATTCAGATTGATTAAAAACTTTATTCTTTGTTTCTTTTGGAAATCACGTAAGTTATAGGTTAAATAGAAAGCGAAAAATAATAAAAAAAAAACAGGATTTATTTGAGTTTTCTTCAACTAAAGATTATTTATATGATTGTTGAATCTTATTGATATACTTTATAAAATAAAAGTAGCTTTTAGCAGGAACACATTTCAATCCACATTAAGGCCAAACAACAATCATTGGCTAAGATTATTATTCCATATTTTCCTCAAATTCAAAATAGGATTTCAAATAAATTATTATTCACAGACTCAAAAATTTTTATAGTCAAAGTCATGGGTTTGCACATGGTAGTATAGGATAGCTTAAGCTACAATATTTGAGACACTCATGGTATATGTATAAGTAGGACATAGGACACGACATGACGCTAAATTGTAAAAGGTAAGAAAATAATTTGGTTTGTGTATCCCGTCACCAAAGTTCTCGAACATAAAATCTCGGGTACCAATAACTTCACCATTCGTCGAGGAGCGTTTTACATGTTACTATAACTGGTTCTCTGTGCTAGTTTTATGCAAATGTCTATCTTTCGACTCACTGGTCACGTTGTGACTAATAAATAATGCTCAAAATTCAGATTGATTAAAAACTTTATTCTTTGTTTCTTTTGGAAATCACGTAAGTTATAGGTTAAATAGAAAGCGAAAAATAATAAAAAAAAACAGGATTTATTTGAGTTTTCTTCAACTAAAGATTATTTATATGATTGTTGAATCTTATTGATATACTTTATAAAATAAAAGTAGCTTTTAGCAGGAACACATTTCAATCCACATTAAGGCCAAACAACAATCATTGGCTTAGATTATTATTCCATATTTTCCTCAAATTCAAAATAGGATTTCAAATAAATTATTATTCACAGACTCAAAAATTTTTATAGTCAAAGTAATGGGTTTGCACATGGTAGTATAGGATAGCTTAAGCTACAATATTTGAGACACTCATGGTATATGTATAAGTAGGACATAGGACACGACATGACGCTAAATTGTAAAAGGTAAGAAAATAATTTGGTTTGTGTATCCCGTCACCAAAGTTCTCGAACATAAAATCTCGGGTACCAATAACTTCAACATATCAGACAAAATGTAGGAGCTACAAGTAGGTGACAACTAGCGCCTACTGTGAGAACACGACTGGGACCGCAAATCTCTGTCAAATGATGTATCATGCACATTAGCGGCCTCTATTGCCTGCGATAATTGCGTAATTTGTGACTTATTTTGCCTAATTGCCTGTAGCTTCGGAAAATCGAGTGTTTCTGTTTTTGATTTTTAATATTCTTCACCGATTTTTTTGGAATTTTTGAAACTTATTCGCAATTTCACGACTATTCATAAAAAAACTCGTAACTCGAAACCTATGAAAAATCATATAACGTACATAGTGTAACGGTTCGTTACAAATGCTAAACTTCATAACTAAATACTCTTAATTTCTTTAATATTCAATAAATTACTTTAACATAAATTACGTCTATTTACAGTGACAATAGGGGTGATTCAGATACCTCTCAACACGAGGCACCTAAAAAGAAATTTTTAGTCGTCACTCTTCTGGCCACCCTGTATAAATCCTAAAAAGTAAGTGTTGATTGTCTAGTAATAAATAAGCGTTATCAAAATTGTAGTTTCATAAATAGTTTCATTTGTTTAAATACGTATGTGGTAGCAGTGTCCTTGTTTTGATCTTGTCTGGGGCGGTACTGCAGGGCTTCCTATTTGGACCGCCATAATAATATTATGTTTACGTGCTTGTGTTTCAATGAAAGGTAAGGAATAGCCAGTAAAATAACTTATAAAAATCACTATTATCAAATAAAACACCAACGAATAATGATGTTGGATGCGGATCCCACTTACCCTCAGGTAGGTGCTCGCGAGCGTGTTTAAAATCTGTGAAAATTTAAAAAAATCATATTTTCAACAGGGCATTACAAAGGGCAAGGCATAGCTTAGTTTAACTTTAATTAATTTGTCTTCAAAAATCAGTTTTGAAGTAATAATAAGAATTAAGCATTGTCACTTTACAAGGAAGATTCATTGCTTTGTCTGTCCACCCAATTCATTATTTAATTTAATTTATTGCATTACCCATCTGAAATAAATTAAATTATAATTATGGAACTGACGGTCGCTGGAAGGGTTGTACAAAGCTACGCGACTCTCTTGGTACTACGTTTTCTATTAATCAGTAACAGATTAGTTTCACTCGTAAGAATTTTTCTAATACTACAGTTGGGTACACCTTATTGGGTAAGATGATACTTGTGACATCTTTTTATTAGTAAACTGTTATTGCTAGAGCTAAGAAATTTGACCATGAGATTTTATACAGGACTCGGCCACTTTCGACAACATTATCTACCAATCTGAGGATATTAAATTGTGGAAAATTTAAGATTAGACATCGGTGGCACGTTTTCTTTTGATCGCAATTGAAAATATATCAAATCTATTTTTAAATGTATTATTTTTTTTTAGTATTTTGAACAAATGAAACTTCTTTAATTCATACGCCTGCTAACTAAATCTCATCCTGGTATTTGAGCTTTGTAATATTATTTGTGGGATGAAGTGTCGCTCACTTCCCTCCAATGATAGCTGGCTCTCGCGTTAACCCCGTGATTTTTTTTTGTTTCCCTCCACGGGAAGGGCAGGAGGATAAAAAATGCTCTGACGCATACTCTGGCGCGCGCGATCCAGAGTTATGTGGGACTCGTCCCGACGCCTACCAGAACCTCTACCCACTAAAAAACCCCCTGTCGGCTCGTGCATTTTTGCCACTCAGCCTTCATCTGAGCGACGGCCAATTGGAGAAAGAGGCCGCGCTAGCGGGGCCCCGAAGGGGTCACCTGCTGGGATTTACTGAAGGTAAAGCGGGGAAGAACTTAAGGTGCTCAAAATGAAAACTAACTAATTAAAAACATTAAAATTGAAAAATAAAATTGCATTAATTCGGATTTACGTTAGAATTAGAATTTACGTTAGAATTAGAATTTGCGGCCTGAAAGGCTTTGAGATCTAAAGTTAAATGCGTGGGTTCGCCAGTGTGCGCGTTTCTCGGTCTAGCGACTTTGAATTTCGAATCTATGACAGGAGCAGTATAATAGACTGTATCTCGAACAAGACGATTGGGATGGGTTTCGGCGCGTTTGAAGAACGATTCTGAGAGTGTTTTGAGGTGCTGTTGCACTGTAGGTAGTTCAAGATCTCTGTGCAGGTACGCATTACGCACGTATCGAGGTGCGTCTGTGGCCCTGCGGCAGAAGAGATTTTGAACTACCTGCAGTTTATACAGGACGGTGGGTTGGGCGTGGGCAAAGACTGGCGAGGCATATGACATGATGGGTCTAACGCAGACCTTATAAAGCGTACGTTTATTTCTGAAAGACATTTTACTTTTTCTTCCTATCATACTATATAGGCGGCTTAAGTAAAAACGCGCGAGTTTCGTTACTCTATCGACGTGTGGGTTGAAAAAAAGCGTTGGATCTAAGGTGACGCCTAAGTATTTAATACTGCGCTTCCAGGGGATGGGAACTGAACCCAGAGAAGAGCTCTGCGGTTTACTTCGACTACAGACGCAGTCGTATCCCCAACAATCTCCAATTGAGAATGCAAGGCACTCCCATCCCCTGGAAGCGCAGTACTAAATATTTAGGCGTCATATTAGACCAGACGCTTTCATTCAATCCTCACGTCGATAGAGTAACGAAACTCGCACGTTTTTACCTAGGCCGGCTTTACAGTATGTTAGGTAGAAAAAGTAAAATGTCCTTCAGAAACAAACGTACGCTTTATAAGGTCTGCGTTAGACCAGTCATGTCATATGCTTCGCCAGTCTTTGCTCACGCCAAACCCTCCGTCCTGCACAAACTGCAGGTAGTTCAAAACCTCTTCTGCCGCAGGGCCACAAACGCACCTTGGTACGTGCGCAACGCGGACCTGCACAGAGATCTTGAACTGCCTACAGTACAACAGTATCTTAAAACACTCTCAGAATCGTTCTTCAAACGCGCCGAATCCCATCCCAATCCTCTTGTTCGAAAATCAGTCTCATATACTGCTCCTGTTCTAGATTCGGCTTACAAAATCGCTAGACCGAGAAACGCGCACACAAGCGAACGTTCGAAGATAACCGTAGATCTCGAGGCCCTTCAGGCCGCCAATTCTAATTCTAACGTAAATTCGAATTAATGCAAATTTAATTTTCAATTTTTAATGTTTTCATTACTTACTTTTCATTTTATTGTTTTTATTTTTTATTTTACTTTTAATTTTTGAGCACCTTCAGTGCTATGTAAATCCCAGCGGGTGACCCCTTAAGGGCCCCGCTAGCGCGGCCTCTTTCTCCAATTGGCCGTCGCTCCGATGAAGGCTGAGTGGCAAAAATGCACGAGCCGACAGGGGGTTTTTAGTGGGTATGGTTCTGGTAGGCGTCGGGACGAGTCCCACATAACTTCGGAGTCGCGCCGGAGTATGCGTCAGAGCATTTTTATCCTCCTGCCCTTCCCGCGGAGGGGAACAAAAAAAAAAAAAAAGGGATGGGAATACCTAGATTTCAGTGACAGTGACTAGAGACATTCGAATGTGGAGATCGTTGTAGCGATTACGGAGTTTGTGGTCGAATTGAATAGCAGAACTCTTTTCTGGGTTGACATCGATACGCCATTTTTGAAACCAAACACCGAGGGCGTTTACGGCCTTTTGGAGTCTGGTGATGTTAAACGGGACCGCGTGACCTTTAGTGTAAAGGGCGGTGTCGTCTGCAAAAAAGTGGGAGTTCGACGCCTTTCGGTGGGATGGGGATGTCGTTAGTGTACACGGTGTACAGCAGAGGGGCGAGGACTGAGCCTTGCGGGACTCCAGCCTTTATGGGGTGAGGCGCGGAGAGCGTGCCTTCGTGTTTGAATCGAAACGTACGGTCTTTGAGAAACGACGCGATTAATCTGACTAGGCGATCCGGTAAGCCTATTTTGTAGAGTTTATAAACGAGACCGCTGTGCCAGACTTTGTCGAAAGCCTTGGCTACGCCAAAGAAAACCGCGGCTGTTTTATTACGACGCGGATAGAATCCTTCGAGTATGTATTGGACGATTCGATGGACTTGCTGAGGGCAGGAGTGCTTAGCGCGAAAGCCGAACTGGTAGGGAATAATGAGAGGATCGCCATCCGTTGGAAACAGATGGTTCCGCATTCGAGAGAGTATGACTCTTTCGAGAAGTTTTGACATGGCCTTGAGGAGGCTGATGGGTCTGTGATTAGCCGGGATATTCAGAGGTTTACCTGGCTTGGGAATACCTATGACAATCGCTTCTTTCCACGCTTTTGGAAAGTAGCTATGGTCAAAGCAGGCGTTGAAGATGAAAACCAACAAGGTAAGCACCTGCTGAGGCAGGTGCATAAGTGCGTGATTGGAAATTCCATCCGCACCCAGAGCCTTTTTGGATTTTTGATTTCTAATGAGAAGCAAGATTTCATCGTTACAGACTTTAGCGGGGTCAGCGGTGATGGGGAGAGAGTCTCTGCGGAGAACTTCGTCCTCCACCGCTTTGATGTGAGAGGGATTCGCGGGTTGCGTGCTGGGCGAGCATTGTGAAGCAACGCTGTCAGCGAAGCATTCGGCTTTATCTTCGACTTCGAAGGCAGTAGTGCCATCGGGACGAGTGAGAGGAGGGACGTGAGAGACGGTGTCTGCGCGTAAGGCTCGGGCCATTCGATAATACGCTTGGTGGGACGGGGACATATTCGCCATAAGATCGTTAAACTGAGCGTCTCGGAGTTCCGCGAGGCAAGACCTAACTTTGCGTTGAAGCTGATTCGCAGCTGTCCTGTATGCGGGCGTGGGATATTTCTTGGCTCTCCGGAGAGCCGCGTTCTTAGCTTTAATGAGACTAATGGCTAGGGGAAGCGTGGGTTTGCCTTGCTTAGCAACCTCTTTGTTATCGCTGATAGCTGAGTTGACTGCATCAGTGAGAGTGTTGACTAATGAATCTATTTCATCCGGGCTATCTAATTGGCCGGCGAAATCGCGAGCGGAGAGTTCGGGGCCTCTAAGGCTGAAAATAACGTATTTTTAAAGCCTTTCCAGTTGGTAAAGGTCTTAGGAGATGTGACGTTATCGTTAGGCGCACCTAGCACGAGGGAGACGGGGTGGTGGTCAGAGCCTAGGTCATCGAGCGGTTCGATAGACCTGAGATCGAGATTGATTCGCTTGACAATTGCAAAGTCGAGGATGTCAGGAGAGTAGTTCGGATTGTTGGGATAGTGAGCGGGAGTGATGGGAGATATGACGTCTAAGTCACAAAAAATAAAATTTATAATGAACTTAGAAGCGAGTGATGCTCGGCTAACGCAAATAAACGCTCTTGAGGACAGCGGGCGGCTCGCATTTTGCGAGCGAGTACGGAAATTTCGTTAATGTCGACGTTTTGAATGACGTCGAACACGGTCTTCATGTCCTCAGCCAACGACGACTGAGGTGAAGACGACGGAGCGGGACGCGGGCCTACCGGAGTTACGGGAGCTGGGGTAGGACGGGAAGGTGCAGGTGGCACGGCCAGACGCTGCCTCCAAGACAGAGCTGGAGTAGGCGTCGGCTGAACGGGCTTTGCTTCCGGTTGCGCAGCGGCGGGAAGTTAGCGGGAGTGAGCGGCGGCGCCGGTTTAGGCGCGGTCCTATTAGCGGTGTAGCGCGGAGCGCGCCGGCATCCCCTGTAGTTAGCTGTGTGGCCGGACTGGCCGCAAAGAACACAGGCAGGGGGGGAAGTGGATTCGGGAGTGCGAGTGCACTCCTTAGTGATGTGAGGATCCAGGCACTTAACGCACCTGGGGGGAGATGAGCAGTTAGCCGCTGCGTGGCCATAGAGCTGGCAGCGGTGGCACTGCCCAGGATGACCTTGGGGGTTTGGACGCCCGACGAAGATATTCGAGAGTCCGCAAACTGTGCGAGCCTCTCTGAAGATCTCCTTCGAGTTAGGAGTATTGGATAGGATAACTAATGCTAAAGGATTAGTTATATATTATTATAGATTAGTAGGCGTTTTCCTACCGCGGTTGGAGTGCATCTTGTGCAATGCTTTGGCCGGAAAACCCTGGGACTTAAGGTCTACGAGGATTTCATCGTTCGCGAGCTCGAACGGGACGCCCCGTAGTACTGCGCGGATCTTACGCTCCTCCGGGAGGGCGCAGATATGATATGCGATTTGTTTTAGTGAAAGTAACCTAGTGAACGCTCGAAACTCGTCGATGGTCGCGACCTGGATTTTAATTGAATCGCAATCTCTCTTTGCAAAGATTAGATACCGCGGTCCATAGCGCTTTTTCGCGGAAAAAGACGGGCAGAGGGAGCTGAGGCTTCGGTGGGACGGGAGCGCAGCGCGTCGCTGGCTTCGATGGGACCGACGGAGACGCGGTTACTTCGAGCGACGTTAATGGCGCGGGGGCGGGTGTTTAAGACACCGGGGAGGGCTTGGATATTGGGGATACCAAGGCTTTTTTCGAGCGCTTCTTGGAGCGTTTGGCGACTAGCTGAAACGCGGGCTCAGGAGAGCCGGTTAAGGTGACGGCATCTGACGACGTATCAGACGCGGGTTCGGAGTCGCTCCCGGGAGCGGTACGCTTGCGACGCGACGCGTGAGAGGATGTGACCGATTCACAGTCCATCTCGGATGGGACGGGAGACGCGAGAGAGCTGTAGATCTGAGGGGTCTGGACGGGGTTGAGGCCTGAGGGGCCGGGACGCGATAGTTGCCTGTAAGGCCTGCGTTAGTACGTCATCGGAAATGGCGACGCCGGACGCAACGAGCGCCTGGGCGAACGACTTAGCAAAGTTTAACCAAGCTTTGCTGGTCCATTGGAGGGCTTGGGACTACAATATGTTATATATAAATAAATAATATATGCCTAGGTTCCCTAACAAACATAGCACCTAAACCTCCCGGTAGGGGGGCTGGGGACGACGCGAAGTGGTGCCCCTAATTCGGACAGCACTGTACCGTCACCCTGGGAAAGGCCCAAGTGCAATGGGATCGGGTCAGCCGGTTTCTCCTTAGCCTGAAGGGCCTTGGAAGCGCACCTGGGCAACGCTATCAGGCTTAGTTGTCACCGTTAAGTATCCACCTGATCAAACGCGAGTCTACTACGGAGTGTGTTGCCAATAAATTGACAACAAAAACTGGCCGTAGACCTGACGAGGTTGGGTTGCACTGAAAGTGCGGGATTGACTACGTTACGACCGGCCGGAGCCGGCCGCAGAGCGAGTCTCTAACTAACGTAACAAGCGCCCAGCGTCAAGTACGTAGCCAGAAAAACAGCCCGAGCCTTGCGAACTACTATCGAATTTAATCGACCGTAGTGAGCTCAGCTCTGTTGTTGCTGCGAGACCGACTTAGTTGCAGCCGATCGAAACCGGCCACAGCGTAAGTCCTACAGAGGCTTATCTCAAGTCATCGAGGACGAAGCGAGATTTGTACGAATCTCAGCGTATTAGTATTGCTACGAGTTGTCGTCGTGAGACGACAATCGTGACTCAAGAGCTGGTGCGATCGCGGACACGTCCGAGCGGGGCTGGACGCAGAACGGATCTGAGAGTGGCGTTTGAGTATTGCTACGAGAGAAGTCGTGAGACAACAATCGTGACTTGGCAGCCGGGAGCGACCTTCAACACGTCCGAACGGGTCCGGACGCAGATCGGAGCTCGCTTGACCCCGTGAACGGGTGCTGTTTGAGAAGTTGTTTTCACAGTCTGTGGAGGAGGGAGATAAGAATTATTTTTTTAAATTTTTTTTTAAATATTTCTTAATTTTTTAATATTTTGTATTGACATAGAGCCATTGTAAATTTATTTGAAAAATTAATACCCGTGAAGTTTCTTACCAGTTTTTCTTCACGAATATTTAATAAACTAGTGGTAGAGTCAACCTTTACAACACGTTAATAAAAACAAGTAATTATTAATGTTGAGAATTAAAAACTTGAATTTGAATTTTAGTTTTACTACCCAGATCGAAGATTATGAGGCCTTACTTTGTAACGCTTCGAAAAAAGGTAGGTACAGCTCAGCACAAATTTTCTGTCTTAGCGGGGGTAGTCTTAACTACCTTACAAAATTTTTAAAATGCTTTGTATTTTAAGTTGAATTTCAACACATTTCTCTAGATTACCTCTAAGCTAGCAAGAATTTTAATAATAGAAAGGAAAAGTATATACAACACTCTTTCCGCTAAGAAAATGAATGTCAAAACTAAACACACTGAAAATTCCAACTCGCGATTGAGATTGACATTTTAAATTACTTTCAATTTTAAATGGTTTTACCTTAAACTAAAAACAAGTAAAAATGTATATAATTTATATTTGCTATTAAAAGAAACATGTAGTGTCAACGCACAGTTCTAAACTTCCTTGTATAACCAAAACATCACGACGCGATGCGATGATTTCGTGTCGCTATCCGTAGCTTACTTATTATATTCTTTTTGGAACTACCCACATTTTTGTTCCAATAGGCTTGTTGATTATGGTAACTTAATTGTAATTTAGTTTTAGTTTTTTGTGATTTGTACTGTTTTGAGAAATAAAG
The DNA here is from genome assembly GCA_923062675.1 of Marasmarcha lunaedactyla. Lineage (NCBI taxonomy): Eukaryota > Metazoa > Arthropoda > Insecta > Lepidoptera > Pterophoridae > Marasmarcha > Marasmarcha lunaedactyla. Next base: position 5,702,197 of record OV281345.1, on the reverse strand, counting down.
AAATCTTAAACCTAAAATTACCTACAATACATAAGCGACTCAAAATGTTTGGTGTAGCAAACAATTAGTTTCAAGAGCTTCATTTCAAAGCTATTTCTGTAGAATATCCACTCTTATTATAAGAATATCCACAGACTCCAGCGAAGATGTCAACTGTATTACTTCTACATTCACATAAGAATGTATGGCGATTAGATGAAATGACGCTGTTATGGGCCAAATTTTGATAATTAAGAATTTGAAATAGAAATTTGAAACTGCTTCTGCAAGTTTGAAGATATTTGGAAAACTTTTGTACAGGGTTAAAACTGAGTTTCAGGATTTGTCGTTAGTTGAAAAAGTAAAATAAAAAACAAAACGGTAACTATAATTTACAGTAATTCACATACGTTTGTTACCAATTTAAGCTGCAATGTAAGCACAGCTTGTGCATTAGCTGATCTTTCAACAATCTGAAGACGGAACACAGAATCAACGTTCACTAATATGACACGCAAGTAATTTTTTGTGAACCATTCCTGCTTAAGCGAAGACTATGCAAGAGAATCGTTTCAAAGTCATATTTCAGAATGAACAATTAATTTGATTCTATTTCTTGAAATAAGTTTATTGGAAAGCATGTCTTCTTCCTTTGATATTAAAATTAATTACTGCTCACAGTAAAGGCTTCCTTTTGAAATAACCATTTTCCTTCGACACTGCTAACTCAGTTTTGATTTACTTTAGCAAACGGTATTACTATTAAATTTGTATTTAGAATTTGCTAATGTTTTTATAACCTGTTTGCACCGAAAAGAAAATGTAAAGTATGAAAGTGTTTTCTATATATATATTTCTGTTCTTAAATTTATTTAACCTTACTAAGTAATTATATTTATATTTTTACGGTAGCCCATCTATTTAAGAAATTCATTTGGATTTGAATTCATTTGGAAACATGTTGCTTTTCGCTCCCACGTTTGATTCTTTGAGGCATAAGTATAAGAAAATAGTTTTTGTTTTACTATACATACTAAACAAAATTAGTCTCATTCTTAGAAATATAGAATTAATTACAATTTTTAATAACATTGTTTTATTTCCTGCTGACCAATCAACGGCGATAAACTCATGCGTGTTGTTCATTCTTGAATATGATCGTAAAGTCACAAAGCAGTTAATTTTTACACAGTATATTTTCGTTAATGAACTTATAGTTTTTATAGACAATTTCTACACAGATATAAGTTGATTCATATACCGCAGATAACCAAATAAGTTACTTGGTAACAGATAAATCACACCGTGCAAAAAATGATGACGAGTCTGCTTGCAAAAATAAACTTAAACTCGAACCTGACACGGCCAAATGACCGTTGGGTATTTAGCGCGCGAAAGTACATCGAATACTGTGCCTACACCTAATAGTGTGAACTTCCAGTGCTGTTTGTTAATTCGTGTTGCCCCAGTGTATCAAATTGAAGCGCCTTATCTGTCCAAAATCGTTACCGCGAAAATACAGTGCTTGATTTTGCGATGAGTTTAATCACGTCAGTTTCAAATATTAAGTAATTATTGGGGCCGTCGATCAAGCTAGAAAGGCTTCCAAATATATGCCAGATAACAATGATCAATTTTAAAAAGACTGTTTACCTGACTTTATAAGGTATTCCAAAAATTTTAACGATTTCGATGTTGTTCCAAAGATCTTTTTTTTTTTGTTCCCCTCCGCGGGAAGGGCAGGAGGATAAAAATGCTCTGACGCATACTCTGGCGCGATTCCAAAGTTATGTGGGACTCGTCCCGACGCCTACCAGAACCATACCCACTAAAAACCCCCTGTCGGCTCGTGCATTTTTGCCACTCAGCCTTCATCGGAGCGACGGCCAATTGGAGAAAGAGGCCGCGCTAGCGGGGCCCTTAAGGGGTCACCCGCTGGGATTTACATAGCACTGAAGGTGCTCAAAATTTAAAAGTAAAATAAAAACATTAAAAATGAAAAGTAAATAATGAAAACATTAAAAATTGAAAAATTAAATTTGCATTAATTAGAATTAGAATTTACGTTAGAATTAGAATTTGCGGCCTGAAGGGCCTCGAGATCTACGGTTATCTTCGAACGTTCGCTTGTGTGCACGTTTCTCGGTCTAGCGATTTTGTATGCCGAATCTAGGACAGGAGCAGTATATGAGACTGATTTTCGAACAAGAGGATTGGGATGGGATTCGGCGCGTTTGAAGAACGATTCTGAGAGTGTTTTTAGATACTGTTGAACTGTAGGCAGTTCACGATCTCTGTGCAGGTCCGCGTTGCGCACGTACCAAGGTGCGTTTGTGGCCCTGCGGCAGAAGAGGTTTTGAACTACCTGCAGTTTGTGCAGGACGGAGGGTTTGGCGTGAGCAAAGACTGGCGAAGCATATGACATGACTGGTCTAACGCAGACCTTATAAAGCGTTCGTTTATTTCTGAAGGACATTTTACTTTTTCTACCTAACATACTGTAAAGCCGGCCTAGGTAAAAACGTGCGAGTTTCGTTACTCTATCGACGTGAGGATTGAATGAAAGCGTCTGGTCTAATATGACGCCTAAATATTTGGTACTGCGCTTCCAGGGGATGAGAGTGCCTTGCATTCTCAATTGGAGATTGTCGGGGATACGACTGCGTCTGTAGTCGAAGTAAACCGCAGAGCTCTTCTCTGGGTTCACATCGATACGCCATTTTTTGAACCAAGCACCGAGGGTGTTAATAGCCTTTTGAAGTCTGGTGACGAGACCCGAGGCTCTGCGGCCTTTGGTGTAAAGGGCAGTGTCGTCGGCAAAGAGAGCGAGTTCGACGACTTTAGCTGGGATGGGAATGTCGTTAGTGTATACGGTATACAAAAGAGGGGCGAGGACTGAGCCTTGAGGGACTCCAGCCTTTATGGGACGAGGCGCGGAGAGCGTGCCTTCATGTTTGAAACGAAACGTGCGGTCTTTGAGAAACGACGCGATTATCCTAACTAGGCGAGCCGGTAAGCCTATTTTATAGAGTTTATAAACGAGACCGCTGTGCCAGACTTTGTCGAAAGCCTTGGCTACGTCAAAGAAAACTGCGATCGTTTTCTTTCGTTTCGGATAGAAGCCGTCGAGTATGTACTCGACGATTCGATGGACTTGCTGAGGGCAGGAGTGCTTAGCGCGAAAGCCGAACTGGTGGGGAATTATGAGAGGATCGCCGTCCGTTGGAAACAGATGGTTCCGCATTCGAGAGAGTATGACTCTCTCGAGAAGTTTAGACATTGCCTTGAGGAGGCTGATGGGTCTGTGATTAGCCGGGACATTAAGAGGTTTACCCGGCTTGGGTATGCCTATGACTGTCGCTTCTTTCCAAGCTTTTGGAAAGTAGCTAAGGTCGAAGCAGGCATTGAAAATGACAGCTAACAAGGTAAGCACCTGTTGAGGCAGGTGCTTAAGTGCGTGGTTGGAAATACCATCCGCACCCGGAGCCTTTCTGGACTTTTGACTTTTGATGTGAAGCGAGATTTCATCATTAGAGACTGTGACGGGGTCGGCGGTGATGGGGAGAGAGTTTCTACGGAGGACTTCGGCCTCTACCGCTTTGATGTGATTGGGATTCGCGGGTTGCGTGCTGGGCGAGCATTGAGACGCAACGCTGTCAGCGAAGCATTCGGCTTTCTCTTCGTCTTCGAAGGCGATAGAGCCATCGGGACGAGTGAGAGGAGGGACGTGAGAGGCGGCGTCTACGCGTAAGGCTCGGGCCATTCGATAATACGCTTGGTGGGACGGGGAGATATTCGCCATGAGATCGTTCATCTGGGCGTCTCGGAGTTCCGCGAGGCGAGATCTAACTTTGCGTTGTAGCTGATTCGCAGCTGTTCTATAGGCGGGCGTGGGATATTTCTTGGCTCTCCGGAGAGCCGCGTTCTTAGCTTTAATAAGATTGCTAATGGCTAAGGGAAGCGTGGGTTTGCCTTTCTTAGCAACCTTTTCGTTTACACTGATGGCTGAGTTGATAGCATCAGTGAGAGAATTTACTAACGAGTCTATTTTATCCGGGCTATCTAATTGATCGGGCGAGATCGCGAGCGGAGAGTTTGGGGCCTCTAAGGCAGAAACTATCGTATTTTTAAAACCTTTCCAGTCGGTAAAGGTCTTAGGAGGAGTGACGTTAACGTTAAACGGTCCTAGCACGAGGGAGACGGGGCGGTGGTCAGAACCTAGGTCATCGAGCGGTTCGATAGACCTGAGGTCGAGGTTGATATGTTTGACGATTGCAAAGTCGAGGATGTCGGGAGAGTGGTTTGGGTTGTCGGGATAGTGAGTGGGAGTGATAGGGGAGACGACGTCTAGGTCGAGTAAGTTGGTGATGTCGAGGAGAGCTATACCGCTTTGGTTGGTTGATAGGCACGTCCAGTCAGTATGTTTGGAGTTAAAGTCTCCGAACATAATGACTGAACGGCCGAGGGCGAGAATGGTATCAAAGTCGCTGCGGATAGGTTTGGTGCCACAAGGTATGTAGACTGAGGCTATGATGATGGTCGGATGACCAGTCATAGCCAATCTACACACGGTGGCTTCCATGTTAAGGAGAGGAGGGGTAGGGAGAGGACAGCAATGGAATCCTCTTTTGTAGTAGATAGCAGTGCCGCCGAAACCGTCGCAGTTAGGCCTATCGTTACGTGTAAACGCGTACTTGGGAATCGCGAATCCCCTGGAGCGATTAGGAGTGAGCCATGTCTCCTGGAGAAGAAAAAGATCTGGGTCGTTGTTCTGAAGGAACAGTTTAATCTCGGGAAGGTTAGAGCTAAGGCTACGAGCGTTAAAAGATACTAGGGATAAGCCCTTAGGTTTAATACGACTGGACGCGAGATTCGCGGGTCTAGACATTAAAATTTATTTATTTAAAATTTACAAAAATAAAGAATTTACAACGAACTTAGGAGCGAGTGATGCTCGGCTAACGCGAATAACCGCTCTTGAGGAGAGCGGGCGGCTCGCAGTTTGCGTGCGAGTACGGAGATTTCGTTAATGTCGACGTTTTGGATGACGTCGAACACGGTCTTCATGTCCTCAGCCAACGACGACTGAGGGGAAGATGACAACGCGGGACGCGGCCCTACGGGAGCTACGGGAGCTGAGATGGGTCGGGAAGGTGCAGGCGGGACGGCCGGACGCTGCCTCCAAGACAGAGCCGGAGTAGGCGTCGGCTGAACGGGCTTTGCTTCCGGGGGACCCCGGTAGCGCAGCGGCGGGAAGTTGGCAGGAGTGAGTGGCGGCGCCGGTTTAGGCGCGACCCTCTTGGTGGTGGAGCGCGGAGCGCGCGGGCAACCCCTGTAGTTTGCTGTGTGGCCGGACTGGCCGCACAGCACACAGGCAGGGGGGGAAGTGGATTCGGGAGTGCGAGTGCACTCCTTAGTGAAGTGAGGATCCAGGCACTTTACGCACCTGGGGGGAGCTGAACAGTTAGCCGCTGCGTGGCCATATAGCTGGCAGCGGTGGCACTGCCCAGGGTGACCGCGGGGGTTGGGACGCTCGACGGAGATGTTCGAGAGTCCGCAGATTGTGCGAGCCTCTTTGAAAATCTCCTTCGAGTCGGGAGTATTGGACAGGATTACTAGCGCTAACGGAAAACGCCTACCGCGGTTGGAGTGCATCTTGTGCACTGCTGTGACCGGGAAACCCTGAGACTTAAGGTCATCGAAAATGTCTTCGTTGCTGAGTTCGAACGGGACGCCCCGTAGTACTGCGCGGATTTTACGCTCCTCCGGGAGGGCGTAGGTGTGATACGCGATTTGGTTTAATCCGAGTAACCTGGTAAACTCGCGGAAGTCGACGACGGTCGCTAATTGGATTTTGATTGTATCGCCAGCGTTGGCGGCTTTTAAGTAATTAATTTTGTGCACTTTGCACAAGTTGGAAACCGCGGTCCAGCGCGCTTTTTCACGCAGGAATACGGGCGGAGGGAGCTGAGGCTTCGGCGGGACGGGAGCGCAGCGCGTCGCTGGCTTTGATGTGACCGACGGAGACGCGGTTACTACGACCGATTTTAACGGCGCGGGGGCTGGTGTTGAAGACACCGGGGAGGGCTCGGGTATTGAAGATACCGAAGCTTTCTTAGAGCGCTTCTTGGAGCGCTTGGCGACGAGTTGAAACGCGGGCTCAGGAGAGCGGGTTGGGGTGACGGCATCTGACGACGTATCAGACGCGGGTTCGGAGTCGCTCCCGGGAGCGGTACGCTTACGACGCGACGCGTGAGAGGATGCGACCGATTCGCAGTCCATCTCGGACGAGGCGGGAGACGCGGGAGAGCTTAAGACCTGAGGGGTCTCGACGTTGGAGGCCTGAGGGGCCGGGGTTGAGGCCTGAGGGGCCGGGGACGCGATAGATGCCTGTAAGGCCTGCGTTAGTATGTCATCGGGTATGCTGACGCCGGACGCGGCGAGCACCTGGGCGAATGACCTAAGAGCGTTAACAAGGTCCATTGGAGGGCTTGGGATAATATGAAATATATAAATATATAATGTATGCCTAGGTTCCCTAGCAAACCTAGCGCCTATTTATATAACAAATGCCTAGAATTCCTAAATAAAAATCTAGCGAACCCTAGCGGCAAACCTCCCTACCAGCGGTAGGGGGGCTGGGGAGAATAAATTAAAACTAACAATAGTACGCCGAAGGCCGCTACCTAGAAACCTAAAAAAGGGTGCGCAGGTAAAGAGTTGACCGCGTTAGGGTCAACCTTTACCGACAGAAAGGACAAATACACACGAAAACACACAGATATGATAGAAATAAATATGAAAATAGGAGAAAAATAAATAAAATAGAGAAGAGAAATAAATAAAAATAAAAAGGACTGGTTCAGTACAAATTCGTTGTCACCGTTAAGTATCCTTTGCACTGAAACCAGACTACTTACGCCGGGCACAACACTGCACTCAGCACAAGCACAAGACAACTTAGCACAGCACTTTGAAGACTAAGAGGCTTAGTCGCAAAGAAAAATCGCACTTCGAAAGCACTCAGACGGAGTAGAAAGACTTAGAAACCCGTAGCACGGAGCCAACACGCTAGACTGTGACGTCAGTAAACTGAGCGCCACGGAATGGCGGGAAGGGACCGATCAACGGAGAGCTGGGTCTAGCACGTCCGCACCGCGTGGCGATCGGAGCGAGAATGTTCCAAAGATCAAAAACCGTTCATTTATTATAATAAATGGACACCTTCACTTAGCCAAATATGGCATAATTCAAATTAAAACGTTTCGGAAGCGAGTTTTTCAAAACAGCTTTGTCTAATTTCCGAGTGGCCAGCGCACGATGAGCCGTCAACTAATTCTACAGTTTGAAAATGGAATTGTCAAAAGAACCTTTTTGTGGTTGACTGTGGCGGCCATCCAAACTTTGTGTTTTTTTGAAAACAATAAAATGTTAGCTTGTACTGTGATTTTGCCCTGTTTATATATATTATAAACAGGGATTTTAAAAATAGGTGCTTCCTCAATTTAAAGATCATAAATAAAATCAGATCAATTTTAGTGCCAAGTATTATTAATTTTTAAAAACTCCATTAGATGCGCCAACTTTTGAGAGTAAATGCCAGCTTCATTCCATACAACATAGAAGACAACATTAGATATAAAAAATTGCAACAAATTTGTTTTTTTTGATTCGTTGCTTTTTTTCTATCGTACCATGATAGATTTGCTTGTATCAAAGGTTTGTTACAAAAGAACATTTAGTGACCAATTAATGACCGAAAAAAAAATCAAATCGATCAACATTTACAGATTCAACATACGAATTACTGCTATAAGGAGTGATTTTTAACTTATTTTAGAAATCATCCTATATCTACTAAACTTATCAACTAAAATGTGAGGCCTGTTCTCTGTAGAACCGACGCTTCCACATGGACGCATTTCATGAGGAAGCGATGGCGTATGCCATTCTAATAACATTGATGAGATAATTAATGGAAGCGAAAGCATGAGAACCAATCGGTAAAGGAAGCATAAATCGCACTAAGAACCTCACCAGTCTATTTTATGTTACAGTGTTTAATTTTACATAATAAAGTATTTTTATCAAAATTTATAAGCATCATATTGTATGTCAAAGGTGTGGTTAGTAAGATCCCCGCTGTTCCTCCGATTGTTAATATAAACTTTTTTTAGACTGTTTCGCTCTCGTTACAACTGCGCTGCAATCTGTCTAACCACACTGTTTGTAAATATAAAACAGTAGTTGATAGAAAACTGTACATGGTAAATATTTCGCAAAACTTTTACTAGGAGTATATTAACGTTACAGGAACCAAAACCATAATGATTAAAATTTTTGTTGGTTTGTTTGTTGCGTGTGTGTACGCGAATCTTGGGTATTCTCGTACTGTTGTAAAAGCAGTTTTCACGGATACGGTAAGTTGAAAGCAACTTTTAGGCTGTTTATTACTTCAATTTAAATAGAGAATTGTAGATTGGCAAAAGAGCTGTCCAATAAAAAATCCACAAGTTTTGGAATTCATAGAGTGTGGAACTAGAATAATTTATACGTAATGTTGAAAATTTTATAATTTCAAAAATATCAATAATTATTTTAGTAGCTTTGGGTCGCACAATTATCTTCTCAAGAGTATTAATTATATTAATAATTATATTCTGTGTTCCGAATGTAGTGCGCGTTTTACTTAAATGTAATACAAAAAAGGTTACTGATTGACCTTTTACCTGTTTATCCAAAGGTGAGAATATTTTTAAGTTAGCGCATATCTGCGTATTGGCAGTAATATTCAGTATAAGAATTCAGTGTCTGCATTACTGAGACTGTTTTACTCGTATCTATTAAACAGGAGGAATAAAAAAGATTTTCTCATCAAAGGGCTTATTGGATATTGGATATGGAGGAGGAATTCAATTAATGCTAACTTTAATTAAATTTTTAAGATAATTACAGGAAGTTATAAGGTGAATTTCAAAATATATTTTGATCATTTTACAGGCGTTTGAGTTCTAAATTAGGCCGGTTAAAAATTATTTGAATTTACGATGATTGACATTTAATTTGAATTGGGGATATTGCAAAGAAAATATTATTAAGTGTTGTGAGAGAAAATTTAAACATTTTATTAAGTTTAAGTTTCGATTTGAATTACAATGAGGAATAAAAACAAAATAAAAGAGGTTTACTAATCACATCACCATCCAAAATTTCAAAAAGTATCTAATGTACGGATTCGGGTTTGTTACAGATCCAAAAAATAAAATTTGACAATTTGAAGTATTTCTAAATTCAAATTTTATACAAACTGACTTTAAGAATAGGTACCTTAAAAGCGTAGAGCCCAAAATTTAATTAATTTTATTTAGAGTTGAAATAGAATTTCCAGAGTGTTTTCAAAGTATTTAATTTTAAAGGAATCATTTGTGACTCCTGACGTGGCATTGTTTGAATGCTGAGAAGTAGAAATCTGGGTGTTCGTACTGCTGTCCAGTAGAAAGTTAACTTCCCTTGGTAGTGTATATATAGATCTATGTGTAAGTCGTAACTTTCGATTAAGTTATTAAAATTGAAATTATTAAACTACAAATAAAAACGTTTAAAAGAGAAATGTTTCTTTAAAAAAAGAACGAGGTATAAAATTTTTATAATTAACTATCTTGTAATTTCTTACATTTTGGTAATGTCATTCATTAAGATACTACCAAATAAAAACGTCGATAACATTGAATATCCATTTTTCTAAATCATGATTTAAAAGCTTGTTGTTGGAAGAGAATTTTAATTGAAAAATATCATCGAGAATATTAATCCAGAACCATGCATTCAATTGGGACAGATTGGTAAACCGATACAACGATAATTCCAGTGTGGTTGTTCCCGAATTTAGCCGAGTTCCACGATGGTCAATCACTCCTAAAATATAGAGTGTTGAAATAACTTCTTGAAGTTTTTAATTAGTAGCGTTATGACAAAAATTAGCGCCTCAACATAACTTTAAATCAATTAAAATATTTAAAGTATTTATCAAAATACTGTTTGAGCTTGTTTGTATGCCAATAATGATTACGAATGCAAAACTTCCTTTGTATAGCGCATGTGGTATTTCTACCTTGAATTTATGAGAATTTATTTACTGATTTATTCAATTAGATACACCAATAGTATAGCATATAACACATTGATATTCACATTATTGACATTTCACACATGCCAATTACTAGTATACATTGCCTCACCAGTTTAACCTAGTTTTATTTCAGGAAAGGTTTGATTTGACGTGAAACTTGTTGTTTGTTCTAAGGTGCAGCGGGCCTAGTATCTAGAACGTTGCACTGCACTCACGTGTATGCATATGATATCGTAGCTCAGTGGCAGAAACATGCGCGATTATCACACACTTTGCGGCGGCCAGTGTTTGTATACTTGTTGTCAATGCTTGTTCTAATGAAATATGAGTATTACAAATTCGTTTTTTTTTAAATATTGTTTTGTTATTCAGCCTTCAGTCAGTGGTGATCAGATCGATCCATGGACGTAATTTAATTCATTCAGTTGATGTGATTACTAATATTTTAGTTCGGAAGTGTACGTATATTTGTAAGTGTGTGCAAAGGTATCTGCAAAGAAATTTCAAACTTAATTTATGTATTTGGCTCCCAAAATCTAAAAAGGCGTTGGTTGTGATTTTGGGCCAGCTAGATGCGATATCCGATCCGTGTGCTTTTGCCAAGTATTTGCCTTAGTACATAAAAATAAAGCTGCCATTTTGGTTATTATATTTGTTGGAAATTATGCAGGAGTTATAATTTCACTTGTAAATAATGTAATTGATTGATGTTTTAATAACACGAAAGCAAGTCATATACTTATAGTAGAACGTCGTTACTCCAAACAAAAGAAATTATTACCGCCAGAAACTACGAATAAAAATATAACAAAGTTTGTTTTACTCTAAAACTACTTTTTCAAGGAGTTCCTAGTCTGGCAGAAGCTTACATACCGCTGATGCGAAGCATCTAACCATTGGCTGTGTGAGGATTTACAAAAAACACTTCTTTTTTTTATATTTCTGTAATCTAAGCACAAGAAATTATATACTTCCTGAGTACACGATTATACTAATGCCACGATAAATTCGATAGATTTTGTCTTCTTTAAAATCACAGACTTATTTTAAATTATATTATATTCTGGAAAAATTATCAAATGGTTACCTCAAGTCAAGACAACCATATAAACATACAGTATTGTAGTCGTAGTCTAATTCTAATATTAAAAAAAAACAAAACTAGTTTTTAACTATATATATCATCTTTGCAATTCAGTTTACTTTCCCACTCCAAGCAGACCTTCCTCGACAAAAAAAAAATAAAGTTAAGTCTTCAAAGTACCATTAAGGTTCAATATTTCCAAACCACAAGCACTTCAAAAGTAGATGCATGGCACAGGCACGCATATGGTACAGGCAAATTAACAGCTAAGTTCTCCTAGAAAGTTACGCTGATGTCAGTATCTATGTTTCATCATACTTCAAACTTTTGCTATTATACTAAATAAGTATTGTGCTTGAACACTTTGTCATATGTTCGTTGATCCTTGGTGGGTATTTATGCCGTAAAAGTAATTTAAATCGTATTTAGAGCAACTGGAGCCAAATTTAATTTTTTTTTTTTTTGTAATTTGCTTACTTTTTAAACAATCTGTGTTGAACTGTGAACCGAGAAAATAACTCTATCTAAGTTGTAAGTATCTCTAACAAGTCTTATAATTGACAGTGTTATTGGTAAAAGTAAAAATTAATGGTCTATACTTACAGCTTTACATTTATTTGTAAGCATAACTTTTTAAACAAAACAGTCATATCTACAACAAATTATTGATCGCATGAAACATTCAAAGAGCCAAAAAATAACAAACGGTCCCGGAACTTGCTTTGGGTTATAAATATTTTATTTTAATTTTTTTCCTCGACAAACGTTCAAGCTTTAGGTAGGAAATGTTGCTTCCTGTCTGAAATATTCTTTTTTCATACTTACAAGCAGCTCCTTATTGAAAGCTTATTTTGAAATAATTGCCCTTGATGTAGGCTTATGAGCTGCAAATGTAAAACTATTTATTTTATATTATTTACCGTTATTGAACTTTCTTCTTCAAAATAATTATGAAATAACAAGATCACGCTTCAGGAAAATAAGTATAAATATTATATAACTTTGATAAAGCAAACCCTATGACCAAAAATATAATTGGCAACCTCTAACTGACTACATTTAACATTGTATAGAAATTTTCCACAGTCGAACTCTTCCGTAGACCCTCGAGTAAATTCTCAAAGCTTTGTTTTTGGGCAAATTCCCTTGATAGTGTTTACTTTTTACAGGCCAGATACAGATATTAATTTGCCATTTGCCCACAGGCCCTTACCAGTCAAAGTTGTTATCATGATTATTTACTCTTTGACTGTTTATACTTTGGAACTTGGAAGCTAAGCTGTTAAAATCTAATCTTTAGGAAACCAGATAAAATTTACGATACAGGGAACTGTAAGCTTTTAACACGTTCTGAACTTTAGAGTTTTCCTGAATTTTACTATTTGTGTACACACTCAAACCTTGTGTGATACATTTTTAACTTGTTTATAGCAGCGAAATTCTTTGTATGTATATTGATCTTGTTTTACGCGCACGAAATATTTGTGAGTTATTATAAAATTTCGAACCTTTTCAAGAACATGCCTACCCAAGTCTTTAATGAAGTTTTAAGAAAATTCTGCTTTTTCGAAAACAGATTATTCATATCTATGGATGAACAATTAACGGGGCACTTTTTTTGATGTTGTATACTAAATATTTTGGAAATTTAATCCCCAGACAAACACACTAACTATATGGCCCCAAAGTAAACAGAGTTTGTTTCTTAATGTTTCTTGCCAGTTCTTCTTAACGAAAGTTTGAATGCTTTATTACATATTTATTTATTTATCATTATACATGCTTTATTTGACGTCAATACGAACAATTAATTGTCAATGCTGAGAAATAAAAATTTCATTTCATTTCATTTCAAGAAAAATAGGATGAAGTCCAATATACCTTAAAAATTATTTCGCAGATATGTGTAAAGTCTGTTAACCCACAGTCAGGAAGTTTGTTGGACTGTAAATAGCTTTACCTTTGATTATCAACCACACCCAACTGGTGAGCACTCGGATTATTAAAGATGTCATAAAAAATACAATCAAGAGTCGAAACTCACTGAAAACCTTCACATCCTCTAAACAAAAAATAAATCGGTCATATTTGGAATTACTTGGATTCCCCAATTACTCTACCATTTGACAGTATTTTCTTGGAAATTCTGTATTTGAGAAATGTATTTACTCCCTGAAATACAGCATTTATTCTCTTAGCGTGGGGTGAATTAAATATAGTAAATAAGAGTAGTGATTCCTCGTTGTCCTACTAATTAGTCCTTCTATTACCAGAATAACGAGGAATAGTATAGCGCCTGTTTTTCCAGATAAATACAAATCCCAAAAGTAAAGTGACATAAGACAAACGCCTGCCTATTGTTTAAAAAAACACAAGAAACTAGGCTTAGTAATAATAAATTACAATAAGAGTATCTTATTGATAACAATGTTAGGTAAAACTAAAATGATATGTTAATAAACTAAATAAAAAGCTATAAACAATAAAATAAATGCGTTTATTTGAACACATAACACAATTCTGTATCTTAACATTTACGTAATGCGCTAAGATCTATTTTCCAAATGGACAGGGTAATTTATGACGGCCCTGCGATCTTACTGTGGATAAGCACGTACAAGCTGTTAGTTTACCTTCGAAACTACTATTAGGCCAAGGTATACCCTCTTTATGTCTTCCTTATCTAAAGTTAGATTAATTAGACATTCTTATTCAGGAATTTTTTTTATAGAAAGTCGTCTTGGAATTAAATGAGAGCAGACAGGTGATGTGAGTGGATGATTATGCAAAACTTGATTATTAAACATTTGTGTATGTGGACAAATAAAATTAAACAATTTTGAGATGTATATTTTAGCTTCTGAAGAGTAAATATACAAAATATTAGTTCAAATTTTCTTATTTATGGTTAATACCATGGAGGACGACGTAGCAAAACAAGAAAAAACAACCATTTATGCGTAAAACACTTAATCACGTCCATTATTTATTGCGTTTATAAATGTAAAATGTAAAGTGTGTGATATAGGATATCAGCAAGTATTCAGTCCATTCGAAAAACCATCTTACTAATTATGACAAAAGTTATGAATTTTTTTTATAAAATAATTAATTAAATCAAAGTATTATAACCGTAAAAAGTTTTTGATAATAAATTACATTTGTTAATTTCTTGTTATTTTTAAAAGAAACGTTCAAACGAGATAACCCCTTTATTATATTAATTTATCATATTTAAACGACTTGTAAATCAATTACTTTTTTCATCTGAGGAATTACAATTTTGCGCAATATTACAAAAACACAATATCACATGTTCAAATGTTAAAACCAGTTTAGATATAAGTATTAAATACATCTGTACCTGAGAAATGTTCACATTTGTTCTTTAATCGATATTGTTTCACAAGTTTTCTTTATTGTCCATATCTTCACAAAATGCCTAAAGGTACTTCCGCAGTTATATGTAATTACCGGTTTTTGTTTCCTCAACTGTTCCCAGGTCCACCTGGTCTATTGTAAAGCAAAATAACAAACTTGAAACAATGGTTAAGCGGTTAATTAACCGCCAATTGGTCAGATAAAAATTTTCAGATAAAACAAATAACACATTCAATGGGATCACTTGGTCAGGTTTTAGAAAATTTTATGTTTGTACAAAGAAAAAAAGGATCTGCACATTGTTAACACAAAAAGTATAATTAAGCTAGCAGCTCACAATAGTTGGCTTCATAAAGTCACTATGACTCATTCATAGGTATATGCTATTATAATAAGGTTGTTTCTTATTTTTCTTATAGTGTGAGGAGGTGGTAACCTCTAGTGTGAGAGTTGATCAAGCTGCGCCTAGGAACTCCATAGATCTCTGGCGTGGCTTATCGACTGTAATAAGATTCCTGAGAATAGTCAAGGTCTGCCAACTCACAAATTTAAAGACATTATAAAGCTATTATTGTTGTTATAAATTATCCAGTTTTTTGTTTCAATTATCCTTAATATAGTACCCTCAATTCAACGTCATAAGTATTAATGAGACAACATAAATTATATGTGCTCATCCAAAGCAATACTACGATATTCTGAGTTGTGAGGTGTCTGGATCTCCTGCAATATCGGGCCCAATGATTGTCTCCAACATTTTTTGTCGATCTCTTTAAAAAAAAGACAAATCGATAGCCTAATTACATCTAAGCAGATTTAAAGTAATTTTAAAACAATCCCAGCGTTTACAAGCATACTTTGATATAAAAGCTGAATTATGCCATAAACCTCTGAGAATTCAATATAAGCCATCGCCAAGCAGACCTCGAACAAATAAAAAGTTATAGCCTGGGTTAGCGGTTCGTATAATTTCATACTTGAGTCCAAAGTCTTGAATAGATTTTTATTTTTACTAGCCGTTGGTTAACATTTTATTTTCTTTGTGTTTCTGTACATATTTTTGACGAAAATAAAGTACTGACAAATATTTGCCTGTAGGCCCTGTAGCCTACACGACTTTTCGTAGGATTTCCAAACAGTGTTTCCAACGGTATTTTCCAATATAAACATGATTTGCCATTGCCCACTGCGACCAAAACATGTTCTATATATATACTTTTCACATCGTATTATAACTTGTATATTTTTATTAGTTATACTTTTGTCAGATCCTTTTTTTACTTGTCTATCGCCTATTACAAATGTCAGTCCAACGTCACCTGATCTTATACTACACAGGTT
Source organism: Marasmarcha lunaedactyla (assembly GCA_923062675.1). Taxonomy (NCBI): domain Eukaryota; kingdom Metazoa; phylum Arthropoda; class Insecta; order Lepidoptera; family Pterophoridae; genus Marasmarcha; species Marasmarcha lunaedactyla. The sequence continues at coordinate 5,686,283 of OV281345.1, read as the reverse complement.
GCTAAATTATGAACTGCTAAAGCTCTGGATGATGCCAACGTCCTGCCGATTAACACCATGAATATATAAATAAATATTTCTAACAATCACACCACATTATCGGCCCGAAATTAAGTATCATTAAGAACTTATGTTATAGATACTAGATAACGGATAAATAGTTCGAATACTGTGTTGTTATAATAAACAATTTCAGTCTCTCGATTTGTTTCAATTATCAAAACAGTCATTAAAAAAGCAAATCACAATATGGTATGCTTGGTTTGGTATGCTTGGTATGCTTGCAATATAAGATTGGCATCACACTTCTGATTTCTCTCACTCTCACACACACTCATACAAACTCACACATACACAAAAACATGCACTTTATCCACACACTATATTGCGTACTATAGTTTCAATATATATAACTTTTTCATTTCAAGGATTTCATTTCCTCATAAATATTGTTAATTTTATAATAATTTTAATAATTTTGTATAATTAATCTGCTCGTTACTGTTTAATTAAAAAATTGTGAACCTATTATTGGCAGTATGTATATTTTAATTTATTATCAGTGTAATATGTTTTAAGTGCTGTTGGTTCTGTGAAAATAAATAAATAAAAATAAAATTAGGAAATATATAAACACACATAGATTTTTTTTATAAATAAATATTAGAAATAAATTTAAATAAACATACATACACATCTATGACTAGAAAGCAAATATCGAGGGGTGAAAGGCTATTTGGTTTAAGCGACATCTATCAGCGAATCAGCGAATTTTTCTCCGTCGAATGATGCCGGATTCATTAAAATCGGAGCACTTTTTTGGCGTTTGAAACACTATTTTTGGATTGATTCCTAAGTAACAGTGTGTTATCTGACAAAGATTTTGCATTTTTTTTGTAATATTCTTGAACCATATAATGATACTAAGAACCGAGTCATAAACCAGTTACCCTTTCTCAGATAAATAATTCAATAACAATTAAACCGTTTTTTCTGTTTCTAATTTTTATTAAGACGTAACTAGAATAATTATGACTTCCACCGATTAAATTTTAATATGATACATTTCATCAATGTCATGTGATACTATATTTATTTCATCTCCCGGGAGTTAAACATCGTAATCATTCAACTGCACTGCTATGCGCAGACAGTTAAGTCGAACTCCAGAGTGCATCGAGGAGCGACGTGATGCGCAATCGCCGCCAGTGTTTACGTAAAATGGTCTTTGAAATCAAATCGTAAGTACTTTAATTTAATTTTTTACGTAAAATTTTCAACGGAGATGAAATATAATACGTTTACTTATTTGTTTTTATTATTTTTGCTTCAATTACTGACTTCAGTTACTTATTCTATTGAAGAACGTAGTAAATACATTGTTTCAAGAGAGTGATGGCAATCTTAGATTATCTTTCTCCATCTATGTGCGATATATTATGTAGGTATGTTATCGTTGTAAGTACCATCTTACAATTATTAAGTACTCGTATCTTTAGACGCATTTTAATTATACACGTTATTTTGTTTATCGCAATAAATTGCCCAAACGCAACGTACAAATTACTGTTTCAGTTATCTAAATTAGCTTATCACAGCTTACTTAAGAACTATGTCAATTATGTTCTGTATTATCCTCCTATTTAGCACTAACTATTGGTTTTAATGCGACGAACCCGCTTTAAAAGATTCATCCTATATATTTGCCTTATAATTACTAAATTTACTTTTTCACATAAACATGGTGACAGAAACCAAACATTCTACAAAAACGAAATCGACGTACTTGATGAAAGCGACACGACAAAATCTACAATAACAATGTTAGGAACTCTTAGATTTAAGTATTATTAATATGAGAAACATAGATCAATAACCAGAAGCCTTGTCTGCCTGTTGAATATAAAATAGAAAAAAATATGTCACTGTTATAAAGAAGAATTAGTTAAGGCGTTAATATTGTAGGTGAAAAAGTATTCCATCAAATATTCAATACTGATTTTAAAATAAGGGTTTCATTTGCCCAAAAAGGTGTCTGCGTTTTGAAAGACAGAAGCCAGAGGATTGTACCAAATTGCAAGCTCACTTAAATGAAAAGGAGGCATCAAAGGATTGGTTGGAATGTCATATGCTAGTAAAATCCTTCTATGTTTTGCACATCTTTTGACCTCCAGAAAGTTCTCAATACGCCTCAAGGCAATAACATGTTACGGTTTTATTCTAGAAAGTATGCCGTTTATAATTTTTGTTGCTACGAAAGCATCGCAAGGAATGGTTTATGTTTCAACTGGGGGAAATTTGCAGCAAAAAGACGTGCAATTGCTACTATCGCACAAGAAAATTATAAGTAAATGCATTGCAGTAAATGCATGCATTGCAATGTCAGTATGACTGAATAAAATTGTACTTAATTATAGTTGACGTTCCTACTTTGAGAGACTTAATTTTTTTTAACGTTGTTTATTAATGCCCGGTTCCTATATTATTTAATACCATACGGATAAAAAATAAATAAATATTATTTGATGTTTAATCATTGATCACTATAACTATTTATACACTGTAATGTTCTAACTATTATTCCAAATAAATACTTGAACTGATGTATTGTGTGTATTTCTTTATTTATTCAATATAAGCACTGGAGATTTTCGGTGATTGTGATATATTCAGATTGTTTCAACAACCATTCATAGTATAAGACGTAAAAAAATGTCACATCAAGCGTTACATTTTCAGTATTATATGTCACATAAGTAAATTACCCTACCAGTAATTTTTATCCAAATTAGTAGTTGAGATAAATAGCTTGTTACTATTAATTTTGGGCTATGTCACTCCATACTATTTGGCTTTCTCTGAAAATATACTGAAGCGTCGCTTAATTTTTTATTCCTGTAGCCAAATTGTAGTTATGAAGTCACTTAAATCTTTTTTCCATACTCTGAAAAATGAGAGCTTAAGGCAATTCGTATTAAGCGACATTTATCTTTGTAACTAAAGGTCCATTTTATTTGGTATTAGCATCAATAACTAGATGTTTTTAACTGAATTTCAATTAAGTTTACCCCATTCAAATAGCTGAAGAAGTTTTTTTGTTATGATTTTTTTTCCAAAATTTTATACTTTAAATGGCTCTCCTGTAAAGTTGCAAAAATGTCGCTTAAACCAAATAGCCTTTCACCCCTCGAATGATAAAATATCTGCCCCTACCAGGATTCGAACCCGGGACCTCTGGCATGGAAGGCAAGGCTACTTACCTCCATACCAAACAGGCCGTAGACCATGACGTCTCAAAATGCCTTCGCTACACGATTTTTTTACAATTTTTGTTTCCTTTTTCTTCTAGTTTGAAAGCCGTAAGTAAGTAAAGGTTTTTTGAAATCCTATTGTACTTTTTAAATAATAAATTACTTCAAGTAGGAACTATAGAATTTAAAAAAGGTATAACTCAAAATCTGGACATGGTATCAGTTGACATGCGTTTTATAGACTATAATTCTGTAATTTTTTGTACTCGTCCTTATAAATGGGAATAAGCGCCAAATAACTGGTATTCAGGACGAAGAAATGAAATCAATGTGATGTACTTAATAAATAATTTGCTGATGATATTAAGTCCAATACACAACATATCTTTGGCCCGCTATGGCCGAATCCAGCCTTGTTATTATTGTGGCAGTCTTTAGTTCTTTTAATTTTTATATTCAATACGAATAAAATTGTTTAAGTGTATCATTGCGATGTTTGTTTGTAATGTGAGTACAGTTTTAATTAATGTCTCACTTGGGACAGATTTATCTATCGTGACAACGTGAAAATATGTTATGTTTTCATGGAGTTGTTAAGGAAAATAAGACAATCTGTTATTTATCAAACAGGCTGGAATACAAATAACTATCGGATGAACGGAAGATCACAAGCATTCATTTTAAAATTCGCGTTGTTGTTTACCAAATATTTAGAAATACCTTACAGCTGGTGAGTACGTATTTATAACTTAAGCTTGTTATTGCAGAGGTGTAAAGTGTCTGAATTATCTTTGATTTGATCTAAAATTGTCTTAGTATTTTCAAACGTTTGTTCTTGTAATGTATATTCATTGCCATAAAAAATATCTGACCCTGCCAAAATGGCATCTAATTGTAAATGTAATGTATCTATGGTGTCGTACCTATTTTGAAGAGATTTAAGTTTGTCTAATTCCCATTTTTCATTTAAGCCCTCAATATCAACGGCCTCCTTCCATCCAGCCATCGCCCTCCTGAACCATATTAGAGGGAAGTTAGGTATGGAATAGGATTGTCCCGATTGTACTGCAACTAGGTAGCTATATCTGCATCCGGCTCGAACAATGTAATTGTGTTTTATGTTTTGCGTTACTTCGGTGTGGCAGTATGTACAAAGTACATTTACTTGTCATCGATTAATTCGCAGTTATAGCGATCAGATGTAGATTTGTAGGTCATATGCATTTTGTTTATACCTTTTTTTTTTGTCGCAGGAAAATCCTCATTGAAGGCCGACCCAGCGAGGGCCGTAGTCGGGTGATGCCGGACTCCTACCGGCTAAAAATCTGCGGCTGCCGCCTGGACGCACGGAGTCGGGTCACGAGAAGCGACTCGACAGCGTTAGCCGGCATTCTGTGCAGCGCCAGCGACGTCCCGAGAGGGAGCGGTCCCTCTCTAGTCGTCCCTCATGAGATGGTGCGCAGGAAGCGCAAGCACTATCTTGAGCCCTGGACTGGAGATGGAATCCCTCGAGACCGCCAGCGAAGGCTCATGGGATTGCGGGGGAGGAAAGCTCTCAGCAATGAAAGCCACCCTCAGGCGTCCCAGATGGCACTTGCCAGCATTATCTAAATACTAGTTTGAGAATTTATACAAAAAACCGTATTACAAATTCGCTGGGCAATGACCTGTGAAGTTACATTAAAATACACTTATTTTAGAAAGTAAATATTACCCTTCAAATGTATTAGTAAATTCAGAAACATGTGAAACCGAAAAAGTTTATCCAATAAAAGCAATGCATTCATCAGATCAGCTTTCGTTTCTCAATATTCCTTGTGATTATTCAAACCACGACACGCACGCTTTCTGCACGGATACGAAGCTGGTTAATCATCGATTTTTTATTATTTATATCAACAATGTGTCAATTACCGGCGAAAACTAAAATAGCAATTCTTATTTTGTTTTAATAGAGGTCAGGGGTTTAAGCAGGACGCATACGTAAAAAGAAATCTTCCTACACATTCCGATGTTCACAAGGTAGCTGAATTTAAAGACCTTTTGCATAAAATTACCGTTTGACTGAATTCATTGTGTGAGCTGTGATTGTTGCAAAATAATATATGTGTAAAAAAAAATCTAGAATCAAGTCTTGCAAATGACTACGTTGCAAAACCGGCTGGATTGGATCTTCGATTTAGTATTATAAACTGTAAGATTTAAGAAGTCATGACGCAAACTATTACTCTATCGACAACTTAATTCGTAAAAGTAACCACTTTTACGAATGAACGCTGAACATCCTATTATACATGTAAATGTTTGAATGTTTTTAAGTTTGCATGTTTCGATTGTTTGTTACTCAATCACGCAGAAACGATTGAATTGATTTAAATGACTTTTCTTCAGCTTAAATTTTTATCCGTATCGGGATTAAGCTTTATTACAGGAACTTTCAAAGTGACGTTGCAAAGAATAAATTTATTAATTTGCAATTAAGTTCAGGCTTGGCAGGCAGGCAGGAGGGAAATATTGTGCATGAATGTTAGAAATATAATTTTTTTATACTTTTATCTAAATTTTTATTTAAAAGGTTTAAAGCGGAGTAATGGCAGTAACAGTTAAACGATCTCATGGACATCATAAGTCTGCGTAACTACAAAAGTTGTAATAGAAAACGCCTACCCTTATGCGAGATAAACATAAACCCGTAAAATTTCTAAATAAATTGTTGTATTTTGTAGTATATTCTACGTTCAAAATCTACTACTGTAATCTTAGTATTAATATTGCTTATTTGAATTAATAACTGCCTATTTGAACCCTGTTTCAGCATAATTCAATATGTGTGGGAAGGTGTGCTACAAATTTTCAATGAGAAGCATATTTATTTTTACAAAATATATCTATCGTTTCAATATATATTTTTAATTAATACAGATATACATCGCAATTGTAAATCATAAAATATTTAAAAGTTTTTGTATTTATTTATACTTCATTGCATTAATTATATATTTGCATACTATAAAAGGTTCAAGCTTAATCAACCTTTGAAAATAAATTGTAACAAACAAAGGGCAACTTACGATCAATAAATTTAGTAGGGTCACCGCAACGAGATTTACTGCTGTTCCCTTAGGATATAACATTCGTATAGTCAACATATACTTTAGAACATACTATATGACTTTTCACATTCGGATTATTTTTTTTTTAGAGTATTATTTCTGACCATTTTCTGTCTACCTAATACAAGGAAATTGATTTAAATTTTACATATAGGTTTTATGGTGCGTGAGTTATGTGTCTCTGTGTCATGCTAAACCTTATGTATATGAATATTCTATATATTGTATAATAAAATTGAAGAAACATATTTTCTGTACATTGAAAATAAAAATAAAAAAATAGCAGGGGTTGTTATTATATCGATGCCGAACCCAAAAATTTAATAAATTTTTTTTTGGCTTTTTGTCTGTTTGTCTGTGTGTTTGTGCAAGCTAATCTCAGAAACGGCTTATCCGTTTAGATACGGTTTTCATTAATATATTGTGGTAAGTTTCATTTAACATTTAGTGTTTGTTTCACATCAATCGATTCAGAAATAAAAAAGATATGTCAATTTAAAAAATCACGTCGAACATTTTTTAACTATTCTGTAACTTCTATCTTTTTCTCTGTTAAAAGAATTCTTGAAGGTGGACAAAGGATAAACTTCAACCCTGACAATGTAACGGAGCGTTTAGAAAACCCAAGACGAACCACACTGCTCGCTTTCTTTAATCTATGCGAAACAGACGCATTTGATAAGTCCAACGAAGTTCCATCGAATCATACCTATAATAAACAACAGGGTTTTTTTAACCGCAGAAGAGCTGTAGTAGGTGAATCAGGTATTTTTAAAGATCACGACATTGGAAGGGTTTGTACGGTGCATCCGAATAACTCCGAATGCTTTTACCTGCGCCTAGTTCTACATGTTGTTCGAGGGCCTACTTCTTTTGCCGAGCTCCGAAAGGTTGATAATATCGTACACCCTACATACCTAGCGGCTTGCCGGGCACGTCACTTACTGGATGGGGATCAGCACCGGGATGATGCTTTGTCCGAAGCAATTATTAGGGAAAGTCCTCAGCGTTTGCGCACTTTCTGATGCTTCACAGTTATGCATGAGTATCAGAACAAATTAGCTGAGGACTTTTTCAAGCACGCACAACTAAATGATGACAACCCAATTAGTGAGAGATTACGTGAAAGTCATTTGAATCGTTGTTTGTTGGCTATTCAAGATATAGTTGCATCTATTAGGGGTTATCCTTTTTCTCAATATGGTATGCCCGAGCCATCATTCGACGGTGAATGTATTAATAGAGATTACGCGATGGAAATCTACTATGATGCAGTAGATCTGGCCGAAACTTTACAAACTGATGTCTCGAGACTAACTGAGGAACAGCGGTTAATATTTGGTCGGGTGTGTCGCAGCGTTGACAATGCTTTGGGAGAGATGCTATTTGTAGATGCTCCCGGTGGAACGGGTAAGACATTTCGTACCAAAGTGATTTTGCCTTATTATATGGGATGAGTGCACAATGGCAAACTGAAAAGCAGTTGAAGCAGTAGACAGAACGTTGCGTGATGTCAAGCAAAATAGCGAACCTATGGGTGGCATTACAATGCTTTTTTGTGGCGATTTTTGTCAGACTCCCCTGAATACCACGTGGAACAAGGGCTTAAATATGCGAGCTCAAGTCGGAGGCAATGAAAATGCTTCTTCAATCGGTAACGGTGTGTATCAGGAACAAGGAAAAGTTGTTATTAAGGAAAAACTATGCTGCAAAGTTTCATTAATGCGAGGCCTCATATCATTTGTGTATGGAAACGCAACGCAAATGGCAACTTGCGAAAATTCCAGGCTTTGCGAAACTTGCGAAAGAGCAATTTTTACTCCACGAAACGACCAAGCAGCAGCAATAAACGCTGAAATTATATTTAAATAAATAAAAAGATAACTACGGTTTAAGGTTCCGATTTCAACGAATGTTTCCTAAGAATTGCAATTTCTTTTACAAGTTCATCAAATTAGGTTCAAACATGGGATCCTGCTCTTATTAGATACTCTACTTAGTTTTAAGAAGCGACCATTAAAGAGCTGAGCACCGCATACTTAATTTTTGGAATGCTATAATTTCGTGAAACGTTTAATTAGCGTGCTTTTTATTTTATTTAGAGTCTTTATTAATACATTTATTCGTGAATTTTTAAGGCAAAACGTATAGGCAACCTTCGAAATTTGTTATTTCAAAACAATATAAGTACTCGTATAATCGGTTTACTTGGCAAAGACTTATCAAAATTTTCATTAATTGACATATGATTTTCATACGTTCATTGAGATGTCTGTGAATAGTAGGGTCGTTTTTTACAAGTTATTATTCAAATAATTTAATGGAGTAAAATGTCTTTCTAAGCAGGAGCTGCTCTAAGGCGCACCGTCAAGACATGATCTAATAAATGATGGTCTTATTTTTTATTTTTATTTTATTTTTAATTATTTGGAAAACATACTGTAGCGGCTATACATTGTCAGCAAAGTCAGCAAAACCCCAGACTGGACTGCCGCGTGTTCTAGGCAGCCAGTCGTCTGCGCAACACCGCCTCGCTAGGTCAACTTGTATTACATAAGATAAGGACTTATTATACTGACTTATGTAACTACGTTTAAGTGTTTGAAAATAATAGACTGAGTGAATTTAAAAGGTTTTTGGTTTTATTGCGTCACCACCTCCAAATTGGTGACCCCGACGTGATCAAGAAGACGACTCACGGTGACGCGCGAACCTAGCGAGAGTGAATATTGTTTATTAAGAAATATAAGTGAATATTAAAATGTTATCGACGCCAGGTGTTAGTGGGGCTAAAAACCCGGTGCCCAAGGCCGAACCGACGGCGGCGGAAAATAATGGAGACGTTTCAATGGTCACGGTTCAAATGCGAACCCCGGAATTTTGGCCAGATATGCCCAGGATGTGGTTTTGCCGGTTCGAATCCATAATGGCACCACAAAAACAAGGCGACAGCGTCAAATTTGACCTAGTTTTGTCAAAGTTAAGTAAAGAAGCGTTGCGGCAAGTTAGCGACATAGTGCAATCTCCGCCGGCAACCGAGAAATACGAGACAATTAAGGAGCGCCTGCTAACAGTGTTTGAAGAAAGTGCAGAGTCACAATTTCAAAGGTTAGTGAATGACATGGACCTGGGCACGCAAAAGCCATCACAATTGTTAAGAAAAATGGCTGATTTGGCAAACAACTGCGGCATAACGGAGGAGCCCCTAAGAAAATTATGGCTAAGTCACCTGCCGCCCAGCGTTAGAGCGGTACTCACAGTGAGTGGAAACGTGGGTTTGGACAGCCTGGCACCCATGGCAGACAAGATCCTGGAGAATTTAGGCAACGGTCAGGTAGCAGCGGTAGCAGCTTCCAGCATTGCGCCTGCAGCTACCGACATGGAGTCGGAAATGATCAAATACATGCGCAACATGTCCCTGGAGCTAAAGGAACTCCGCGGGGAGATCGAAGAGATCCGGTCGCGAGGCAGGAGCTACGGACGACCGCAGGACAGAAGCTATGACGGAGGTCGGTGGAGATCGCGACCCAGGAGCAGGACAGCGTCACGACATCGGGAAGCAGGGAACCGAGCATGGCTGTGTCGTCATCATTTCCGGTTCAGAGAAAAGGCAACGCAATGCGAACAACCTTGTGGCTGGGTGAATGGACAGTCAGCGCGGTTGGATTCGGAAAACTAGTTGCAGTACAGTCAGCGACGGTGAGCGACTGTGCTGCGGGCAATCACCGCTTATGCGTCCGAGAACAGAAAACCGGCTTAGTGTACCTGGTCGATACCGGGGCTAACGTGTCAGTGATTCCAGTGAATAAAGTGCCGGACAAAAGAAAGGCAAGCGAATGCCCGTATAAACTGTATGCTGCGAACAATACGGAAATAAAAACTTATGGTGTAATATCGTTAGAAATTAATCTTGGTTTACGCCGTAGTTTTAGATGGAATTTTATTATAGCTGACGTAAAACAACCCATAATTGGGGCAGACTTTTTAAAGGCACACGAATTAGTAGTTGATTTATACAATAGACGGTTGTTGGACGGCCGCACTAAATTAGATACGCAAGGTATATTAGTTTTGTATAACGAGCCCGCGATAACGAGTATTCAAAATGACAACCCATATCGCGAGCTTCTAGAACAATACTCAGAAATAACGAAACCAATTTCTTTTAAGGAGCCCAGTAAACACGGTATCGTACATTATATAGAGACTACTGGCCCCCCGGTTTTTGCTAAAGTAAGACCATTACCGCCGCAAAGATATAAAATCGCTAGGGACGAGTTTAGGTTAATGCAAGAATTAGGTATTTGCAGGCCATCAAAGAGTCCATGGGCAAGCCCGTTGCATGTAGTACCAAAGAAGGACGGCCAGATCAGGCCTTGCGGAGACTATCGTGCACTCAACGCGATCACGAAGCCAGACCGCTACCCGATTCCGAGAATTCAGGACTTCACATATGGATTGGCAGGTAAGTGTGTTTTTTCCCGGTTAGATATTAACAGAGCGTTCCATAATATTAGCATTGCACCGGAAGACGTAGAGAAAACCGCCATTATAACGCCGTTTGGTCTTTTCGAATTTCCAAGAATGACATTCGGCTTGCGGAATGCGGCCCAAACGTTCCAGAGATTCATGAATAATAGCGTGCTGCAGGGAATCGAAACCTGCACCCTTGGGGATGAGGGTAAGAGTACAAATAACAAAGTGCGTGAGAGCTCTAATTTATTTTCCTACATTGATGACGTCATCGTAGCTAGTACGAATCATGACGTACATAGAGAGCACCTTAAACAGGTCTTTGCCAGGTTTCAAGAGTTCGGCATAACCATTAATCTGGCGAAGTGTAGTCTCGGTAAGTGTAATATAGAGTTTTTAGGTTACGAAGTGAGCGCGGAAGGTGTCAAACCCATGAAGAGCAAGGTGGAAGCTATCAAAGAATTCCCCAGACCTGAAACAATCGAGCAGCTCCGCCGTTTTTTAGGTATGGTTAACTTTTACAGGAATCACTTAGAGCGTGCGGCAGATCATCAGGCCGACTTGAACAACTTCCTGCATGGCGCCAAAAAGAAGGATAAATCAAAGATTAAATGGACGGATAAGTCGATAGCCGCCTTCGAGCAATGTAAGTTAGCTTTAGAAAACGCGGTGACCTTGTCACATCCGGGAGACGAAGGTGCGCTGTATTTAATGTGTGACGCGTCAAACTCGTGCGTCGGCGCAGTCCTCCAACATAAGGGTAAAGGAGTCTGGAAGCCGCTGGGGTATTTTTCCAAAAGATTGTCGGAGGCTCAAAAGAAATATAGCACGTACGACAGAGAGCTATTGGCAGTATACTTGGCCATAGTACATTTTCGCAGCATGGTAGAAGGCCGGCAGCTCACCATAATGACGGATCATAAGCCATTAACACACGTTTTTTCTAAAATAGGTTCAGATAATAAAGAGACGCCCAGGCGAGCACGACAACTATTGTATATAAGCGAATTTACGAGCGATATACAATACGTCAAAGGTAACGAAAATGCAGTTGCTGACGCATTGTCCCGAGTTATAGAGACCATTGTTTGTCCGACCGTTTTAGATTTCGACGAAGTAGCCCGGGCACAGGAAACAGACGATAAGCTTGCAGAAATGCTGACGGAATCTCAAGGTAATATAGTGCTTAAAAAACTACAATCACCACTGTGTAATAGTGCGATCTATTGCGAAACTTCAGAGAACCGTGTGAGACCCTACCTGCCTCAGCAGTTCAGAAATGTGGCTTTCAATGTCGTACATAGTAATAACCATCCCGGAATTAGAACAACGCGTAAAATGATTACGAATAAATATTACTGGCCGGGTATGAATAAAGATATCAGTGTATGGGCCCGAGCGTGCATACAATGTCAAAAGGTAAAAACGCATAGGCACACACATTCTAAATTAGGTACTTTTACACTAGCAGAACGGTTCGAGCACTTACACGTAGACATCGTGGGCCCCCTGCCGACCACGCAGGAAGGGCATAGGTACTTAGTTACGATGATAGATAGATTTACAAACTGGCCGGAAGCCGTTCCGGTCAGCGATATAACAGCCGAGACCGTCGCTAAAATAATATATGAAAACTGGATTTGCCGTTTTGGATGCCCAAGTAGGTTAACTAGCGATCAGGGGAGGCAATTTGAAAGTGAATTATTTAATAAACTTATGAAAGTATTAGGCATTAATAAATTCCGAACCACAGCGTACCATCCCCAAAGTAACGGCAAAGTAGAAAGATTACATCGTTCTCTGAAGGTCGCTTTGAAAGCACGTTTATTACAGAATAAAAATGGGTCATGGGTTGATGAACTGCCAACGGTCATGCTGGGGCTACGTGCAGCATGTCGTAGCGACAGCGGCGTCAGCGCAGCTGAAATGGTATTAGGGCACACGTTACGCTTGCCTGGCGATTTTTATGTCGATTGCGCGAACGCAGAAACGTCGCAAGAAAAATACGTAGGTAAATTACGCAATATTATACAAAGTCTCCGGCCCCAGACACGAGAAAATAGCGATTCTGGTACAATTTTCGTTCATAAAGATTTAAAATCATGTAGTCATGTTTTCGTACGAAATGATTTAGTGCAAAGGCCATTGATGCCTAGTTATAGTGGACCGTATCTTGTGATAAATAGATCACCAAAGAGTATGACCATTGAAATAGGGGGCCGTCGAACAACCGTTTCCATAGATAGAGTGAAACCCGCTTACTGCTTATATGAAGCAGATCCCAATGATGGAAATAGAAATTCTATGTTCTCAAATAGTAAAAAATTTTTTAATGATGTTCCACAGGTGCAAAAATCGCTACCGCCTAAACCTTTAACCACGCGCAGTGGCCGCGCAGTTAAGCAGCCGGTGCGATTTGCTGATGTTGGATGAAATAAAATAGATGAGTTCACATAGTTATTAATCATACATTATTCTAATTGCAAAAGAATTTAACGTAGTAACTCGTATATAACATTTTGTTCAATCCAAAAATGGGTAAATCGTATAGTAAAGAACAAGAAATAATCATAGCACAAAATGGTGCAAATAACGCCAGTACTAATGAAATAATAACGCACGTTAAGCTTTTCGGAGCAATTGTATTTGCAGTATTCATAATGATGGTATTAATTTTCGTGTACTATTGCATTCAAAAATGTCGTAAAAACACTCGAAGCTGGATGGATAACAGAGTAAGAGCCATGTGGAAAGCAGCTAGTGACGCAAGCGGCACGGTATAAGCCGATACAGGTCGGCCGATGAGGGAGTTTTTTTTTTGGCTATTGTCGCGAGAGGAGGCAAGGTGAGTCCTAAGGGACGTTTTTTTTTATATTGCAGACCGGCCTCTCGGGCAATATACCCTTAATATTTTAATGATTATTATTAGGTCAAGTACCTACATCAAGTCGGCCCTTGAAAAATAGGTATCCGCAAAATGTTATTTTTTTGTTGTATAAGTGATATTTTTTAAATTACGTGTAATTAATTTTGTACCCATTTCAAACAACTTATAAATAATTATTGTTGCTAATTTCTTATTTCAAATTTTTGTAAAATAATTCAATTACAGGTACATTGTGTATGAAACATCGCCTTAACATATTTTGTTACGAAGCATCGCCTTAACATATTTTGTTCTATAAATAGATTGTAAGAAACAAAGAGCATTGAGCTTTGGAATGCGATATCAGACCTAGTAACCCGTAATGTAAACACAGATTCAGCAATCATGTCGAATCAACGTCATCTGGTACACTTCTGTAATAAGTTTAGTGTAAGGTAATATTATGGAGTCATATTTTTTTAAAACTGGTAAAAATTTTTTTGTTTTGTTTTTGTTCTCTCCAAGGTATAATTAAAATGCAATAGCACTTACGAGATACAGGATGTTTGTTTGTTGAATTGTATAAATTTTTTTGGTAAAGATAGTTTATAAAAATTTTTTTTTAAAAAAAGAAGGGGTGTGATGTAGCGGCTATACATTGTCAGCAAAGTCAGCAAAACCCCAGACTGGACTGCCGCGTGTTCTAGGCAGCCAGTCGTCTGCGCAACACCGCCTCGCTAGGTCAACTTGTATTACATAAGATAAGGACTTATTATACTGACTTATGTAACTACGTTTAAGTGTTTGAAAATAATAGACTGAGTGAATTTAAAAGGTTTTTGGTTTTATTGCGTCACCACCTCCAAAATACAGTGTTCTTATAGCTAGCTTAATACTAGAAAGTTAACTAGACACCAATTATTAGTTTTCACATATCATAAACTGTATAACTTGAGATAGAGCTAGGTACATATATAATACACACAAAATAAAACAAAAAATACAAATACACAAATATTACAAAACAAAAACAATTAAAAACTCAATCAAATGGATCAGGGAACGTTATCAAACCATTGATTAGTAATTTTAAGCCTGACTCTTTCTACGGAAGAATTAAAAATGTAAATCTCTGGTAAATTTATTTTATTTATCAAGTTTGAGGCCCTTACAAAAAATGAATTTTGCCGATAATTAGTACAGCTATGAAGAACATGCAGAGTAATATGTTGTCGGGATGACCTTGTTGGGACCTTCAGGCCCAATTGGGCAAGGAGGTAAGCAGAATCAATCTTGCATTGCGCAATCTTGATAACCGTGACAATATCCGCGATTTGGCGTCTTACGTAGAGGGGTAAAATGTGATAACGCCTACATCTGGACTCGTAGCATACATCTTGGACTCTACTTTTGAATTGAAGATGTCTCATAAATTTACGCTGTATGGTTTCAAGCCTGCCGATGTAAATGTCATACAATGGACTCCAAACTTGTGAGCAATATTCAAGGCACATACGAACAGTAAAGAATTTTTATAACTTTTATGCTATTAAATTGGGAACTAGAGCGTAAAATAAATCCTAATGCCCTATTAGCCCGATTAGCAATATCGTCAATATGTCTATCATAAATTAATTTGCAATCGTGAACAATACCCAAGTCGCGTATTTCATTAGACATTTTAAGAACTTTGCTCTTTCAGTAAATACTCGATACGTAACGGGATTTTCTTCCTAGTAAACCTGACCACATAACACTTTGAAACATTAATATCAAGTCTGTTAATATTGCAGTATTGTTCAAACCTAATTAAATCCTCCTGCAACAATGTACAGTCCCGGCGATCCGCAACACTCTTAAAGATTTTCATATCATCCGCGTATAACATAAATTTTGTATATATAAAACAGTTGGAAATGTCATTTATAAATATATTAAATAAAAGAGGGCCCAGCAAGGATCCCTGTGGGACACCAGAAGGCACATAGTTATATGCGGATGAAAAACCATTCAACACTACGGCCTGGGACCTGTTCTCAATGTAGGACTTGAACCATCTGAACAGACTGCCGTGAATTCCCGCCTTCAATAGTTTTTGTAGTAATACGCTATGGTCAATGCGGTCAAAACACTTCGCATAGTCCATAAAAATGGCATCCACTTGGCCTCCAGAGTCCATGTTGACCGTTGTGTAATCGATAAACGATAAAAGATTAGATGTTGTAGATCGCCGTTTAAGAAAACCGTGCTGCTCAGAGATGAAGTAAGGTTTTAGGTTACTGTAAACTTGGGTGTATATTAAGCGTTCAAATACCTTTGCAAATATACATAATTTAGAGATCGGCCTATAGTTACAAACATCATTTCTTCTTCCTACTTTATGAATTGGTGTCATAAAAGCCGATTTCCAAATCATAGGAACAATACCTTCATTTATAGAACGTTTAAATAATATAGTTACTGGTTTAGTCAAAGATTCTGAACATCGAACAATAAATAATGGCGGTATTTGATCAGGCCCTGCTCCCTTCGAAAGATCCAGTGATTGAAGTTCTTTTAGTGTGTTTTCGTAGGTGATTTCTATACTACTGATAGTGTTGGCATAATTTGAACATTGATCAATGGAATCATTTGAATCTCTCGAGGAGCTATTTGATGTTTGAAAATTTGATTGGAAATACCGCGCGAAAAGACGGCAAGCATCTTTTCCAGATTCTGCGACCTCTTCTTCATATGACAGAGATGAGGGAATAGTGTTGTGATTGTTTTTGTTATATTTGATGAACGACCAAAATAGTTTGGGATTTTTTTCTATATATTAGATTCCTCACATTTTTTATGTAAGCAGTATAACATTTGACAAGGTTTTTAGTTCTTTGACGTAAGAGTGAAAATTTATTGTAATCTGAAACATTGCCGTACGTACGATACTTTTTTAAGAACTTATACTTTTCTCTGAGAAGATGCTTTAACGAAGAATTGTACCACGGTGGATATCTAGCGCTAGACAATAACTTTTAGGTACAAATTTTTTTATTACATCATGTAGATAATTATAAAAATTATCTACGGCTTGTTCAAGCGGTTTCTTTTGTAGACAGTCATCCCAGTTTACTTTACCCAACGAAGACTTAATGCTGTCATAATTTGCTGACTCAAAGTGGTGCTTGTAACGAGTATTATCCTCCATAGGCTTTGTAAACGCTAAGTCTATTGTTATAATTAACGACTTGTGATGGAGATCTTCGGGTACAAGGGGATCATCGGATGAAGACACCTGGACATCAATATTACTTAATATTAAATCTAAAAGTCTACCGTGAGTGTTACGGCAAAAATTAAATTGTGTACGGTTGCGTTCAGACAATGTATCAACAAATGTATATTGAAATTCTCCCATGACTCCCGAATATCCAGAAGTGGAGTCGGAATTGGGATTCCACTGAATGTTACTCATATTAAAATCTCCCATAATTATAAAAACATCATTAGGCTGGGAGTTCACTGTTAAAGCTAGTTTATTAGTAAAGTTCGAAAGTTGTGAATTAAAAGAATGACCAAACTTTTCATTACACAGATAAATAGAACACAAATGTATTTTTACAGCAGTAGCGTGGTTATCAGTCAATGTAATTGTGACCCAGATATCTTCAGCCTTTGACGACCATTCTAGGCGATTAATTGCCATGAACTATAATGCCATGAATTATAATGAGGTTTCTTACTTACAATGTTGCAGGCCGCTGTCGGGAATCAATGAGTTTCTGATTAAAGTGCTGTAAGTAAACAGGGTTGAAATGTTTAAAAAAAATTATTTAAAATTTTGCGGATTACATATAAGCTGTAACATTGATTGCCTTGCTCATTAATTAATTGATAAAATCTGAACTGTCGTGTTTTAGTTTAAACTAGCTGTGCCCACGACTTCGTTCGCGTAGAATAATGACTTTGGGCAGCATTTTTTGGATATAACTTTTGGTTAATATTGGATCATAGACAGCTTCGTTTTTGGTAGCTAAAAATTTTGCTTTACATTAATGCTTTTATGGCCATTAGGGATGAAAGCATACGGGCTGCTAGGATTGCTAACACGTGACAGAGCCACATATAACTGACCGCGCGAAAAACAGCTAATGCTTAGATCCACACCCACAACTTTTAGCATCTGACCTTGGGCTTTATTGATTATCATTGCGAAACATATACTCACTGGAAACTGGACTCGTTTAAAATCAAATGGAAAATTGTTTGAAATGAGAGGAATCCGAGGAAAAAAACATTTTCACATATTCTGAACCCTGTTAAAATCTCTGCTTCTATCAGATTTCGTTGTAAATTGGTCACTTTTAATCTGGTACGCCGACTTTTAATTTTATTTTGTGAGCTGGTAGTCCAGGAGCACTGAGGGATTCTAAAAATTCTACTGGGTAGCTGGTAGATTCTTCTTCTTCCATAACTCTAAATTATCCCCTGGAACAAAGCTCAAAATTTCAGCGTTTATTGCTGCTGCTTGGTCGTTTCGTGAAGTAAAAATAGCTCTTTCGCAAAGCCTGGAATTTTTGCAAGTTGCTATTTGCGTTGCGTTTCCATACACAAATGATATGAGGTCTCGCATTAATGAAACTTTGCACTAGAATAGAAGAGATATAGTTTGAATTGATTGAGTTTTTGACATGCTGTCAGTTTTCCAGGTAAAAAAGCTATGAAATGTATTCCCTGGCACATAAAAAATGGTTGTTGTATCATGAGAAGTCTTATGGATTCAGGACAATAATAATATCAAAATACCAACTATATTGATGTTCACTCCTCGTACCAGGCTCCCGGTTCCTTTGCCAGCTCCAAATGTATTAACTTTAAAAGAGTAAACGCAGAATATCTTGGTCATATTTAAGTTTTGTGAACCAATGAGAGCAGACTGCAAACACACATTACGGAAATTTAAGCGGCGGCAAGCGGCCTTGCGTGGGTGTGTGCCGAATATTTATGCGACCAGGTAGTAACAGCGGGATTTGTGAGAAAAATGTACCGGCTTTGTAGCGCGGTGCTATTCTTTCTTGATAACCTATATATATATATATATATATATATATATATATATATATATATATATATATATATATATATAAACTGTACTTAGTAAGGTGAACCTAGACGTGACGAAGATATGTTATCTGTTGAGCAGTCTATCTGGATATTACAAGTTTGCCAACTAGAGACTCTTAAATTATTTATATTTTGGATCCTGTAAACTTACAAATATTATTTTAGGTTACAGTTATTTATGACTAGTAAGTAATAAAAGTATTAAATATGATTAAACTTCATATGAATTATTGTGACTAAAAATAACTCATGCACTCATACTCTAATATTACCTGGATAATGAAATACCTTATCAAATCAAAGTCTAGTTCAAGAGCCAACTTCACCAATGATGATCAATCGAACTGCGGTAGAAAATCTGGAACAACTTACGAAGCAGGGAATTTTTTTACAATTAGACTAAAATAATGAGTACGAATCTGCTATTCCTGTAAAAATTACGCTCCTTACACGTTCAAAAAACACTTTTATCAATTCAAAAATTACACATAGTCGAACAGAACAGTTATTAAACCCAGTAAAGCCTCTGTTGTCTTTTATTGTTGACTACACTATAATAAACACGCTATAATTAAAAAATAAAATAAAAATAAAATAATAATTTATTTTACAAAAAAAAAACTTTATGAATTGATCAAACATCATACTTCAGTTTTTGGCACTTACTTAAAAGACACATCACTACATAAAAGTTTATTTGAAAACTTACTGACAGGCAAGAAACATGTTTCTTGTCCCATCTAGGTTACCCCGAATCCACTCGTATTTATATAATAAATAAATAAAATAAAAAAAAATATTTATTTCAATACACATTATGATAGTTTAGGAGTCTTCCCAGATTGTAATTCAGAGAATACTTGGGTTGGCAATGACCCGCTTCTCTCCTTATACATCTATAATTATTCCTATAAATTTAAACTAATTAATCTATTTTTGTACAAAAGCAAAACATGAATAGTAAGTTTAAGCTAAAGAGTGTGCGAGTAGGTGTGAATGGTTAAGCAAAGAAAGTGTGAATGTGTTTGTTTTATAGAGAAGTGTATGTGAAGTGTGTGAGTGAGACTGAGGGCATGTGTGTGCCTGTGTGTGTGTGGGTGTGTGTGTGTTTGTGTGTATGAGAGAGTGTGACAGTGAGAAGATGAGTGTTTGTGACTGATAGTAGTGTTGAGAAATTATATTTTTGTTTATATGAGCAGATATTTAAAATAATTAAGAGTTATGTTTGTTAGTCTAATTAGGATTTTTTCATTCTCTTCGTAGGATAGTTTTTCTAGCCATTTAGTTAAATTAAGCTTACATAAATATGATTTCAAAGGAAAATTTTAATGTTGGAGTTTGTTTTATTATATATCTAAGGGGATTGACATTGAAACTGTCGCTGGGCAAAGGTGGTCCGAACTAGTTTTTGAGGGGCTACCTGATTACCTCTTATTCTATTAAGCACGTGCTCGTCAAAATGTAATGATTTATGGAAATTAAGAGTTAAATTTAAAATATTAGGTTTGCGTACAGACAGTTACTTACAGTTTTTATAAAGATCATCCGTAGGGTAACGGAAAGGTTTAAAATACATGACTTTCAATAATGATCTTTGAGCTCGTTCTAAATCCAAAAAATGAGTTTTGGTGGCACCTCCTCAGATTAGAATGCAGTATATAGTTACTGATTTTGCTAGGGCCACATAGACTTTTTTTTAAGAGAAGAGGTGTCATAAAATGTCTAAGCTTTTTAAAAATCCATATAAGCTGCATTAGCCTAGACATGACACTCGAGGTGAGGGTGCCAACTTAATCTTTGATCTATCATGACGCCTAGACATTTAGAACAGCAAGATTTCTGTAAAGATGAGCATGAGCAAAGTGACTTGTCGGAGCAGGTATTGTGAATCCTAATTTCAAAGGCTTTGTCTGGTTGGGAGGTAGTATCCTGTGCAAAGCACATATAGTTAGTTTTGTTGACGTTTAGTGTTAGAAGGTTTATTTGCTACCTTTAAAAGGCCACTTTCAGTTACCACTTTTAGGGCTTCCCAGGACTCAGCTGAAAAAACAATAGCAATATCGTCTTCGAAGGAAAGTATCCTCCCCCAACACTCCAAGTTACATAACTCGTTTATGTAGATCAAAAAGAGCGTTGGGCCAAGGACACGTCCCTGTGGAACACCGTAAGTCATATTTTCCTCTGTACTAGTGTATTTATCTATTTTAACGACTTGAGTTCTATTTTCTAGGTAACTAGTTAGTAAGGAAAGTGCTAAACCTCTAATTCCATAGCTCTCAAGGGGTCGGGTAAGTAATGGCACCGACACTGTGTCAAAAGCTCTTTTAAGGTCTAGGAAGACTGTAAGACACTTTTTCCTATTTTGTGTTTCATTTATAATTATATAAAAAAGCTCCTTAATCGCATCTTGCGTTGAAAGGCCTTGTCTAAATCCATATTGAAATTTAGATATAATGTAAAATTTATTTAGGTAGTTAACTAGTCTAATGTTTATTAATTTTCCAATTATCTTAGATATAGTGGTCAATACAGCTATGGGCCTGTAGTTGTTAACATCCAGTCTGTCCCCGGACTTATGAACAGGTGTTACAACCGAGCGTTTGAGAGAATCAGGAAGAACACCTGTGTAGAAACATAGGTTAACAAGTTTTGTAATTAGAGGAACTAAAAAGTGTCTGGAATGTTTTAAAAATTTAGTAGTTATACAACTAGGAGCACTATTGGAATCCAGATTCAAAAAGTATGCTGGCTACCTCCTGCTCATCAGTGTCTGAGAGAACAAATGAACAAACCTTATTAAGTTGACTATATATGTCGTTGTGCGCAGAATCTAGTTTTATTTGGATTTCTGGTACTAATTTTTGGCCAATGTTCACAAAGAAGTTATTAACATAGTTAACCGATGAAGAGGGCGATGGAGTAATATTTAGTAATTTTTTAGAAGATTTTGGCAGTTTATATTTTGTGACATCATTTATGGTGGCCCAAAGTTTCCTAGGATGATTTATTGAGTTATTGATTTGATTTTTATTAAACTGTCTTATTACTTTTTTAATTATGTTACAGCAAAAATTTCTCTAACGCTTGTATGTAATTTTCAGGAGGTCATTGAAAGGATCCCTTCTATATTTTAATTGTAAATAATTCCTAAGTCTTATGCATCTTAATACGCCTTGAGTAAACCAGGGTTTTATGATTCTTTTAGTACTAGAAATGTTAATAAGTTTAGAGTTAGTGTTTAATGCATTTTTTATTATATTGATAAGAGCGTTTGAGTATATATTGGGATCATTGAATATATTTAATTTAGATACATCCGTGGTTATGAGGAAATTTGGAGCGTTTTCAAAGTTATTATGTGTTTTAGTTTAATTTACTATTTTGGATGATAAATTTTTTGGTAAATGTAGTAAGACCATATTGTGATGTGTTATGGAAGTATCTTATACGAAAACAAATGAGTTAAGTGAACTATTTTTTATTTTAAGTATGACATGGTCTAGGCACCTGTTTATTCTTGTAGGTAGTGTATGACCGGTAATAGACCATGAAGGAATAGTATATTAAGGTGTAAGAGAGTTTCCATCATAAATCCAGTCGATTTTGCTCAGATTAAAGTCACCTAATATAATAAAATTTATTCTCGAACCCAAATTACAAATAATAATTGATTATAAATAAAACTCATATATTAACCATATTAAATATAGTTTAACATTCAAAAATACTATGCTGCAATGTATTTTATTTAATTAAAATAAGACATTATATATAAATAATACAAATAATAAATAAGACACAAAGCCTAAAAATAACTAAAAAATAAAACTTGGTTACCAAAAATATGAAACCAAAAAGTCTAAAATATTCAATCATCAAAAAGCCCCTATTTGGTTTATAATAAAAATATTTTTTCCTCATATAAAGAGTAAAAGTATCAAAACAAAGTTCGCAAATGTAATATTTAGATTACGCCACTTCGAAAGATAGCTCAATATCGTAGCAAAGTTACATTGGTCAAAACAAGATAAGCATATTTTAGTTAATCGTCGAGCAAGCAAAATTAATAGAAAAGAGTCGTAGAGAGCGCAAGCAAGATATACCCGAATGGCGATATGAATATGATCGGCCGAGTAATGCATGGATGTCAAACTTACGTACGACAGTATTATTTATTAGTAGTATTTACATATATACAGTAGTATTTATTTGAGGCGATTCCTGTACCGTACTTGGTTATTATTAGAGAATTTATATTTTGATATTTTTTTTAATTTTATTATAATATCTTCGATAAATCTTTTTCTTATTTTATTAATAATATAGGCGAAGTATCTGATTTCCTTGCCATTATCTTGCAATGCTTTACCCATGTTGGAAGTTTTTTTCCTTTGCTAGTAGCCTTGCTTTATCAAGTAAAGTTTTGTTTGATGGAGTAAGATGGTCGTTAATGTAAAAGTTGCCTGTTGATGTAAATCCAAGGTTTTCCAGTGTGAGCTTTTTACATTTTATTGCCGAAGCCACCAAATCTTCTTTAATATATCGGCTGTTAAAGCCTATCACAATTGGTTTTTCTGTGTTAGGAACTCGAGTTAGTATTCTTGCGATATAGTTTATGTCCTCTTTTTTATAATTAAAGTGACATAGCGCACTTATCTTTTTGGTTATATCATATAGATTTTCATTGTTTTTTGCTGGAATTTCTCGAATTTTGACATTATTCATTCTGGCTCTCTGGTCTCGGTCTTGCAGTTCGTGATTAAGTCGTGTTATTTCATTCCGAAGTTAAGGTATTTCAACCGTGAATTTTTCTGCTTGTATAACTCTCGTTTCCAAGATTTTCACTTTATCTGTTAAGCTGGCAATCGTTACATGCGCCAATTCAATTGATTCCTTAAGACTTCCAATTTCATTTTTAATGAGCTTTACGTCTTCTACCAGTGATGTAAGTGGTTTCAACTGAAACATAATTTGATTCAGTTGCTCTTGCATATTGTCAAGCTGGCTAGGTTGCGGTGACTTTGCTGCCGGGGATGGTGAGTGAGTCGCTTTGCACTTAGGACAGCGCCAAGTACTTCTTCCATCACCAAGCTTACGATAGCCGATCTCGGTGATTCCTGAGCATTGGAAATCGTAGTTCAGTTTGCAGGTGCTACAAACAGTTCCTTCGGTGTAGTTGGAATGACAACTAGCACAGCAGAGCATTTTTATAGGGTCGTTTTCGGAATAGCCTCAGAGGTGACGGGAACGTAATAAGCGTCTTTACACTGTGGGAACCTGACGGTAACTGTATCCCCAACATATCCCCCACAATTATAATATATTTACATTCTAAGATTGTGTTTAAGTGTGTATCAAGACTAATAATAAAATTTGAGGCATTTGTATAGGAGGGAGAGCGGTAAATTCCTAGAATGGTGTAATCAGAAATTTGTACTATAAGTCCAGAGGCGTCGGTGAGGTTGAGCTCGCAGACTCTAGCCTGTTAAGTACTTTTTATATAAACAACTACACCGTCATTTTGATTAAGTAAGTTGTTAGTTTGGTATGAATTATATATATAGTTTTGTATTGATGGGATTTGTTTTTCATGATTTAGTCTGCATTCTGTAAGAATCAAGATATCAACCTCAAATTTTACTTGGGACAGTGTAATTTCTAGGTTGTTTCCATACATGCGAAAACCAAATAAGAGTAGCATAAATTTATCACTAAGTCATGAAATAAATATAGTCATTTTTGCTGTTGAAATTGGTAATTTGCGCTTCATTTTGTGTGTGTATAATTTTAGAGGAGTCATCTTGTCTTATGAAAACTCTTCCGAATGCTGTCCAGCAATATTTCCGATATGAAAACAGGAGTGTCTTCGTTCGTAGTGCAACCCAGATGTTTTGCTTGAAGCCTGCTCTTATATTTAACGTAAAATTCCTTGACTTTTTTTAACAGATTTGATCTCATGATGGGGGAGCTTAATTCAATTATAATTGTAGGGTTTTTAAAGTTACATTTTCCCTTTTAATCTGTATATATCACAAATGTCACGCGCATTCATATCGAGCTTAATATTGTCCTTTGAGGACATGACCATGTTAACCAGGTCGTCTCTAGTCTCTTGTGGCTTTCTGGCAACGTTTTTTAGCTCAAATCTCGTCTTGCCAGAGTTTGTTTGCAGGTCTTTTATTTTCTCCTCCCGGATGGAAATGCGTTCCCTATCCTTTTTAGCTTGTAGTTCAAGTGATGAAATTTTTTGCGAAACTCCTCATTTTGCGAGGCCAGTAGGGAAACCGAGTTCTCAATATTACTATTTGTCTGTTGGATTTCTTTCAAATCCACAGTAATTTCTGTTAATTCCGTTTTTTGTTCGGCGTTAAATGATATGAGCAGTTCCTTCATTTCATCTCTGAAGTCGGAGAAATCCGACGGTAAATTTATCTCTCTGGCCCTTTTCTGACGGCGAAGTACAAAATTGGGTGAGCTAGAGCCACTATAAGGAAACTAATCGTGGAAACACCAAGTTGACGCTGTTAACAAGAAGTTATTTGCTGCGTTGGGATCTTTGAGGCGACTTCGAAATTTCCTACCCTTACCGACAAAAATTACGCTCGCACAGTCACTTCTCCTCCCTATACTGGATTACGCAGATATAAGCTATCTAGATCTGACCGAGGAGCAACTTGATAAACTTGAGCGCCTCCAAAATGTATGTATACGGTTTATATTTTTATTACGAAAATATGACCATGTTTCTGATTTCCGCGCTAAGCTCAAATGGCTCCCAATTCGACTACACACATTCTTTCTCTTCTCTATGAAACACTGTTCAACCCATCTATTCCAAAGTACCTAAAGGAGTGTTTTAGGTTTCGACATCAGGATCACGACCGATCCTTACCTTCATCTAACAACATGCTTCTGTCCACGCCACATCACACATCTGAATTTTTTCACAGATCATTTACAGTGAGTGCTGTAGGTTTGTGGAATTCCCTGCCTCCTCATCTACATACTGCTAGGACTGTCACTTCTTTTAAGTTTAATTTAAAAAAGTACTTTCCATTTAATATTTATCCAACATAACATTTCATATTCATTTATATATTCATTTATATATTAACTGTATATTTATATATATTTTTTTACATAGTATTTATGTATAGCTACTTAATATGTATGTGTAAAATTATGGTTTTTATTCATTATAGTATACTATATTTATATATACATTCTCAAGCCTTTAAAAACTCTGCCCAATTATGTTTCACTTGTTACTCTGTTCTCATAGTTTATAGAGGGTTGCCTGGTAGAAATCGCTTTAAGTTTTTAGCTTTAAGCTACTTTGTTTTTGTTTTGTTAATGGCAATAAAGAGGTTTTATTATTATTATTATTATAAGGGTTATTTATATTACTAGTTAAACATTCTGCATCGGATTCATATGTAGTGGCGGCTTTCTGAATTACCTTTTTAATACTCCCATGCATCGATTTCAGCGGACTGAGCTTTAGAGACATTTTTATTCTCGCGTAGGCCTAGATGAGTTGCGATCTGGCAGAAAACGGCGAGAGGTCGAAAGTCCAAGAAGGCGGGGCTAGACTTTTTTACTGAAAATAAACTGGTTTAATATGCAATCAGACGAAATTTGCAAGATAAATTATACGTAAGGCAAACACGTCCGATCGCGTCAGAATCCAAAGTAAATAGTTATAATATTCCTCTAAATCATCTTACAAGCTGTTCTTTTTTGATGTATCCACCGAGTTGTTTAGAACAGTTTACATTGTATCTACGTAGGCGACGTATACGTAATTGAGTATCGATTAAGAATCGAAATTGAGTCCTTCGCAAGTAATCGAGACATATATAAAAGGTGATTAATAATTTTAATTGACTAAAATCATTTCATTTATTTCGCTAACGGAATTTTAGTATCCAGTAACTTCAAACTGGCTAAAAAAAACGCCTACCAAAACCACCCACCATTATAAATGTACTTCGGTGGCATAGTAGTTAAGGCAATTTTCATTCCCGGGTTCGATTCTGGTGGATTGCCGGTTTACCGGTGAAAAAATAATCATTAGGAAACCTACAAACGTGGGGAAATTCAGATACCAAAACCATAAGAAATTATTTCAAGCGTATGTAAAAGTCTGCCTACTCGCAGCAGGTAACCCCAGAGTTTGCTGAGGCTGATGTCCAGTGGGATTATTAATACTGTCATGAACTTGAAACTGAACAAATTATACCTGTGCTTTTACTAATTTTTAGGACTTTACCACTAATATTTAAGTCTTCACCACTAATGTTTAGGACTTTACCTGGTCATCGATATTGGATCTAATCTCGTTTATAGTTACAGCAAGTATTTTGAAACAATTGTTTCCAACATCAACAATGCTAAAAAAAGAGCTAATTAAATTCTTATTTTAAATTTCGACGTTCAAGAATCTGCTCTTGTTATCTTATTATTATAAAAGAAATTAAAGTTTTTTCAGCGACTCGAAAACAATAGGACTGATGCCCAAAATCTATTATTAAAAAGTTTTTAATTAAATTTTTATCAGTCGAGGCAAAGTCAGGTGTCGCTACATAACTCAAAACTTTTGTTTCAAGCAACATTTCAAGCAACATTTTGTTTTCTTAAGTCCTTGTTACTGTCTGTGTCTGATGGCGTTTTCGGGAGGCACTCGGTATTTTTTAGCTTGGAGCGGGCCGTGGTTTGAGTCCCATCCCAAACATATTTTGTGAAATTTTTTTGTTAATACTTTCCAGTTTTATATTTTTGTTTTTTATTAGTAAGATAACACAGTTACAAACAAACAATAAGAAGGTTTACGGCACAACTGAATTACATTTGAAACCCTTTATTGGAGAAAACAATTATTTAGTCGTGGTGTTTTTTGATATAGGTATTGTTTTTTTTGCGTATAACGGTGTAAGTCGTGATTTCTAAAGATGTTTCACGTATTGAATTTGGGTTAATATAGGGCAACTAAGTATAGTATATAGTAGTAGTTCATTGTATGGCTGTTAGCACAACACCGACATATTTTTGGAACGATTTAATTTCTTTCTCACACTTAATTTTGTCAAGACACAATTTCAGTGCATTGTCAAAATTTTAACAAAACTTTCAAAATTTCTTTCAAAACAATTATTTGAAATAAACCCTTACGTAAACCCCACAACATACAAATAAAAAACCAGTTAGTAATAAACATTTATTAACTGAACTGGTAAGCAAGTCCCACAAAAAAGTATTGTTATTTTTTATGGTTAATAAGACGGCGGAATTATTATATGTTTTAAACTATTTTGACACTATGAGCTGATGCTCGTGAGTTAATAATTTTGCAATTTTCATTTATCTCGGTTTTTCAATATAAGCGATAAACGTCTTTAGTATTTTAAATACTTTTTCAATATAGTGAATCGAGTCTTTTATGACAAATAAAAATATTTTACTGCTATTGGTTAAAAGTTAAAGACATACCCATAAAATTTACCGTTCCTAATATTTTACTTGAGCGAAGCCGCGGGCAAAAGCTAGTTAAAATATTAAAAACAATACAGATGGACGCAACACCCAGTTCAAACACCACACTAAATTGTACTTAAATTCGGAATTCTGATAAATGCTATATATAACTCAGCAAGAAGCTGGTGTCGACATGGGCTTTAAAAAATCCCATTCTTAAATGTGCAGACTGTAAGATAACGTCACTGGCTCGACGAACAAAATAAATGCAATTGCTTCGTATGGTCTTTACAGATTAGAATTTGAAAAACATTTTTGAAATATTTTTTCAGCTTTTTATTTATGCTCGAAATTTCAAAATTCACACAACGGATTTTGACTGACTTGAAAATTGATATTTCAATTTGGTGGTTCCGTTAAACTGAAAGTAAATCTTGTGATCGAAATAGCTTATTTAAACAAAACAAAAAGTATCACTAGCTGCTTTTGGATGAATCGTAAATAAAATGGAATAAAAAAGATAAACAACTGTTCGGGAAGTCCGAAACTTCAAAGAACGGTTCATTCCTTTCAGCTGGGTGTTTCCAAAGTAATATAGCACCAATTCAGAAGATTTATGGTATACTATAACTGATAACCACAATTCAGTAACACAATAATAGTTCACATGATAATTAAAAGCAGAGGACCTTTCCAGTTTTCCACGTTTATCACTTTAAAATGTAAATTTGGTTATTCGTCATTTAATTGAAACATTTTTGTATAAATATCGTTTGTACTTTGAGAATTTATTTAAAATATATTTCATATTCCTTGGTACTGTTATGCCGTACAGAAGTTATTTCAAAGTCTATTTTTGTATAAATATAACAGAATTTAAAAATGGAAAATTCAATCAGTTAATTGAAGTCTTTATTGCAGTTATCCTTACTAGAATCCTGTAACGTAGCTCAAAATAGAAACGTTGTAACCTTACGAAATAAAACTACACAATTATTAAAAATTATAGGGACATTTCCTTCGATAAATAAAGTAATATTTGAATCTTGAGTCAGAAGTGTAGGATTTTGTTTTAAATAAGATTATAAAATAGGACGATGACGAGTATAACTCAAGGCTTATTTCCGCTCATGGACCTACGGGTATCCCTGACGTTGTAGGCTTCTAACACACTCTACATTTTGTCTATGCCTTCTGCTGGCAACTTAATATGCGAAGAAAGACTTGAAAATATTACGCCAAAATGTTATGGAATGTTGCTCGCATACTGTTCCTTGTATGCCTTGTAGCCTTAAATATTCAAATCCAATACTTGATAAGTTATCCGATTCCGCACTTCCCATAAGGCAGCACCACATAATGTTGTGACATGCGATTGGCTGGGGGCCAACTAAAACTTAAGGTTTAACTATTTTCTCGTAAGAAATTGCTCAATTACGACTACTTACAGCAGATATAGAAACTAAATAGTTATAATAATTTGAACACGAGTTTAATATTACTGTCACTTTCAAAGGGAATGATCTGAGTTCTACTTAATCAAAAATCAATGATACAGAATAACTCTTACACAGTCTGTGACTGTGACTCTTTGATTCGTTCAAAAATCTGGTCAATATTAAATTATTCTTCATAATAATTCAACATAATACGTTTTCTTTCCTTTCATGCCACAACAAAAGAGCCAAAAAGATTGTGAAAATGAGCTGGCGCCCGAAGTATAAATCATTTTGTCTGTCAGGCTCGTCGCAAAACTGTCTAGGGCTGTGCCGTGCATACTGATCATCCCTAGAGAGACGTCACAAGGAGCGTATTATATTTGAAATATATCTTTTACTGAGTTCTCAGATGACTTGGGGTTAAATAAAGTTTAAAAAAATATTGTTTTGCACCGAATTATACTGATGTTTATCATTTACGAGTATGACATTGTGTTCAGCATTAAATGTAAAATCAATTATGATTTTAAAATGTTGTTAAAATTATAAGGTTCGAAATTTATTAGTCGACATTCATTGGAGTAAAGAAAAATGATTTTGCAAACTGCGATCCTGAGCGCCTGAACTAAAATGTAATAAATACGTCCAAAATGATATTTATAAGACGCATTAAGTTAGGATGATAAGTAAGAGTAAAATCTGATCATTTCATTAATAAGGTAATTAGTTACGAAAAAAACAGTAACTTGAAAATAATTTCAACATTCAAAAACTATTTATTTGAGTTTTTTATCTAAAGATTCGTTCTAAAATTTCACCAATGGTGCTCCGATAAAAGAGCAATATTGAAAACAGATGGTGTATCTCATTGAATGCCAAATTAAGGGGACCATGGCTGCATACAATGGTAGAATCTGTCAGAAATTTGAAAAATATGCTTTAATACAATGTGAAACAGCAGTTTACTTGTGAATTATTTTGATTGATTTCATTTGTTGATTATGACTAACAATAAAAAGTAATACGTTCTTCTATGTGGTATACTTGTAACCAATTTGATGGTGCCTGACGCAGCCTGAATATGCTACACATACGTATGAAATACCTGAGATACGCCACTACGACAACACTATTTGATAACGCATGCACTAAATTTTAGTTGCATGACTGGCGATTTTTTTTAAATTAATTGAATAATTAGTGTAGTGAAAGTAAGTATCGTTCACTATTGTAATAATGAAATAGTCTTCTAGAGAAACAGTAATTTTAAAGGATCAAAAGCTAGCGAACTCTTTTGTAAAGTTTTACCCAATTTAACATATGAATACCACAATTATATTCTCTGGAGAAATTGAAGCTAATAATAACTTTTGCCATAAATACAAGAGTGCCATAATTTTCCACTGAATGTTCAGTATTTCCTTCTGGGAATAAAGGAATAAGTTGCAAATTTGCGAAACCAGCGGTATTGCGAATTCACGAGGCGATCCTTGGAAATGTAAGAATAGTTTTGTATATATTTCTTTGAATTCATATATTAAATCAATAGGTAGGCCTTGAATAGGTTGTAAAATTTCAATTGTATTTATTTAGTTAAGTGGTGGTAGAGTCATGTCTTATTTGACGTCAATAAGAACAAGTAATTGTCAATGTTGAGAAACAAATATTAGAAATTTGATATGCTGGCTAAGCACTCGCTTTTAGAGGCAAGAAAGTTTTTAATGACATATTCTTCGATGGCGAAAATGTTATTCAAAAGGTATTACATTAGTCTACTTAATGTGAATTTACATTATAAACAGTTTGCAGATGTGCAATTAAGTTATCAGATAAGTAGCTACATATGTCGATCATCTATCTTAATGGGTACCTTCCTTTATTATTGATTACAGTCCCTTCAAGAAGGCTAATTACACACACTTGATAAATGTATTGTCCTTGATCTATTAACCTATACAAGCTATGAAGCAATGTTTACTGTTTCTTTCATTGTCTCAAGATTCTCAAAGTCCAAAACACGATTATAAACAAAAAAATACGACCCATAATATAATACACATAAAGACCAATATTGCCTGTTGAATGCAACGTGACGCAAATTATCCATTAGTTTCTTCGTTTGTGACATTGATATACAGGGTGTCCCGTAAGGAATGGACCAACGGAATGTTGGTGATATATAGGGGGACACCCTGTATTATGTTAAAGAATTGTTATTTTCCCTGCACCTGAAATCTTTCTTTTTTTTTCCGACTGTAAACAAATAATCCCCCGCATCCATATTCTGAATAGTTTTGTTTTTATCATGATATATATATATATATATATATATATATATAGTGGCAATCGACGATGGAACAGAAAAGTCAGAAAAGTGGTAAATTTACATATGTTTTGACTTAACGTTTCATAATGTTTAACGGTTTATAAATGTCATACATTTAGCATTCTATTCAATTTTCTATTACATCATTGAATGCCACTTGTCTTAGTCTTCAGTTCGGATACGCTTACCGAGTAAAGTGTATTATGTAATTTTTAAAATAAAAACGAAGTTTAGTTCTTACGTAGATATTATATGGCACATGTTGACGATATGTTAGTAATAATTTAATGTAATAACAATTATTACCTGGTACATGACAATCTGAATATCATACAAAATATTGGCGCTACAAGTAGACAAGCAACAAACTACTGAGAAAACACGAATGAGGGCACAAAGCCTTGTCAAATGATAAATCGTGCACATAAGCGCCCTCTATCCCCGCAATAATTGCGCAGTTTGTGAACAGATTTGCCAAACTGCCTATCGCTTCGGAGAATCTAGTGTTTCTATTCCTAATTTTTAATCTTTTGTGCAATTACTTTGTAATTATTGAGGGTGGAATAACAGTTCACCTAATATAACAAATGGTATTATGATTATGATCATTTGATACAAATATTTAAGCCTATCATGAAGTAAGTAATTGCGAGTAAATTTTTGTTTTCTAATGTATATATTATTTATATAGTAATGTTGGTAAAGGTAATGGACCTTATTGGGTTGATACAGGGTAGTGAAGTTTGTACAGTTTTATTTATTTGAATTAGTGAACACTTTTCTCAAACTTTTTCTACAACGATATATTCTAAACATTTAATGGTAGTAGATAATCGAAAAATATGATAACTTTAGGATTAAGTACCACACTTTAACTATTTTAATACAAGTATGACTGTAGAAAGATTTTGATCATTCAAAGTTTTAACAATAACATTTATCGTATACTGTCTTAAAAATTTGTTTAAAAGCAATAAGAAGCTATTCTTAGCATCGTATTCACATACTAAGGAAAATCCATTGCTTTATATTATTACTGAATTTCATCACAAAAAATGTGAATGTGAAAATGTGATGTGTATGAAACTGACGGTCGCTGAAAGGCAATCCAGCCGCACAAGGCTCTGCTGGGCGGTGCGATGTGCCATGACTTTGATGCGGCTTCTTTAGCAGACTAGTTTGCGGCTCAGGAATCAAATAATTACCGTGCAACATTTGCAAACTTATGAGTAGATTATAGCTATTTCAAGTAAGGCTTAACCCCCCACCCCTAGGTCCCACCTTCAAACTAACAAGCTTTCAAGTTTTTCGATTTTGTGTTACTTGCAAGAAGACATAATCATTGCTAAGTTCTTTGCGCACAGATTTTTATTCATATACATAAAGCGAACAATGCTTTTAAAGAGCTTCTATGCCGGCTATTTCCGTAGGATATTCTCAGCAAAATTATCAAGCTGTGGCGAAAATGTCTGCTCCATTACTTTCATATCCACATAAACATGTGTGATTATAAGAAAAAATTACGCAGTTGTAGTCCAAATTTGAATAATTTAGATGTCTAAGTAAGATTTTGCAATTGATCTTCTTTTAAGCATAGTAATCGAAGTAAGTTTATTTAAGTGGCAGAGAGTTGTTAAGATCGCATCGCATCTGGTACTACAGTCTCATCTATTTTACCCGCCATAATCGCAGGAACAGCCAACTGGAACAAGGGCTATTCCGACTTGATTATAGATTAAACAATCTTTATATATATAATACAAATAATATAAAACAAGAACTATATAATTAATCAATGGCATCTATTACCACCGCCACTTAGCACCAAGTGGATCGCTTGCTCCTCTGCCGGCAATGACAAAGTTAAATAAAATAATTGGAAAGCATTACTTCCTTCCTTCGAAATTTCAATTAATTAGTTAACAGAAAAGGCAAATACTTTGACATGGCTTATTCAGTTAAAATTTTCTTTGGCAAACAGTTTTGCTATGTTATTTCCGTGTCCTGCACACCGAGAAAGGAACTTTCAATTCAGAACCTATGAATGCTTTATATAACTGTTTGCATGGAAAAGACAATGAAGAAGGCTTTTTATTAATATTTTTCGTTAAATTATAACTTATAATATGATTATGATGAAATATAAGTTAATCTAAAAATTACATAGCCAAAAAAAAAGTTTAAATCAATCGTAGTAACATTAATGAGAAACAATCAAAACAAGGCAAAAAGTCAAAATCAGTCATGGTAGAGCCAAGTCTAGTACACAGACGAGACCGATTACAAATCTGTAACAAAAATAGTATACAACGTGGTTTATTATGATGTATTCAAAAACATCAAAATATCATACAATTCTAACGCAGAGCGTGTCAAACCTTGTATTTTTCTAAAATAGCACATCCTTTATGCAGAATATGTCACAAGTCGTAAAAACGTTAAAAAAGCAAAACCGTTTTCCAAAACCGCATTGTTTATCATTTGAGTGGCCAGCGCGCGATGAGCAGTCAACTAAACCAACAGTTTGAAAATGGAATTGTCAAAATGAACCTTTTTGCGTTTGATCATTTGTGGCCATTTAGCCTTTATGTTTTTTTTTTATAACAAAAATACCAGCCTGTACTGTTAATTTTGCTTGAGTTATGTTCTCTTTTTGCATGGTCGGTCGTTCGTCTACAGCGGTTCAAGTGCAAATAAATGTTTTTTGTAAGGATAAGTAAAGATGTTAACAATATTTTTAGAGAAATCCTTGTTTGAAATATAATTTAATGGAAAGTGATTTATCATAAGGTAGTTGAAGACATTAAGAGTTTCATATACTTATTGCTTATTCAATGAAACAATCAATTACGTCTTTTCTCACAAAATCGGATAATGCAATGGCAGTTGCTCCTAAGTAACAATATTGCTTGCACAGAATCTCACTTGGTTTAATCTCGGCCTCGCAAACTTTGATAAGATTAACAAGAAATCGCAACTGTGTCCTACAACTTTAAAATTAAAATCAAGGTTAAGCAAAGCCATATCTTGAACCAGTATGAAGTCATTGTAGTTTACTACGACTGCAATGGCGGACGAAAATTTACAGTGTAGTTTATCGTTACATATCCTTAAGAAGTTTCCTGTTACAGTAAATTACAAAGAAATCGAATAACAACACGGTTCGCTCGTGATTGAATTCCTTGAAGCGAATAATCGATACATGTTAATATTTGCTTTTTAAAAGGAATATTCTTGTCAGCCGTTAAAGGTTCTGTCTATTTTATACATTCAAATTGAAAGGTCAATTAATGGGTACGTTAACAAGAAATATAAATAAGAAACTAATATGATAAGGGAAATGATAAAGTGTAAAGTTGTCTGTCAAACATGTTTCGTTCATTTAGCACATATAAATATAGGTACGGGATTTATGCTACTAAATCCTTCTACAACCGTTAACCCTAGAGATTTTTTTTTTTGTAAAATATGTTATAGCTAAGTTTGGAGTTAGAAGGGGGTTTTATGTCCAGATATCGTTTTTTTTAAATCTTTATTTATTTAAACGGGTCTTTATACACAATGGATATGTCGACCCCATCGTATATATTAGGTCTTTACCTATGAAATTGCCGTTTTTCACGAAATAAATGAAGCGTATTTTTTATATATTTTTTATTTCTATTAATCAAAAAAAAATCACCCATGCAATCAATGCATCTTTGCCAACGCATTAGTAGCTTATTGATGCCTTTCTTGAAGAAATCAGCTGGACGGGAGGCAACAAATTCTTCAAAGGCATTTTGTACTGCCTCTCGGGTATTGAATTTTTTTCCCGCCAAGAAGTTATCCAAATTCTGGAAAAAGTAGAAGTCTGTAGGCGCAAGGTCTGGTTAGTACGGCGGATGACGGAGAACTTCCAACCCCAACTCTTTTAGCTTGGAGACCGTCTGCTGTGCAGTATTAGGTCGCACGTTGTCGTGCAGGAGCAGTGGAGCCGAACGATTGACCAAAGCTGGTTGGAGACGTGCGAGCTTCTCCATCATTGTGTTCAGTTCTTCACAGTACACATCTGCAGTAATGCTTGTCCCGTTTGGCAAGAAGCTGTGATGAATTACACCCGCGTTAGACCACCAAACAGTGACCATCACTTTTCTAGGGGTAAGTTTTCGTTTAGGGCATTGTTTGGGTGCTGAACCAGGGTCCAACCAACTTGCTGAGCGCTTACGATTGTCAAACAGGATCCATTTCTCGTCACAAGTAACAATGCGGTTCAGAATTCCTTCATTTGTATGCCTGCTGAGCAGTGCAAGGCACGTCTCCACGCGTACTTCGCGCTGGCGGTCATTGAGTTCGTGGGGTACCCATTTGTCAAGCTTTTTTACCTTGCCAATTTGACGCAAATGGACCAATATTGTTTTGATGCTAACGTCGAAAGCCGCTGCTAATTCAGCCGTGGATTGAGTTTCATCAGCTTCCACATTTGCCTTTAATTCGTCATTGTCGACCAAAGTTTTCGGACGACCACGGGGTTCATTTTTTAGGTCAAAATTTCCAGAACGGAAGCGGGTAAACCAATAACGGGTGGTGCGTTCGTTTGTTGTGTGCGCTCCGTAAATGTCGTTGATGTTGCGTGCCGCTTGTGCCGCTTTGCTGCCACGACGGTACTCATACTCCATAATTACTCGAATTTTTAACTTATCCATGATGACGAAAAATGTTCTAATGCGTTGAAAACAAAACACTAACTATTAAACAAATGACGATTTTAGAAAAAGAATTCCATGTTTGTCAAATAAAATTAATTTGAAATTAGAATTATCTGTCAAAAAAAAATATTTTCATTTGAAATGGCCAGTACGGCAAAACGGCAGTTTCATAGGTAAAGACCTATTATAAATAATTAAATACAACAAAAAAATTACAGAGCGAAGAAAACAAATAATAATAAAAACACTATAACTAAGTATATTAAAGTTGAGAACGCATTGTTATTGCAGAACCAATTGGGTCAGCTTCTTTGCTAATTCTGACCCTGGTTCTGAAAGGATTGTCTCAATCAGACCTACATCCATTACATTAAATTGTATTCTGCAAATAACAATGCTCTCTCATGCTTATTTCTGACACAATCCATCAGCAAATGTTGTACATCCTCAATTTTATCACAAATTAAACAACCTCAAACTTAGTATTTTAATTTTTGATCCAATAGAAGCAATATACATGGTTATCTTATGTTTCTGGAACTAGTTTTATGAAAAAGTAGACACGGTTATAATTTATATTTGTAAAAGGATCTAATTAATAAATAAATTATTTGTCTATTGAGGGTAAAATGTACGGAGAGGGTTGAAAAGGAACACCTTTGTTTTTATAGAGACGTAGTGAAAGATCAATAGAAACGACGAGGTCAGCTTCGTACAGAGTCCTGAGGCAAACAGTTGTCTGGGCTTTACAAACTTTAAAGCATACAAATAAAAGTAAGAAAATACATTACAATTAAAATTAAGTGTGAACTTTTTGATCTAATATTATGTATTATTTACTATAAAATAATAATAATAATAATAATTTATTTTCAGACACAATGATCCATATAAAAAGGTGACGACAAAAAGTGTTAGTATTCAATGACTTAATAACTATGTTAGTATGTACTATTAGTTAATGTCGCTATTTATTATTGACATTTAGGTGGATTTTGTTCCAATGTCTCAAGAATGGATTATCCACCTTATCTGCTAAAGTATTAAGAATGCTGTTTGAGCTCCCAGAGGTACGGCGCATCAGAGAGGCTGATTTTTTTCTAATGATTGCAAAGAAATCATCCACTCGTGTCTCGGCAAACATGCCTGACGCACTACAGTACGTTGGGAGTCCAAGCAGCATTCTTAGACTGTTATTGTACTGGACACGTAGGGCCGTGAAACACCTTTTTGTGTAATAAAGCCAAACAATATGCACGGAACAATTTTAGTTTAACTTGCATACTACAACGTGCGAACCTTCTAGCTAACATCTACCCTTCTACCCACGTTCTTATCGCCAGAGCCCGACTTGCCCTCTCAATCTCATCATCATCCTTTAGGTTCGGATTAATTTCATGTCCTAAATATGTAAATTTGAAGCAGCGCTTCAGCGTTACATTATTCAGCACGAGGGCTGGAACATTTGATCGTACCTTTTCACCAGCACCGAATACCATGAACTCGCATTTTTTTTCATTATAGAGTAAGGCATGTTCAAAGTTGTTTAATGTTCAAATGTTTAATAGTTTTCTCATAGCACTCGAGGGGCTCAGCAGCAACATGCCGTCCGCATAGCTAATGTTATTTTACCATCTATAGAGCATCCGACCTCAGCGCTGCTAAACTCCACGATCAGTTGATTTATATAAACATTAAATAAGGTAGGCCTCACTCTACATTCCATGCGGTACTCATCAGATCCGGCGTCTCTCCACCTAATACAATTAGTCTGATTAGAGTACCAATATAAGATGCATAATAATTTGATGCCGTTCGGTGAAAAGGAGGCAGTGCTGCACATAGGTTTACTTGTTCCTACGTGTTTTAGTGATTTAATATCAAATCTAATGTAGAGATTAGTGTAAATCCACTTACCTCATTAGCTCACCCACCAAATTTTGCATAGGTTTTATAAATTTATTTTAATTTTTTATTGCGCAAATAGTACAAGGCATATTTTTACAAATGTATATTAACTAATTTATTTAAAAACGATAATTATGATGGCTAGAAAATTGTGTGTCATCCAGACCTCGCATTTTTTCCTATTCACCCCATACATCGTCCCTATTCACCAAGGCCAAGGTGAAGCTTATAAAATCTATTTTCATTCTGTAATAACAAACTTAAACCTGTTCATATTGTATAAATTGGAAAAACCAGCGTTACCTTGTAGGATTCATCCGCTTTATTTTGAATTATAGGCCAATTTTAAAATGAGAACCAACATTGAAGTGTGGAAATATCTCTACCCATCCCATTTTACGGTACCTTATTTTCAAGTAAAAATGTAACAAAAATCATCGAAAATAAAATATTACCAAACGCCTGGTTGAAAAATCATTTCAA
The DNA here is from genome assembly GCA_923062675.1 of Marasmarcha lunaedactyla. Classification (NCBI taxonomy): domain Eukaryota; kingdom Metazoa; phylum Arthropoda; class Insecta; order Lepidoptera; family Pterophoridae; genus Marasmarcha; species Marasmarcha lunaedactyla. The sequence goes on along the minus strand of OV281345.1, from coordinate 5,647,156 downwards.
GACAGGACTCAAGTATGAAATTATACGAACTGCTAACCCAGGCTTCAACTTTATATTTGTTGGAGGTCTGCTTGGTAATGGTTATATTGGATTCTCAGAGGTTTACGGCATAATTCAGCTCCTATATAAAACTTTTGAATATTCAATAAACGCTGAGCTTATTTTAGAATTACTTTAAATCTGTTTTTTAATATTTCTTAGGCTTTCAATTTCTCTTACAAATGAGATTAAAAAAAACTGGGAAGCTTTTAACAAGAATATCGTAGTTTTGTTTTGGATAAAGACATAGGTGCTATGTGATTCTCATTTCTGATCTTACAATAATGAGTTCTATGTTGCTATTTGTTCACTAGTTTAAAAACAAATAAGTTTGGTTTCTTTAACATAAAGTAGTTCAAAAAGTCTGATAAAAGATAGGACTGTAATGTAGTGCGTGGAACAACTCGCAAAATGTTAACTTCTTAAATCATGAGTGAGTGGTTCAGCCTGTAAGTAATAACATTAATACATAATAATAATATTTGTAATAATCACACCACATTATCTAGCCTAAATTAAGTATCATTAAGAACTTGTGTTATGGATAACGGATAAATAAACTAAAGAAATATATAAACACACATAGATATTGTTTTTTTCATTAAATTAAATTTTATTAAATTAAAATTAAATCAACATACATACACATCCATGACTAGAAAGCACATATCATAAAATATCTGCCCCTACCAGGATTCGAACCCGGGACCTCTGGCATGGAAGGCAAGGGTACTTACCTCCACACCAAACAGACCGTCAATCATCAAACATAGATGAATTAAAATAACAAATTTACAAACGAAAGTCAGCGTGCAAGCTTTTGTGCTGCGAATACAGTATGAATCTCTCGCACCCAAGTTTAATGTGGCATTTTAATTAATTACTTCATCATTACGAATGACTTGAAGACTTGACAACTATGATTGATTGAAGACCCCTCAGTTTTCCAATAATGCGTATTATACAAACGTTTAATTTGAAGAACTGCATTGCGGACTTTTTCTGTAGAATATTCTCAGCAATTATCAGGCTGCGGCGATAATGTTCGCTCCGTTAATTCTACATCCACGCAGGAATGTGTGGCGATAAGACGAAATGACACACAGAAACATTTCGAAGTAACATTCCAGGAATAGAAATATTTTTCAGAAACGAATAAAATTGTATTTCTTGGAATAAGTTTATCGGAAGAGATTTACTCATCCTTTGATATTTCAATTTACTAATGTTTGCAGTAACGATTTCCCGCAAACCGTAATATCAACATCTTCCCTTTGACACGGCTGGTTTAGTTTTAATTGACTTTAGCAAACATTTTTACTAATTTTCGCATTTGTGAATGTTTTCAAGATTATTTTGCAAGGAAAATCAAGTTTTACGTTAGAAATTTTTTTCTATAAAACTCTGTTTTTAATGACGATGGACAAGCTACTTCAAAGGATAATCTCATATAACTGATATATGTTAATTTTTCCTTGCACATTTCCTTGCGGGATGAAATATATTTCTTATATTATAAATGAATCAAACTGTTCAGAAATATCTAAACTATTACTTTTTCTGGCTGTGACGTATTAAATTGAATTGTTACCTGGTACTAATCATCGAGGATTAATTCCTGCATGTTACAGTGAATATCGTGGTGCAGTAGATAGTCTGTAAATTTTAACAAAATACATTATTGGAGATTAACCAACGATATTTTGTACTACACTAGAATTTTTATTGTAGTTGACAGTGTTTCATTTCAACGAGACTCCATAATGTGGAACAATGGCCTGCCATTTTTCCATATATCTTACCCTGAATCTTTGAAAGAGCAATGGTTAATTTTTCGATGAGCAACGAATGTCTGTGATTTTTAAATTGAAATCTTAGAACAAGCTAGATATTATAAGTAGATGTAGAGTAAAATGTACAGCTGGCAGACATAAGTAATTGATTTAGATAACATTTCAAAATCTGAATAATATTAAACATGCTTTATACAGTAATTATACTATTCCAATAAAATAAAATGTAACGTTATTTATTTTGATATTTTCCAATACGTCAAAATACCATTCTATAACGTAGCACATTCACTAGGAAAATGTGGCATCACTAAACGAAAAAGCCTAAAAAATTAGAATAAATTTTTCAAAACCGCTTTGTTTTCTTTTCGAGTGGCCAGCTCGCGCTGAGCCTCTACCTAAACCAATTTGAAAATGGAATTGTCAAAACGAACCTTTTTGTGTTTGGCCTTTGGCAGCCATGCAAGCTTTTTTTTAAAACAATAAAATGTTATCGTCAGCCTGTATTGTTGATTTTGCTGGCGTTGTGTCCGCTTTTTAAATCGTCGGTCGTTTGTCCAAAGCGTTTTCAGTAAAAATAAATGCATTTCGTAATTGCTTACTATTTTTTCAGAGTAAGTAATTTAAAACAGTACTTTTTTATTTTCTCATTTATAATTTGAATATATTCTGGTTTAATTTATGAAGGTTTGAAATAATGATATGAACATTTTGGAACAATAAAACAGTGGATATAGTCTTGTGCGGCCCTCATTCAGAGGCCAGCACGCCTTCCAGAAATTTTAAAAAGATCATCAGTCCATCTTAAAACAAGTTATGCTATTTCTTTGGAAAAATAATTTATTGTTATTTATGTTACAGTAATTTTCATAACTGAGTCGAAACTAAAAAAGTCATAAGTGTTAACGGTTTTCTATTTAAAACAAAACCTATTTGGTCCCCCGTATTATTAAATGGACAAACTAATAAAATTTGTTATTACAAAATCGACACAATCTTACCAGGTGGAAAATACAGCCCTAATACTATGTTCAACAGCACATATAAGGTTCATAAATGAACAATTAAATAAACAGTTGCCTTTAAAAAACTTCAAATTACGCTACATTCTTACAAATCTTAGTTTTTGTGGCTTTTATCACAATTTTCAAATAAAGAAATATTTATTCAAATGTGTTTTACAATATCCATTTCCAGGCAGAGCATCGTTTAATTAAAGCGTCTAAATAGCATATAAGGTAATCAAATCTGAGTAATTTGAAAGCTATTTAGAACTTGCTGACACTGCGATTTACTTGAAAGCCTTTTTTACATTTTTGCCGCCAAATGACTCTACTGGTCATAACAAAGATTATTTTTAAAACACGATTTGTTTTCGAATTCTGTAAAAACCATGAATAAAAAGGTTGATGTCCCTTTAAATTGAACAAATAGCAAAATATTTTGCAAAATTAAAACTTACCTTTAGTTTTAGAACATTAGTGTAGGCTACTTAAAAGGACCTCAAAGATTCTAAACATTTCGCGACAGTCAAATATCAATGGTAACGAAAAAAGCAATAAATTTACAAAACACAGTTTCCTTTTGATACTTAATAAGCTTTTCATTCATGTGATTGTGGTAATTAAATAGAAATTCCATTAAAAAAGAATATTCTGAATAGACAAGGCAGTCTACATCAAAATTGGTATCCAACAAAGGTGAATTTGGTAGTTTACAGCCGTATTAGAAAGTGTTTTGCAACGAAATTTGTTTCGACCTTCCAATGCCCTCTTTTTACGGGCGTTGCCGTTATCAGGCGTGAATTCAGCAGTTACCAACAGTGCAAGGGCATTTGTGTAGCTTCAGGCGGCGAGTGTGCTCGTATGTAACCGCAAGAACATTACGAATCAGCAAGAACGAAATGTAATCGTAAACGAATTCGTAGAATTACACAATGATATGACATTAAGTCATATTCTTTACGATACTATGATTATAATAGTTAAATAACTACTATAATTTAAGTAATTGTATAATGTATAAAAATACAAGACAAAAACCTACATTGTTTTAATATTTCGGAAAGAATTTCGAAGATGGTTCGTCTCTACAACTTAAATAAAGCTTATAAAATATTTAAAAATCTTGAGATAAAAATAAGGCAGAACAAATCAAAGATAATTTCCCGATTTAGGTAAATGTCGTGAAATTCATAATAAATAAAGAAACAATATTTTTACCTGGTAGAACCCACGAACTTTTACATAAGATTGACACTTTACTTCGTAACTGCTTTATTGATAAAATTATATTACATTAATTATATTTTAAGTTCCTATAGAATAACTCTTATAAATTTATCATTATGAAAAATATTACAAAACCTCACATTTTCATATTCATTGCTAGTATATAGCATTATTATAGTATAAGTGGCACGGATTGTTGTCGTTTCGCGAGTGTCGAAACAGGTTCGAAGAGTGCCTTATATTTTTGAATACCAAGCTTAACCCAATACGTTTCATGGAGATTAATATCAATACGATTAATATCTTTATCACCAAAGAATACAGGAAAACTGTGTAAAATTCAAATTCAAGTTTAAAATATTTTGTTTCATAATTGATAAAAATTTATACTAGTTTGTTTTTCTTCATCGAGATGGCTCAAATACAACTCAGCTTCGACTTTTAAAAGCTATAATGAGCTTTTAAAAGTCGAAGCAGCTGAGAGGAAGAAAAAGCCGATCGAAAAAAAACCATGGGGTAGAAGGTATACAATTTGACGACGACATGAAAGAAACACACACATGACAGCTAACTTTGCGTGCTAATGAAGACATATCCCGTGGGGACTTCAATCCCACGCCATTTTGTCCTCCAAATAATCTTTGATCTTATAGTAAGCTTCTTGGCATAGTGTTTCCTAATAGTTTTCTTGGGCTTATTGGGGGGCAGAGATTGAACTGATTCCTGGATTTTTTTGTAACAACGTATAAAAATTCCAACAAATGATTTGAATTAAACGGATAAACTTAATTTAAACTAAAAATGATAAAAGATGATGAAAGTGTTCCAGACTGAAATCTAACGGGCTCTCTTTGAATTCGGCGAAACCTCCACAAAATACATAATACCAGTCATAAAATCTTCCGTACTGAGAAATTGATTAGTTTTTGTTCGCGACCAATAAAAAAGATTGGTTATAATTTGTTGCCGGCTGGTTCCGAAGTGAATGAGAGTTTGCGCTTGTGCCAAGTATGTAGCTCTCAGATTTAAGCAAAACCATTCGTGCTCATAAATATAACTAAAGGCTGTTTTTTTGGTTACAGTATTTATTTTAAATATCATGCAAAGGTTATTATTATTAATATTAATAATTTCCTCAAAGAAAACTTGCAACCACTAATGGTTTCAAAGGTGTTGTTTTTCCTGATTTCATTCATATTTAAATAGTTTACTTTCAATTTCATAAAGTGATATTTAGAGAAACGTTTTTAAATAGCTGAGTTGCAAGAGAATTTAAACCTCAAAAAATATATGACGTTCTGTCATTTTGAAAGTTTGATCAAAGCTCATATTTTAAACAACGTTGTTAATGAATTGGTTAGAAATGAAACTACCCATGAGTTTTTACGAAAGCAGAAACCCTGTGCATGATTAACCCTGGCGACATAAAGACGGCTCTCTGCAGTTACGCCGCTCTTAAAGTTTAATTACTGACACTTTATTGTTAAGAGGCTGACTAAGCTACGATACTTACAGTTAAAAGAGGAGAGTGTATGCTTACTTTTTTTTTCTTTTTTTATTTCTAACAATCACACCACATTTTCTAGCCCAAATTAATTATCATTTAGAACTTGTGTTCTGGATACTAGATAACGGATAAATAAACTTAAGAAATATATATTTATATATACATATTTATTTCTTAATATATAAATATTAGAAATAAACTTAAATAAACGTAGGTATATACACATCCATGACTAGAAAGCAAATTATATTAAAATTTCTGCCCCTACCAGGATTTGAACCCGGGAACTCTGGCATGGAAGGCCGTTTGAGGGTGTTCGTCGTTTGGATACTTAGCGGGAGGGAGACTTGCCGAGCTAACGGATGCAGATAAAAATAACTTTGTATAAACATAAAGGGACTCTGTCAATTTATTTTGAAAAAAATATACTCGTGAAGTTTCTTGCCAGTTCTTCTTCACGAAGGTTTTTACGAACTGATGGTAGTCATGTTTTATTTCACGTCAATAAGAACAAGGAATTGTCAATGTTGAGAAATAAATATTTCATTTCATTTCAAGGCCAGGCAAGCAAGGCTACCTCCACAACAAACAGGCCGTCAATACTTACTTATAAATTAACATGTGATTCTTGCGTGGTTTTACCTGCGTTACTCCTGGTCCCGTAATTTCAGGATACAATATTTCACTCCTGCAGAACTTCAGTAAAGGTGAAATATTTTTTAGGATAGTACCAGTAATTTTAGAGTGACACGGTTAAGTTTAAATAATCATGCATTTTTTTTTCTTTTTTTACTTTGTTCATAGCTGGCAAACTGGCAGACGACCCACCTGATGGTATGTGTATTCTCATCCATGGACATCGTTAGTCGTAGGTGTTTTGTTTATAAAAAGTGATTGTGATTACTGTATCGATTAATGATGCGTTACCGACCGTAGGCTTTAGAAAAAAATCCAGTAATTACACTGGTTATTCCTTCCGTTTGAACGGAACACAAGCACGTAAACGTGATTATTATGGCGGTCAGAAGAGGAAGGACTGTACTATTGCCCGAGAGATCACACGAGATCTAAACGAATAATCTCTATATAGTACAGATAAAGTTCTAGCCTAGGGCGCTTTATCGTATCGGAACTCGTTTTTCAAACAATGCGCGTGGAGATGCACACTGGCCCCGCGGCGGTGGGTACAACTACTCACTGTGCCCTCAGCTTAGTGGGCACCTAGTAAAACAGGGGTCGGCACTTGAAGCACACCATTTAAAAATGCTGTGATTTTGATAATTTTGTTCTTTTTTTATTTTATTGAAAAAACATTTAAAATTTAAAAAATGTTTTGCTCGGCGCGGATAACAGCATCGAGTCTGTCCGAGAAGGCTTTACACGCTGCACGAATATGGTCTGCTGGTATTTTGTTCCATTCTCGGCGAAGAGCAATCTTTAAGACCTCAACCGTCTTATATCTTTTTACTGACACTATGACATCCAGGATTAACCAAATGAATAAATCCACTGAATACTGGGTTTAAGTCCGGGGAATATGGTGGCCATTGTTGCGAAGAAAAAAGCTTGGAACTTATTCTTGCAAAAAAATTTGGGTTACACGGGCTTTGTGGGATGGTGCCGAGTCTTGTTGAAACGTCCAATGGTTTTTACCAAATTGCTTACGTGCCAAAGGTGACAAAGCATCATTGAAAATCTTTTCATGCTAGATTTGTTGGTTTATCTTTGCACCCTTTTCAATAAAAACGAGAGGTGATCGTCCCGTAGCAGTTACCGCGGCCCAAACCATCACTGATGCTGATGCTTGCTTTCGCAGAGCAATTCGTTGGTGTAAGTTGTCGTTTGATTACCACTTTAACCATATGCATCGTTTTGTTTGTTCACATATTGCTGAACCGTAAAAATTAGGCGAACTGCCTTTTGTGCAAGTGTCAAGAATTGCATTTTTTGTATTTTGTAGGGCTTCAGTCGTTGTTTATTTTTTAGTATGCGCCCTATGCTCCGGGCAGATACATACAAGACTTTTCGCCAATTTAACTGCGCTTTGTCGTGAATTTCGTTAAATTCTAGCCTTTACCTTTCGAACCATTTCTGATGATGTTGCTGTTGTAGGATGTCCACCTCCATGGCGTTTTTGATGCTACGCGTATTATTAAAATTCAAATTCAAATTCATTTATTTTATTCAGATTTGCATCCATTATTGGAACGCGTGATGGTCCGATACACAAACATTTTGTTTAGATGTAAAAGTCGTAACTCATCAACAATGGCTGGTTGCAATATTCCAGCCAAATACAAAGCAATGACACCGTTGCGTTTGAATTCTATCTGGATAAGTTTTTTAACAGCGACGAAAAACAATAAGCTTCTGTAAGTTTATAAACAATACCATACACTTACGACTGTAAGAAAATGGGAGCCATATTTTAACAGTTTGGTTGCTATAGCATCTAAAAGTTGGTAACACTTCGAGTGCCGACCCCTGTACATAAAACTCGTTGATGCAAACTGCACCGTTTTTGGGTCTTAGCACCCAAATACATTTAAATAATTACGTTGTCTATCATAAGAAAACTTTATGTTTATCTTACTTAGTTAAACTTAATTACTTTATATCTAAGAAGTTTCAAAGTCATAATAATAAACTACAAATTATTCATAAGTAAATTTGTTAATAAAACTTATCTATCATATTGAAATTCCATGGATGATTTTTTTGAAAAGTTGTTTTCTTTTATATTTCTTGGTGAAAATTCAATAGAATTTATAGTATTTTAAACCATACTTCTGCGGTGGTGTGTAACATGTTGCTGCTGCAGCCTACCTTTCAGTTATAAGCAAGTTATATGAAAGAACTTACACAATATACGTAAACGACATGATTTTAAAGAGGATTAAATTAAGAGACATTAGTTATTTTATAAATAATCGACTAACTTTGAAACTACTGACCCGGAAGTGATTTGAAACTTTTACCAGCAGAAATTACATAATCTAGAAATAATATATTCTATATTTTATCCACAAAACGGAAATGCGATCAGTGTGGGGGAAACCGCATGAGACTTTTCATGAGTCATAGGATGGTATTAAAATAGTAGTAAGTATATAAATAGTGACTAATAATTTAGAAAAGTAATTTGCAAAAGAAGATATCACGTATCACACATAAAATTCTTTTTAGATAAGTATATTTTTTAAACATTTTCAGTTAGTAAAGAGTTTTTGTCTCAAAGAGATTTGAAACGTTCTCGTCGAATGGTTTCGAACAATATAAATTGCAGTCTTGATTGGGAATTGTAATTTGTGCTATGATTTTAAATATATGACAAATTACTTTAGCACCTTTGTATTTTCAAATATTTTTTTATTACGTTTTAAAATTATTTGTTATACAAAAATAATTGGTTGCGAAATATAGTTTTTTCTGATTTTTATCAAAGTTATACGTATCATATAACAAAAAGCTACGGGGTATCTGAGTTTCAGTTCTAATGGAATGTCGTCAATTCAAAGTTAACAAATTGTTAAAACCTGAAACTGCAGTTAAAAATTAAACACTTAGTTTGTTTCTTTGTAAAACTACTTAATTGAAGAAAGAGTAGAAGCTTACATAAAGCTGGAAACAAGCCTTGTAAGAGGATTTGCGAAGAAAGTAAGATGAACTTCCTTTGTTTTATTTTATTTTATCTGTAATCCAAGCTGTATTACTTTTCGAGTATATTTGACAAGAAATTTGAGTAACTTTTTCTTCATTAAATTCACAGTCCTACATTGAAGCCTTAGTCATATCGTGGAAAAGTTATCTTCAGATATATTATAATACAATATTACAGGCAATATAATAATACAGCATTCTAGCATCTAAAAGAAAAAGACTCTTTTGAGTCGTATAAACTAAAGTTAAAATAACATGTCCACAATCTCCATAATAATTAGCATTTTATCTCTCTTTTTTTAAATAATTGTAACCAATTTTGTTCTATTTTTTTATAATTGAATTAATATAAGATGTCAGAGACGGAAAAAATACCTTCATCTTATCTAGTTATAAGTAAAAAACTTACTTGTATCTCATTTTAAGTGAACTGTATATTTATTCTTATGAGAGATAAAGTTCTTTAAACCTAATAATAATAAAAATTATGTCCCGTTTGCCGTGATCCTCGGCCGACTAGTAATTAATAATTATGACAATAATACGCTTTATCGAATACCATACCATACTTAGACGTAATAAAACAGAGAAATAAAAAAGCCACTCCTAGGGTAAGGAGGTATTATCAGTAAGAAGTGACTGCTTCCAGACAACCTTAAGTATGACAAATGGAATCTTTGTGCCAGGGTGTAAATGAAGCATGATAGTAAATGCTTCTTTAAAGAAAAAATCTTCTTTACATACTATTTAGATCAGTTTTACACTGCAAGCACACTTTGAGTAAAACAGTAATAAACGCTTCAAAATACTCCTAAGGTCCAATATTTTAAAACCACAAGCACTTAAAATAGGTACTCATAAGTTAAACTTAATACTTTAATAACTGCCTAAGTTCTCCTAGTAAGTTACGCTAGTTTTAGCATCGAAGTTTCATCATACATCAAACTTTTGCTATTATACTAAATAAGCTATTTGCTTGAACACTTTGTCATTGTGTTCGTTGATCGTTTCGTTTTTTACATTACTTCTGGATACAGCAGAGCCAACCCTTTTGTTTATTTATTTTTTAATATTTACTGCTTTTGTCATAAAATAATGAAACATTTAACAAAGCCTCTAAGACGGATTAAAATATTAAATCCTAGATGAAAACTTATGAACGTATTATTATTATTATTATTATGTTGAAGTTTTCATACCTGAAACAATCTTAATTTACTTTATAAAATAAAATTAATTTAAAAGTAATCGATCCAAACTAGCCATCTGGGAGTTTGATACCACTGACCTCGAACAAATCCTATGAATAAGGAAAATCATTGAAAATCTTAAGTTTTTTCCCAAAAATACTTACTGATTCGTTCATTTAAGTTACTTCTATTAAATACTTACATTTTATCCTTGAAATCTTTATAGCATAGAACTTTTTTTTCGGTTTTTGAAAGGTGTATATTTGAGTCAAAAAAGTTAATTGATCCTAGGTTAAGATATTATGAGGTTTTTCTAAAATTAATTACATTAAAATTCATGTATTTATAGAATGTATTGCCTGTGCCTTGCATGACCCCCAACCAGATACTGCAGACCTAGATAATTTCAAAGTTTTCCGAGAGCTAACTTGATCTGTATTCAATATAATTATATCTTTATTTTAACATAATAAACTCTTATAACAGAGCAGTCAAGTTTAACGTAGCCCAACGAGTTATTGTTCGCGTCAAACGTTTAAAGTGCCAAGGAAAACAAGCTGTCCTGGAACTGGTCATAAATATTTTATTTTACGTTTATTACTCGACAAACAGCTCAAGCTGTTGTAGGAAATATTTCCTCATTTTCCATTCCCTAGCACACTAGTGGACTGCTTCTATTTTTTGCTCATATTTTTTATAAATTGATTTAAATGATGGGTTATAATTTTTGAAATAGCATAGCCATTCTGTATTTCTTTTATTCTTCAACTTACACAATAAATGGAACTGGCAAAAATTTGTGTATCTATTAGCAATGACCTAGTATAACATAAGAAACAGCGTTTCTATTTAGGTGTAATGAGTTAAAGAGTACAAGATACTTGTTACCTGCACAAAATAAACCCAATGAAATCGAAATTCCCTTTATTTTTATGCAATATTATCAAATTAAATTATTTTAGTGACGCTTAGGTAATTAATAAATGATAAAGGGAAAGATAATTTTAACGTGTTGATGTTTTCTAGTGGAAAAATTAAAGTACGATACATTTTTTACCTCTTGTTCCAAACAAAATTGTACAGAAATTTCCCACGGCCAAACGCTTCCGTAGATCCTCCCGTATTTTCTAAGAGTGTTTTGGGGCAAAACAAAGTTTGTGGTTCATTCATAAATTTTTTGCTGTTTGTCTGCAGTCCCTTGGCAGACAAAAGGGGTGCCATTTTCTGATTATTTGGCTTTGACTGTTTGTATTTTTGAGTTGGGAAACTAAACTGTCAAAATCTTATTGCTATGGTGAAGCTCTCCAGACAATATAAAGGCATGTTTTTTTATTTCTCTTAAAGAAGTTTCAAGCGAGGATATTATCAGAAAACTGTGACATTTGAAGATGTTTTGAATTTTAAAGTGAAATACGATTTTGGTTTTTGTTACATATACCGAGATAACTTTAGTTACAGGAGAGGCAAAACAAAGCTGGGAAGCTGAGTGGGTAGCAGAATGGGAAGCGGAGACTTTTCGGGCCTGAATAAACTAATCGCTCGCCGCCAGCAACTAAGGTGACTCTTCGCATGCTCGCGGACTTGCTCCGTCTACAAAAAAAGACAGTCCGCAACTCAGCTAATCCACTACCTTACTTCACTTCGTTGGATAGGCAGCTTTAGAAGATACTTACTTACAGAAAAATGGACCTTTAATAAATTTGTATAATTGAACAATTATACAACAGTTTTTAATAAAATTGGCTGTAATAAATATGTAAGAAAGCCGTTGTCAACAATGTCTTCACCGTAACAATTCACTTCACTCAATTCGCTTCAATAATTTGTGCTCTATGACCTAGACGTTACGGAATCTGTGTAAATGGTTTTTAAAACATTCGAATATCGCTTCATCAGTGTAATTTATAGAACGTAACGTATTAAAAAAAATAATTTTGGTGTGTTTTTCATATCCTTCTTTAATTTTCTTGCTTAAGGTTTGCTTGGAACAAGTGCAGAAGAATTAAATCGCTATAGTTTTTGTGAATAAATAATAGGTAAATAGTTACCGTTTCATAGTATAAACGTATGAATTATTAAATCACATCAAAAGCGATAAAAATTAAATGAATCTTTTAATTTAAAGACATGGCATAGTTATCTAAACCGCAACTTAAGCGTAATGCTTTGCGATCTATTTTCCAAATGGACAGGGTAATTTATGACGGCCCTGCGATCTTACTGTGGATAAGCACGTACAAGCTGTTAGTTTACCTTCGAAACTACTATTAGGCCAAGGTATACCCTCTTTATGTCTTCCTTATCAAAAGGTAGAGTAATGAGACATTCTTATTCAGGAGTAATTGTTAAGAAAGCTTTCTTGAAATTAAATAAGGGCAGGTAGGTAATGTAACTGGATGAAAAAACGATTGAAAGAAGTATAACAAATAAGAAATAAACTGAGGCACATTCTCATTCATGGCTTACCCCCGGAGTTTTGTGAGAGACGACCCCTTACAAGCCAACTAGTCCAAGCGAATGACGTTCTTTCTCTCGCCGTCTACACAAGCATTGAAGCTAGTGCAACCGTTGCTGTCAACACATATACACAAATAACTCTTGGATTTACTATAACTTTAAATTTTTTTTTGTCTAAAAAATTAAAATTGCCGCATTTTAAGGGCAAGAAAATATGTGTAAGTCTAATTATTGTAGGTTATGTCATCATTTCAGAAATCAAACATGTGTCAGGTACGTGACGTACTTTATCCCCAAGGTCGTCATTAACAATAAATTATAACGATCATGATTTTTTGAGCAGTCTTCTTTCTTAATATTCACAAAGTTGCTAATTACGACTATCACTTTTTCAATCTAAGTACGAACCGAAAGTAAGTAAATCCATTTCCTTTTTTATCATTTCGTTTATAATAAAAATATCGTGTAATTTTGGAGATGATTGATGAAATATCGCACGTTTTAACATTAAAAGCAGTTAACACAAAACTATTAATTTCACCCCTGCAATCTTCATAGTTATTATTAAAACGATGTCATTCCACTTCTTTACTGTCCGCATTTTCACAAAATGTGTAAAGTAACTTCAGCAATTACATTTAATCACCAGATTTTCCCTCAGCTGTTCCCGGGGCCACCTGATCTGTTGTTGAGCTAGTAGTCTAAGAGCTGGCGACACATTTAGACCACCAGTTTGACCCATATAGCTCTGTAGCTTTAAAGTACCGTATACGATAGTGGCATTCACGGTAGGACAGGTACTGCGTAAGGTAAAGTTAAGGTAAAAAATATGTGTTAAAATATGTTTGACCCAGCATGAAAAAACAAAATATATAATTTATTATCAATAATACGCTTAATTTATCATCTATAGATCATTAGTATTCTGTGACATGGAACCAGACCGTCCTAAAAATATATTTAAAATATATTTGCATACTCAATAGGACCACATGGCTGTAACAAAATTTTCCCACAAGAAAGTTTCCTGTCGCAGTAAATTACTAAGTAATCGAAAAACAATTGCTTCTGAATGATTATTTGTAATTTAACCTATTATTCTTCGGAACTAAATTGAAGAATCTATTTATTTTTTTAATCTTCTAGACTGAATTTAAACTGTTTACTTTAGCTTCACGGAATTCATAATTAACAGGTTCTTCTGACTTGTTCTTCGCACATTTATTACATTCATACAACAAAGTCTTGTTAATTATTAACAATACAGACAATAAACTTATTTTGTGTGCAACTAAATGAGCCAATGAAAAAAACTATTTTATATATTATAGCTCTCAATTATGGAAACATTAAAAAAATTACAGGCTTCATCCAAAACAAAATGAATTTGAGTTGTCACGGTGAGAATGATGGATCCTTGCAGGGTCATAACGAATAAAAATGACACCTAGTAATATCTAATATAAGACCAATTCAAAAGCCCTATTATAAAAAAAAAAGATTTGTAGTAACTTTAAAATAAGCACAGCGTTTATTGCGTATTTATTACTTTGATATAAAAGCTGAATTATGCCGTTAACCTCTGAGAATTCAATCGAGAATTCAATTGAGCCATCGCCAAGCAGACCTCGAACAAATTAAAAGTTATAGCCTAAAAAGTTATAAAGGGTTAGCGGTTTGTATAATTTCATCGTTTAGACCAAAATCTTTCATTTTTGTTCAGCTTTGATACGCTTCAAACTTATTTATTAACTTAAATTATCATAAATTTATAAAAATTAATAAAATGCATAAATTTACTAAAATCATTGAGTTAAGTTTGGTACTCGAATAAGTACACATTCATTACACAACCATTTCTATTGAAAATCTACACTGCTCGATTTATACACCGTGTTTTAAAAAAGCATCGCAGCTATCTCCCGAACACAAGTGAGTGATTATTCTGTAAGTATTATGTAGTCCTTGTATATAGTTACCATGCAATCTAAATTACAAATTGACCTCATGGATACATTTAATACTACGCGACGATATGTTTCCTGTACTTTTCCAATTTCGTTTCCTTATGTGTCTTACAGTCACTTCATCAACTAGTAGTATAGCCGCAATAAAGCTAATGTGTGTGTAAGGGGTATAATTACATGTAAAATTGCGTACAGTCGGGTACTCAATACTATAAAAAAAGTATACTTAAAAGGACCAAAAATAATTTCTTTTATTTTTATTTATTCCTTCCTATATTTTTTATTTATTTTTCCTATATTTCATATTTATTTTTTATCATATCTGTATGTTTTCGTGTGCATTCGCCCTTTCAGTCTGTAAAGGTAGGCCCTAACGCGGTCATTTCTTTACCTGCGTACCCTTTTTTAGGTTTCTAAGTAGCGGCCTTCGGCGAACTACGGTTAGTTTTAAGTCATTCTCCCCAGCCCCCCTACCGCTGGTACAGAGGTTAGGCCGCTAGGGTTCGCTAGGTTTTTTTAAGGAATTCTAGGCATCTTTTATATACTTATATATACATATACGCAGAGGCTAACTGCTCAGCTCCCCCCAGGTGCGTTAAGTGCCTGGACCCACATATTACAAAGGAGTGCACTCGCACTCCCGAATCCACTTCCCCCCTGCCTGTGTGCCGTGCGGCTAGTCCGGCCACACAGCAAACTACAGGGGCTATCCGCGCGCTCCGCACTCCTCCGCTAAGAGGGCCTCGCCTAAACCGGCGCCGCCGCTCACTCCTGCCAACCTCCCGCCGCTGCGCAACCGGGGTCCCCCGGAAGCAAAGCTCGTGCAGCCGACGCCTACTCCGGCTCTGTCCTGGAGGCTGCGTCCGGCCACTCCACCTGCACCTTCCCGTCCTATCCCAGCTCCCGTAACTCCCGTAGGCCCGCGTCCCGCTCCGTCGTCTTCACCTCAGTCGTCGGTGGCTGAGGACATGAAGACCGTGTTCGACGTCATTCAAAACGTCGACATTAAGGAAATTTCCGTACTCGCACGCAAACTGCGAGCCGCCCGCTCTCCTCAAGAGCGTTTATTTGCGTTAGCTGAGCATCACTCGCTACTAAGTTCGTTATAAATTTTTATATTTTATATAAATTCGTTAAATAAGTAAATATAATGTCTAGACCCGCGAATCCCGCGTCCGGTCGTATCAAACCCAAGGGCTTATCCCTAGTTTCCTTTAACGCTCGTAGTCTCAGAACTAACCTTCCTGAGCTCAAACTGTTCCTTCAGAACAACGAGCCAGACTTATTGTTTCTTCAAGAGACGTGGCTAACTCCAAACCGCTCCAGGGGATTCGCTATTCCCAAGTACGCGTTTATTCGTAACGACAGGCCCAACTCCGATGGTTTTTTTTTTTTTTTTTTTTTTTTTTTGCTGCCGAGGCACCCTCGCGGGAGGGAGGTGGAAGATGCGTCATGCATACCCGCCCGCAGGTAAATTCCTCTGCGGGGGGGTTATGTGGGACTCACCAGAATGGCACCTACCCACTAAAAACCACCTGTTGGCTGTGGTAAGCGTATACCTTTAGCCTTCATCGGAAGCGACACCCGTCGGGAAGTTGGGCGCGCTGGCGGAGACCCGCTAGCGGGTCTTCCGCCTGTAGTGAAAGTTGCACTGAAGGTGCTCAAAGGGACATGAGTTGGTGGCCGTTCTGGGCAGCCTCCGGTGAAGCCGGGGCTGGGCAGAGGTCGGCCGAAGCATGATTTAGGGATCAATTCATTTAAATGAACCTACAATGAATTGAGAAGGGAACTATGCTCCGCCAGAGCTAGCAAACGCTCTGTCGGAGTACGTGAAGCCCTAAGTTTACGGGCTAAGACTGCGATTTCACTAACATCGACATTTTTAATAGCGTCGCAGACGATACGCATATCGTCTGCTACGGAGGATTGAGGAGTGGGTTTGTATGGGCGAGGAGCCGGGATGGGATTCGATGCGGGACGCTGCCTCCAGTTTTCTGGAGCAGGCTTGGGCTGAGTAGGCTTTGCAGCCGGAGGAACCCGGCTACGCAGCGGTGGAAAGTTTTCTTGAGAAAGGCGCGGGGCCTGTTTGGGAGCCGCCCTTTTGAAATTGGAGCGCATACAACGGGGTGCACGAGGGCAGCCCCTGTAGTTTGCGGTGTGGCCGGACTGGCCACAAAGCACGCAATCGGGAGGAGAGGGAGTTTCAGGAGTGCGATTGCACTCCTTAGTGAAGTGTGGGATCAGGCACTTGACGCACCTGGGCGGTGCGCGGCAGTTGGCTGCCGCGTGCCCGTACAACTGGCACCGATGGCACTGGCCGGGATGACCGCGGCGATGAGGCGCCTCGATTGAGATCCCAGAGAGGCCGCAAATAGAGCTAACCCCTTTCAGGATCTCTCTGGACTTGGGGACGTTGGCGAGAATCACCAAAGCGAGAGGGTGTTGCCTCCCGTACTTGCTGTGCATTTTATGCACCGCGAGTGCCGGGAAGCCTTGGGACTGCAGATCCTCCAGGATGGCCTCGTTCGATAATTCGAACGGGATTCCCCTGAGTACCGCTCTGATCTTACGCTCTTCTGACAGAGCATAGGTGTGATAAGCATATTGCTTATCGGTGAGGAGCTTTGTTAAAGCTCGAAAGTCGTCTATCGACGAGACTAAGATTTTAATAGATTCACCCGAGTTGGCTGCTCGGATGTAATGGATTTTGTGCTCATTGCACAATGTCGAGACCTCGGTCCATTTACCCTTTTCCCGAAGGAAAACGGGTGGTGGGACCTTGGCCTTGACAGAAGTTGGGGCCGGAGCGGGTGTTGAAGACACCGGGGCAGCTGGCGTTGAAGACGCCGCAGGAAGTATAGGGACGGGCGTCGAGTCTTGTTTTGAACGCTTCTTAGAGCGCTTCTTAACAAGCGTAAAGGAGGGAGACTCAGGGCCAGTTGGGGTGGCGTCCGAGGATGACTCGGTCGCGGGTGCGCGCTTGCGTCGCGGAGGGGCATCTACTTCGCACTCCATGTCACTGGAGGAAGGGGACGCGGGAGGGCCTAAGACCTGAGGGGTCTGGGGAACTGGGGTGGCCTGAGGGGCCATTGTGGACATTATCGTCATGAAATGAGGGATGAGAGAATCTAGGAAACGGAACTTATCAGCATTTATATGTATGCCTTCAGCACCGATACTATCAGCTAACTTCTTCCTAATCTCATCAGAGCTTAGGGAAGCCATTGCGGAGGGGTTGGGGAGGGACAATATATGAACCTATCAACGATGACTAACTCCCTAAAACCACCCTACACGCAGTAGGGCGGTTGAGAACGACGCGGATAACTTACTCGAACACAGCACTTGAAGTCCTGGAACAACGAAACCCCGTCGACGAAGCTCACGTTCCACGAAGTACGGTTAACAAGCCACTATTCGCCGTGAAAACGGCGTTAGAAACTTAGAAGTACGGTTAACGAGCCACTGTCCGCCGTGAAAACGGCGTTAGAAACTTAGTACGGTAAACAACTATGAAATTTGGGTGCTCAATTAGCGCGGGGGCTAAAAGAGCGGGAAGGCGTCTGCGATCGACGTGCGCTCGAGAACGCACGCAGACCGAGACTCGATTGGTCCGATGGTTTCGGCGGTACTGCTATTTATTACAAAAGAGGATTCCATTGCTGTCCTCTGCCTACCCCTCCTCTCCTCAACATGGAAGCCGCTGTGTGTAGGTTGGCTATGACAGGTCATCCGACCGTCATCATAGCTTCAATCTACATACCTAGTGGCACCAGACCTATCCGCAGCGACTTTGAGACCATTCTCGCCCTCGGCCATTCAGTCATTATGTTCGTAGACTATAACTCCAAACATACTGACTGGACGTGCCCATCAACCAACATCAGCGGTATCGCTCTCCTCGACATCACTAACTCACTCGACTTAGACGTCATCTCTCCCATCACTCCCACTCACTATCCCAACAACCCGAACTACTCTCCTGACATCCTCGATTTTGCAATTGTCAAGCGAATCAACCTCGATCTCAGGTCTATCGAACCGCTCGATGACCTAGGTTCTGACCACCGCCCCGTCTCCCTCGTGCTAGGACCGCCTAACGATAACGTCACCTCTCCTAAGACCTTTACCAACTGGAAAGGCTTTAAAAATACGTTAGTTTCAGCCTTAGAGGCCCCGAACTCTCCGCTCGCAATCTCGCCCGATCAATTAAATAGCCCGGATAAAATCGATTCATTAGTAAATTCTCTCACTGATGCTATCAACTCAGCCATCAGTGAAAACGAAAAGGTTGCTAAGCAAGGTAAACCCACGCTTCCCTTAGCCGTTAGCAATCTCATTAAAGCTAAAAACGCGGCTCTCCGGAGAGCAAAAAAATACCCCACGCCCGCATATAGAACAGCTGCGAATCAGCTACAACGTAAAGTTAGGTCTTGCCTCGCGGAACTCCGAGACGCTCAGATGAACGATCTCATGGCGAATATCTCCCCGTCCCACCAAGCGTTTTATAGTATGGCCCGAGCCCTACGCGTAGACCCCGCCTCTCACGTCCCTCCTCTCACTCGTCCCGATGGCTCTTTCGCCTTCGAAATCGAAGAGAAAGCCGAATGCTTCGCTGACAGCGTTGCGTCTCAATGCTCGCCCAGCACGCAACCCGCGAATCCCTCTCACACGAGTCATACTCACTCGAATGCGGAACCATCTGTTTCCAACGGATGGCGATCCTCTCATAATTCCCCATCAGTTCGGCTTTCGCGCTAAGCACTCCTGCCCACAGCAAGTCCATCGAATCGTCGAGTACATACTTGACGGCTTCTATCCGCGTCGTCATAAAACAGTCGCGGTTTTCTTTGACGTAGCCAAGGCACTGCGGTCTCGTTTATAAACTCAAAGGCCTCAGAGTCCCGGGTCTCACCACCAGACTTCAAAAGGCTGTAAATGCCCTCGGTGCATGGTTTCAAAAATGGCGTATCGATGTGAACCCAGAGAAGAGCTCTGCGGTTTACTTCGACTGCAAACGCCATCGTATCGCGGACAATCTCCACATTAGAATGCAAGGCATTCCCATCCCCTGGAAGCGCAGACCAGACGCTTTCTTTCAAACCTCACGTCGATAGAGTTACGAAACTCGCACGTTTTTACTTTGGCCGCCTTTATAGTATGTTAGGTACAAAAAGTAAAATGTCCTTCAGAAACAAACTTACACTTTACAAGGTCTGCGTTAGACCCGTCATGACATATGCCTCACCAATCTTTGCCCACGCCAAACTTTCCGTCTGTAACGACCACCCCTTCCTGGTCTGCTCTCTGATCATATAAGGGAATGTCATAAATAAAAATTTGAAATAGATACATAAATATAATATAAAACCTAACATATATCTGTCAACTTTATTCTAATACTTCCTATTCAAAATATATATAAAACCTTCAGTTATAAACTACAGAATGAGAAATTGTAATTGGCACAATATAAAGATTTATCAATAAAAAATACAATATTTATTTGGCGTGATCGTCTAAGGTTGGGTAGGACTCTTCGTTGTGTTGCATAGTAACCAAGTTCTTTTCCGAGGTATGTGACAAAGATAAGAAACAAAGAATGTTTTAAGAATGCAATGTAAATTATTATAGTAATAAAAATATATAATATAATAAATACATACAATATATAATAAGAGGTAATAAAGAACTGTTGAAATGGATTTGATAAATTAAAATGAATTGGAAATTTATAAAAAATGGGTGTGAGTAGGGCCCCTATCCTCGCCCTAGTCATGTGAGAGACATCCTTTCATTTTTTTGAATCTCTCTCTCCAGGATTCACCAATCCAACACCCGAGTGTTAGTACTGAATAATAATGATAAAATAAAAATACTTTGTAAGTAAATAAGTTTATAAAGATAAGTAGAGGATGGAATATGGTAAGATTGTAAGAATAAATAAAGCTAACAATAAATTCCACAATCTTGAATAAAGTTATTTATATCACAAACCCAAACCTTGCAGATACTTTAATTTAATCTAAGTAGTGTAATCTCCAAGTTGGATCATTTTCGGAAGGGTAACTCTAATATCTATTTCATGATATTTGTTATTAATTCAGTCAAGAAGTTCTAGATCCAACTTTCTGCCTGAGTCTGATGAACCGGAACTCGTCCTTGTCGCACCAACAGATAGTCAGATCAATGAAAGTGAAACCAGAAACTCCAATGACTTTAGTATTATGTTCGTTAATAATTCATGAAATAAATATATTAATGAAGGAGAGGAATAAATAGATTTATAATTCATTCCATGACATTGTTAATTATACAGCCAAGAAGTTCATGAACCAACTTCCTCACTGAGTCTGATGCACCGGAGTGTCATCCTGTCGTAACACCAGAAGGTCAGATCATTGAAATTGACAACAAGAGACTTCAACCACTGTTTGGTCTTATGCCAGATAACAAGTCGCAGAATGAACATAAATGAAGGAAGGAAATGCGAGTTTTTAATATTTGTCAATTATTTAGCCAAGAAGTTCCTGAACCAACTTTCTCCCTGAGTCTGATGAGCCGGAACTCGTCCTTGTAGCAACAACAGATAGTCAGATCAATGAAAATGGTTACAAGAGACCTCAACGACTGTGTGGTTGTGAGCCAATTGACATGAGGATAAAGGGAGAAAATAAAGAGTAAATAAACTTCACCAAGTTGGAGATTAGCACGCTGAGTGTGTTAAATAAATTATTTTGACTCAATCAAATAACCTTCTAGTATATCTCACCATTGTAATGCATTACATACATTATATTTAGACGAATATAAACACGTCACAAATGAGCATTTTTAGTTTATCAGTACCTATAGATGTATTGTGTTCTGTGTGTGTGTGCGTAATTACTTTTAATACAAAGTAAGATAAAATATAACATGTAAGTATATATACTTACATATATAAATAAGTATATATAATAAAATACATATAAAGAATAAAGTACACGAAATATTAATATATAAATCAAGACCTTAAATAAATATACTATAAAAGTTAATTTCCCTGTTAAATTACCCTACAGTATTAAACGAAATAAACGCTCTTCTATAACAGGATTCACCTTCTAACGCAATAACGTAATCTAATATTAAAATACTCAAAAATTAAACTTTTATCTACGAACTGGCAGAACTTTCCTGAAAACGAAATTCCCTATTAATGTGTACTAAAATAAACACTCACCTAAAGACTGGACCCACGTTCAACACAACACTATATTCTATTTTTAAACAATTGAAAAACTAAATATTAAACTGGGTACAAACTGGCAGAACTTTTGGGTTACTTTCGTTTCCCGACCGAGACTCAAACTTCCATTCCCCGAGACTGAAATTCCGACCCCTGCTCTGCGGCCTACTGCCCTATTTATACCCAAAAGACCGAACTCCCTCCCACGGGGCACCATGCACCACGCACCCGCGACAATCTCAAGTCATATTTCCGGGCAAAGTACAATAAATTGATATAAAAGAATGCACCCTTGAGTTACTTATTTAATTAAATTTATGTGTAACTACTGTAAAGCTGTTTTGTTTAGCAAATAAATAAATAAATAAATAATGAATAAATAAAATCTATGTGTAAATGCGAAAGCATCATCAATTATTTTCCTGCAAATAATTACCACCCATAAGATCGTATCAACAACGGAAGAGAAACTTAATAACAAAGTAGGCGTCCCAAACTGCTATACTTTTTAACCTTTAGGAACATTAATTAGATGTATCTATCTATATCAAATTAGTACATAAATTCTGAGAAACAGATATCAATATTAAATTAATAATTTTTTCTATTTTTTATTCTTTAGCAAGGTAAATGAATTTAACTGAACATCCTTTTATGTGTAATTTTTCTTCCATTTAAAGATTCTATATATCAACAATTATATCTGCTAACATATACTAATATATAAACAGATATTTTTATGGTAACTTTAGTAAATTAGTATTGCCAAATGCTATTAGTAGGTAGGTATATTGAGATTATACTTCCGTTTATATATAAGACTCGAGCTTGTTCCGTCACACGTCCTGCACAATTTGCAGGTAGTTCAAAATCTCTTCTGCCGCAGGGCCACAAACGCACCTTGGTACGTACGCAACGTGGACCTGCACAAAGATCTTGAACTACCTACAGTGCAACAGCACCTAAAAACACTCTCAGAATCGTTATTCAAACGCGCCGAATCCCACCCCAATCCTCTAGTTCGAGATTCAGTCTCATATACTGCTCCTGTCTTAGATTCGAAATTCAAAGTCGCTAGACCGAGAAACGCGCACACTGGCGAACCCATGCAATTAACATTAGATCTCGAAGCCCTTCAGGCCGCAACTTCTAATTATAACGTAAATTCGAATTAATTCAATTTTTATTTTTCATTTTGAGCACCTTCAGTGCTATGTATTCATATTCAGGGCTTTGAGCACCTTCAGTGCTATGTAAATCCCAGCGGGTGACCCCTTCTGGGCCCCACTAGCGCGGCCTCTTTCTCCAATTGGTCGTCGCTCAGAAGAAGGCTGTGTGGCAAAAAATTGCACGAGTCATTCAGGGGGTTTTTTAGTGGGTAGAGGTTCTGGTAGGCTCGGAGCGAGTCCCACATAACTCCGATCGCGCGCGTGGAGTATGCGTCAGAGCATTTTTTATCCTCCGTGGAGGGGAACAAAAAAAAACCCAACATGGCCTAGATAATTTATTTTCAATAAAAGTGTTTTATTGTATAATTGCGATGTTTGTGTGTGATGGGACAGTGGTTCAGAGTTAACTACCTTAACTTAGAGAAGTAATGTTTAAAGCGGCACTGTGTTGACAAATGTAATGTTTATTGTGAAGCGTTGGCAGAATTATTGGTTTGAAAGAACAGTATATTGGCAACGAAGTGTATTTACCGTATATTGTAACAAAAATTGAATATATCGACTTCTTGTAATTCCGCTATCCTACACGAGATATTATGCTCTTCGTTGTACCAGAGGTGTCTAGTACGTGACATAGCCTGATAAGTACTGCGAATTAACTGACAGTTTTTTTATTTCGATCTAGCAGTCATATACAATTTTTTTATTTTTTAGGTAACGACACAGATGTAGAGCACTATCGAAATAGTTTTTAGTAGAATTTCGTGTATTGAAACGTAAACCGCATGTACATGAATCATTATGACTTCTTTGCATATTTGGTTTTGCCTTCAGGCGGTTACTTTTCCCTAATTCCCCAATCACAGTTGCGGTGTATGTACCTTGTAACTATACTTCCCCTCCTTCCTAGGCAAAACTTTCTAAAAATATTGGTAGTGTTGCTGGCTTAATTAGATCAGAATTAAAAAGAAATTTCGAATTTGAGTTCACGGTTATTTAAGAACGCAAATAACCATCGCATCACTAAAAGGTCACAAATATTTGTCGTTAAATGAATGACTTTGTTGTATTCCGAATGTTTTGAAGATTATGAAATGGATGTTATTTTTGATCAGATATGTAATTTCAATAAAAAATAAACCGAACTCAAGTTACTTTTAAATGTTTATCATAAAGCACCGACGCCCTTGAAAAGAATCACGTCGACGGCATGTCGTCGGCATGTTGGTGGCATGTCGGCGGCGTATCGGCAGCTTGCTTACACGCTCATATAATGTAGAATGAACCTTACATGCTCTGTTGTCTGGCCTGATAATGAAATGAAAACGTTATATAAATGAGTTTCAAAATATAAAACCCACCCTTTTTTCCTGTTCTCAAAGATCCTCCGTGCTCCACTACTGTAGAGAGGCCTGTGATTAGTGCATCCATTGTCTTTTGTGTGAAAGTAAAAATAAAACCAAATCGATGTCGTTTTACATGTCAACAAACAAAGCTCAAAAATGAAGCTATTGTCTAAAAAATTTAATATAATTATGAAATCGATCTGAATCGAAATGAACCATGAACTTGAAATACGTACCTAAACTACTTAAGAAAGTAAATAACCTCTAACTACTTTATTTACGATCTTGAACAACTAATCAACCAAAACAATTTATCCAATCAAAGCAATGACGTCATCACATCAGCATTCGGCTTTCTATATTCTGCGTTATTATTCAAACCACGACACGCGCAATATACGGACGAATACTACGCTAGTATTTCATTAAATTTTCCATTGCTTATACCTACCAAATGATTATTACCGGAGGAAATTAAAAATTCTTCTTATTTCTTTTTCATAAGGGCCGGGTTTTGAAGCTGGGTCGCGAACATTAAAAAAAATCTCTTCTGTACGCACGGTAACTGAATTTAAACAGATCGTGCATAAAATTACCGTTTGACGGAAGCCATTGTCCAAGCAGCTGTGATCCCTGCATGAATTGTCCTATTTAAGTATATAGAGTCTTAGCTAAGAGCGTTTCATATCAAGTCTTAGTCGCAATTCTGAATAGGTTATTTGACAATATAAAAAATAATGAAATATTTATTGCTATCCGCATAGATAATGTATGTAATATATAAAAGCAGTTTTCATTGTTAGAGATAAACGGTAATTAATATTTCCTCAAAAAAACTCAAGTACGCTTATCTATTTTGAATTGGGAAATCAACACATGAAACGGTTTTGATTGGCTAAGTTTTAAATAACTTCACAGGCAAGTAAAAATCGTGTTTCTGTCAATGCGTCACACCGTGGCGCCAAGACACGGCATTGACGTCGTCGCAGGCTAGTCTCGACGCCATATTGTTAAAGCAAGCGTTTTGACAGCTTAAATAATCAGTGGACTTTTCATTTTCTTTATTGAAAAACTTTAAAATAAATAAAAATGAATAATATTTCTAGGGTCCTTATACACCACAAAATAATGTGTGATGGTTGTCGAAAACTTGTGAAATAGCCTATTGGTGAATTCGTTTTTTTGTTTTTATTACTTTACAACATCACAAAAACTAATACGGAGATGCCTTGATAGGATACATATTTTTAAAATAATTCGTTCATTGAATGTGCAAATGAAATATTTATTAACTTGTTTTTACATTTTGAAAGGCAGACATAGCGTTCCTATGTATATTGAATAACCTACCTAAAGTAACTAAGACATAGAGGTCGAACTTTAATGCTAATATAAAAATAATAAGTGTCATATGTAATTTTTCATCAACATCAAGGTCAATTTGTACAGAAATTGAATTATAACCTAAGTTCGATGTCTCTGCTTAAAGCTAGCCCTTTTTTGAAATCTGTTTTTCAAATATGCTTCTTTTTTGGAATAAATAATTGATTTTCCCTTCAGAGTAAAACTTGCTATGGCTTGTTATTAGAGTACTTTTCTTTCAGGTGTCATTACTAAATTCCATCCTGTGTCATTGCATAATTGTATGTAAAATAATGGTGTAATACAACAAACCTAGTTATTTTGAGTCATACAAGTAACACGTTAGCATGTGCTTGCTAATGCTACGTTAAATCGGTATTTAATCAATTTAAAAATGACATGAAAATAAATTGAAATTTAATAAATGTTACATTAAGATTGTAACTCCTATTTTATAGGATCAATTTTGAAATTTAACTACCGCTAGGTGCCTGGTCGGAACTTAGCAATACTCCAACATGCAATCACATAAGGTAAATACGATACGAAACCGTATCGGGTTCGAACTTCGATTTCAAAATGGACAATACGTATGACTTAATGCCACAAATGTGTAATAAAACTCCGACGTATTTGTTTATAAATCTATTTAACCCTTAAGAGCTCTAATGAATTACATAACCCACTAAGACTATAATGGGTGTAAAAACACCTTTGTTTTTAAAAATGATGAAATTACTAATGAATTGTAAGAAATTGTGAACAACTTACTTTTAACAGTTAATGTAAACCGTTTTTAATAAAGTTTAGTTATTTGTACACATTTCTGTTAAAAATTAAAAAAAAATTATCTTGAAAATATGACTTAAACAGCTGACTATATAAGAGGGAACCATAATATTTTCTTTTTTATAAAAAAAAATGAAAACCAAATACAAATCAATTGTTTTTATTTCTGTTTAGTACAATATGTTGCCCTTAATCTAGCTTACTTTACTAAAATATATATTCAAAAAAATATAGATTTTTTTCCTCACAAGTGAGACAAAAAAAAACTTAGAATGTTTTGGAATTTTCGTTTCTCAGTCATTTTAAAATAAAATTCTAAACTCAAAATCAACACTTATAACTGTATAACATTATTATATCTTTAGGTACAATTATCAAATCCTTTGGTACAATTATCACACATAGTCTTGCGATGTTCCGTGCGTATGTATTTGGTACACTTCAAGCAAATTATTTATTTATTTATTTCACACAACAGAATACAACTTTAATAAAATTAATTAAAACAAAACTTTAAACATACTTACGTCTAGGTGGCATTCCACAAGAAGTAACATCAAGAAGTACATCAAGTAACACTGATATAGACAAAATCGTATATTAATTTAAAAAGTACCTTAGCCTTCATTACGTCTGTAACACTAACAGATTAAACAGTATTTTTTTTAAAAACTATTTTTGCGCTTGACCATACATTTTTACCATATTGATTTTTTTTTTTTTTTTTGCTGCCGAGGCACCCTCGCGGGAGGGAGGTGGAAGATGCGTCATGCATACCCGCCCGCAGGTAAATTCCTCTGCGGGGGGGTTATGTGGGACTCACCAGAATGGCACCTACCCACTAAAAACCACCTGTTGGCTGTAGTAAGCGTATACTATTATTAGCCTTCATCGGAAGCGACACCCGTCGGGAAGTTGGGCGCGCTGGCGGAGACCCGCTAGCGTGTCTTCCGCCTGTAGTGAAAGTTGCACTGAAGGTGCTCAAAGGGACATGAGTTGGTGGCCGTTCGGGGCAGCCTCCGGTGAAGCCGGGGCTGCGCGGAGGTCGGCCGAAGCATGATTTAGGGATCAATTCATTTAAATGAACCTATAATGAATTGAGAAGGGAACTATGTTCCGCCAGAGCAAGCAAACGCTCTGTCGGAGTACGTGAAGCCCTAAGTTTACGGGCTAAGACTGCAATCTCCCTAACATCGACACTTTTGATAGCGTCGCAGACGATACGCATATCGTCTGCTACGGAGGGTTGAGGAGTGATATTGGATGGGCGAGGAGCCGGGATGGGATTCGCTAGTGCAGCGGGTCGGTGCCTCCAGTTCTCTGGAGCAGGCTTGGGCTGGGTAGGCTTTGCAGCCGGAGGAACCCGGCTACGCAGCGGCGGAAAGTTTTCCTGAGAAAGGGGCGGGGCCTGTTTGGGTGCCGCCCTCTTAGAATTTGTACGCATACAACGGGGTGCACGGGGGCAGCCCCTGTAGTTTGCGGTGTGGCCGGACTGGCCACAAAGCACGCAATCGGGAGGAGAGGTAGTTTCAGGGGTGCGATTGCACTCCTTTGTGTAATGAGGGACCAGGCACTTGACGCACCTGGGCGGAGCGGCGCAGTTGGCCGCCGCGTGCCCGTACAACTGGCACCGGTGGCACTGGCCGGGATGACCGCGGCGATGAGGCGCCTCGACCGAGATCCCAGAGAGGCCGCAAATGGTGCTAACCCCTTTGAGAATCTCCCTAGACTTGGGGACGTTGGTGAGAACCACCAAGGCGAGAGGGTGTTGCCTCCCGTACTTGCTGTGCATTTTATGCACCGCAAGTGCCGGGAAGCCTTGGGACTGCAGGTCTTCCAGGATAGCCTCGTTCGATAATTCGAACGGGACTCCCCTGAGTACCGCTCTGAACTTACGCTCTTCTGACAGAGCATAAGTGTGATAAGCATATTGCTTATCAGTGAGAAGCTTTATCAAAGCACGGAAATCGTCTATCGACGAGACGGTGATTTTAATAGATTCACCCGAGTTGGTCGCTCGGGTGTAGTGGATTTTGTGCTCTCTGCACAAAGACGAGACCTCGGACCATTTACCCTTTTCCCGAAGGAACACGGGTGGTGGGACCTTGGCCTTGACAGAAGGGGCCGGGGCGGGTGTTGTATGCACCGGGGTAGCTGGCGTTGAAGTCGCCGCGGTGGGTGTTGAAGACACCGGGACGGGCGTTGAGGACGCCGGGGCTTGTTTTGAGCGCTTCTTAGAGCGCTTCTTAACTAGGGTGAAGGAGGGTGGCTCAGGGCCAGATGGGGTGGCGTCCGAGGATGACTCGGTCGCGGGTGCGCGCTTGCGGCGCGGAGGGGCGTCCATTTCACAGTCCATATCACTGGAGGTGGGGGACGCGGGAGGGCCTAGGACCAGAGGGGTCTGAGGGACTTGAGCGGCCTGAGAGGCCTGAGTTAATGGAATGATTTGAGGGAAAATAGCAAAAAGTGTTTGCATTAGTATGTTTGGGTCAGAGATGGGTTTTAAAAAGGCAAGGCCTTCAGAAATTTTATTTACAAGGTCTTGAAAGAGGCAAAGCCATTGCGGAGGGGTTGGGGAGGGACAACAATATATAAATATATATACTATGAACCTAACAACGATGACTAACTTCCTAAAACCACCCTACACGCAGTAGGGCGGTTGGAAACGACGCGGATAACTTACTCGAACACGAAGACTCGAAGTTCTGGAACGCAGATCTTGCCGGAGCGGCGACGGCGACGCAGTCGGCGACGTCGGGCAGCAGGCGGAACGAAGATTAGTCGTGAAAACGACTTTTCTATGAAATTTAGGAGATACGGTACGAAGCCTGGGTCGTGAAAACGACCCCTGAAATTTGGGGTGCTCAACTAGTGCGGGGACTAGAGAGCGGAAAAAGCGTCTGCGATCGACGTGCGAACGAATCCGCACGCAAACCGAGACGGTTGACCATATTGAAAACTTTTTATCTTTTTATTGGCTTGCAAAGACCACATCTGCCTTGATTAGATCTGCTCGGTGTCGCATCATCTAAAAATAAAATGTACGTATAAAAAACTCCATTACGCTTGCTAAATTCGATGAAAAAGCGTAAAAAAGGTACACGCTTACGTTGTTAATCATTAGCGCACTATGACATGGGTGTCGATACACCCGGGAGGCAAGCGTGTGGCAAAAACTGCGCGTGCGACCGATCACTCCTCCCGCGCGTTCAAAGGCTACGACAACTTAGGAGAATACAAGCAAGCGCAAAGCGCTGTGACAAAAATTCAAAAGTGTAGCGGCTAAAAACCAAATGGACCGGGGTGTTTTTACTCCCATATAGCCTTAAGGGGATAACTTGTCAAACCGAAATTTCGATTATAATCTGTGTCTAGAAGGTTAAAGTTAGTATGAATTTTGTCGTTCATATTCGTTTCGTTTCGTTCATTATAACGTTCATGTGGAACGCACTTAAGTTGTGGTACTCCATCGGCTATTACGTTCGTGAAAATGGTCGCTAGATATTCAAAATACATTTACGTATTTCAGACATTTCCGTGAATTACATTTCGATATACGGTAGTATGAATTTAATACATTTGCGCGAGGCTTAACGTCAAGTATAAGTATGCTTGAACTGAAATATCCTGGATGACATGTTCAGTGGTATGGTCGTATGTGAAAGATCACAAACAGATCAGTATTCCTATTAATTGCTTCCATTTACTTTAGAAACATTCTGTTGCTTTTGTTTTTCAAAAATCATTTTTGATTCTTTACCATGTAATATAGCACTAGTTCTAACATACGTAATGGTAGACGAAAATGTAATAGTATTCACATGAAAAGAAAAATATAATTAAATATATTTAATAATATTAATATTTTGTGAGACACTTATTATCTTTATTAGTCAAGAATTGCCGTAGTATGTAAACTTATGAAAACAACATAAATTTTTAATGTTGCATAGCTGGCAGTTAGTTGGCGCGGGACCCATGGCAATCATTAATTTTTGCAATTAGTGATGTATTTGTTAATATTTGGAAACCGTAGGTTTAGGTTAGAACTGCTTTCGCCTTTTACTTCCCCTTAATCGAAAGCTAAATAAGTAAAATCTACTTATTTGGTTAAAAATTTATTCATTTCTGTATTTAATGTATTATGAAGATTAAGGAAGGCTGTAGTTCCTGACGAAATCTTAACTAAAGAAACTCTTATACCATAAATATAGCAATTTATTTATTTGTAAGAAAGTTGAGTGCGTGCTTACTTCCGTTATAATGTCCAGTACGAAAAAAAAACCAGTGTATAAGAATAGCCGTTGGAAACTTTATTTCGCAAAGTAAGTGGCTCGATAAGGTTTTTAGACTCCCAAAATCTTGTAAAAATATTCTACGTAGTAAAGTTTAGTAAAGCTAAGCAAAAGTTAAATTCTATTTGTACTGAACTGAGCGTATAGAAAATCAATAATTTTCTAACCGTTATTTGTTTTTTTATATTATAAAAATAAATTATATTCCAATCAAAACAACAATGGAAACTATAAAGCTAAATGAATTCAAGCGGAAATTAATTGCAATCTCCCAGTTTTAGTATCTCCGTTTAGGAGTAGAGCGCTAAACTGCCCCATTTAACGTCAAATTAGATTTTTCACGACTGCGTTAAATTGCTACTACTGCTTTTATAAGAACGGTCATTGTGCTGATACAGGCCAATCAAAGTTTATTATTAAGTTACTTTAATACGAGTCTTCGCAGATTTCATCGTCTTCGAAAATTATTCAGATTTAATGCATTTTGAAACGAAGATTTAAAAAATTGAATACTTCATTCTTTGAGGTCCTACGAATAGTAGGTAATTGAGCCCATAGATATCAGTTATCTAAAATGAACGTAAACTGAGACATCCATAGTTTAAGCCTGAGTGGTATGCGAGTTCTATAAAAAATCTTTAAATCTAGATTTTTATAACTCTTAGATCGACGACATGGTTCCTTAGAACAAATAATATGTCTTTCTCATATAATTTCAGACTTTCCCGTACCTACTTAACCATCTCGACGAATCACCATGTAGGTTTTCTTTAGTTTAATTGCGCAAAGACATACAAGTTTGAAAAGATAAGTGTGAATTATTTATTTATTATGAAAACATTAATAATACCAGGCCACTCAGAGTCCAAAGTTTTGCGAAAAAAGTTTGTACGTATGGACCGCTGACGAGTTATAATTTATTTAAAAATTCGAATAAAGATAGATAGATAGAACGTTTATTTACATCAAATACAAAGGTAAAACGAAAACAACAATACAAATTTCAGCTGACAAGCAGAAAGGAAACTATACAAAAAAAGAAAAAGACATCGTGCATTTAGACTAAGTACATATCTGCATAGTAACATGTATACATAATAACAATATATTTGTTCTAAATCAAAATTTCCCTCAAAATTTTTTTGCCAGCATTGTGAAATTATTGCGTTTCAAAATAGTTTCTATTTGATTTTTCCATGTCAAAGTATGTAGAAAAAATGTAGAAAAATGGATCTGCGTCGGTGAAAAAGGATTAGACGTTTGTCTTCTATCGCACCTGATGGAAAAAGACGACCAAGACGAAGGTGTTAAACGTTTTTTATTATTAATTCTCTTAAAAAACTGCTTAAAACAATTGCTTGCAAGAATTTTTTGCTGCTGCGAGCAACAAGCGACCAACAACGGGACTCCGAGGTCTTTTGCTCCACCACGACAACGCGCCCGCTCAAACCGCGATGAAGACGAGGGACTTCCCAAAAACCACACCGGTACAACTTTTTGATCATCTGCCTTACAGCCCTGATTTGTTACTGTGTGTCTGCTTGCTGTGCTCTAAAATTAAAAACTAGCTCAAGGCCCAGAAGATGCCCACTGCGTTTGAGAAGGCCGTTGAGACTCAAAAATGTGCTTTGAAAATTGGTTCAGTCGTATTAAACCTTGTATAGACGTTGGTGGAAAGTTATTTTAAAAGATATAATAAAAAAAATTAAACTCATAGAATTTTTTTCTCAACACTTCCTGAGTGTCGCACGTATTGATGCATTGTATGAAAGGGTCTAGGTTGAGCCAACATATTGAAGATAAAATGTAGCCAAGGACAACTTATACCCAATAAATTCGGAAGGGTCAACGTAGCCAGATTTATTGCTGTTAATTTAGGAAGCTATCATTCTTGTAGTTCACACCCAAAAAAATTTCAACCCCAGCGTAGTTACTCAATAGATACTACAATATGAAATTATTAGGGGTTTTTCTCTATATCTTGCATTCCCGTCCTATCCCAGCTCCCGTAGCTCCCGTAGGGCCAGGACGCGGTTCCGTCATCGTTGGCTGAGGACAAGAAGACCGTATTCGACGTCATTCAAAACATCGACATTACAGAAATTTCCGTTCTCGCACGCAAACTGCGAGCCGCCCGCTCTCCTCAAGAGCGTTTATTTGCGTTAGCCCAGCATCACTCTCTTCTAAGTTCGTTATACATTTTATTTTTATTTTTTTATTTTTGTGTAAATTCGTAAATTAGACCGTAATCTAGACCCGCAAAACCCGCGTCCGGTCGTATCAAACCCAAGGGCTTATCCCTAGTTTCTTTTAACGCTCGTAGTCTCAGCACTAACCTTCCTGAGCTCAAACTGTTCCTTCAGAACAACGAGCCAGACTTATTGCTTCTTCAAGAGAGGTGGCTCACTCCAAACCGCACCAGGGGATTCGCTGTTCCCAATTACGTGTTCATTCGTAACGATAGGCCCGACGGTTACGGCAGCACAGCTATTTATCACAAAAGAGGTTTCCACTGCACTCCTCTCCCTACCCCTCCTCTCCTCAACATGGAGGCCACTGTGTGTAGATTGGCTATGACTGGTCATCCGACCATCACCATAGCTTCAGTCTACATACCTAGTGACATCAATCATACCAGACCTATCCTTAGCGACTTCGAGGCCATTCTCGCCCTCGGCCATTCAGTCATTATGTTTGGAGATATTAACTCCAAACATACTGACTGGAAGTGCCTATCGACCAACCAAAGCGGTAGAGAACTCCTAAAATCACTCAGCAACCCGACTTAGGCGTCATCTCTCCCGTCACTCCCACTCACTAAATCGGCAACCCAAACTACTCTCCTGACATCCTCGATTTTGCGATCGTCAAACAAATCAACCTCGATCTCAGGTCTATCGACCCGCTCGATGACCTTGGCTCTGATCACCGCCCCGTCTCCCTCGTGCTAGGACCGCCTAACAATCACGTCACTCCTCCTAAGACCTTTACAAACTGGAAAGGTTTTAAAAATACGTTAGCTTCAGCCTTAGAGGCCCCGAACTCTCCGCCCGCGATCTCGCCCGACCAATTAGATAGCCCGGACAAAATAGATTCATTAGTCGACTCCCTCACTGATGCTATCAACTCAGCCATCAGTGTAAACGAAAAAGTTGCTAAGCAAAGTATACCCAATCTACCCTTAGCCGTTAGCAATCTCATTAAAGCTAAGAACGCGGCTCTCCGGAGAGCCAAGAAATATACCACGCCCGCCTATAGATCAGCTGCGAACAAACTACAACGTAAAGTTAGGTCTTGCCTCGCGGAACTCCGAGACGCTCAGTTTAACGATCTCATGGAGAATATCTCCCCGTCCCACCAAGCGTACTATAGTATGGCCCGAGCCTTACGCGTAGACGCCGCCTCTCACATTCCTCCTCTAACTCGTCCCGACGGTACTATAGCCTTTGAAGCCGAAGAGAAAGCCGAATGCTTCGCCGACAGCATAGGTGCACAATGTTCGCCCAGCACGCAACCCGCGGATCCCTCCCACATTCAGGCGGTGGACGACGAAGTTCTCCGCAGAGAATCTCTCCCCATCACCGACGACCCCGTCACAGTCTCTAATGACGAAATCTTGCTTCTTATTAGAAGGCAAAAGTCCAAAAAGGCTCCGGGTGCGGATGGTATTTCTAACCACGCACTCAAATACCTGCCTCAACAGGTTAATAATAATAATAATAAAAACTCTTTATTGCCATTAACAAAACAAAAACAAAGTACAATAAAAATAAATTAATTAAAAAAACTGACCGTTTGGGCGGCCTTATCGCTTAAAGCGATTTCTACCAGGCAACCCTCTATAAACTATGAGAACAGAGTAACAAGTGAAACATAATTGGGCAGAGTTTTTAAAGACTTGAGAATGTATATATAAATATAGTATAATATAATGAATAAAAACCATAATTTTACACATACATATTAAGTAGCTATACATAAATACTATGTAAAAAAAAATATATATAAATATACAGTTAAAATATAAATGAATATGAAATGTTATGTTGGATAAATATTAGATAGAAAGTACTTTTTTAAATTAAACTTAAAAGAAGTGACAGTCCTAGCAGTATGTAGATGAGGAGGCAGGGAATTCCACAAACCTACAGCACGCACTGTGAATGATCTGTGAAAAAATTCAGATGTGTGATGTGGCGTGGACAGAAACATGTTGTTAGATGAACGTAAGGATCGGTCGTGATCCTGATGTCGAAATCTAAAACACTCCTTTAGGTACTTTGGAATAGATGGGTTGAACAGTGTTTCATAGAGAAGAGAAAGAATGTGTGTATTCCTGCGAAGTCGAATTGGGAGCCACTTGAGCTTAGCGCGGAAATCAGAAACATGGTCATATTTTCGTAATGAAAATATAAACCGTATACATACATTTTGGAGGCGCTCAAGTTTATCAAGTTGCTCCTCGGTCAGATCTAGATAGCTTATATCTGCGTAATCCAGTATAGGGAGGAGGAGTGACTGCGCGAGCGTAATTTTTGTCGGTAAGGGTAGGAAATTTCGAAGTCGCCTCAAAGATCCCAACGCAGCAAATAACTTCTTGCTAACAGCGTCAACTTGGTGTTTCCACGATAAGGTTCCATGTAAACACCAAGGTTTTTGACGGCTGAGCTAAAAAGTATTCGCTCACCTTCAAACATAACAGGTGGCAATGAATTGAAGTCAATCCTAGCTAGCATATTTGAACTACCTATGAGTATCAACTGTGTTTTAGAAGGATTAACTTTTAAACCGAAACGTTTACTCCAATCTGCAATCTTGAGGAAATCATTTTAAGTGGTATTTACAGCGTGGATTATGTCATTGGGGGAGGCATGGGTGTAAATTTGAAGGTCATCTGCATACAGGTGGTAGGAAGAAGATAAAGACTGAGTTATTGAATTAATGAAAATGGCAAACAATAAGGGAGATAGCACACCACCTTGAGGGACGCCGGCAGTTGTGTCACACCAGTCGGATACATTCACATCCACAGATATACGCTGCCTGCGTCCATGTAGATAACTACGAAGACAGCAAACCACCGTTGGAGATATGTTGAGTGACTTTAAGGCACCAAGAAGAACATCAAAATCCACAGTATTAAACGCATTACTAAAATCAAGTAAGCTTAGTAGTGTCAGTTTCTTATTTTCCATGTTACTGCGAATGTCGTCTGTGATTTTAATCAGGGCAGTAACCGTACTATGACCCGGATGGAATCCAGATTGAAATGGATTCATAAGGTTATTTTTATAGAGAAAGGATAGGATTTGATGGTGTACTAGGCGCTCTAGCACTTTGGAAAGAAAGGGAAGTATAGAAATTGGACGAAATTCAGAGAAAGAACTAGGATTGGCCTTTTTTGGTAAAGGAACTATGTTTGCTGATTTCCAGGCCTTAGGGAAGGTTGCTGAGGATAAGGAATTATTAAGAACTTTTGTGATGATTGGAGTTAGGAGATCGAGTAAAGGAATAAGCATATTACGGCTAATGCCATCGTAACCCACAGCGTTGGATGAGATGGATATGATACTCTTCCTAACATCACAATCGGTGAATTGTTGAATTTCCAATTGAGGAATATCTGGGTACGGCAAAGATGAAAGATATTTTAAGGTATGGTCTTTTATAGATCCGTCCATGGTTGAAGTGCATGTGAAGTGTTTATTTAACAGATTCAAGTCGAGTTCTTAGCTTCGACTTGAATCTGTTAAATAAACCTTGTTAGCCATCATCTTCAATGCATGCTTCGACCACAGCTACTTTCCAAAAGCCTGGAAAGAAGCGACAGTCATAGGCATTCCCAAGCCAGGTAAACCTCTGAATATCCCTGCTAATCACAGACACATCAGTGTTCTCAAGGCCATGGCTAAACTTCTCGAGAGAGTCATACTCTCTCGAATGCGGAACCATCTGTTTCCAACGGATGGCGATCCCATCATCATTTCCCACCAGTTTGGCTTCCGCGCTAAGCACTCCTGCCTTCAGCAAGTCCATCGAATCGTCGAGTACATACTCGACGGCTTCTATCCGAAACGAAAGAAAACGATCGCAGTTTTCTTTGACGTAGCCAAGGCTATCGACGAACTCTGGCAAAGCGGTCTCGTTTATAAACTCTACAAAATAGACTTACCGGCTCGCCTAGTTAGGATAATCGCGTCGTTTCTCAAAGACCGCACGTTTCGTTTCAAACATAAAAACACGCTTTCCGCGCCTCGTCCCATAAAGGCTGGAGTCCCTCAAGGCTCAGTCCTCGCCCCACTCGTGTACACTAACGACATTCCCATTCCGCCGAAAGACGTCGAACTCGCCGTCTTTGCCGACGATATAGCCCTTTACACCAAAGGCCAAAGTGTCCCGGGTCTCACCAACAGACTCCAAAAGGCTGTAGACGCCCTTGGTGCATGTTTCAAAAATGGCGTATCGATGTGAATCCAGACAAGAGTTCTGCAGTTTACTTCGACTGCAAACAACGTCATGTCGCTGACAATCTGCACGTTCGAATGTTAGGTACTCCCATCCCCTGGAAGCGCACTACCAAATACTTAGGCGTCACCTTAGACCAGACGCTTTCTTTCAAGCCACACGTCGATAGAGTAACGAAACTCGCCCGTTTTTCCTTAGGCCGCTTATATAGTATGTTAGGTAGAAAAAGTAAAATGTCGTTCAGAAACAAACGTACGCTTTATAAGGTCTGCGTTAGACCAGTCATGACATACGCCTCGCCAGTCTTTGCCCACGCCAAACCCTCCGTCCTGCACAAACTGCAGGTAGTTCAAAACCTCTTCTGCCGCAGGGCCACATACGCACCTTGGTACGTGCGTAACGCGGACCTGCACAGAGATCTTGAACTACCTACAGTACAACAGCACCTAAAAACACTCTCAGAATCGTTCTTCAAACGCGCCGAATCCCATCCCAATCCACTAGTTCGAGATTCAGTCTCATATACTGCTCCTGTCTTAGATTCGAAATTCAAGGTCCCTAGACCGAGAAACGTGCACACGAACGTAGCGACGCAGCTGACGCTAGATCTCTTAGCCCTTCAGGCCGCAACTTCAAATTCTAACGTAAATTCGAATTCATTTAACTTCTTTAATATTTATTTAATGTAACTTTAAATTCACTTTTTTTATGTTTCATTTTTGTGCACCTTCAGCACGTGCACTTCAATTCATAGCAGTGCACCTGCTATGAATTCACCTTCAGTGCTTTGAGCACCTTCAGTGCTATGTAAATCCCAGCGGGTGACCCCTTCTGGGCCCCGCTAGCGCGGCCTCTTTCTCCAATTGGCCGTCGCTCAGATGAAGGCTGAGTAGCAAAAAATTGCACGAGCCGACAGGGTTTTTTTTATGGGTATGGTTCTGGTAGGCGTCGGGACGAGTCCCACATAACTCCGATCGCGCGCGCGGAGTATGCGTCAGACCATTTTTTATCCTCCTGCCTTTCCCGTGGAGGGGAACAAAAAAAGATATGTTGCATATTAAAAAGTGTATAATTTTCAGTATGGAAACTTCACTGGTCTCTGTATAAATCATATGTTGTAATTTTAAGTACATATAATGACAGTTTCCTGAATAAAGTAAAATAAAATAAATGTAAAATATTGTGGAATTACATAACAGACATAATTTGTAACATCATAATTAACAAAATTGATGATATTTTAAATTATACATATTTTGTATTTCGTAAGCGAGTCTCTGAACGTTTTTGAGCTGTAATTCAATTCTTGTCACGATTTTTGATTTTTATTTCATGCGTCCGATATTTCGATGCTTATATAGTCAAAATAACCGCGATAGTCTAAAACAGTTATCATTTTTGAGCTGCTTCTCTTTCATGCATTTTAATTTTTTTTATTTGTCATTTTTTAAACCACTAATACTTCGAGCTTTTAATTTAAGCTATGTTATATTAAGAATATTGAATCGGTAAATCGATTAATTTAAGGGTAAAGTAAACATTGTATAGGATGATGAATGTTGTGTAACTTTTATGCTTTTTTTTTGATCCCCTCCAAGGGTAGGGCAGGAGGATCTAAAAAATGCTCTTACGCATACCCCGCCGCGCGATCGAGGTTATGTGGGACTCGCTCCGAGCCTACCAGAGCCACTACCCACTAAAAACCCTGATTGACTCTGGCAATCTTTTGCCTCACAGCCTTCATCAAAAGCAACGGCCAATTGGATAAAAAGACCGCTTAAGCGGTGCCCATATGGAGTCATCCGCTAGGATTTACATAGCACTGAAGGTGCTCAAAGAACTAAAGGAGAATTCATAGCACTGAAAAAATTGCAAAGAGAAATTGAATTAATTCGAATTAAAATTAGAACTTGAATAAGGAGTTGAGGCCAGATCTTCGAGATCGTTTGACAACTGGGTGGCTTCATAGGCTTGCGCATTTCTAGGCCTAGCGACTTTGAACTTCGAATCAAGCACAGGGGTAGTATACGAGACTGACTCTCGAACTAAAGGATTGGGGTGGGTTTTGGAGCGTTTGAATTGCGCTTACGAGAGTGTTTTGAGGTGCTGTTACACTGTAGCAGTTCAGGGTCTTAAAGAGCTTTCGTTTGTTACGAAAGGACATTTTACTATGTCTATCTAACATACTATTTAGTTGGCCTAAGTAAAGACTTTCATTACTCTATCGACGTGTGGCTTGAAAGAAAGCGCCTGGTCTAAGGTGACGCCTAAGTATTTGGTACTGCGCTTCCAGGGGATGGGAATACCTAACATCCGAACGTGGGGATCATCGTGGCGACGACGGCGCTTGTGGTCGAAGCGATCGCAAAACTCTTGTCTGGATTCATATCGATACACCATTTTTGAAACCATACACCGTAGGCGTTAACGGCCTTTTGGAGTCTAGTTAAGAAGTGCGGGACACAGCGGGCTTTGGTGTAAAAGGCGGTGTCGTAGGCAAAGAGGGCGATTTCGAAGCTTTTAGGTAGGATGAAAATGTCGTTAGTGTACGTGGTGTACAACAGAGGGGTGAGGACTGAGCCTTGTGGGACTCCAGCCTTTATGGGATGACGCGCGGAAAACGTGCTTTTATGTCTAAAACGAAACGTACAATTTTTGAGAAAAGACGCAATTTACTTGACTAGGCGATCCAGTAAGCCTATTTTATAGAGTTTATAAACGAGGCCGCTGTGCTAGACATCATTGAAATCCTAGGCTACGTTTAAGAAAACTGCGACCGTTTTATTACGCCGCGGATAGAAGCCGTCGAGTATGTACTCGACGATAAGATGTACTTGCTGAGGGCAAGAGTGCTTAGCGCGAAAGCCGAACTGATGGAGAATGATGAGGAGATCGCCATCCGTTGAAAACAGATGGTTCCGCATTCGAGAGAGTATGACTCTCTCGAGAAGTTTAGCCATGTCCTTGAGAACAGTGATGGGTCTGTGATTAGCAGGGATATTCGGAGGTTTACCCGGCTTGGGAATGCCTATGACTGTCGCTTCTTTCCAAGCTTTTGGAAAGAAGCTAAGGTCGAAGCAGGCATTGAAGATGATAGCTAGTAAGGTAAGCACCTGTTGAGGCAGATGCTTAAGTGCATGGTTGGAAATTCCATCTGCACCCGGAGCCTTTTTGGACTTTTGATTTCTAATGAGCAGAGAGATTTCGTCATTAGACACTGTGATGGGGTTGGCGGTGATGGGGAGAGAGAACCTGTGGAGGACTTCGTCATCCACCGCCTGGATGTGGGAGGGATCCATGGGCTGAGTGCTGGGCGAGCATTGTGAGGCAATGCTGTTTCTCTTCGTCTTCGAAGTTGGTAGTGCCGTCGGGACGAGTGAGAGAAGAAACTTGAGAGGCGGCGTCTACGCTTAAGGCTCGGGCCATTCTATAATACACTTGGTTGAGCGGGAAGATATTCTCCATGAGACCTAACTTTACGTTGAAGCTGATTCACAGCTTATCTATAGGCGGGCGTGGGATAGAGCTTGGCTCTCCAGAGAGCCGCGTTGGTTTGAAGCGTGGGTTTGCCTTGATTAGCAATCTTTTTGTTTTCACTCATGGCTGAGTTGATAGCAACAGTGAGGGAATCGACTAACGAGTCTATTTTGTCCGGGCTATTTAGAAAGTCGGGCGAGATCGCGAGCGGAAATTTCGGGCCATCTTAGGCTGAAACTAATGTATTTTAAAGCCTTGTCAGTTGAGGCGTAACGTTGCCGTTAGGGGGTTCAATAGACCTGAGATTGAGGTTGATTCGCTTTACAATCGCAAAATTGAGCATGTCGGGAGAGTGGTTCGGGTTGACGGGATAATGAGTGGCAGTGACGGGAGAGGTGACGTATAAGTCGAGTGACCCTGTGATGTTAAGGAGCGCGACACCGCGCCTGTGTGTCGATAGATACGTCTAGTCAGTATAGTTGGAGTTGAACTCCCCGAACATAATTACTGAATGGCCGAGGGCGAGAATGGCCTCAAAGTCAATACGGATAGGTCTGGTGCCACTAGGTATGTTCATTGAAGCTATGATGACGGTCGGATGACCTGTCATAGCCAACCTACACACAGCGGCTTCCATGTTGAGGAGAGGAGAGGAAGGGAGAGGAGCGCAATGGAAACCTGTTTTGTAGTAAATATCTGTGCCGCCGTGACCGTTAGCGTTGGGCCTATCATTACGCGTAAACGCGTATTTAGGAATAGCGAATCCCCTGGAGCGGGATTGAGTGAGCCATGTTTCATTGTTCTGAAGGAACAGTTTGAGCTCAGGAAAGTTAGAATTCAGGCTACGAGCGTTAAATGAAACTAGGGTTAAACCCTTGGGTTTGATACGACCGGACGCGGTGTTTAAAGGTCTTATCACTGTATTAACTAAGAAATTAAAAATATTTATAGAATTAATAAAAATTTATAACGAACTAAGAAGCGAGTGATGCTCGGCTAACGCGGAGAGAAGCTCTTGAGGAGAGCGGGTGGCACGCAGCTTGCGTGCGAGTACGGCGATTTCCCTAATGTCGACCTTTTGAATAACTTCGAACACGGTCTTTATGTCCTCAGCCAACGCCGACGGAGGTGAAGGCGACAGAGCGGGACGCGGGCATACGGCAGCTGGGATAGGACGAGTAGGTGTAGCGGCCAGACGCTGGCTCGGCTTCGGCTGCGCGGGCTTTGCTTCCGGGGGGGTCCCCGGGGGGTAACCGGTTGCGCAGCGGCGGAAAGTTAGTGGGAGTGAGTGGCGGCGCCAGTTTAGGCGCGGTCCTCTTGACGGAGGAGCCAGGAACACGAGGACTACCCCTGTAGTTAGCTGTGTGTCCGGACTGGCCGCGCAACACACAAGCAGGGATATTTCAAAATAAAATAATAAAAAAAAATTATTTTATAATATTTGTAACTTAAATGAGAATGGTACAACAATAGACAAAAATCAAAATTCATGCAACTAACAAACTTATCTTATTTGTCAATCGAGTTATAGGGCTTTTAATAAACTATTTACTGATGACCGCTTAACGGAAACTGAAAACCGGAAATTGATTGTCCACCCATTATTGATAGCGAGGAACTCGTGACAAACATGTTTGATTGGAGAGACGATAATATAAGAATAGCTTTTCTGTATGTGAAAGCTGGTTGGTGAAGACGCGTGGGCGTTAATTTGTACGGGCTTATGTGTTTCATTTTTTATATATACAAAATAAAAACAGTAAAAAAGTATGGTTTAAAGGCTAATTTATGTAGGTATTTACTAAAAAAGTTACAATGTATTTTCTCAAATACTTCATCTTCTTGTACGTACAGCAGTTTAATCACAAACTGATTGAATCCTCGATAGCGTTCTAGAACATTGTAAGTAATAAACCTCATTCTATCAGATTTAATCTAGTAAAGCGTTATGCCTTGGAGCGACTCCAGTATAGATGAAGACATTTTTACTTCATATAATTCCTTGAAAAAGATATTGACATCTCAATAAAGTTACAAAAATTAATCAATTTATGCGCAAAATTAAGAATGAGAATATTTGGTTTAATTATTATTAAACTAAACCATAAGTCAAAATCAAATAAGTGTATGCTTTAAGATTCTACGCAAAGTGAAAATGTAGCTTATATGATGAAGAAAAATAAAAGGGATAAATTTACTAAAATATCTGTGTTAGACACAAGTTGCAGGGCAAGCTGTTGCACGAGACGTTGTTCAAGTATTCAGGAGAATATGAGGTTCACATATGAGGTTAAACATCATGTTATAATCAATTAAAATATTTTAAATTTCAAAATACAAATTAGCTTTAGACTAAAACGCTCAATATGATTAGTAGCTACTATTACATGACTTAAAAAACTATCTAATCTAGAGGAGCCCAAATGCTATACAAAAAGTGTTATTTTCGTAGCAGTATTTTTTGTTCATAGATATTTGGGTGGGGTTTGATGTAGACGTATCGTGAATTAGATATCCGACAGTGGGGACAAAGTCGATATTTACTAGCTGAATCCTACTGCGATGATCATTAATTCATAAAACCTTTAATTACGGGTGTTTATTCCTCGCACCGTAAGGCCTTTGCCAACTGCGAATTTTCAAAATAACGAAAACGTTTTTACAACACGATAACCAAAACTCTTAGATAATTCAATGTTTTTTTAAGAAAAATACTTGACATATTTGAGTTGTATGGAACACATGAAAGCGGACTGCACATATTACGGTGATTTAAGCGGCGGCAAGTGACCCCGTGTGGGTGTGTGCCGCATATTTATGAGACCCGATAGTTATCGCGGAATTTGTGAGAAAAATGTACCGGCTTTGAAGAGCTGTTCTTTATTGAAAATTTA
Source organism: Marasmarcha lunaedactyla (assembly GCA_923062675.1). Lineage (NCBI taxonomy): Eukaryota > Metazoa > Arthropoda > Insecta > Lepidoptera > Pterophoridae > Marasmarcha > Marasmarcha lunaedactyla. Next base: position 5,603,281 of record OV281345.1, on the reverse strand, counting down.
TATATATATGTGTGTATATAATATAAACTGTGGTTTGTAAAGTGTAGGTTAGATTTTTAGGTACGTAATTTTTTTTAGTAATTTATGTTTAGGTATTTAGATCATGAGATAACTTTAAATAGGACATTCACAACATTTATTTTTTAACGTTGTGAATGAATCATATTGAGAAATTGTTTAATGAGACGGGCACGTTTATACAATATATTGCTATTACACTCGTGTAACTATATAGTGAAATAGCTAAAGAAATCAAAGTCTACTTCATCTATCCTGAAGAATCGAACCGTGGAACTCGATACTCTGGAACAACTTATTAAGCATTATTTTTTTTATTTAAAATTTGCAATCTTTATATTGTACAGGGTGCCTTTATGCCACAAAGGATTCTATACCAGACAACCTTTAGATAGTAGAACGGGTGTAAACAAAGTTTCAAAAAATATGAGTCATGTCAAAGAACCTAGGTAAGGTAGGTAAGATCGGTAGGTAAAGTATTACTAAGTAAAAGTAAGAAAAAAAGTGAGGAACCATAACGAATAGAGAAAACACATATAAGTATACTTACGTAGATATAACCGTTAATTATAATAATTAAATACATACACATACATGAATTTAATTGAATGCTTGAAATGATTAGCTTTAGAAGAAATAGTTTATATCGAGATCCTAAATGCTCTTTTCACACTATTCAACTTGCGCGCACCTGGGTTACAAGTTTTACCTGACTCTGGTTACCGGACCCAGTAAACTCCAACAGTCATTCACTGTGATGGTAATACATTTTAACTGACTAACCGGCTAACTTGGGGTTAAATCGATAACTCAGGTCTTCGCAAGGTGACCTAAGAGATACAAAAAATATTCAGTATTCAAAACATGACCATTTTGCTAAATATTGAACCACCTAACAATTTTGTACTAATTCTGATGCTTCAAAAAAAGGGAACCCACAAGACCCATTTGCGGAAATATATCTTAGCCTTTCACTGAAATGAAATCGCCATCGCGTCAAATTTAGTACTGTTACAAAATATGACACAACTTACTCAATATACAAATATAATTAATTATATTGCTCCAGGCAAATACTCTGAGAAAAATGTTTCCAAAGTCAACAATGCTAATTTTTTTTTTAAATTATTATTATCATAATTAAAAAACTTAAATAAAATAAAATAATATACAAATTAAATTTTCATTGAAAACTTAACGTTCAAGGATCAAATATTATTGTTTATTCTTATTATAATAGAAACTAAAGTTTTCACAGCGGCCCTAAAACAATAGAAATGGTGCCCAAATTTTAGTATTGAAAAAGTTTTTAATTAAATTGTTATCAGTTGAGAAACAGTCCAGTGTTGCTACATAACTGAAAACTTTTGTTTTATTAACAATTTATTTGGTTTTCTTAAGACTTTGTTAAATTAGAACTTCATTATAAACTTAATAGCCAGGTCCTGATTTCAGTTGACATTTTAGGTACATGGAAATAAATAACTTTGGTTTATTTATCTAATATATATCAAACACTAGACAAAATCGCATCCAGTGAACAGGAATACGCGAAACATACGTGAGCAAGGTAACACAACGTTACAGGCTCTCAAAAAAACAAAATTGAATCTTTATTTTTAAAGTCTTCTCTAATATTTATACTTTTATTGCAAACATGAGTATAATAATAATAATAACAATAAATCCCCAGACAAACACACCAACTGTATGGCCTCAAAGTAAGCAGCGCTTGTATTATGGATGACCAAACAGGGAACTAGGGGGAACCCAGAATAAACATACATATATAAATACAAACAACCATGACCCGAGAACAAACAACCCGGCCAGGACTCGCACCTGGGTCCTTCGGCGTATGAGGCAAGGCTACTTACCACTACACCCCTCGGTCGTCAATATTAATTATAAATACTTGTTTTTTAATTTAACCTATAACTAGAACGAATTTAAATTGGTTTGATAAAATTGAATTTAAATTAACGAACTTTAATATGAACTATAATATCTTTCTTAATTTCGATAAAGTGGATTTAAAAATTAATGATAATGTGACTATAAAAAAATTATAATGTCTCCATTTCCTAATTTAGTATATTACTGAATTGATGCTTTATTTATAGTTAAAAATAAAAGATGAATTCGAGAAGTCCTAAACTTTGAAAGAACGGTTCATTCCTTTCAGCTGGGTGTTAACAATGATTTATACAAACGATTCAAAAGATTTATGACATACGATAACTGATATATAACTACAACTCAAACAAATAACGCAATAGTTCGCATGAAATATAAAAGCAATCCAATTTTACACAATTATCAGTTTAAAATACAAATTTACATAATATTAAAATACAAATTGGGTTATTTATCATTTTATGGCAACATTTATGTGCAAGTTTCCGCTCGAATTTCGAGAATCTATTCAAAATGTATTTCAGTTTTATCTGCAACGTACGAAACGCTGCAGATAAAGTTGTGTCGAAGTTTAAAGTTCAATTTTATTAATAGAGTAATAGAATTTAATATGAATATTTTCGGATTATATTGATAGGATATTAATCAATCAGTAGATTGGAGTTTTTATCTCAGTTTTCCTGACTGAAGCAAATCTTGCTTCTTATCTAAAAAGGAAAGTCGTATACTTATATTGTAAGCCCACAGTTATAAGAGATTCGAGTGACATTTTCGTGTATCAATATCTAAAATAATTAGCAATAGTTACTGCAGCAATCTTGAGTCGAAAGTGAAGTAACTTATTTTCAAAATAATGGTTAAATGATATAAAGGTGGATGATTGTTAATCGAGGCCTCTTATAGCTCGTTCATGGACCTCCACACATTCCTGAAGTTAGGTCACTCATACAATGCACCTTCTGATTCAAACAGATATGCGATGGGCATCCGCCTGGGATCAAACACTAATGAAGAATCTAGTTTTTCAAAAATTAAGATGTTTTACTTATTTTATAAGTTGTTTATTGTTTTCAATATACATCAATGAGCAATAATTTATAACTCACACGATTATGAAGTAGAGCAAGTATGAAAAACCTTTAAAGTGTAAGTACGAAACCGAACATCTTAAGTCAAAATGTATTTGTGGGTTACCAATAATTGACGGCCTGTTTGGTGTAGAGCTAAGTACCCTTGCCTTCCATGCCAGAGGTCCCGGTTCAAATCCTAGTAGAGGCAGATATTTTATTATATTTGCTTTCTAGCCATGGATGTGTATTTATGTTTATTTAAGTTTATTTCTAATATTTATATATGAAAAATATATATGTATCTATTTGTGCTTATATAATTTCTTAAGTTTATTTATCCCTTATCTAGTATTCATAACACAGGTCCTTAATGATACTTAATTTGGGCTAGATAATGTGATGTGATTGTTACAAAAAAAATATTATATTATATTATATAAAATACTATATATATAATCATGCGTTCACAAAGAATAAAACTTTTATATGCAAATACAAAACTAAACAAGTTTCTGAACACTTTCCAAATGGCAGCACCACATAATGGTGTGAAATGCGATTGGCTGGCGGCCAACTAAGACTTTAGTTTAACTATTATCTCGTAATAAATTGCTCAATTATGACTACTTACTGAATTATGACTCTACAGATAGTGAGCAAATAGTGATTTATAATGTTATTTTGAATCATTATATGGATTTACCGATACTAATTTAGTCATGAATTCAAAGTTACAGTGACTTTGGACACCTCATCAATAGTTAAAGAGGGAGTAGAACTCTAACATCAATAACAGTAATTGGCTGTTTGAAGATGTTTAAATTCATAGAAAACCTGATCTACGAGTATAAAAATAAGCTCTTTATGAAATGTTTATGAACGCAACGTAACTCCAATATCATAAAAAAAGAGAAAAAACTAAAACTTCGGAAATAATCTAACGCCCGTAGGATAATTCATTTTGTCTGTCTACAAAACTCTCTAGGGTTGTGCCCGTGATGTAACAAAGACTGTATTGCATAAGAAATAAATCATTTATTTTGTTTTAAGATTATCGGTGTCAAAAAAAAAGTCGAATGGTCGACTGGTTTGTACAGATTTAGATTAAGGTGAATTCTAACTTCGTTTATAATTTCTAGTACGTTCCAGGGGATTTTGTAAAATAAACTTTAGTAAGCTATTAAAGTTAATGTAAATTTTGGTGTTAAAAAAACGGACTTTACTTCCGTGCTCAAAAGTGCCTGAATCAAACGTTCAAAACGACGTAGTTTATTTATTTTTATAATTGAACGCAGACATCAACGTCACAGACGTATCTGAAAAAATACGGTTTTCCGGTAATTTGGGGTTCAATGATTAGGTCGCTGTAATTAACACAATGTGCATTGAAATGAAATGAAATGAAATAAAATGAAATATTTATTTCTCAACATTGACAATTACTTGTTCTTATTGACGTCAAATAAAACATGATTCCACCACCAGTTCGAAAAAACCTTCGTGAAGAAGAACTGGCAAGAAACTTCACGGGTATATTTTTTTCAAAATAAATTTACAGTCTCTTTATGTCTATACAAAATTATTCTTTTCTGCATCTGTTAGCTCGGCAAGTCTCCCTCCCCCCAAGTATCCAAACGACGAACACCCTCAAACGGACCCGAACCCTCTGTTTTTTTTTTTTTTGCTGCAAAGGCACCCTCGCGGGAGGGAGGTGGAAGATGCGTCATGCATACCCGCCCGCAGGTAAATTCCTCTGCGGGGGGGTTATGTGGGACTCACCAGAATGGCACCTACCCACTAAAAACCACCTGTTGGCTGTAGTTATTACCGTTAGCCTTCATCGGAAGCGACACCCGTCGGGAAGTTGGGCGCGCTGGCGGAGACCCGCTAGCGGGTCTTCCGCCTGTAGTGAAAGTTGCACTGAAGGTGCTCAAAGGGACATGAGTTGGTGGCCGTTCTGGGCAGCCTCCGGTGAAGCCGGGGCTGGGCAGAGGTCGGCCGAAGCATGATTTAGGGATCAATTCATTTAAATGAACCTACAATGAATTGAGAAGGGAACTATGCTCCGCCAGAGCTAGCAAACGCTCTGTCGGAGTACGTGAAGCCCTAAGTTTACGGGCTAAGACTGCGATTTCACTAACATCGACATTTTTTATAGTGTCGCAGACGATACGCATATCGTCTGCTACGGAGGATTGAGGAGTGGGTTTGAATGGGCGAGGAGCCGGGATGGGATTCGATGCGGGGTGCTGCCTCCAGTTTTCTGGGGCAGGCCTAGACTGTGTAGGCTTTGTAGCCGGAGGAACCCGGCTACGCAGCGGCGGAAAGTTTTCTTGAGAAAGGCGCGGGGCATGTTTGGGTGCCGACCTCTTGGGATTGGAACGCATACAACGGGGTGCACGAGGGCAGCCCCTGTAATTAGCGGTGTGGCCGGACTGGCCACAAAGCACGCAATCGGGAGGAGAGGGAGTTTCAGGAGTGCGATTGCACTCCTTAGTGAGATGACGGACCAGGCACTTGACGCACCTGGGCGGTGCGCGGCAGTTGGCCCCCGCGTGCCCGTACAACTGGCACCGATGGCACTGGCCGGGATGACCGCGGCGATGAGGCACCTCGATCGAGATCCCAGAGAGGCCGCAAATAGAGCTAACCCCTTTCAGGATCTCTCTGGACTTGGGGACGTTGGCGAGAATCACCAAAGCGAGAGGGTGTTGCCTCCCGTACTTGCTGTGCATTTTATGCACCGCGAGTGCCGGGAAGCCTTGGGACTGCAGATCCTCCAGGATAGCCTCGTTCGATAATTCGAACGGGACTCCCCTGAGTACCGCTCTGATCTTACGCTCTTCTGACAGAGCATAAGTGTGATAAGCATATTGCTTATCGGTGAGGAGCTTAGTCAAAGCTCGGAAATCGTCTATCGACGAGACAGTGATTTTAATAGATTCACCCGAGTTTACCGCTCGGGTGTAATGGATCTTGTGCTCATTGCACAATGTCGAGACCTCAGTCCATTTACCCTTTACCCGAAGGAAAACGGGTGGTGGGACCTTGGCCTTGACAGAAGTTGGGGCCGGAGCGGGTGTTGAAGACACCGGGGCAGCTGACGTTGAAGACGCCGCAGGGGGTGTAGGGACGGGCGTCGAGGGCGCCGGGACTTGTTTCGAACGCTTCTTAGAGTGCTTCTTAACAAGCGTAAGGGAGGGAGACTCAGGGCCAGTTGGGGTGGCGTCCGAGGATGACTCGGTCGCGGGTGCGCGCTTGCGGCGCGGAGGGGCGTCTACTTCGCACTCCATGTCACTGGAGGAAGGGGACGCGGGAGGGCCTAAGACCAGTTGTCTGAGGGACGGAGGTGGCCTGAGGGGCCGGTGTGATTAGTGCCATGATTAGAGGGAGAAATGATTGCAGTGTGCGAATCATATGAGGGGGGCAGTAAGTGCCTTGGGCGTCGTAATCAGCGATCAGCTTATTCAGAAGCTCCTCAGGGCTTAGGGAAGCCATTGCGGAGGGGTTGGGGAGGGACGACAATATATAAATATATATACTATGAACCTATCAACGATGACTAACTTCCTAAAAAACCACCCTACACGCAGTAGGGCGGTTGAGGACGACGCGGATAACTTACTCGAACACGGAACTTGAAGTCCTGGAACGACGAAACCCCGTCGACGAAGCTCACGTTCCACGAAGTACGGTTAACAAGCCACTGACCGCCGTGAAAACGGCGTTAGAAACTTATTTGAAGTACGGTTAACGAGCCACTGTCCGCAGTGAAAACGGCGTTAGAAACTTAATACGGTATACAACTATGAAATTATATATTACGACAACAACCAGTGAAATTTGGGTGCTCAATTAGCGCGGGGGCTAAAAGAGCGGGAAGGCGTCTGCGATCGACGTGCGCTCGAGAACGCACGCAGACCGAGACTCCCGAACCCTCATTCGAAGAACGCTCCTAATACAGTAAGCGTTCCCGTCTATCATACGTCCAGATCCCGTACAGGATATCGTTCACTATAGAACAGTTACTCAGATTATACTTGGCGTGGTGTGTGTACAAAACACCGATTCGACTGAAGCTTTTCGTATTGTTTGTATGTCCCATAGACCACTTCAGAATAGCTTTGACTACAGCATATTTTCTCAAAAAACTTGGCGTGACGGCTCAATACACATAAGCCCACATCGATGTTCACAATTTTTATGAACGGAGTTTCGCTGGATATCATTCAAACCAGCATAAATATGCTGGATGGAGCGTAAAATTTTTCATTTATTAATTTATTTAAATAAACATACGACGTCTTTGTTTCACTTACTATTAATTTTTTTCTAAACATACAAAATGTTTATAATTGCAAATGCAGGCACCTGGCAGAACGCTCGCTCCTGGTTGTATGTAAATTGTTTTCTTGGAAGCAAGATATTCTTCAATACCCTGTAATTTATTTATTCGTCTGAGAGATATTGCTACGCATATGCTTATACGGCGAAAAATATCTCAAAAGATATTACATAAAATTTGAATTTTAGAACAGTTTCTCTAGTCACAGGTCTGTTGAAAGTAATTTATTATAGTTTATTTTTGTTTTTTTGTTCTCCTCCACGGGAAAGGCAGGAGGATAAAAAATGCTCTGACGCATACACTGGCGCGCGCGATCCAGGTTATGTTGGGCTCGTTCCGATGCCTACTAAAACCACAACCCACTAAAAAACCCCCTGTCGGCTCGTGCAATTTTTCGCCACTCAGCCTTCATATGAGCGACGGCCAATTGGAGAAAGAGTAGCGGGACCCAGAAGGGATTTACATAGCACTGAAGGTGCTCAAAGCACTGAAGGTGAATACATAGCACTGAAGGTGCTCAAAATGAAAAGTAAATAATTAAAAAATTAAAAATTAAAAAATAAAATTGAATTAATTCGGATTTAAGTTAGAATTAGGATTTACGTCAGAATTTGAAATTACGTTAGAATTAGAATTTGCGGCCAGAAGGGCTTCGAGATTCTTAGGCCTAGCGACTTTGAACTTCGAATCTAAAACAGGAGTAGTATATGAGACTGAATCACGAACTAGAGGATTGGGATGGGTTTCGGAGCGTTTGAAGAAAGCCTCAGAGAGTGTTTTGACGTGTTGTTGTATTGTAGGCAGTTCAAGATCTCTGTCCAAGTCCGCGTTACGTACGTACCACGGTGCGTTTGTGGCCCTGCGGCAAAAGAGGTTTTGAACTACCTGCAGTTTGTGCAGGACGGAAAGTTTGGCGTGGGCAAAGATTGGCGAGGCATAGGTCATGACGGGTCTAACGCAGACCTTGTAAAGTGTACGTTTGTTTCTGAAAGACATTTTAATTTTTCTACCTAACATGCTATTTAGGCGGCCTAAGTAGTGACGGGCGAGTTTTGAAACTCTTTCGACGTGTGGCTTGAAAGAAAGCGTCGGATCTAATGTGACGCCTAAGTATTTAATACTGCGCTTCCAGGGGATGGGAATACCTAACATTTGAACGTGGGGATCACCAGCAGGACGACGGCGTTCGTGGTCGAAGCGCATCGCAGAACTCTTTTCAAGGTTCACATCGATGCGCCATTTTTGAAACCATACACCAAGGGCGTTTACGGCCTTTTGGAGTCTGGTTACAAGGTGCGGAACATTGTGACCTTTGGTGTAGAGTGTGGTGTCGTCGGCAAAGAGGGCAAGTTCGACGCTTTTCGGCGGGATGGGAATGACGTTGTTGTACACAGTGTTACACACAACACAGGACTGAGCCTTGAGGGACTCCAGCCTTTTTGAGACGAGGCGCGGAAAGCGTGCCTTCATGTTTAAATCGAATCGTACGGTCTTGAGAAATGACCCGATTAACCTGACTAGGCGATCCGGTAAGCCTATTTTGTAGAGTTTATAAACGAGACCGCTGTGCCAGACTTTATCGAAAGCCTAGGCTACGTTTAAGAAAACTGCGTTTAAGAAACCGTTAAGTATGTACTCGACAATTTGATGGACTTGCTGAGGGCAGGAGTGCTTAGCGCGGAAGCCGAACTGGTGGGAAATGATGAGGGGACCGCCATCCATCGTAAACAGATGGTTACGCATTCGAGCGAGTATGACTCTCTCGAGAAGTTTAGACATGGCCTTGAGGAGGCTGATGGGTCTGTGATTAGCCGGGATATTTAGAGGTTTATCCGGCTTGGGAGTTCCTATGACTGTCGCTTCTCTCCAAGCTTTTGGAAAGTAGCTATGGTCGAAGCAGGCATTGAATATAACAGCTAACAAGATAAGCGCCTGTTGAGGCAGGTGCTTAAGTGCGTGGTTGGAAATTCCATCAGCACCCGGTGCCTTTTTGGACTTTTTATTTCTAATGAGAAGCGAGAATTCGTCATTAGAAACTGTGACGGGGTCGGCGGTGATGGGGAGAGAGTCTCAGTGAAGGACTTCGTCCTCCACCGCCTGGATGTGTGAGGGATCAGCAGGTTGCGTGCTGGGCGAGCATTGTGCGGCTATGCTGTCAGCGAAGCATTCGGCTTTCTATTCTACTTCGAAGGCAGTAGTGCCATCGGAACGTGTGAGAGGAGGAACGTGAGAGGCGGTGTCTACGCGTAAGGCTCGGGCCATACTATAGTACGTTTGGTGGGACGGAGAGATATTCGCCATGAGATCGTACATCTGAGCGTCCCGGAGTTCTGCGAGGCAAGACCTAACTTTACGTTGTAGCTGATTCGCAGCTTATCTATAGGCGGGCTTGGGATATTTCTTGGCTCTCCGGAGAACCGCGTTCTTGGCTTTAATAAGATTACTAACGGCTAAGGGAAGCGTGGGTTTACCTTGCTTAGCAACCTTTTTGTTGTCACTGATGGCTGAGTTGATAGCATCAGTGAGAGAATTGACTAATGAATCTAGTTTATCTGGACAAGTTTATTTGATCGGGCGAGATTGCGAGTGGAGAGTTCGGGACCTCTAAGGCTGAAACTAACGTATTTTTAAAGCCTTTTCAATTGATAAAGGTCTTAGGAGAAGTGACGTTATCGTTAGGCGGTCCTAGCACGAGAGAGACGGGGTGGTGGTCAGAGCCTAGGTCATCGAGTGGTTCGATAGACCTGAAGTCGAGGTTCATTCGCTTGATAATTGCAAAATCGGGGAGGTCAGGAGAGTAGTTTGGGTTGTCGGGATAGTGAGTGGGAGTGATGGGAGAGATGACATCTAGGTCGAGTGAGTTTGTGATGTCGAGGAGAGCGAAACCACTGGTGTTGGTAGATAGGCACGTCCAGTCAGTATGTTTGGAGTTACAGTCTCTGAAAATAATGACTGAATGGCCGAGGGCGCGAATGGCCTCAAAATCGCTGAGGATTGGTCTGGTGGAAACTATGATGATGGTCGGATGACCAGTCATAGCCAATCTACACACAGTGGCTTCCATATTGAGGAGAGGAGGGGTAAGGAGAGGACAGCAATGGAATCCTCTTTTGTAATAAATAGCAGTGCCACCGAAACCATCGGAGTTGGGCCTGTCGTTACGAATAAACGCGTACTTGGGAATAGCGAATCCCCTGGAGCGGTTTGGAGTTAGCCACGTCTCTTGAAGAAGCAATAAGTCTGGCTCGTTGTTCTGAAGGAACAGTTTGAGCTCAGGAAGGTTAGAACTGAGACTGCGAGCGTTAAAAGAAATTAGGGATAAGCCCTTGGGTTTGATACGACCGGACGCGGGATTTGCGGGTCTAGATATTATATTTGCTTATTTACGAATTAATACAAAAAGTCAATAACTTAGAAGCGAGTGATGCTCGGCTAACGCAAATAAACGCTCTTGAGGAGAGCGGGCGGCTCGCAGTTTACGTGCGAGTACGGAAATTTCCTTAATGTCGACATTTTTAATGACGTAAAACACGGTCTTCATGTCCTCAGCCAACGACGACTGAGGTGAAGACGACGGAGCGGAACGCGGGCCTACGGGAGCTACGGGAGCTGGGATAGGACGGGAAGGTGCAGGTGGAGCGGCCGGACGCTATCTCCAGGACAGAGCTGGAGTAGGCGTCGGCAGCACGGGCTTTGCTTCCGGGGGACCCCGGTTGCGCAGCGGCGGGAAGTTAGCGGGAGTGAGTGGGGGCGCCGGTTTAGGCGCAGCCCTCTTAGCTGAAGAGCGCGGAGCGCGCGGGCAACCCCTGTAGTTAGCTGTGTGGCCAGACTGGCCGCACAGCACACAGGCAGTGGGGGAAGTGGATTCGGGAGTGCGAGTGCACTCCTTTGTGATGTGTGGGTACAGGCACTTAACGCACCTGGGGGGAGCTGAGCAGTTAGCCGCTGCGTGGCCATAGAGCTGGCAGCGGTGGCACTGCCCAGGGTGGCCGCGGGGGTTGGGACGCTCGATGGAGATATTCGAAAGTCCGCAGATTGTGCGAGCCTCTCTGAAGATCTCCCTCGAGTTGGGAGTGTTCGTGAGGATAACTAAAGCTAGTGGAAAACGCCTTCCGCAGTTAGAGTTCATCTTGTGCACTGCTTCAGTCGGGAAGCCCTAGGACTTAAGGTCCTCGAGAATGTCGTCATTACTGAGTTCAAACGGGACGCCCCGTAGTACTGCGCGAATCTCACGCTCCTCCGGGAGGGCGTAGGTGTGATACGCGATTTGTTTGATCGATAGAAGCCTAGTAAAAGACTGGAAGTCGTCGATGGTCGCGACCTGAATTTTAATTGATTCGCCAGCGTTGGCGTCTTTTAAGTATTTAATTTTGTGCTCTTTGCACAAGTTAGAAACCGCGGTCCAACGCGCTTTTTCGCGAAGGAAGACGTGTGGAGGTAGCTGAGGCTTCGGTGGGACGGGAGTGCAGCGCGACGCTGGCTTCGACGGGACCGACGGAGACGCGGTCACTTCGAGCGACATTAACGGCGCGGGGGCGGGTATTAAAGACACCGGGGTGGGCTCGGGTGTTGAAGACACCGCGGCTTTCTTCGAACGCTTCTTAGACCGTTTGGCAACTAATTGAAATGGAGGCTCATGAGAGCCAGTTTCGGTAGCGGCGTCCGATGACGCATCAGACGCGGATTCCGAGTCGCTCCCGCGAGCAGTACGCTTACGGCGCGACGTTTAAGACGATGAGACCGACGCGCAGTACATATCGGATGGAACGGGAGACGCGGGAGAGCTATAGACCTGAGGAACGTTGGAGGCCTGAGGGGCCGGGGACGCGATTGATGCCTGCAAGGCCTGCTTTAGGATGTCATACGGAATGGAGACGCCTGCCGCAGCAAGCGCCTGGGTGAACGCTTTTGCGAAGTTAGTAACGCTTAGCGAATCCATTAGGGAGGGTTTGGGACAATTATATTAATATATAAGTATATAAAAGATGCCTAGTTTCTAAAAACCTAGCGAACCCTAGCGGCTAAGCGCCCTACCAGCGTTGGCGGGCTGGGGAGAATAACATAAAACTAACCGTAGTACGCCGAAGGCCGCTACCTAGAAACCTAAAAAAGGGAGCGCAGGAAAAGAGTTGACCGCGTTAGGGGTCAACTTTTACCGAAAAAAAAGGACAAATGTACACGAAGAGACACAAATATGATAAAAATAAATATGAAAATAGACGAGCAAATATAAAATAGTAGAAGGAAATAATAAATAAAATAAAAAAAACTGGATCAGTACAAATTCGTTGTCACCGTTATGTATCCTTTGTACTGAAACCAGATTACTTACGCTGGACACAACACAGCACTCAGCACAAGCACAACACAACTTAGCACAGCACTTTGAAGACTAAGGGGCTTAGTCACAAAGAAATATCACTAGGATAGCGCTCGGAGGGAGTAGGAAAACCCAGAAAAACCGTATCACGAAACCAACACGCTATACTGTGACGTCAGTGAACTGAGCGCCACGGAATATCGGGAAGGGACCGATCAATCGAAGTGGTATTGGAACGTCCGTACCGGGCGGCGATCGCAGCGAGAATGTTCAATTTATATTAGAAATAAGCTTTATTTTTGTACTCAATAGTTTATAAGTCATTTATATTAATGTTTTTTTTGTCTAAACAGAAGCAATTATAATAATAAATAAGTATTTATAAAATGGTTATCCAAGTAAAAAGGTGTACCGTTTATCCATGTTTATGGGAAACCTTTTTATATAATGGGCCGCAGTGTCTTCAGCATAATATAATTTATACACACAATGAATACTAAGTTATATGTTGTAAGAAATTTATTATAAATTGAGTTAAGTATCCTTTAGTACAGTCGAATCAACTTTTCTATACAGTAAAGGGTGGCGTGTGCAGTGGGTGTGGCAGGTAAATGTAGTTTGATATTTACTAGTTTAGTTCCAGATTTAGCCACTGAAAATGTAAGTTGATGGGACTGCATTTCATTTGTGACTTTTACTTATTAAAATAACGAATTGCCATCATACTTTTTACCTTGAAATATTGTTTTATTCTTCCAAATGTATACATTAAACCCCTCATACATATTGAAACTTAAGTGATCAACGAACAATCGGGAAAAATATTTTAGTTTGTTTACTAGCGAAATCGTTGAAAATAATTTATTGTCTTAATAGTGGCTATTTTAAAGGAAAAAAAAGCATCTGTTCTTGTACATGGTTTAAGTAATAGCAAGCATTGGGTTTGTCTCTAAACAAGTCGGTTCGACTTTCATAATAGCTAGATTTTATAATAGCTCAAGTTATTTACAAGGGCTGTGTACGTGTTTGTACGCATGAAATGTTAGAAAACTATTTAAAGTTATCGTTACAATTAATTTAGAAGGTAAACATTAGCAAAGTTATATGTACAAACATAAGCCCGCAGGTACCAATAAGTCTAACACCCAAAATGTTGGCGCTACAAGTAGCTGGCAACTAGCAACTAGTGCCTCTCACGTTCCTCCTCTCACTCGTCCCGACGGCACTACTGCATTTGAAGTCGAAGAGAAAGCCGAATGCTTCGCCGACAGCATTGCCGCACAATGCTCGCCCAGCACGCAACCTGCTGATCCCTCACACATCCAGGCGGTGGAGGACGAAGTCCTTCGCAGAGACTCTCTCCCCATCACCGCCGACCCTGTCGCAGTCTCTAATGACGAAATCTTGCTTCTCATTAGAAATCAAAAGTCCAAAAAGGCTCCGGGTGCGGATGGAATTTCCAACCACGCACTTAAGCACCTACCTCACCAGATGCTCACCTTGTTAGCTATCATTTTCAATGCCTGCTTCGACCATAGCTACTTTCCAAAAGCTTGGAAAGAAGCGACAGTCATAGGCATTCCCAAGCCGGGCAAACCTCTGAACGTCCCGGCTAATCACAGACCCATCAGCCTCCTCAAGGCAATGTCTAAACTTCTCGAGAGAGTCATACTCTCTCGAATGCGGAACCATCTGTTTCCAACGAATGGCGATCTCCTCATCATTCCCCATCAGTTCGGCTTTCGCGCTAAACACTCCTGCCCTCAGCAAGTCCATCGAATCGTCGAGTATATACTTGACGGTTTCTATCCGCGTCGTTATAAAACAGTCGCGGTTTTCTTTGACGTAGCCAAGGCTTTCGATAAAGTCTGGCACAGCGGTCTCGTTTATAAACTTTACAAGATAGGCTTACCGGATCGCCTAGTCAGGTTAGTAGCGTCGTTTCTCAAAGACCGTACGTTTCGATTCAAACACGAAGGCACGCTTTCTGCGCCTCGTCCCATAAAGGCTGGAGTCCCTCAAGGCTCAGTCCTCGCCCCTCTGCTGTACACCGTGTACACCAACGACATTCCCATCCCGCCGAAAGGCGTCGAACTCGTCCTCTTTGCCGACGACACCGCACTCTATACCAAAGGCCACAGTGTTCGGCACCTTGTAACCAGACTCCAAAAGGCCGTAAACGCCCTTGGTGTATGGTTTCAAAAATGGCGCATCGATGTGAACCCTGAAAAGAGTTCTGCGATGCGCTTCGACCACAAATGCCGTCGTCCCGCTGGCGATCCCCACGTTCGAATGCCTAGGCCGCCTAAATAGCATGTTAGGTAGAAAAAGTAAAATGTCTTTCAGAAACAAACGTACACTTTACAAGGTCTGCGTTAGACCCGTCATGACGTATGCCTCGCCAATCTTTGCCCACGCCAAACCCTCCCTCCTGCACAAACTGCAGGTAGTTCAAAACCTCTTTTGCCGCAGGGCCACAAACGCACCGTGGTACGTGCGTAACGTGGACTTGCATAGAGATCTTGAACTGCCTACAGTACAAGAACACCTCAAAACACTCTCTGAAGTGTTCTTCAAACGCTCCGAAACCCATCCCAATCCTCTAGTTCGTGATTCAGTCTCATATACTACTCCTGTCTTAGATTCGAAGTTCAAAGTCGCTAGGCCTAGGAATGCGCAAGCGTACTCATCCACCAGACTGTCAGCCGATCTCGAAGCCCTTCTGACCGCAAATTCTAATTCTAACGTAAAATCTAATTCTAACGTAATTCCTAATTCTAACGTAAATGCGAAGTAATTCAATTTTATCTTGCAATTTTTAATTTTTGTAATTATTGATTTTCATTTTTGAGCACCTTCAGTGCTATGTATTCACCTTCAGTGCTTTGAGCACCTTCAGTGCTATGTAATCCCAGCGGGTGACCCCTTCTGGGCCCCGCTAGCGCGGCCTCTTTCTCCAATTGGCCGTCGCTCAGATGAAGGCTGAGTGGCAAAAATGCACGAGCCGACAGGGGGTTTTTAGTGGGTATGGTCCTGGTAGGCGTCGGGACGAGTCCCACATAACTCTGGAATCGCGCCAGAGTATGCGTCAGGGCATTTTTATCCTCCTGCCCTTCCCGCAGAGGGGAACAAAAAAAAAAATTAGTGAAAACACGAATGGACCACAAATCCCTGTCGAGTGATGAATCGTGCACATTAGCGCCCTCTATCACCCCCAATAATAGCGCAAATTTTAAACAGATTCCTCAAATTGCCTCTAGTTTCGGTAAATCGAGTATTTCTATTCCTGATTTTTGATATTCCTTTCAATACGTATTATATAAATTAGAGAAAGGTGATTCTTGATGATGGAGTAATAATAAACACCTCACATTATACAAAAAGACAAAAATATAATAAAATATTAAGAATAGATAAAGATAAATAAATAATGAAGAAAATTAAGAGAATCGGATTCTAAAGCGATAAGTGTGGTTTTCAGGTAAGTAGGTCGAAAATGTTTTCCGCGGAGAACATGAAAATAAATGACTTTAATGACTATTGTATAAAAATGAATGAAGAGAGCCAAGACGAGAGCGGGTAGGAGTATAAACTTTCATCACCGAGAACTTGTTTTTGATTGTGGGTGTTTTTAACACAAAGTGTTATATCTAATTATTGTGTTTACACTACTTAGATGAATCCATTATTGCCCATGTTATATTACCGGATTTTCAATTTCAAAGGATGATTGGTTTAGATTGTCAACATGATCCACGTTTTAGGGGGAATCAAACAGAATTTTCCAAATTGCGGACCCTCATACTCTAATAATCTACCAAGACAAATTAAAATTCCTTACAATAGTAGCGAATATTGAATAAATTCCCGCTATAATATATTTAGTTTGCAGAGTTCATTGCGGGCTATTTTCGTAAAATTAACTCAGTGAGATTATAAGGCTCAGGCGAAATGTCCGCACCGTTACTTCTATATCCACGCAGGACTGTGTGGTGATAAGACGAAATGACACTGTGACGCTGTTCTGGGCCAAATTTTGGTGATTAGGATCTTCAAATGGGATTTTGAGACTGTACTTGCAAGTTTAAAGATATCTCGGTAACATTTTCTTAAGTCGAGTTTTAGGTTATGTCGTTAGTTGAAATACTCAAATAAAATTAAAATAAAAAAAACAATAAATCCACCCACCTTTGTCACCAATTAGAGTTCTAATGTAAGAGAAGCTTGTGTAATGGCTGATCTTTCAGCGAACTGGATAACTAAGTACAGAATCAACGTTTAATTACATCATTACTCGTCAACAAACATTCTTTGAGCATCACTTTAGTTTCAAACCACAGATATCCCGTGAAGGGGATTTCTTTGATGTTGATTTCACTGACTTTGAAATCAACATTTTTCCTTTGACATGGCTGGTTCAGTTTCAATTTACTCTGGCAAACAGTTTTACTATTTCCGTGCCCTGCAAATACGAGCAAGGAAATTAAAATTTTGACTTTTGTATTACTTTCAAGAAAGTTTTAAAAGGAAAAGAAAATAAGAAATTGTTACATACAAAACCTTGATTTTAGTTTTGTTTGTTACTAATATTGTATACTATATGTTTGTTGTTAATAATATGACGATGATGACGTTGTATCAAAAAGTTCACCTCGTATTTCTTGTGGCATAAGTGTAGGCAAAATGCTGTTTTTATCCTTTATTAATAAAGAAATACTTCGTAAACAGGGACTAAAATTGTGTTACGTAACTTCAAACTCGGATAAATCCAATTATGAGATTTTATAAGATTTTGGTATCAAAAGAAAATGTAAAAATCTAGTTTTCAAACCGTTTTATCAGTTGGACATAAATCTGCATAGTTTTGGAGAAAAAAACCGTTAAAAACTTTATATTTTATCAAAGTTCCATGAGGCAGATTTTTTCAAATGTCGGTAAATCCATCCGAGCTAATCAGCGAATTGCATTTTG
Organism: Marasmarcha lunaedactyla; assembly: GCA_923062675.1. Classification (NCBI taxonomy): domain Eukaryota; kingdom Metazoa; phylum Arthropoda; class Insecta; order Lepidoptera; family Pterophoridae; genus Marasmarcha; species Marasmarcha lunaedactyla. Next base: position 5,585,640 of record OV281345.1, on the reverse strand, counting down.
CTCAAAATGGCCGTCAGTTGACGTAATCTCTGCTTAAACAACAGTGTTTTCGCCTGCTTTTTATTGTTTATTTATATTAATTAGCGAGTTCCAACTCCATCAAAATTGTGTCACCAAATAATGCCCGCAAACGGCCTTATATAGAAATCCGTCGTAAGAAAGAGGAAAGCGCGAAGATATGGCAAGTATAGTACACCTGCTACGCGTCGTTTCGAAATCCTGAGTTAGCACTAGTGTTGTGCAAATCATCATTTATATATATCGATTTGTTTATTATTTTGTTGTTCCGCTGTTACAGAATAATTTGGATGCAATAAGTATGAAGGAATTTAGTGTTCTTACATAATACATAACTGTGCCGACAGATTAAAGTATCCTATCCTAAAGTCTTACTATTCTGGTACAGGGGTTGCTAAAACAATCAATAAACGCGGCCAAACGGTTCAAAAATTTAAACCAGAAAAACTGCACTTGGAGTCAGCCAAACAACAGAAATATTGCTCAAGAATGGGCTAAATAAATAATAAATTAGTACAAAAATATGCTTAGCAGTGAAAATGTGATATGGCGCGCGATGAACGAAGAAGAAAATCTAGAAAATGATTCAGAAGAATTATTAGATTTGTTTAAAGTATTTTAAAGTGATAAATATGACTAAATATCTACATTTAGTTCGTATTATTTTTTTGTATAGGTACTTAAATTAGGTATTTAGTTAGTTACCACAAATTTTACTGTCGATAGTATTACGTTACTTCACCATCACCACATCCCTAATTCTTCTAACAATCTTTTTTTCAAATCTAGATAAATCCAGAGCTGTTTAATCAAAAAAACTCTAAGTGGATTTATAGATAAATCCACTTAGAGTTTTTTCAAAAAAATTACATTCAATTTTATCCAATGAAGGTTTAGGGAACTATACCACACGTTCCCACAGTTGTAATTGTGGTGAGCAGGCCGCGGCCCACGGCCCGACAATCATTTTTTTTTTTTTGTTCCCCTCCGCGGGAAGGGCAGGAGGATAAAAATGCTCTGACGCATACTCTGGCGCGATTCCAAAGTTATGTGGGACTCGTCCCGACGCCTACCAGAAAAATACCCACTAAAAACCTCCTGTCGGCTCGTGCATTTTTGCCACTCAGCCTTCATCTGAGCGACGGCCAATTGGAGAAAGAGGCCGCGCTAGCGGGGCCCTTAAGGGGTCACCCGCTGGGATTTACATAGCACTGAAGGTGCTCAAAAATGAAAAGTAAATAATAAAAAACATTAAAAATTGAAAAATTAAATTTGCATTAATTCGGATTTACGTTAGAATTAGAATTTACGTTAGAATTAGAATTTGCGGCCTCAAGGGCCTCGAGATCTAAAGTTAATTGCGTACGTTCGCTTGTGTGCGCGTTTCTCGGTCTAGCGACTTTGTATACCGAATCTAAGACAGGAGCAGTATATGAGACTGAATTTCGAACTAGTGGATTGGGATGGGATTCGGCGCGTTTGAAGAACGATTCTGAGTGTGTTTTTAGATACTGTTGTACTGTAGGCAGTTCAAGATCTCTTTGCAGGTCCGCGTTGCGCACGTACCAAGGTGCGTTTGTGGCCCTGCGGCAGAAGAGGTTTTGAACTACCTGCAGTTTGTGCAGGACGGAGGGTTTGGCGTGGGCAAAGACTGGCGAGGCATATGACATGACTGGTCTAACGCAGACCTTATAAAGCGTACGTTTGTTTCTGAAGGACATTTTACTTTTTCTACCTAACATACTGTAAAGCCGGCCTAGGTAAAAACGTGCGAGTTTCGTTACTCTATCGACGTGAGGATTGAATGAAAGCGTCTGGTCTAATATGACGCCTAAATATTTGGTACTACGCTTCCAGGGGATGGGAGTGCCTTGCATTCTCACTTAGAGATTGTCGGCGATGCGACTGCGTCTGTAGTCGAAGTAAACCGCAGAGCTCTTCTCTGGGTTCACATCGATACGCCATTTTTTAAACCAAGCACCGAGGGCATTTACAGCCTTTTGAAGTCTGGTGACGAGACCCGAGGCTCTGCGGCCTTTGGTGTAAAGGGCAGTGTCGTCGGCAAAGAGAGCGAGTTCGACGACTTTCGATGGAATGGGAATGTCGTTAGTGTATACGGTATACAAAAGAGGGGCGAGGACTGAGCCTTGAGGGACTCCAGCCTTTATGGGACGAGGCGCGGAGAGCGTGCCTTCATGTTTGAAACGAAACGTGCGGTCTTTAAGAAACGACGCGATTATCCTAACTAGGCGAGCCGGTAAGCCTATTTTATAGAGTTTATAAACGAAACCGCTGTGCCAGACTTTGTTGAAAGCCTTGGCTACGTCAAAGAAAACTGCGATCGTTTTCTTTCGTTTCGGATAGAAGCCATCGAGTATGTACTCGACGATTCGATGGACTTGCTGAGGGCAGGAGTGCTTAGCGCGGAAGCTGAACTGGTGGGGAATGATGAGGGGATCGCCATCCGTTGGAAACAGATGGTTCCGCATTCGAGAGACTATGACTCTCTCGAGAAGTTTAGACATGGCCTTAAAGAAGGCTGATGGGTCTGTGATTAGCCGGGATATTAAGAGGTTTACCCGGCTTGGGTATGCCTATGACTGTCGCTTCTTTCCAAGCTTTTGGAAAGTAGCTAAGGTCGAAGCAGGCATTGAAAATGATAGCTAACAAGGTAAGCACTTGTTGAGGCAGGTGCTTAAGTGCGTGGTTGGAAATACCATCCGCACCCGGAGCCTTTCTGGACTTTTGAATTTTGATGAGAAGCGAGATTTCATCATTAGAGACTGTGACGGGGTCGGCGGTGATGGGGAGAGAGTTTCTACGGAGAACTTCGTCCTCCACCGCTTTGATGTGAGTGGGATTCGCGGGTTGCGTGCTGGGCGAGCATTGAGACGCAACGCTGTCAGCGAAGCATTCGGCTTTCTCTTCGTCTTCGAAGGCGATAGAGCCATCGGGACGAGTGAGAGGAGGGACGTGAGAGGCGGCGTCTACGCGTAGGGCTCGGGCCATTCGATAATACGCTTGGTGGGACGGGGAGATATTCGCCATGAGATCGTTCATCTGGGCGTCTCGGAGTTCCGCGAGGCGAGATCTAACTTTGCGTTGTAGCTGATTCGCAGCTGTTCTATAGGCGGGCGTGGGATATTTCTTGGCTCTCCGGAGAGCCGCGTTCTTAGCTTTAATAAGATTGCTAATGGCTAAGGGAAGCGTGGGTTTGCCTTTCTTAGCAACCTTTTCGTTTACACTGATGGCTGAGTTGATAGCATCAGTGAGAGAATTTACTAACGAATCTATTTTATCCGGGCTATCTAATTGATCGGGCGAGATCGCGAGCAGAGAGTTTGGGGCCTCTAAGGCAGAAACTATTGTATTTTTAAAACCTTTCCAGTCGGTAAAGGTCTTAGGAGAAGTGACGTTAACGTTAGGCGGTCCTAGCACGAGGGAGACGGGGCGGTGGTCAGAACCTAGGTCATCGAGCGGTTCGATAGACCTGAGGTCGAGGTTGATATGCTTGACGATTGCAAAGTCGAGGATGTCAGGAGAGTGGTTCGGGTTGTCGGGATAGTGATTGGGAGTGATGGGGGAGACGACGTCTAAGTCGAGTAAGTTGGTGATGTCGAGGAGAGCTATACCGCTTTGGTTGGTTGATAGGCACGTCCAGTCAGTATGTTTGGAGTTAAAGTCTCCGAACATAATGACTGAACGGCCGAGGGCGAGAATGGTCTCAAAGTCACTGCGGATAGGTTTGGTGCCACAAGGTATGTAGACTGAAGCTATGATGATGGTCGGATGACCAGTCATAGCCAATCTACATACGGTGGCTTCCATGTTGAGGAGAGGAGGGGTAGGGAGAGGACAGCAATGGAATCCTCTTTTGTAGTAGATAACAGTGCCGCCGAAACCGTCGCAGTTAGGCCTAGAATTTACAACGAACTTAGGAGCGATTGATGCTCGGCTAACGCGAATAAACGCTCTTGAGGAGAGCGGGCGGCTCGCAGTTTGCGTGCGAGTATGGAAATTTCATTAATGTCTACGTTTTGGATGACGTCGAACACGGTCTTCATGTCCTCAGCCAACGACGACTGAGGTGCAGATGACGGAGCGGGACGCGGCCCTACGGAAGCTACGGGAGCTGGGATGTGTCGGGAAGGTGCAGGCGGGACGGCCGGACGCTGCCTCCAAGACAGAGCCGGAGTAGGCGTCGGCTGAACGGGCTTTGCTTCCGGGGGACCCCGGTTTCGCAGCGGCGGGAAGTTAGCAGGAGTGAGCGGCGGCGCCGGTTTAGGCGCGACCCTCTTGGTGGTGGAGCGCGGAGCGCGCGGGCAACCCCTGTAGTTAGCTGTGTGGCCGGACTGGCCGCACAGCACACAGGCAGGGGGGGAAGTGGATTCGGGAGTGCGAGTGCACTCCTTAGTGATGTGAGGATCCAGGCACTTTACGCACCTGGGGGGAGCTGAACAGTTAGCCGCTGCGTGGCCATATAGCTGGCATCGGTGGCACTGCCCAGGGTGACCGCGGGGGTTGGGACGCTCGACGGAGATGTTCGAGAGTCCGCAGATTGTGCGAGCCTCTTTGAAAATTTCCTTCGAGTTGGGAGTATTTGACAGGATTACTAAAGCTAAAGGAAAACGCCTACCGCGGTTGGAGTGCATCTTGTGCACTGCTGTGACCGGGAAACCCTGAGACTTAAGGTCCTCGAGAATGTCTTCGTTACTGAGTTCGAACGGGACGCCCCGTAGTACTGCGCGGATCTTACGCTCCTCCGGGAGGGCGTAGGTGTGATACGCGATTTGATTTAACGAGAGTAACCTGGTAAACGCGCGGAAGTCGTCGACGGTCGCTACTTGAATTTTGATTGTATCGCCAGCGTTGGCGGCTTTTAAGTTATTAATTTTGTGCTCTTTGCACAAGTTAGAAACCGCGGTCCAGCGCGCTTTTTCACGCAGGAATACGGGCGGAGGGAGCTGAGGCTTCGGCGGGACGGGAGCGCAGCGCGTCGCTGGCTTCGATGTGACCGACGGAGACGCGGTTACTACGATCGATTTTAACGGCGCAGGGGCTGGTGTTGAAGACACCGGGGAGGGCTCGGGTATTGAAGATACCGAAGCTTTCTTCGAGCGCTTCTTGGAGCGCTTGGCGACAAGTTGAAACGCGGGGTCAGGAGAGCCGGTTAAGGTGACGGCATCTGACGACGTATCAGATGCGGGCTCGGAGTCGCTCCCGGGAGCGGTACGCTTACGACGCGACGCGTGAGAGGATGCGACCGATTCGCAGTCCATCTCGGACGAGGCGGGAGACGCGGGAGAGCTGAAGACCTGAGGGGTCTGGACGTCGGAGGCCTGAGGGGCCGGGGTTGAGGCCTGAGGGGCCGGAGTTGAGGCCTGAGGGGCCGGGGACGCGATAGTTGCCTGTAAGGCCTGCGTTAGTACGTCATTCGATATGCTGGCGCCGGACGCAACGAGCGCCTGGGCGAACGACCTAGCAAAGTTTACCAAGCTTTGCTGGTCCATTGGGAGGGCTTGGTCCTACGATATATAATATATATAAATATATAAGAATGCCTAGGTTCCCTAGCAAACCTAGCACCTAAAACTCCCTACCCGCGGTAGGGGGGCTGGGGACGACGCGAAGTGGTGCCCCTAGCTCGGACAGCACTGTACCGTCAACCTGGGAAAGGCCCAAGTGCAATGGGATCGGGTCAGCCGGTTTCTCCTTGGCCTGAAGGGCCTTGGAAGCGCACCGGGGCAACGCTATCAGGCTTAGTTGTCACCGTTAAGTATCCACCTGATCAAACGCGAGTCTACTACGGAGTGTGTCGTCAATAAATTGACAACAAAAACCGGCCGTAGACCTGACGGAGTTGGGTTGCACTAAAAGTACGGGATTGACTACGTTACGACCGGCCGGAGCCGGCCGCAGAGCGAGTCTCTGACTACGTACAGGCGCCAAGCGTCAAGTACGCAGCCAGAAAGACAGCCCGAGTCTTGCAAACCACTATCGAATTTAATCGACCGCGGTAAGCTCAACCCTGTTGTTGCTGCACGACAATCATTGTTGGAAAGTCATATATATTCTAATCGCTTAAGTAAAGTTGATATTGCGATATAGAACACGCGTTGTGATTGGTCGGTTGAGTATGAGCGTGAGTATGAGGTTAAGAGTTAGCGTCACCGCTACAAGGTAAATCCAATCTTAAAATTATAATTTTTAAAGAATGTGTGGTTATATTGTTGAATCTGTTGAATGTGACCATTTCTTTCAATGCTGTTGCCTTAATAAAAAAATACTGTCTCTTAATTCATCAAATTCAGATTATTATCAGTTTTTTTGAAATATATACTAAGTAGGTAGAGTGGATTTATCCGAGTTTGAAGTTACGCGACTCAATAGTTCTTTACGCCTAGAGACTAAAAGTAGTTTGAATTCGTAATGTGATTATTGTCCAATCACCAAAGAAATCAATCACTCAAATCAACAAGTCACAGGCTGTATGAAAAATGACACACGCACAATAGTTATAGTGTTATTGTTGGGTTTTTCTTTAAATTATTTGAACATGATTCGATTGAATTTTTGCTTTTATACCACATTGTTTACAGAGATTTTGACCAGGTTCGATTCCCGGTTATGTATCAGAGTTAAAAAAAAAGTTTGAATGTGATTATTATTTCGCAAAACTTTCTGAGTGGCCTTGTGTGTATGCTGTAAAGTAAACCTATCGTGATTTGTTTGGATATTTTCCAAAACACCAGAAGATTTTATAACGCAGAGCCTGTGTCAACATATCCTTCACCTATTTTCCTCCACTTTGCAAAATGGCACATTCAAATTAAAACGTTACATTAACAGAATTGTTTTATTAAAACGGCTTTGTTTTATTTCCAGAGTGGCCAGTGCGCGATGAGCCATCAACTAAACCTACAATTTGATAATGGAATGGTCAAAACGAACCTTTCTGTGTTAGACAGTTGGCGGCCATTTGTGTTTTTATGATAAAATAAAATGTTATCTTTAGCCTGTATTGTTTTTGCTTGTGTTATGTTCTTATTTTAAATTGACGGTTATTAAGTCCACAGCGGTTTCAGTAAGTTTATATTATGTATGTTCATAATCGCTCAGTACTTTTATTTTAGTTCATATGCTATTTATTCATACATTTTTAACATTCTTGTATTCTTTGTTAGAATTATATCAGTTATGTACAAAAAAATATGCGATAGTTATTCCCATTTATCAAATGACTGGTAATTAAAATTACGACAAGACACAAAGTGAGAATCAGAACATTTGCTTAAAATATATATTTAAATGTCGACGGCCTGTTTGGTGTGGAGGTAAGTACCCTTGCCTTCCATGCCAGAGGTCCCGGGTTCGAATCCTGGTAGGGGCAGATGTTTTATTATATTTGCTTTCTAGTCATGGATGTGTAAGTATGTTTATTTAAGTTTATTTCTAATATTTATACATGAAAAAAAATCTATGTGTGCTTATATATTTCTTAAGTTTATTTATCCGTTATCTAGTATCCATAACACAAGTTCTTAATGATACTTAATTTGGGCTAGATAATGTGGTGTGATTGTTCATATTAAAAAAAAAATTAATAAAAAAAAACAAATGTAATACTTAGGTATTGTTTCAACTTAAATAAAAAAATTGTATTTATAAACTCAATTTAAAACTTCATATTTCGTAAAGTCTAATTAATAATAGTTCATTTTAACACAGATATTAAAATTTTCAGCTTCTAAAAATGTTTTATTCCATTTTTAAAAGTATTTCAAAATTCTAAGTTATATGCAAATTAATTTTAGAAAATCATTGTTGGAGTAGCTGTCCGTTTATATAATGCGTCCGGAGACTTCTAGATTTAATTAAATTTTCTTCGAGTCGCAATAGAATTTTCAAGTAAGTATATAAGTATACAGGTCCGTGGCTCCTGACACAGTTTTATTGGAAAGCTGAGTGGTAGAAATGAAATCTGGGTATTTTAAAAGCTATTTAGGACCCATTCTATTGCAGTCTACTCGAAAGCTTCTTCGTCACTTCCGGTAGACTTAGTAAATTTGCAACAATTATTCAAGAATTACGACAGAATTCTTCGAACCTAGTAGCGATAGACCTGTGGATGCCGTATCGTTAATAAAGAGAGCCTTGTAAACAAGTCATGTATTGATTACAATTTAATGAATTACGGGGTTCTAACTACGATTTTCGACTTTTATTTCGAGCGTAAGATATTACACAGATATTACAGGATATTATACAGAGGTGCGAAAAAAAAATCGATAATCGTAGTAAAAATCCCTTAAATTCATTAAATTAGTTATAGTGAAAATAACCGCAATAGTCTAGAACAGTTATGTATTGATTAGTTATCAAAATAACGATAAAATGTGTGGATTTTATAAGTTATATCCAATTTCAAGTGAATTTTACGTTTATTAACGAATATTTATGTAACTGGAAAGACGGTGAGTGATTCTAAATGATTTACAAAGTCATATTTCAATGCTAATAAAAAATATTTTTATTTTTATACAAATTTACTTTTTTCATTCCGAATGGCCATTATATCAAAACCGTGTTATTGGGGGAGCAATATCATCGTGAATTGCTCGTAATCCCGAGCCGTACATTAAATTGGGCAACATTGGTAAACCGAAACAATAACTCCTGTCAATATGTTTCCGAATATTGCTTCGTTCCGCGATATAATGGGTGATTCGATATAATGGAGTGTTATATAAATTTAAGTATTTAATAAGTGGCTTTTATAAAATTTCTGGCCTTACTAATATAAAAAGCGAGTACAAATAAATCAAAAATTACTTGATGTCGTCATAATCAAGAAACACTGCTCACTTAATAAGTATTTAAGATAGTAATATATTTGTAACAACCGAATCCAAACAGTTCGTAAAATCATTTTCCTCTGTATAGTGTATCTTAATAAGATACTCTATCAGCAATCACTTCTTTGTACTGAATTCACGCGTACACATTTAGTATTGTAGTTAACTGCAATACCATGTGCGATTACAGTACATTTTGCGGTGACAAAACAGGTCCGAGCGAAATGCTCCGTGGTCCGTAGTGCGAGGTATGCCGTTGTTCTGTGTGATGTGATGTAAAGAATACGCACTTACCTATTAATTAAAGTTTTAATAAAAATTTTAAAGAATAAATCAGAGATGTTATTGAAGTTTGAAAATACTTCGTGTTGTATCTATCGAAATTACAAAAGCGTATTATGCGAACGAAATATACCACAAGCCTAACATCAGTTATATTTATACACTGTTCAAATTCAAATACTTATTTCTCAACATTGACAATTACTTGTTCTTATTGACGTCAAATAAAACATGACTCTCTACCACCAGTTCGGAAAAACCTTCGTGAAGAAGAACTGGCAAGAAACTTCACGGGTATATATTTTTTTCTAAATGAATTTGCAGAGTCTCTTTATGTCTATACAAAATTATTCTTATCTGCATCTTTTAGCTCGGCAAGTCTCCCTCCTCCCAAGTATCCAAACGACGAACACCCTCAAACGGCTGCCGTTCACGAGTTAACGCAATATCCAGCCGTTGCCCTCCTCAACCATATTAGAGGGAAGTGAGGGACCCGTCACCTGATGCTACCGTAATGATGTGTTATTACTGTTCGTAAAACCCTGCAAATAAAATATATGTAACATTCTCATTTTAGGGGCAATCTACGGCCTAACTTTTCAATTATTTTTAACCGACTTTATCTGTAAATCTGTAATTTTTTTGGTTGCAAATTATTTCCGGATCGATTTTAATGGTTTTTTTTGCGTTCGGTTTTTTAGCAGTGTGATATGTCAAGGTATGGAGTACTTTATACCGTTCTCTGATGTATCCCTGGAGTCCAAAGCCCTCCCATATTTTAATATTGATTGCCTCCTAGCTGAAAAGCGAAAGCATGTAGCATACCAAGCCTGGGCTAGCGCTCGCAGAAGCAAAGCTATAGATCTCCCAGCTAAGAAGCAGGCGTACAATGCTGCTGCCAAGTCCTGCAAAAATGTGATCAGAAGCGCTGGTTTCGACCACATTGGCCGTATCAGGGACAAATTAGCATCCTATCCCACGGGGAGAAAATCTTTCTGGTCCCTTACCAAGTCCCTTACAAAGGCCTGACGGGTCTTTGGCCCACAGCGCAAAAGAGAAGGCAGACTTGTTAGCAAATCTCTTCGCGGAATGTTCACGTCTAGATTCCAAAGGCAAAAGCCCACCCACTTTACCCCCATTCGGCCCCAAGATGGAGGCCGTCCAAATTCACCAGAAACAGGTACTCAAATGCTAACAAAATCTAGACGTGAATAAGGCCAGTGGTCCGGATGGCATTCCCGCAGTGCAAACGTACAGCCCGTACCAAAAAAGGGCAGTCGAGCCGACCCAGTCAACTATAGACCTATGCAATCACTTCCATAATTTGCAAAATTATAGAACGTGTATTGAACAATCGTCTCCTGACGTACCTAGAGACCAATGAGCTCCTCAGTGACAACCAATATGGTTTCCGCGGAGGACGCTCAACAGGAGACCTTCTAATGTACGTCACGCATCTATGGAGCATGGCCTTGGAAGGGCACGGAGAGGCAATAGTCGTATCCTTGGATATCTCCAAGGCCTTTGACCGGGTATGGCACGAAGCCCTTTTGAGCAAGCTTCCTGCGTATGGCATACCATCTGGACTCTGCGACTGGATTTCTGATTTCCTGAGGGAACGGTCAATTCGAGTTGTCGTCGATGGCTTCTCATCGGACCTAATGGCGATCAACGCCGGCCTACCTCAGGGATCTGTTCTCTCTGCAACATTATTCTTGCTGCACATTAATGACCTTCTTTTATCGGAAGGCATTATTGGTTACGCCGACGACAGCACTGTTGTAGAGAGATATGTGTCCAATGCGCGAGCGAGTCCAAACCAGATCCAATTTCAGAGAGAGTCGATGATCGAACGGGTTGATTTGACATTATGTAGGGTTTCCGATTGGGGTGAAGCCAACCTTGTCAAGTTCAACCCTTCCAAAACCCAGGCGTGTCTCTTCTCCGGTAAAAAGTGCACATTCAACTTGACGCCCACTTTCCAAAGTGTATCTGTACCGATCACAAACCAACTAGGGCTTCTATGCATGACCATCACGTCGAAACTGAATTTCGGTCAACAGATTGAAACCATGGCATAGTTAGCTTCCAAAAAATTGGGAGTCATCGCAAAGGTCCGGCGGTACTTCAGCTCAGAACAGCTGCTCAACCTGTGCACAGCCCAGGTTCGATCTTGTATCTTGGAGTACTGCAGCCATCTTTGGCATGATTCCGCAAAATACCATCTTGAAGCCACCATTCTGTCGACCGAAGGGCCCGTAGACTCATAAGTGACGACAAACTTACTTCTTCGAGACTGCAAAGTCTCGAGCATCGTCGAAAAGTTGCTAGTCTATCGGTTTTTTACAGATTGCACTTTGGAGAGTGTGCGAATGCTCCTTTTCAGTTGATCGAACCTTCCCCTTTTCTCCACCGGTCAACCAGACGCTGACAGATGTTTCACCCGTTTGTGGTTAGCGTGCCGACGAGCCGAACTAAACGGTTCAATAGCTCATTTTTGGTTCGTGTTGCCAAAGAGTGGAACGATTTGCCTGCGTCTGTTTTTCCAGACAAATATAACCCTGGAGCTTTCAAGTGTAGACTGAATAGGTACCTCTTGGACAGGCGTGTATGATCCTCGTCTTCATCGTCACTTTCCATCAGGTGAGATGGAAGACAAAGGCCTGCTAATTATTAATTAAAAGAAAACAAAAAAAAAATGGTTATAATTTCTGCACCCTTATAGTTTCATGAATATTGGACTCTGGACTTATACCAAGGTATAAGTCCTGAAAATCAAAACAGAACATATTTAGCAATTGAGGTTTACTTAAATGGGTGGCTATCTCAAACCAGAAGATCTGTAAATAATAAGATGAAGGATATCCTATATCGAGGTTTGGTTTTGCCTACTTTGCAGGCAGGACAACGTCACAATTTTTGATGCCTTAAGAACCTACTCAAAATTGTTAATCAGATCTCGGACTAATAATAATAACTTTCATGCATAAGCGGTGTTTACATATGTATGCACATATGCAAATTTTTTATTTAAGAGCCACAGCGTCATTGGGAGGGAAAACAACCTAAAATAGAAAGAAAAACTAATTAAGTGCATGACGGTCACCTCGCGTGTCGTAAAATCGCTGGCACCGATCTTAATAAGAAATACTCAGGATCGCACGCTAAATATTTGTACGCTTTCGCATGAAAAGTTATTAAGAGAAAGATTTCTCTTATTTATTAGGTTATGTTTCGCAGACAGCAAAAATGTCTTTTTATGATTTCTTTAAAATTATGTTTTACAATTTTAAATCCAGCAAAATTCACCTACATCGTACTAGTGCTATCTTTTTTTTGAGTTTTTCGCAAAAATAAAAGATTTCTGAACGCATAAAGCAAACGAATCTCATTACCCAAGTTTCTGTGTCATGAAATATGCGAGTGGAAAAGTTATGATGCCGAGGAATGAAAAAAAAACTTGCAAATAACTTCTGTGACTCAATTTATGTAAACGATTTTATCATTGAATATAATGCGGAAAGTAGAACTGAGATAAAATTGCAATCGCTTTTTAAAGGCAAGAAATTAAACTTTGTCCTCTTAGAATTTGGAATAATAATTTAGAATCACTTCTTCACAGTCTTCTACAAAGTCATTAATTACAGAGCGCAACATCACATCGATAAATTGGTTTAAAGAAAATTTGTAGTAAAATTATAAACCGTTCGAATTGCGGATGCGTGGCACTTTTTGGAGTGCCAATTGGATTGGATCCTTCGTCTCGATTGAATTCCGTTGCGAGTTTCAAAAAGCAGGTAAAAGAAATCCTATGTACATGCTTTATTTTACTATATTTGAAAACATTTGTTTGTGTTGATGTACTTCAGTACTTAAATGATTATTTTCAGCCAATTTAATTCTTAGCTGGCCAACCAACTCAACAATTACTTGAGTTCATTATCAATGTAAACCTTGGATTTTGGGTTGGATAATTTCATTTACCGGTAACGCAACTACTCTAACCACAATTTAAGAGTTTTTTTTTTGAAATGATAATGATACTTAATGGTATAATTACTAACCATAAATAATTAAAACAGATCAGACTGTGTAAAACATAATGGGATTGGCTTTGAATTGTTTACTCGTAGACAAAATAAAATGGTAAAACGCCCTTATGTAATAACAGTAAAATTTTCTTTAAATCTATTTCAAAAAGTGCTCAAAAATTTATAACTTCTCTCTTGTAATTAAATATAAGGTGGCGCAAAATTAATGTCATAATTTGAATAGGCTGCCATTTAGTAAGAAATGAAAAAAATTGCTCTATTTTTATGAAAAGTCTATTTGAAAGAGTAAAATTGATGACATTAATTTGATAAAGTTATATCACTCAAGTGGACATCACTTGAGTTGATGCAGAATTGCTTCGGTTTACGGCATTTTGAATTGTTGCTCGCGAAACATCTGAATTCAATCGGCTAATTCTAAGGTAATTAATTCTAAATATTAAGGTACACACACAGGTATCAATCATGAAAGTTACAAAAATGTAAAGTATTCAAATATAGGTTTCAGCCAGATTGGTACCCAGCAATCGTGTATACACAGCATTACATACGTTAAGTGAGTAAACATACGCAGCTGCCAAACAGTAAATTAATCCAAATCAATTTAAACCATTAAGTACATAATTGATAGATCTAAACATTAACAACAAGCTTTCAAAACTTGCAAGGTTCGAGGTTTGTTGTAGTAAACGCAAGAGGGACGGGCAGTTCAAATCTCTAAAACGGCCAAGTTCAAATCACTCGGCCAGAAAATTGGCGTCTTAAATCTCCATCGTTGCCCGAGGTGTGTAAGCGGTTGCTCCGTCCTATTGGAACCAACAACGAGATTCAGCAACTATGAGTGAAAAAAACTCGTTGAGTATAATTTGTAACGCTCAAATTTAGGGTTACGGTGATGCTATCGGCATCCTCAAAAAAATAAGTCAATCTCTTTTTCACTGCAAATGCCATACCAAACTGTCACTTTAAGGGGATGCAATGGCCCTTGACGCATTTCATGCGAATTCTCTGGGCCCAAGAACTGCAACTTTTGGTTTTTTAACATAACGACTGAAGTGGAAATGGGCTTCGATGCTTATGATGATTTCTGATACTTTTTACACTAAGTTTAACGGTCAGCAGGCAGCAATTCGTGAACAATTTGCAATTCGTATGGGAAAGTTTTCAAATCTTTCACCAAAATTCTTCGCAATGCCTAAGCGACATCTGTAGTGGGCCCAAATTTCACGAGCTGCTCAGCTGAACGCTTAATTTTTCGAGCACATGGAACACAACGACGAGGAAAACGAAGACGAAATGCACGCTCCGTTAAAACAACAGATTCAAAATTTTTCAAATTAGCAGTAACAATAATTGTATGTTCTTCATGGCTTGTTGACATAAATGTCAAAGCAAACTAATATTTTGCGCCATTTGCAAAAATTAAGGCACATTCATATTATTACATTATTTGCGTCATCTTGTTTATGTCCGTATTCTTCACGAAATAAAGCGTAATGGTTTTCGTGAAAGAATGTACTGGCAGTGAGTTGCATGATCTGGAAACATTACAAATGCGGAACTGTATGAAAAAGTTTTTGCGTCTCCGGCGATTACTTATGTGTCTTAGTCTGGACCTTGCTTGATTACAGCCATTAATATAATAACTATATATAATAACTGCAAGTTAAATGTACACGACATTTATCTTTCTGTAAAAAAATACTTAAAGTATATACAATATTACACCAATACACAAATAGAGTTAATTCCCGATTAAACAAATAGATAACAGGTTTTTTAACCCCGGCTAGGAATATTCTTAGTTAAGACAAATAGATATTTTTGATAAAATTCAGAAAGGTTCAGATGTTTAGGCAGGTAAGAAAACAGTTAAATTTTCCCTTTGCTTTAGGTATTCACAACTACTGGCATTTGCAGAAGTTACTTCGAAACCTAACTGCATTATTCTTGCACGATTTAACTTTCCGATGATTAATTACAATTTCGGGAATTTTTCTCTATTTAAAAATATTGAAACAGATTCAATTTTCTAACTTTTCGTAATTTAATTAAGTAAAGACAAAAAATATAGGTATTTTTTTTTTGGAAAGGTAAAAAGCGGGTTTTGAAAAAGTTCCTGTAATTTCGTATGTAAGCAAAGAACTTAAAAAATGAAAATGATAAAGACTTTAACTACGAATTTCACTTTATAATTGACACTAAAGTATTGCTGTACCTAAAAACAATGACAAGTTTGCGAATACCGATCTTAACCCAGTATGCTTGGATTCATGAAAATTAATATTTTCACCGAAGAATATAAGAAAACTGTGTAAGTAATTGAACTTCGGGATGAGGACCAAGGAAAACAGAAAAACAACTTTTCCTTTAATTAATTTTACTTATTAGTTATGAGCTAGCTTATTGATATATTTTCTTTCTTGGTTGTGATGAGAAAATAGTGATTAATCAAAATTTTAATGCAAATATCATCTGAGAGTCAAAAGCTATTTAGGCAGAAGTCATATTACGAATTTATGTTGACGGCCTGTTTGGTATGGAGGTAAGTAGCCTTGCCTTTCATGCCAGTGGTCCCGGGTTCGAATCCGAAATCGAGGAGTAGATATTATATTATATATTTGCTCTCTAGTCATGGATGTGTATGTATGTTTATTAAAGTTTATTTCTAATATTTATATATTAAAAAAATATCTTAAGTTAATTTATCCGTTATCTTGTATCCACAACACAAGTTCTTAATGATACTTAATTTTGGTTAGATAATGTTGTGTGTCAGTTAGAAATATTTATTATGTTTTGAATACGAGTAAAAAATTTATGTTCCATTAAATATTTTGACGATTCTCAAGATGATTTCAAAAGAAATAAATTATAAAACTAGAATTTAACATTTACTATCCTTTATAAACACGTGGAAAGTTAAATAGAAAGGCTTTCTCAAAAAGCAAAGCTTTCTCCTGTTTCTATTTACCATGTTGCTAATTTTACAACTTTAAATAACACGATGATTTTTTAATTTATAAATTTGCTTCATAAATATTTTTCTTACAAAGGCATACACAAAATCGTCCTTATTTTATAAATATTTATCCTAAAATAAAAAAGTTTGGGTAAACTCGAAACTTTAGGCCAGCGGAATAAGAACTGAATTTGAGTGTGCTCTTTTGCCAAGTTTTTAGGGAACTATAAGCAAAAATATAAATGTTAAAATGTATTAGTAAAAATAAAATCCGTTTTCTTTTTAAAAATATAAAATTATAATATATTTACTCTGAAAAAAACAATAGCTTTAAAGAAAAGTTTTCAAAAATTGCTTCTATGGCAAAAGGAAATACAATAAATATAAGTTTTGGCATTATGGCAGTTAAATGAAAAATACATGTTTTTTGAACTAAGCCATAAATAAACTTAACGTTTTCAACGAATTAACTAAACCATGACTTCATTGCAAAGCAGATAACCCTGTACGACTCATCCCGGGCGTCATAAAGACGGCTCTCAAGTTTAATTACTTACAGTTTATTATTAAGAGCCTAACATACTGACGATATCTATACTTATACTATAACTATAAAATAAATAAATCCCTAGACGAAGACACCAACTGTATGGCCCCAAAGGAAGCAGAGCTTGTGTTATGGTAGACCATAAACTGAACAAGAATAATTCTGTTTTGAGCTGCTGAATGTGTATCTTTTTTATCGATAAGTTCAGAAAACATTAAACTGCATTTGTTTTACCTTTATAAATGTGTATCATCCACAACAGCATATGCAATATTTTTTCAAGGAATTCCCGAGAGACCCAGGATTTAGGTTCAAAATGTAATGATAATATATCTTTAAGATAATATCTTGCTTTTATCATAGTCATGTATTTGGATAGTTGGGTGGTCTGTTTGTAATCAACTGGCTGTCTGTCATATATAAATAATATAATAAATCCCCAGACAAACACACAATTGTATTGCCCCAAAACTTGTGTTATGGATACAGCGATTTTGGGATAAACCAGAATAAACTTACCTGGTTAAATATAAACAGCTATGACCCGATAACAAGTATCTGTGTGCACAAGTATTCACACAAGTAAATGCACTGACTAGGACTCGAACCTGGGACCTCCAGCGTATGAGGCAGGCCTATTACCCAATACGCCAATCGAATATCTGAGTTTGTAGATCTTCATCCCCGTTTGGTAGGTTTCCCATTAACTTACAAAAATCCTTTGATTTATTTAAAGTATTTTTACAATATATGTTGAGACTATTTATAATATCACATTAAACAATGAAAAGATAGGGTTGTTATTTTCATAGCCTATATTTAACATGTCGCTCCTGCTGATTTGGTAAAGCAACAGATCGGCAAAATTGGGACGCAGTCTCTAATTATAATCAATACTTTAGAATAGTCTTTTCAAGTATACCTAAATTTGAAGAGAGGGAAATAATTTTATACATTACATTATTGTTTGAAATAGACTAGATGGGGAATGATATAATATATCTTAACCTGTTAGCAAACAATCTCCAACTTTTTTCCAACAAGGATTGTATTGTGTAGCATTCTCATTCTTGAGGTAAAAAATTTAAATTCATAACTCTAGCCACGACCTCCATCGCCTCCGGAATTTACTGCTTTTAAATTGAACCGCCAATTTTAAGCAGCTTTTTAAAATGATCAGAATTCTAGTCCGACATTTGTAATTCCTGTTGAATATCAAGTTAAAAAACTTTTGAAAATTACGATTTCATGACGCAAAAGCAAGGAAATTTTGAGAAACGGTATTTTGGGACTGATTTAATTTATTTTGAACTTAACCTTAACACTTCATAAACTTCTGCATAGTAAATTTGACGACCGAGTGGCGTTGTGGTTAGTAGCCCTGCCTCATACACCGGAGGTTCCAGGTTCGTCATGGCCGGGGCATTCATTTGTGTGATGAACAGAAATGTTTGTTCTTGGGTCATGGTTGTTGATATTTATATATGCATGTTTACTCTGGGGGTTCAAATACTGGGGGGGCCCCCAGTTCGCTGTATGGTCATCCATAACACAAGCTCTGCTTACTTTGGGGTCATACAGTTGGTGTGATTGTCTGGGGATTTATTGATATTTATTTATTATTTATAATTAATGTCACAACCTTTGTTGCAGCAAGTTTGCATGAAAATCCCATATCATACTCCTGGACACCCTATAACTAATATTTTTAATATTCTCTTTAGGAGAACCAATCTGGGCAAGTTTTCACCATTGAACAGATGTATGAGAACTTATAGCAGTCTAAACAGCCATGACATCGACATCTTTTGTGACCCTGAACCTGTATTCAAAAGTAAATGCCAAGATCTTCTGTTACTTGTCCTGCCCGATTACTATTTCAAAGAAAATTAAAAATGATTGTATATACATTTATTATAATGATTGTTACTTGATTTTTGTGTTTGGTCAGGTTTTGTATTGTTTACAATTTTTATTAATGATGTATACACCTGTAAAGACGTATCTGTCATCCTAAAATATAATGTATCTTTGTGAAATTTATATTGATATTGTCGTTGGCTATTTAAAAAAAAAATAGATTTTTAAAACTGTATATATAGCTGAGAGACGTTCATAAAAATATAAAGGCATTTGTAGTGCAGATAGGGTTTTTAAATTGACCATGAACTGCTAATTTATATGCCTACAATAAAATAAAATGGCTTTATGAATTTTTTTGAAATATACACACGTCAAACCTGGATCATCAGAAAAGGTTCATTAATTAAGGATTCAAGAAGAATGACATCCATTTACGGTTTAAGTACTACGTTATCGATACATCTAATTAACTATTACAACTTTCATACATAACGTATACATAATAGTTAAAATTTTATATACATATCTGTATTTATATGAGCCAATTTAAATGAAGCACGATTGTTTAACTATATTTTTACTCAATGTTTCGAAAATAAAATAGAGTAAATGAAATCCGAAGGTGTTTGATTTGATATAATGAACCGTGTAAACTTAAAGTAATATAATGGGTCAATTTAAAGATAATCTCTTACTTGCAAGCATACAAGTAGGTACTGAAAATGTAACTTAAAGTGAAATAAAAATGAACGAGATCTTATAAAAAACTGCTACGCTAAATTGTGGTCATTAAAGTAAAAACAAACGAGCCAGTTTATTAACTGTGACACTTACTCTGCACTGCACGAGTTGTAAAATTTATGTTAAATACTCTAGGGATGTATAAATACGAAGCGAAAATTCATTTTTGCATTAAAACCCGAAAAGCATGTTTTCAAAAGTTTTGCAGCACAATTACCTGAAAGCTATTCATGCCGCTAATTAGCTCATCGGCAGAGTAAGTTGGTAATTACTAAGTACCAGACTCTTAGATATAGTGATGCGCCTTTACGGGAATAATTATCGATAAGATAGTGTCGATCAGCTTGAGCCGAAAACCAAGAGTTCATAGTTATGTTAGATACTGAATTCTAGTAAGACTGTTAATTTACAACGTGACATTTACAACATTTTATATGACATATATTGAACCGATATTTTGCTAGATTTTGGCGGGATATTAAAAACAAATAAAACAAGTTTTTATGTATCGGTTTTTATCGACGCTTGCATTCTTTGCTTATAAAATATTGTATATAGAACCGCATTCAATCGGCTATCTAGACAAAAATTTATTCGAAAAACACTTGCATTGGTTAATAAGTAAAACCAGTAAACGAAAATTTTACATTCAATTTGCTAGCTTTGCTAGTTTCTCGCGATCTCCTCAAACTAAAAAAACATGTTATTGTTATGAAATTACAGAATTGTATAGAATATATCGAAAGATTAAAGACAAAGCTCCACACTATTATTAAATGAAGACTATAAAAGTTGAGAATGACCTAATTATTCCTGCGAACGTTAATTTGCCCCATATTGTTATTACTTCCATTATACGAGGATAATAACAGTGTATTAGACGGAATATAGCAACTTTGTTTAAGATTGACACAGTGCGATATGGTATGAACAGAGTATGGTGTGGAGGCATGGCGCAGTTAAACTTAACCGCAAAAGGACAAAATTTAGGTATATTTATTGTTGCGGATTAGGTAACGGTTTATCGCTGTCTTTGTACAGTAAAGTCATTATTGTATTATGCTTGAACAATTATTTTCTATGTTTATTTATATGCTGAAGAAACCTGCCATTTTACAGTAAGATTACAACAGTAAAAATAGGGCTAAAATGTTAACTTAAAATTGTTTGCCCGTAACCATTTCACTTTTCTAAATTAAGAATTATTGAAATAAGGATTTCAGGCGCCAAATTAGTTTTGTAAAATAGAAATTTTAAAAATCGATTTTACCATTTTAGCATGATAAAATTTAAAACACTAGAGGATCGTGGATCTCTTGATTCTGGAGGAATTTTCGTAAAAAATATAACATACGTTACGATTTTCTAGGTAATATAATTTGTATTTTTAAAACTAATAATATTAGGTCATAATATGAAATTGGAGTTTTGTAAGAGAGGAACATAAAGTCAATTTTTTTTTAATTAAGTATATTTATATAATCAAAGTATGCGTGTATATTTAATATATAATAATACGTATATGTGTTTAATGTTCCATTGCTATCTTTTGGGTGCATCCTTTGCCACCCTATAGGTAGTTCATTGATCCCTTTACTAAAAAAACCATTCGGACGGGAATCAATAAAATCTTTGAAGGCGCTTTGGACTGCCTCATCGTAGTATGAACTTTTTCCACTGCAATAAGTTATCCAAATTTCTAAAAAAGTGGTAATCTGTTGGAGCCAGGTCCGGGGAGTACGGTGGATGTCTTAAATATTCCAATTGAAGCTTTTCTAATTTGATAGCCGTCTGTTGTGCAGTGTGTGGTCTATCGTTGTCCTGAGCAGCAGTGGCCTAGAGTGATTGACCAGCCTCGGTTGTTTATCAGCTAGCTTTTCCATCATAGTTTGCAGTTGCTGACAATAGACATCTACCGTAATTGTCTGGCCAGATTTAAGAAACGTAGGATTTAATAAATCTCACAAGTAACGTTTTTTGAGTAAATTTTCGCTTGGGGCAGGTTTTGGCTGGTTCGCCAGGGTTCAACCATTGCGATGAGCGTTTCCGATTATCGTACAGGATCCTCTTTTCATCACAGATAATGATTTGATTTAAAATCCTTTCATTATTGTGCGGGTTGAGTAATGTAACGCAGCAGTCGACGCGCGTTTACCGGTTTGCTGCACTCAATTCATGAGTTACCCACTTCTCAAGCTTTTTCAATTCCCCAATTTGCTTTAAGTGGATTAAAACAGTTTTGTCACTAACACCGCAGCCTACAGCTGATTTGGGCGTGGTTTGCGATGGATTCCCTTCCACAATAGCCTTCAATTCTTCAATATCAATTTTGGTCTCCAGCCGTCCACAGGGCTTGTACTGCAGGTCGAAATTTCAAGAGCGAAAACGTTGGGATCAAAAACGCACTGTGGTCTCTTTTGCGATACCGCCATCATACACAGCATTAATACTTCGAGCCGTTTCTGCAGCACTGATGCCACGGCGGAACTCGTAGTCGTAAATAATGCGATATTTCAAGTTTTCCATTTTGTAAACTAAGTGACGCAAAGAAAAAACCAAAAAAGAAAAAAGCAAATAAATTACGGTTCTCGAAACACAAAGTGGCCAGTACGACAAAACGCCAATTTCATATGTAATAATATATAATATATAAAATTGTATTTTTTATATCGGTCCTGAAGTTGCAGAGTTTATTGAGTAAAACTATAATATATACTATAAACAAAGAGATCTTTACTCTTACAAATAATAGTATTTAAAAAAATTCGCATGAGTAATATTCTTCTGAAATTAATTTTTTTTTATTTTTATCAATTATAGATGATTTGAGTCATTTGTGCACGCGGCCCATTGACGTAAAAACAAATGAACGGTGGATCTAAATTTGTAATAAATTAAATGACTTGAAATTTAACTCTTTTATAATTGCATTACAGCTGATTATTGCTTGCCACAATTTTTTATCGTTTATTACTATCATATCACCTTATGCAGCTTTGACTAAGTAGTCTCCAAGTGGAGCGTTCAAATTTATACAGTTTTCACAAAGCAATATATAATTTCATGGTATCCGATCAAAACAAAACTGGTATGATATTCACACCATTTTTGCATTTTCATTCTATTTTTGCCTGGACGCTATTGATCGCAGTCCTGAAGTACATTTGTTTGTAAGTCAATGGTGTGGCCTTATGTTTACGTTAAGCTTACATATATAGAGCAACTGCGTGTGCGTGACAAATGTACTGATTGTACACACACCAACGCAATGAGAACGCGGTTTTGGAAAGGTGAGTGCTCCCACGTAGAAATTAAGTAGCATATTTACAAGCAAATGCACACATAGGGCCGCTGGCACAAATGAGTTTAACTATCTAAACAAGAGTGAATTTGTGTACGCTTTTATCGTACAGATAAGAAGGTGGTTGATTCTTATATCAAATATCAAAGAATAAGAACTGTCACAATATGTGGTAAATCGAGAGCTATCAAATCATAAAGAAAACTGTAATAAACTTAACATCGATAGCACTATAATAAAGAAAACTAACCGTTTATACGTTGGGATAAAGGTTTTCTTTGAATCCAATGGATTCCGCCTAAGGCGGCTTGGCCCTCTCCACAGATATCTTGTTCGAAGCCAAATCTAGTATATGTGCAAAAGCAATACCAGATTTCTCTTTTTTTTATGATCTATTGTTTGATTTTTGTCTGAAAAGGTAACTTGTTTGTGATTTAAAAATCTTGTTGGCATTTTAATGGGCTTTGTCTATTTTACGATTTCTTTCATAATGGTCATTCAAAAAATTATTCATGAAACTTTTTAATGAAAAGATAGACGAACCAAATTTTAAGTTACATATGTCGCAGGCGGAGAGTTGAATTATACATTCAACTAAACAAAGATATTTGGTTGAACGGATTTGGTCATGTGTGACAGTTAACTTTAAATCACGGATTATGCGAATGTTAATTATTTTCTTACAAACTTATATCCTGCAATTTGCTCGAGTCGAACGAAGTAAGCGCGGTGCGGCTGTTTAGTTGAAATATAATTCGACTATCCGCTTGCGACACAAATATTCCAGTAGAACAAATACTGACGTAAATGATTATTTTGTTGGTTACCCCATAGTCAATCGCTAGGTATGGACACATGAACAAAAGCCTAATTCAATTATTTAATGGAAGTTTCTACTAATAATTACTCAACCATAGAAATATTATCGAATAAAGGATGATGGCAGGTTTATATGGGAGTTGTGTACAGCCTAGACGGTTGCGTGTTTCTGTATAATACTTGTTTATTAAGTAGATCATATGTTTTGGAAATCACTACTGTAATTAAAATATTTTTAGAAGTTAGGGTCTTATATTTAGAAACATATAAAGATTATGATTTTTTGACAAAACTGACATCTGAAAATATGGAACCTGTTACAGTACGTACTTAAAAGTGCGCCCTAAAATGATTACTTATTTTTATTAATTTAATCGACCTCATGTAGAGATTCAAACATGTTCGTCTATGTTAATATTTGCTTGGATTTATTACTGACTAGACACCGGCTTCGCGCGGATGCATTCTTTAAATAGTAAAAAAAATATTACATAGTTCAATCATCATGTCTCAGCTATTTTGAACAAAATAATAAATGATTTATATAAAAACCTTCCCAGTTTATCACTCTTTCTAATGAAAAAAAGTATGAATTGCCAACAAAGTAGAAATTATTCGTCCGCTTTCTTCTTCTAAACCACACAACGGATTTTGATACGGTTTTCACCGAAAGAAATAGCGATAAGGTTTGTATATATAATATATTTGTACATATGTCGTACAAAATGGATGAGCAATGACGGTTACTTTACCATAACTCTATCATACAAATGTGACCCCAAATTATAAAGTTGTGGTGGCTGTACACAGACCCGCGTTTGACTTTAAGCTCTTATTTTAGGCAATTTGAACCAATATAATATATTAATATTACATTGAAAAACCTCATTATACTACGTTTCCTAGTCATAAACGCAAGTATTTTATGACCTAAAGAAATATTTGTACTTATGTTATTTAAAATTAAAAAAAAAGTTCTGTCTTACGTGTTTAAATTTAAATTTATTTCATCCAATCTAACAAAATTTCCTTTGATAAGCCCCTTAACAGCCGTAAAATAAAGGTTATCTTCATCCGCTTTCATTATGTTAAAAAAATAGCTTTAAATTATGTTGAAAGCCGGGCAATCTAATTCTACAGGTTTATAAATCGCTGGGCCTAACTTCGTCCCAACTTCTTGCAGAGTCAATTTGCTACGTAAATCGAAAGTGATACACAAGCCAGACATCCCTGGGGTTCCGGGTTCGATCAATCGCGAAGTTCTTTGCAGCTGCAACGCTTCGACAGTCCAGTATATTTCGAGGAGGAACCCGCCGCGCGGCATTCTACGTACGTCTCTCATCGCCGCTGCTCGCTCACTGACGGTAGTGCCCGAGGTACGTTCCTATTTCGAATTTAGACTTTTTTAAATGTTTTTCGCGGTCTGTTGGAAGGAGTTTTGGTGCTTTTTTATTTTCTGCCAGGATTTTTGATTGAAGTTGATTTATTTTAAAGATGTGCTGTAAATTTTCAAATAATGGTCGAAAAGATAACTTTTGAATTAAATTCTATACTTCCTTATTTTTAAAAAATCTACAAAAACATTATGAATCTTGAATAATCTACATAATAATTTTTTTAAAGTCGTAAAAGCTGATGTTACATTTACAGTGTAAAACTGAAAAAGGCATGAAATACCACCATCAACAAGTAGCTTAAATAATTTTTTAAGTGTTTGTTAATTCACATATTTCTCTACCTTCACCTGGTTCCCTTATTCTAGGGTGTATACAATGCTCAGCATTTTAATCCCTATGGGCATTTAAAGTTTGCTTAGCCCACCTCGCCACGGTTACACAATCACGCGGCCTTGCCATTCGGGCTAACTGTAAAATGGCGGAATTTAGACTTTACCGCAATAATTACAAAACAGACGTTCCAATTTTAAATACATTAAATAATTTTAAGTGACACATTTTTCGAAAGTAATTAATTTGAGGTTGTCAATTAAAAAACCCTAAAATATATATAAGCGTGAAAAGCTATCTGTTACAAAAAGTGGATAGAATTTTGCGAATGAAAATTACTAGATTATATTTCAAACCTCATAAGTATAAATTACCGAATGACAATTTGTTTTAAATTGCATATAAAAAATTGCCTGTTAATTCGTGAAATTTTTGAAAAACAGTCATTTTCTTTTGGTAGACCGATTTATATTTATAATAGAATTTTTAAACTATATCACTTCAATTTTTATACCCAACTATACTTTACTTTTCCTTTTGTTAAAGGTGAAGAGAGTTTCCCAGTTTGCCACACCACTACAAGGTCAGTAAAACTTTAATTACTTAAGAAAATTGTAAATAAATTGATATTTTATAGAAAAACTGTAATATGCGTTTTAGGGTGGCACGATGCGCAATAACTTTTTTATTATATATGAACACAACATTTACAGCGAAAGAAAGTGGTTAAAAATGTACTGGTGTTATTTTTACACAATGTGTACCTAAAGACGTCTAGTCTAAAATTTTTACTAAACGCTCAGTTTTAATTTAATTTTTATAATTATTTATCTAATTATTTACATATAACATTATAAAAAAATAAGAACTTTTCACATTTTCTTAAAGTTCTCTTAGTGGTCGTTGTTAAAATGCGCAACAGTCGAAATACTTTGGCCATGTATTTTAGAAATACGATTCAATGTTTTTTAATTTGAATTCAGTTGCAGTATTCTAAAATTACAAAGCTTCGGTTTCAGCAATATGGCTGCTAAATTGGTTCCGGTGTTAAATGTGAGCTAATATAAAATGAACTACGAAAAACATAAAAAGCTATTCTCGGTTTTAGTTTATATTTTTGACACATTAATGGTAATTTTACAGTTACTTTTTTAATTGTAAATTTGGTATGTTAATGGCAGTGGAAACATATAAAAATAAGTACTCATTATTTTGAATTTCGGTAATTATATTTCGTGTAAACCTTACACAAGCTTTTATCATATTTTATTTGTATCTGAGCATTCAAAAATATTGGTTAAGTAACGTTTTTGTTAGAATTTGAATATAACTACTTATATGCAATATAGTAGCTTGACCTTTACTTGTACTTTCTCTACTTCATTTTAATCACAAAAATGTAAAGATTTACGAAAGTGTAGTTAGTTAATGAATGGTTGTCGTTACAAACAGAATACTATGCCTTATTTACAATGTTCTATAAGACAAAGTGACTTTGCTGGATTGCCTTTAATGTTTCAAATTAAGTGAGAGTCAGTAAACTTAAGACTTACAATCATCAGGAAATTACAAAATTGTCGATAGCTGGAACCATGGACAAATTTTCAAATGAGATCAAAAGTAAAAGCCTTGTAATTATAGTTATCAAATAAGCTGTTAAGTCTGAGAGCATGTATTAAGTAACATTTTAAAAAAACAATCTTCTCATTCTGCCATTGAATGCGTAATAAGAACCGCACCGTCATGGACTGGTATCGAAAGCGCACGACAATCGATAGGATTTCTTCATTTCTGCTTTTTGCTTGGGTAACTTATAGAAATACTAATCGTATTTCCCGAAATGAATGCAAGACGTGTTTTATTTCATTTACACCAAGTCACCTCAGTCTTTGTTCGATTCTGAGATAGACGAGTCCGCTATCCTATTTTTCACGGTTTCATCATTATGTGTGCTACGTAGAAGAAAGTTTTATCACTTTGTTTTTATTTTGAACAATTGAAATAATTATATGTGTGACAAGAAGTAACCGATAACGTGGGAATTTGTAGATAAAATAGAGTTTTATATAAATTATATGTAATGCATCTTACTAATAGCGAAATAACTTTTGCAATCACGGAAAACAAATTTTAGCATTGATGTGCAATGTGTGATGGCAATAAAGTAAACCCCAAATTAAGAGATTTGTATAAGTGGGAGAAATTATTCCTAAAACAAAAATGTCTTAACGGAAATCTGTTGTCCTATTCTAGAGCTACGCTTCCATATCGAATCGCACATCCGAAACCTAACACCTGTTTTGTATACGGGGTTAAAAAATCAAAAAATATTTATGTTGGTTATTCACGTTTCCTTCTTTATGTGAGTCATAATGACAATCAGTACATAACGATATTCTGTGATTAAAATAATTTTTATTTTTGACAAAACTCGTTTCGGTCTTTTGTATAGTCTCGATTTTTTACCGAAATATTTTTTGGGAGTTGTTAGCAATTTATTGAACAACTTTAATATAATTGTTATAATTGTTGTTTATATTTTCAGTATCATATTTTTGTGAATATGCGTATCTGTCCAGTAGGAAACGTGCTTCAAATAAATAACCTTGTATGTAAGTTCAACTCAGCCGTAGGAACCTTCGAATGACAATTTACGCGTAAACTAGTAACCCTGCTTTCGTTTAAAGTATTCTGAAGCTGGTATTACGTTTAGGTCATAAATACATTTGAACGGTTTGTCACTAAAGTACGTGTTCTTATGGTAGTGAACGGGTGCCGTTTGAGGGTGTTCGTCGTTTGGATACTTGGGGGGAGGAAGACTTGCCGAGCTAACAGATGCAGATAAGAATAATTTTGTATAGACTTATGTCACTTGAGACACTGTATATTGATTTGTAAAAAAAACATAACCGTGAAGTTTCTTGCCAGTTCTTTTTCACGAAGGTGTTTCCGAACTGGTGGTAGAGTCATGTTTTATTTGACGTCAATAAGTAAATACATATAAATAAATATTTTACAAGTAAATAAATATTTGAATTTGAATTTGGTAATAAGCTTATGATTTCTGATTTTAATAAATGTAATGTATTGATTTATGTAAATGCAATATTTGAAAGTAAGCCTTTCTCTTTCTAATTCAATGTTTCCTGACTAAGTCGGATTTAGAAGACTTTGGCAACAATCGTGATATAATAAAACCTGCTGAACGAAAGCATGTATACGTAAAAATACTGTACATATAATAATAACTATAATTATTAAAAATAATAGTATAAAATATATGAAATGATAATATTCATAGAACTAATCATACTAATAAAACCTGGCAAAATGATTTATTGCGATGTGCTCAATGCCTATCTGTTGTCCAGTGTAGTATTTTAGTTCCTCTGTGAATCTTCTCATTTCCTAAATTATCTCAGATATGATGATCTTACGTAGGTAGGGTTTACGTAATGCATGACAGTTTAATTGAACTTAAGTTTGCGAGTTGTTAATAGTAAACACATTAGCGATCTCGTAAACATATTACTGATGGCATACACAGGAGATCAGTTAGATATTGGAATTATCTGAGCACTTATCTAAAAGTGGCTAGAAATATATGATAGATAGATAAATCATTTATTTGCAACACAATATCACACACAAAAAAAAAGATAAAACAAGATTTAAAAAAAATTTAGCTAAAAGCACATTAAACATTATTAAACAGTTATAAAATACAAAAGAACTGAATATATGATTATGTGCTACGGCGATGCAAAACGGCAAAAGCTCAACGGTATAATGCTCAATGAGCAATTCGCTGGTTTTCAGCTTCTACCTTGAGAGGAGAGAGAAACACAAATTACAAAAACAAACACTCCCAGTTTTACATATATAAAAAAAGCGATATAAAAACGAAATAAAAACCAACATCAAAAAACATCTCTTCACATATAAACGTACACAAGAAAATAACTTTATGTCGCTGTCATAAAAAAAAATAAAAGAATAAAAACTATTGGATTAAAATGTGCTGCACCCAATAACCGGATCAGAAACAATTTCATCAAAACAGAAAAGCTAAATAAAATCTTATGGTTAAGCTACTTTTTGTATAAGAAATAAACAAAAATAAATTCACTGTCACAAAAAGAAGATACACAAAAGAAATTCTTAAGGGTGGACTAATTGAGACATTCTTAGCGCCTCGAGCGCCATGTTTTCAGATAAAACTGTAATGATCTCAAGATTGAACACTTTGTAATTTGTTTGTTCTTTGAAAATAAATAAACTTGTTTTGTTTAGGATTTTATTGATAAAAAGGTTTACAAAAAAGAAATACAGACCTATTTTGCTGTGAAGACCAACTGTTCAGTGTTGCTTATTTTCACAACTATAACAAGTCTTTGAATTATTTATGCAAAGATATGCGCTGATAAAAATATAACCTATATCAAATTGAGCTCCAGATATTATTGCTCATTTGCGTTTTTTCTTGCCCTAAAACCGATGAATTCAATGTGTTCCCTAGTTTATTATTTTAAATAATACTTTATTCATTAGTTGCCTTGATAATATCAAGTAGCCCAGCACAGGCTTCATTTTGAATCGCCTTGATTCCTGTCATCACTTAGGCTGTTCCTTCTCAGTATTCGGGATACAATCTAGTCAATGTGGTTACAATGACGTTTAAAATAGGAGATAGGTGAGATCCTATCGAAACAAACTCTACAAATGCTATGTTT
This sequence comes from Marasmarcha lunaedactyla, assembly GCA_923062675.1. Taxonomy (NCBI): domain Eukaryota; kingdom Metazoa; phylum Arthropoda; class Insecta; order Lepidoptera; family Pterophoridae; genus Marasmarcha; species Marasmarcha lunaedactyla. Next base: position 5,555,740 of record OV281345.1, on the reverse strand, counting down.
GGACGCTTAAATATATTTTACTGTAAAACTTGCCTTACCTAACCTGTAATAGTTATGAAAGATCGCATCACCACGTAGTTTTCAAATTGATAAAAAGGGTTTGTTCATATGGTAATACATGCGTCAGACAAAGAGGCCCGTGCAGGCTGTTCGATGAATTTATATTTATCAAAAAGCTACTTTGTGTGTATAGTGAGTGACATCCGCGACGTCACGCCCTTCTTCATTTTTAACATTGTATTATTAACGTACTAGTCACATTGACATATTACGTATTCTATACATCAATTTTTCCAAATTATTGACAAATTCAAAATTTTACTTAACTTAATAATTATAAGGTAAAATTGTGCTACAAATAAAAAACAATCTAAACTTGAATCCATTGAAGGCAACGTAGCCAAAAGGCCGGCTGAATTATCACAATAGAAATTCGTTGTGCGAGGTAGGTGTCAGCCTTAGGGTTATTATTGCATAAATTCATATTGTCTATTTTAAAGAACAATATTTATTAATTGACAGAATCATATCATGACCGAATTATATTTTTCCTTTTCAAGTGCTATCCCATAAAAGGTGTATAAATCTTAACACGTGTTTCTCACAAAATAAGGGAGCAGGTTTTTATATTTTCCTGTCGAAATTCCTCAAAAGATCCACAGTATTTTGGGCGATAAATCGTGTGATATAGGAAACGAAGCGGCATTCTATACCTGTTATGAAAGGCGTTGGTATTGTCAAAAGCACTTGTACTTATAAAAAGAAAATAAAGCTATTCTGGTAGAGGGTTAGAGGTTAAAAGGTTTTGTGTTATTGAAAATAGTTCTGATGTTCAAAAATTGTTTTGATTTCGATGATGACCTCGAAATTGATTAGAAAAACTTTTTTCATGAAAGGTTTACAATGTAAAAGTTTTCGGAAATAATAGGTTTCATAAATATAATTGAAAAAAAAATAAAAGCTTTAATGCTTTATTGAGTCTTATAACAAAACAAAATGATCATATAGAAATTAAAACTAGCGACATCAAATGGTAATTAAAAATTGCGATCCGGTATCCCATTAGTTATGTCCATTTATTTGGCAGTTTTCTTTTATTCAACATTAAATATACGCCACATCTAATAAAATACATGATAAACAAACGGTATTGAAGTCTCTTTTAGGTATTACGGTCACGTACCCCACAGTACTCTGTTGACCATCAAACGGAGGATAAAATTGTAATGTCGGGACTGTCACTTAATATTTACCTCGTAGCCTCAGTGTCGAGATAGGCTGGTCCTGTCTGCTCTTCTGATTCCGAGTCATTATGTATGTATGTACGTTTGTGCCAACTTATCGCATTGTAATCAGGGAACAAAATTATTCGAAGAGGCGTTCGGCCTGTTTGGGTTAGCATTAATTCCTTATGATGCGTATCGTATATGCGTAGCGTATATATACGTTTACTTTCAGGGGAAAGTAGCTTGCGTTGCTGGTTAAGGAGTAAATAATTTAAGGTTACAATATTTGTTTATAATCGAAAGGTTATCAATTTTGTACTTAAATAAATGTAGAATCTTTTTAAAATGTAAAATCTTTAAGATTTTCAAGAAATGCACTACTCAGAGAGAAAATTGCAAAGCAAAGTAACATTATAAAAACCATCAATAGTATTCATTTATTTAATTACTCATAAAAATCATACAGTTACTACAGCTTGGGATTGATGTAATTCGAATATTAGGTCTTTACCTATGAAATTGCCGTTTCTCACAAAATAAATGAAGCGTAATTTTTTTTTATATTTTTTATTTCTATTAATCAAAATAATCACCCATGCAATCAATGCATCTTTGCTAACGCATTGGTAGCTTATTGTTGCCTTTCTTGAAGAAATCAGCTGAACGGGAGGCAACAAATTCTTCAAAGGCATTTTGTACTGCCTCTCGGGTATTGAATTTTTTTCCCGCCAAGAAGTTATCCAAATTCTGGAAAAAGTAGAAGTCTGTAGGCGCAAGGTCTGGTGAGTACGGCGGATGACGGAGAACTTCCAACCCCAACTCTTGTAGCTTGGAGACCGTCTGCTGTGCAGTCTGAGGTCGCGCGTTGTCGTGCAGGAGCAGTGGAGCCGAACGATTGACCAAAGCTGGTTGGAGACGCGCGAGCTTCTCCATCATTGTGTTCAGTTCTTCACAGTACACATCTGCAGTAATGCTTGTCCCGTTTGGCAAGAAGCTGTTATGAATTACACCCGCGTTAGACCACCAAACAGTGACCATCACTTTTCTAGGGGTAAGTTTTCGTTTAGGGCATTGTTTGGGTGCTGAACCAGGGTCCAACCAACTTGCTGAGCGCTTACGATTGTCAAACAGGATTCATTTCTCGTCACAAGTAACAATGCGGTTCAGAATTCCTTCATTTGTATGCCTGCTGAGCAGTGCAAGGCACGTCTCCACGCGTACTTCGCGCTGGCGGTCATTGAGTTCGTGGGGTACCCATTTGTCAAGCTTTTTTACCTTGCCAATTTGACGCAAATGGACCAATATTGTTTTGATGCTAACGTCGAAAGCTGCTGCTAATTCAGCCGTGGATTGAGTTTCATCAGCTTCCACAATTGCCTTTAATTCGTCATTGTCGACCAAAGTTTTCGGACGACCACGGGGTTAATTTTTCAGGTCAAAATTTCCAGAACGGAAGCGGGTAAACCAATAACGGGTGGTGCGTTCGTTTGTAGTGTTCGCTCCGTAAACGTCGTTGATACTGCGTGCCGCTTGTGCCGCTTTGCTGCCACGACGGTACTCATACTCCATAATTACTCGAATTTTTAACTTATCCATGATGACGAAAAATGTTTGAATGCTTTGAAAACAAAACACTAACTATTAAACAAATGACGATTTTAGAAAAAGAATTCCATGTTTGTCAAGTAAAATAAATTTGAAATTAGAATTATCAGTCAAAAAAAAATATTTTCATTTGAAATGGCCAGTACGGCAAAACGGCAGTTTCATTGGTAAAGACCTTTTATAAGTACATTCTATTCTCAAAATCAGTAGAAGTAACATATAAATATATCCCTTAAACAAAGGAAAGCTTTAGTAAATCATTCCACTTTTAACTTTAAAATCCTCCCATCAGGTCTTTGTACTATGTCAAGAAAAATTTCTAACCATGTAGCTGGAAATAGTTTATCTCGAACAAGGAAAGAATGTGATTAGCTAATTGATGCGAAATTGAATGATTGGTTCTAGACAATAAAAAAGACTCACATGTAACTGTGCGTATACAGCTGGCATATTTTTATATTTATAAAATAGTGATATTCTAAAGCATTGTTTGTATTTCTAGGTAATAAGTACGTCGATTAACATCTCTTTATACAAAATACAACCTTTACAAGGTCATTACATAATGACAATGTATAAAGTTCAGCATCTATAAAGTTAATAGTTTTAGGGTTAATTGCAATCCAAATTCCCTACAACTTCCTCCCCTAACTTACGAAACTTTTGTTTAGTTTAGTGCCTTCTGATCACTTGTAAACCCGCGAGAATTACTCGAACTTAATACTTGAAGACATTCTTAATTAATTATGGTAATCATGGTAGCGACTAGCACCCCCCCCCCCCCCCCGTAAGATCTATTAAGAAAGAAATATTCTATTACAGCCAGATGAATTTGTTAAAATATTTAACAATTAGAGTGAATATTCTAGCAGCAAAGTCGTTTAATGTTTTTGTTTAAGGGTCAAATATAATTTTATGTAAAGCCCTAAGTTTATATGGAATTTCAGATTTTTTTGTTTCAAAGCCATTAATTAAAGATTGTGAACTTCAGTCATCATTACTTTCCAGTTTCGTTTCCATTTGTCGGGAAATTATTCCTAGTACGGATTACAGGCTTGCGTAAATATTTATGAATTTTGGAGATAAAATATACAATTTTAGACTTTTAAACATTTGAATCTTACATTATTTTAGTACATTATTAATTATATAATAATGTACATGCGATAATTCTTCACTCGATTATTAGATTAGCTATCTATGCAAATAATTCAAAACTAATACCAGCTGAAGTATAAGTAAATTAAGTTAAAAATCATAAGTGAGCAGTTGTCAAAGTACTTTGCTCGGGATCCTTTGGTACTTAGTCATTTTTCATTTAAAATGAGTCTGTTGCAATACAGAAAATGGGACGTACAACTTTTGAATATGAAAATTTCGTTCATACGGGTCAAAGTATACGGCTCCTAAGACTTTCATTATATGTAAATCATACATTTTTAGAAAAGTTGTTCAAATGCAGAAAAGTTGTATAAAAAATATTTTTAGAATTACATACAATTTGAATCTTAAAATGATAACAACATTTATGGAGGGAATTGGCTCAACACAAGATTCAGTAAATACAACGCATATTATAGTTTCAGTTTCAGTAAATACATTTCGAGTTGGTGGCGTTAGGATTTTACAATAACTTAGCTACTGATGGCTAGCTTAAGATTATTATAGCTGGAGATTTAAAAAGACAGAAAACAATTAAGGAAAGTTACTATCTCTATTCTACTAAGTCTTTTTCATAGATAAGCAAATTGTTATATTTTGTTGGATATTTCTGTTTATTTTCAGAGTTTTATACCGTGTATAAGTTAGTATCGTAATTTCTAGACATTCTACGCCACGTCACGCTACTGAAGTATGATTAGATGAGCAAATAAACCTTGCTTTATATTCCCACTCTGCCAACTTTACAACTACCAAAATATCCATGTTCAAAATTTATAACTTACAAACGCAACAACAAAATATTACAATACACCCGGCAAAATGTATTCACCCAAAGATAACTTCTCAAGAAAACAGTTAGCTCCTCAGTTAAACCGCAGAATGTTCGGATTAACAACTGCGACCCAAAACACAAGTCAAGATTGAGGTTCTGGGTCTTCATCCGCGACCTGTAGGGATTTGTATTCCTTAATGCCCTTGCGAAGAGCGGGAGGGACCGCCACCTTTTAATAGAGTGTCAAGTAAACTGATCTTCGGATTATTTTGTGGCACTCTATAGTTAAAGTTTTTTTACCAACCCAAGTTTCAATGTTTTTCGTGGGTCAGAAAATTTAAATATTTATCTGTTATTGCTAGCCTGCGGCTTTTTATCCGCCTTTATCAGCTCCATATATGTTAATACTAAGCGTGAAAAGCATTTATGAACCGTCTCTTTTCTAGTTAAATCCTGCCTTAACCAGTATCTACTTTCTTAACGAGCTAAAGAAATATCTCAACTTTATTAAACCTATTTCTATTGCGACTTTTCCAAGCAATAGGAAAAAGTAACAAACTTAATTTTTCCTAAGTTACTCTCGTCACAAAGAAAAACTACAAAGCTTTTGTGCTGTTTATCTTGGCCTATTATCACATTCGACATTTGGCAACATCATAAAGAAAACCTGGGAAAAATGTTTATTCCAAGCAAGTTTTGTTTGAAAGAAAACTTCCATTGACTTTTGTACTTCGCAAAACATTTGAATTCATAGAAAAACGAAAAAAATGAAAACGAAAAAAAAAATTGAAATGTTAACAAAGAATGCTCTATGATTATCGATTCATTCTATTAGTATGAACCAAAACATACATCCTATGATTTTTTGATTCGGAATTATCAAAATCTTAAATTATTTTTTATCATAAAAGCTTAGTTTAAAAGTATTATGGAAGGTTTCAGTTCCGTGTTGTATGTAAATTTAATAGCGGTCTAAAACATGAACTTTGCTTTTTATGAGTCACTACAAGAAATACAATTAATGTATTGTCAGAATTATATTTCTTTCAAAGTAACATTATTTATAATAAACCATAACGTAAACTTGTGATATACGAGTTATAAACTATTACCAAAGTTTCCGCCAGGCCTCCACCCGCCCGCAGCAAACTAAAGTGGTTGTTCGTTATGTTAATGAATATGGTTTGACTGTGTATGGCGAATAGTTACACGTGGCCTTGACCCTTTATATAATGTAATATTTACTTGTTTCTTTACCACCTCTACGTTGCCTTAATGGTTCTTTTTTAATATTTCAATAAGTTAATTTTTTTAAAGAAAACTTACAAATACGTTGGTTCAACAAGTATTTGAAATTAAAAATTTTCAATTAAAAATAGCAGGTACTAAGGCTAATAAGAAGCTTTCACGAATAAACTATGTTGTATTAAATTACTTATTATCAATGCCTATGTAATTGTAACTAAACAAAGTTTATTAAAATGAAAAGAACGATATGAATTTTGCCTGTAATTCGTAGGGACAGAGGGAATAAATAGGAGTTGAGGTTGCCTGAAGGATTAATTATGCAAAAGAATTTATACTTTACTAAGAACTCCGGCGTGTATACCTTATCCTGCGCAATTTTTAACAGCTGAATTAAGTCTACCGTTTGCCTTCTGAAGGGCAAAATGTGGTGTCACCTGCAGCGCTTTACATATTCCTCATCGTACATTTTAGATTCGAATTGAAGATGCCTTAAAAAGCGCTTTTGTATTTTAACAATGCCATCAATATAATATATAGTAAATGGGATTCCAGACTGGGGAAGCGTACTCCAAAAGGCTGCGAACATAGGCGCAATACAGAGTTTTGAGAGTTTTTATATGTTTTGGAAGTCAGGTAATGTCCTAATATCACAAAACCTAGAGCTCTCGATGCCTGTATTATGATTTCCGCGTATATGAGCAAATGTAGCATTTCGATATGTTTAATTCTTGTTCGTTATAAAACAGTATTTCACAAACGGCTCCAAATCATCCTGTAATTTAGTTGTATCAGCAGTGCTGTAGATAGAAAAAAGGATCTTCATGTCGTCGGTATAAGGATGATCATAAAATGATGGAAACACGTAAATGCGTCATTTAAAAAAATGCGAATAGAAACCCTCAGGTACTACAAAGGGTACGGGCATTCTTAGAGATGTGTCTCCATTTAATACTGTCTGACACCTATTACTGGCATAAGGAGAGAACCACTGAAATATTCCTGCACACTGATGCTTTTGCAACAGGATGGTCGATTATGTCAAAACATTTGCTGTAGTATCTAGACTACGTCTGTTTGATTTGGTCTGGACATATGTTCCGAATCAGAAACCAGTGAAAGAGACGAGGTTAGTTTTGACATTCCTTTAAGAAACCCATTTTAGGGAAATGGCAGAGTTTTGAAATAAGTGAAGTAGGTCGAAATTTTCAACATAATCTTTCGGTCTTTTCTTGGGAACCTCGGTTCTTTTGCGTCGGGGATACAGGCTCATGTGTAACAGTCATATGATCTAATGGAGGTTGCGTTTTTGTTACTAATTTAAGGCAAACAGAAAGGTGTTCAGCGGATTTAAGGCACACAATCTCGGTGGGCAGTCATTCTCGCTACGCCACCACACAAAATGAACTATCTTGAGTTCTTTGACGTACAGGCACTGGTATATCGACCACCGGCCCAGTTGCATGCATCAAACGACGGAGTGTCGACAAGGTACGAAACGCAGGGCGTAGAGGGCACTAATTTTGAAAATAAGTTTAACAATTTTAACGAGTTGTTGAAACATATAGCATTCCATGATGAAATGTCAAGACTATAGAAGTATTCTCATACCTACAAGTTGAAATTCTTGCCGTGTAGTCGTGAACATATCATTTTGATTTGTATATTTTATTATACAGTGTCTCTTGATGCGAATAAATAAATTGAACCCTAAGAAAATCGACTGGAGACATACGCCGAAATAGCAACGTGCTGAAACAATAACATAAAATTCCTTTAGTTGTTTTACACTTTACTCGTGTTCTAATTACTAAATACAAAATAATTGCCATACAAAAATCCACAGTTCATTTAAGCACCTTATTATATCGCCAATAGTTTTTTTTTTTCGAATTGGACTGCTTATTTATAGTCCTATGGGCCTTTTAAATTTCACCGTACTTTGTGGCTTAGCGCTGACGGCGCTTAGCCGGAATAACGGCAACAGTACACGTCAACCCTTATAAAATCCTTAGAATCAGCAGCGCGCGTCGTAAAGTACCGCTTTATGCCGAAACCTGGGATTCGTACAAAGAATCACATTTGTCAAAGTCATTTTTAAGTTAAATGGGGCACGCATACCCAATAAGTACATGAAATAAATTATATATTTAAAATTGTTAACAAAGTTGAAGTTGAATTAAAACTTATACGAAAATCATTTTTATAGACATTGAAGTATCCATTATTTTAGATAATTTCTAACAGTACAGACAAGTAGTAAAATATCTAACTTGTTAAAAATTAAAGTTACAAGATATATAACCTATATAAATAGATGTATAATTAACAATTATTTTCTTTACATAATAGATTTTTTAGTTCTATATATAAGTGTTTATAAAGAAAATGCTGTTTTTATTACAGGTACCTAAATCAGTCTTCTTGAGTTCTAGAAACACTTAAAAGTATCGCATAATAAGAATCGATTGGATTAAAAGGTACAATAAAATATACGCTGATAATTAAATATTTACCGTATCGATTACGTAGAACAATAAAAATTCTCTTTTATTTTTTGATATAATATTTATTTTGTTTCAGTTATTGTATAAATTAGATGTTGTCACCCCTTTACGGTATTTCCTGTTTTGTTACCGACTTGGAACTGGTAACCAACAATTAAAAGAGAATTAGTCGAGGTCACACTCTAATTGTTACTTTCATTATTATGGGAAGGAGAATTTTGAATTTAAAACATAATTATAGTTAGTTTTTAAAGGCGTTATTGGTCACACAATAGGTGTTTCAATATTTTTATGAATCAGTTTTATATTATCTTTGATATAATTGGGTATAATATCGTAAATTGAAACATGGCCTTGGTTTACGTATATTATTGCAATCTGCGTGTTACATTGTGAGGAATAATAAGTTTGTAAAGATAAATACTGAAATGTCCTTGTGAGTGGTTGGGTTTTCGTTCCACTATTATCTAATAATGTACATGTATTAAGGTAATGTATATTGTACAAATAAATAAGTAGGGTAGACACATTTTAAGATGACATGAGCGATCACAGATGTTATGGAAACTATTTGTTGTATTTGTTCTTTCTTATATGCTTCTTCAGCGAATAAAAATAACAATTTTTTTACTATTAGCAACTACTGGCGTAGATTTAGAATCTAGTGATTATACATTACTATAAGCTAAACGTCGATTTATCAAAATATTGATATTCTATTCTTAAAATATTTTATTATGTAATACAAAGCATACACTAAACTATTTTGAAGCTATTGTGATTTTCCATTTCTCTAACCACCACTTTATGCAAAATATACAGTTGGAGTGAAATATTTCTCATTAAAATAACAAGCGTTTAAACGAATTCCAGGAAAATTGAATAAATATCGGTCGGTTCTGTTTGAGACTCGCTATTAAAATGTCTGAAGTTGTCATTTATACTTACGAGAGATCGTGGTGAGTTTTTATCGAGCTATCGACTTCTATAGTCTATAATTATTATTATATTAGTTTTATAGTCTTCAATCAGTGCGTCCTACCCGTCATGACATACGGAGCCGAAACTTGGACACTAACGGCACGGCTGGTCCACAAGCTGAAGGTCGCTCAGCGTGCTATGGAAAGAGCTATGCTCGGTGTTTCTCTGCGGGACAAAATCAGAAATGAAGTGATCCGACAGAGAACCAGGGTCATCGACATAGCGCACCGGATTAGCAAACTGAAGTGGCAGTGGGCTGGCCATATTAGCCGCAGAACCGATAACCGTTGGGGTAAACGAGTTCTTGAGTGGAGACCGCGTCTCGGCAAACGTAGTGTAGGACGTCCTCAGACACGGTGGAGTGATGATTTGCGCGGGATGGCTGGCAGGAGCTGGATGCGAGTAGCCGAGGATAGACCTCGATGGCGTGAAATTGGGGAGGCCTATGTCCAGCAGTGGACGAATATGGGCTGATGATGATGATGATGATGATGATGATCGACTTCTATGAAATAAAAGCCTTCATTTAATTCTATTTTTAGGAAAACTTGTTTCCATGTAAAGGTCCAATGGTTTTTTTTTTTCAAATAATTAACGATATACATAATTGAGAAGAAACTACCTATCAAAAGGATGATTATTTAGGCTTACTTTGAATGTGAGTATTATGATTCCATTGAGTTATATCTCCTCCCGTTTCTGGAAATCCTTAACTCGTATTCTTGGCGGGGATGGGCTTTTAGCCCAATGGTAAGATTGGGTTTGTACAGGACAGCAATTTACAAGTCAGACGGCACGTATTTAATATAACCTAGCTTTTTTCAATTGGGTATAACTTAGAGGGTGCAGATCTAGAAACTTCAAACTATGATGTAGAGTTATTGGTACGGTCGGGGAAGTCGGGGGACGTCGGCGAATGTTAGGCTAGGGCGAGGTTCGCTTATGCGATTTTCGGTTTTTTGTAGGCGCTTCGCATACTAAGTGGCGACAACACTGAAGGGGATTGAAATGCGAATCTGAGCCTGCGACAAGTTTGCCGATTGTACCACACCTTTTTTGGTTGAAATGACTAAAGGAACAATTTTAACTGTTTTAACCCTCCACTGAGTCTTCAGTACTATGCAAAGGTCGGTGTATGTGGTTACTTGAGTTGTGGATTCGCACTGATTGGTCGGGAGCGTACGTGACGTAGTACGTAAATTGTCGAAAGTCTATTGTGTTGTCGCTTTTACTCCCACAATCAAAATCATATTACATCTCGCTCTTCGAGTTTGTTGAAACGAATAGCCATGTCAATTTTAAAACGTCATTTTAAATAGCACAATAAAATAATAAATAAGATAGATAAGAAAAATAGTACTTACGCATGAAAAAAAACGTTTATTATATCTTTAACAGTAACAGCGCAATTAGTACATTGTCTAAACACACAAGAAGGCATTGTACGGTATTAAAAACACAGAAAAAGGAATAAGTTTTGTTTGACGTTTAGCCGTGACTATGGGTTGCACAAGGCTGAGTCAAATAGCCAGCAACTGCTTTGCATTTGCGTAGCCATTTTTGAGAGCGGATAACCTGTCTATATGTAATATGTCATTTCCCGTGGAGGGATTTTTGTAGCCAAGTATCCCTTTTATGTTGTGGTTGGTTAATTTTTTTAATTGTGCTGTGTTGTATATTATTTTAGGTTTAGAGGTGTAAGTTTACGATCTGATTTAAAGACTGCATTTTTTTTAAAAGTAAGTCGTTATTACGAGCCCGCAGAGTCCAGTTTGAATATTTTATAACAAAATATCTGATAATCAATCATCAATTATTTATAGTCAACACGTATACGTGCCAAAGTGCGAGTGAGTTACAAACGAGTATGGTTAGTGTAAAAATGTGTGGCATTTCAAAATAAGTTTACTTATAAAATTAAATCTGATGTGTACTCTTATCTTAACTTCGTAGTAATTAGCGTCGTGGAAACAATAAGCATAGATTTGTGCTAAGCGATGACTGTCTTGCAACTGGTCACTCCATCACATGCGCACACTACCGCAACGTGCAAGTATACGTACAACCACGAGTAAAGCTCACTCGCCGCCCCGCAGTCTCGGTCTGCGTGCGTTCTCGAGCGCACGTCGACCGCAGACGCCTTCCCGCTCTTTTAGCCCCGCGCTAATTGAGCACCCAAATTTCATATTTGTTTACCGTACTAAGTTTCTAACGCCGTTTTCACGGCGGACAGTGGCTCGTTAACCGTACTTCTAATAAGTTTCTAACGCCGTTTTCACGGCGGACAGTGGCTTGTTAACCGTACTTCGTGGAACGTGAGCTTCGTCGACGGGAATTCGTTGTTCCAGGACTTCAAGTGCCGTGTTCGAGTAAGTTATCCGCGTCGTTCTCAACCGCCCTACTACGTGTAGGGTGGTTTTAGGGAGTTAGTCATCGTTGTTAGGTTCATATATTGTCCCTCCCCAACCCCTCCGCAATGGCTTCCCTAAGCTCTGATGAGATTAGGAAGAAGTTAGTTGATAGTACCGGTGCTGAAGGCATACATATAAATGCTGACAAGTTCCGATTCCTTGATTCTCTTATCCCGCATATCATGGCGTTAATTCCACCAATGGCCCCTCAGGCCACCCCAGTCCCCCAGACCCCTCTGGTCTTAAGCTCTCCAGCGTCCCCTTCCTCCAGTGACATGGAGTGCGAAGTAGACGCCCCTCCGCGACGCAAGCGCGCACCCGCGACCGAGTCATCCTCGGACGCCACCCCAACTGACCCTGAGTCTCCCTCCTTTACGCTTGTTAAGAAGCGCTCTAAGAAGCGTTCAAAACAAGACCCGGCGCCCTCGACGCCCGTCCCTACACTTCCTGCGGCGTCTTCAACGCCAGCTGCCCCGGTGTCTTCAACACCCGCTCCGGCCCCAACTTCTGTCAAGGCCAAGGTCCCACCACCCGTTTTCCTTCGGGAAAAGGGTAAATGGACCGAGGTCTCGACATTGTGCAATGAGCACAAAATCCATTACATCCGAGCAGCCAACTCGGGTGAATCTATTAAAATCTTAGTCTCGTCGATAGACGACTTTCGAGCTTTAACAAAGCTCCTCACCGATAAGCAATATGCTTATCACACTTATGCTCTGTCAGAAGAGCGTAAGATCAGAGCGGTACTCAGGGGAGTCCCGTTCGAATTATCGAACGAGGCTATCCTGGAGGATCTGCAGTCCCAAGGCTTTCCGGCACTCGCGGTGCATAAAATGCACAGCAAGTACGGGAGGCAACACCCTCTCGCTTTGGTGATTCTCGCCAACGTCCCCAAGTCCAGAGAGATCCTGAAAGGGGTTAGCTCTATTTGCGGCCTCTCTGGGATCTCAATCGAGGCGCCTCATCGCCGCGGTCATCCCGGCCAGTGCCATCGGTGCCAGTTGTACGGGCACGCAGCAGCCAACTGCCGCGCACCGCCCAGGTGCGTCAAGTGCCTGGTCCCGCACTTCACTAAGGAGTGCAATCGCACTCCTGAAACTCCCTCTCCTCCCGATTGCGTGCTTTGTGGCCAGTCCGGCCACACCGCAAACTACAGGGGCTGCCCTCGTGCACCCCGTTGTATGCGCTCCAATTTCAAAAGGGCGGCTCCCAAACAGGCCCCGCGCCTTTCTCAAGAAAACTTTCCGCCGCTGCGTAGCCGGGTTCCTCCGGCTGCAAAGCCTACTCAGCCCAAGCCTGCTCCAGAAAACTGGAGGCAGCGTCCCGCATCGAATCCCATCCCGGCTCCTCGCCCATACAAACCCACTCCTCAATCCTCCGTAGCAGACGATATGCGTATCGTCTGCGACGCTATTAAAAATGTCGATGTTAGTGAAATCGCAGTCTTAGCCCGTAAACTTAGGGCTTCACGTACTCCGACAGAGCGTTTGCTAGCTCTGGCGGAGCATAGTTCCCTTCTCAATTCATTGTAGGTTCATTTAAATGAATTGATCCCTAAATCATGCTTCGGCCGACCTCTGCCCAGCCCCGGCTTCACCGGAGGCTGCCCAGAACGGCCACCAACTCATGTCCCTTTGAGCACCTTCAGTGCAACTTTCACTACAGGCGGAAGACCCGCTAGCGGGTCTCCGCCAGCGCGCCCAACTTCCCGACGGGTGTCGCTTCCGATGAAGGCTAAAGGTATACGCTTACCACAGCCAACAGGTGGTTTTTAGTGGGTAGGTGCCATTCTGGTGAGTCCCACATAACCCCCCCGCAGAGGAATTTACCTGCGGGCGGGTATGCATGACGCATCTTCCACCTCCCTCCCGCGGGGTGCCTCGGCAGCAAAAAAAAAAAAAAAAAAAAAAAACTCGCCGCCCAAGCATTCTCGCTCCGATCGCTACGCGGTGCGGACGTGCAAGACCCAGTTCTCCGTTGATCGGTCCCTTCCCGACATTCCGTGTAGCTCAGTCTACTGACGTCACAGTTTAGCGTGTTGGTTCCGTGCTACGGTTTCCAAGGTCTTTCTTCTCCCTCTGAGTGCTATCGAAGTGCGATTTTTCTTTGCGACTAAGCCCCTTAGTCTTCAAAGTGCTGTGCTAAGTTGTGTTGTTCTTGTGCTGAGTGCAGTGTTGTGCCCAGCGTAAGTAGTCTGGTTTCAGTACAAAGGATACTTAACGGTGACAACGAATTTGTACTGAACCAGTCCTTTTATTTTTATTTTATTTCTCTTCTTTATTTTATTTATTTTTCTCCTATTTTTATATTTATTTTTATCATATCTGTGTGTTCTTCGTGTGTATTTGTCCTTTCTGTCGGTAAAGGTTGACCCTAACGCGGTCAACTCTTTACCTCCGTACCCTTTTTAGGTTTCCAGGTAGCGGTGACAACGAATTTGTATTGAACCAGTCCTTTTATTATTTTTATTTTATTTCTATTATTTCACTTATTTTCTACTTTTTTCATATTTATTTCATCTCTGTGTGTTTTCGTGTGTATTTGTCCTTTCTGTCGGTAAAGGTTGACCCTAACGCGGTCAACTCTTTACCTGCGTACCCTTTTTAGGTTTCTAGGTAGCGGCCCTCGGCGAACTACGGTTAGTTTTAAGTTATTCTCCCCAGCCCCCCTACCGCTGGTAGGGAGGTTAGCCGCTAGGGTTCGCTAGGTTTTTATTTAGGAACTCTAGGCATTGTTATATATTTATATATACTATCATAATCCCAACCCTTTCCCAAATGGATAAGCAAATCGTCATTAACATTGCGAAGGCGTTCGCCCAAGCACTCGCCGCGTCGGGTGTTTCAATTTCTGACGACATATTTACGCAAGCTGTACTAGCGCTTAACGCGTCCCCGGCCCCTCAGGCCCCAACCCCAGCCCCTCAGGCCTCCAACACCCAGACCCCTCAGGTCTATAGCTCTCCCGCGTCTCCCGTTCCATCCGATATGGACTGCGCGTCGGTCTCATCCTCGCGCTCATCTCGTAGGAAGCGTACCGCTCCCGGGAGCGATTCAGACTCCGCCGCGTCCGTAGCTTCGTCGGTCGCCGCCACCTTAACCGGCTCTCCAGAGCCCGAGTTCCAATTAGTTGCCAAACGCTCTAAGAAGCGTTCGAAAAAAGCCGCGGTGTCCTCAACACCCGAGCCAACCCCGGTGTCTTCTACACCCGCCCCCGCACCGCTCATGTCACTCGAAGTGACCGCGTCTCCATCGGTCCCGTCTAAGCCAGCGACGTGCTGCGCTCCCGTCCCATCGAAGCCTCAGCTCCCTCCGCCCAACTTCCTCCGCGAAAAAGCGCGCTGGACCGCGGTTTCTAACCTGTGCAGAGAGCACAAAATCAATTATCTAAAAGCAACCAACGCAGGCGACACAATTAAAATTCAGGTCGCGACCATCGACGACTTCCGCGTGTTCACCAGGTTACTTTCTCTGAAACAAATCGCATACCATACCTACGCCCTCCCGGAGGAGCGTAAGATCCGCGGAGTACTACGGGGCTCGCGAACGAAGATATCCTCGAGGACCTTAAGTCCCAGGGTTTCCCGGCCGTAGCAGTGCACAAGATGCACTCCAACCGCGGTAGGCGGTTTCCGTTAGCGCTAGTAATCCTGTCCAATACTCCCAACTCGAAGGAGATTTTCAGAGAGGCTCGCACAATTTGCGGACTCTCAAACATCTCCGTCGAGCGTCCCAACCCCCGTGGTCACCCTGGGCAGTGCCACCGCTGCCAGCTCTATGGCCACGCAGCGGCTAACTGCTCAGCTCCCCCCAGGTGCGTTAAGTGCCTGGATCCGCACATAACGAAGGAGTGCACTCGCACTCCCGAATCCACTCCCCCCCCTGCCTGTGTGCTGTGCGGTCAGTCCCGCCACACAGCTAACTACAGGGGTTGCCCGCGCGCTCCGCGCTCCACCGCTAAGAGGGCCGCGCCTAAACCGGCGCCGCCGCTCACTCCCGCTCACTTCCCGCCGCTGCGCAACCGGGGTCCCCCGGAAGCAAAGCCCGTTCAGCCGACGCCTACTCAGGCTCTGTCTTGGAGGCAGCGTCCGGCCGTTCCGCCTGCACCTTCCCGACCCATCCCAGCTCCCGTAGCTTCCGTAGGGCCGCGTCCTGCTCCGTCATCCGCACCTCAGTCGTCGTTGGCTGAGGACATGAAGACCGTGTTCGACGTTATTCAAAACGTCGATATTAACGAAATTTTCGTGCTCGCACGCAAACTGCGAGCCGCCCGCTCTCCTCAAGAGCGTTTATTCGCGTTAGCCGAGCATCACTCGCTCCTAAGTTCGTTGTAAATTCTTTTATTTTTGTATAAATTCGTAAATAAGTAAATTATAATGTCTAGACCCGCGAATCCCGCGTCCAGTCGTATTAAACCCAAGGGCTTATCCCTAGTTTTTTTTAACGCTCGTAGCCTTAACACCAACCTTCCCGAGATTAAACTGTTCCTTCAGAACAAAGAACCTGACTTATTCCTTCTCCAGGAGACATGGCTTACTCCAAACCGCTCCAGGGGATTCGCTATGCCTAAGTACGCGTTTATTCGTAACGATAGGCCCAACTCCGACGGTTTCGGCGGCACCGCTATATATTACAAAAGAGGCTTCCATTGCTGTCCTCTCCCTACCCCTCCTCTCCTCAACATGGAAGCCACTGTGTGTAGATTGGCTATGACCGGTCATCCGACCATCATCATAGCTTCAATCTACATACCTAGGGGTACCAGACCAATCCGCAGCGACTTTGAGGCCATTCTCGCCCTCGGCCATTCAGTCATTATGTTCGGAGACTTTAACTCCAAACATACTGACTGGACGTGCCTATCAACCAACACCAGCGGTATCGCTCTCCTCGACATCACAAATTCACTTGACTTAGATGTCATCTCCCCCATCACTCCCACCCACTATCCCGACAACCCGAACCACTCTCCTGATATCCTCGATTTTGCAATAATCAAGCGAATCAACCTCGACCTCAGGTCTATCGAACCTCTCGATGACCTAGGTTCTGACCATCGCCCCGTCTCCCTCGTGCTAGGACCGCCGAACGATGACGTCTCATCTCCTAAGACCTTTACCAATTGGAAAGGCTTTAAAAACACGTTAGTTTCAGCCTTAGAGGCTCCGAACTCTCCACTCGCGATCTCTCCCGAACAATTAGATAGCCCGGATAAAATTGATTCATTAGTAAATTCTCTCACTGATGCTATCAACTCAGCCATCAGTGACAACGAAAAGGTTGCTAAGCAAGGCAAACCCACGCTTCCCTTAGCCGTTAGCAATCTTATTAAAGCTAAGAACGCGGCTCTCCGGAGAGCCAAGAAATATCCCACGCCCGCCTATAGAACAGCTGCGAATCAGGTTCAACGTAAAGTTAGGTCTTGCCTCGCGGAACTCCGAGACGCTCAGATGAACGATCACATGGCGAATATCTCTCCGTCCCACCAAGCGTACTATAGCATGGCCCGAGCCTTACGCGTAGACACCGCCTCTCACGTTCCTCCTCTCACTCGTCCCGATGGCACTACTGCCTTTGAAGTCGAAGAGAAAGCCGAATGCTTCGCTGACAGCATTGCCGCACAATGCTCGCCCAGCACGCAACCTGCTGATCCCTCACACGTCCAGGCGGTGGAGGACGAAGTCCTTCGCAGAGACTCTCTCCCCATCACCGCCGACCCTGTCACAGTCTCTAATGACGAAATCTTGCTTCTCATTAGAAATCAAAAGTCCAAAAATGCTCCGGGTGCGGATAGAATTTCCAACCACGCACTTAAGCAATTACCTCAACAGATGCTTACCTTGTTAGCTATCATTTTCAATGCTTGCTTCGACCATAGCTACTTTCCAAAAGCTTGGAAAGAAGCGACAGTCATAGGCATTCCCGAGCCGGGCAAACCTCTGAACGTCCCGGCTAATCACAGACCCATCAGCCTCCTCAAGGCAATGTCTAAACTTCTCGAGAGAGTCATACTCTCTCGAATGCGGAACCATCTGTTTCCAACGAATGGCGATCCTCTCATTATTCCCCATCAGTTCGGCTTTCGCGCGAAACACTCCTGCCCTCAGCAAGTCCATCGAATCGTCGAGTATATGCTTGACGGTTTCTATCCGCGTCGTTATAAAACAGTCGCGGTTTTCTTTGACGTAGCCAAGGCTTTCGATAAAGTCTGGCACAGCGGTCTCGTTTATAAACTCTACAAGATAGGCTTACCGGATCGCCTAGTCAGGTTAATAGCGTCGTTTCTCAAAGACCGTACGTTTCGATTTAAACACGAAGGCACGCTTTCTGCGCCTCGTCCCATAAAGGCTGGAGTCCCTCAAGGCTCAGTCCTCGCCCCTCTGCTGTACATCGTGTACACCAACGACATTCCCATCCCGCCGAAAGGCGTCGAACTCGCCCTCTTTGCTGACGACACCGCACTCTATACCAAAGGCCACAGTGTTCGGCACCTTGTAACCAGACTCCAAAAGGCCGTAAACGCCCTTGGTGTATGGTTTCAAAAATGGCGCATCGATGTGAACCCTGAAAAGAGTTCTGCGATGCGCTTCGACCACAAACGCCGTCGTTTCGCTGGCGATCCCCACGTTCAAATGTTAGGCATTCCCATCCCCTGGAAGCGCAGTACTAAATACTTAGGCGTCACATTAGATCCGACGCTTTCTTTCAAGCCACACGTCGAAAGAGTTTCGAAACTCGCTCGTCACTACTTAGGCCGCCTAAATAGCATGTTAGGTAGAAAAAGTAAAATGTCTCTCAGAAACAAACGTACACTTTACAAGGTCTGCGTTAGACCCGTCATGACGTATGCCTCGCCAATCTTTGCCCACGCCAAACCCTCCCTCCTGCACAAACTGCAGGTAGTTCAAAACCTCTTTTGCCGCCGGGCCACAAACGCACCGTGGTACGTGCGTAACGCGGACTTGCATAGAGATCTTGAACTGCCTTCAGTACAACAACATCTCAAAACACTCTTTGAAGCGTTCTTCAAACGCTCCGAAACCCATCCCAATCCTCTAGTTCGTGATTCAGTCTCATATACTACTCCTGTGTTAGATTCGAAGTTCAAAGTCGCTAGGCCCAGGAATGCGCAAGCGTACTCATCCACCAGACAGTCAGCCGATCTCGAAGCCCTTCTGGCCGCAAATTCTAATTCTAACGTAAATTCTAATTCTAACGTAAATCCTAATTCTAACGTAAATCCTAATTCTAACGTAAATGCGAATTAATTCAATTTTATTTTGCAATTTTTTAATTTTTGTTTTAATTATTGATTTTCATTTTGAGCACCTTGAGTGCTATGTATTCACCTTCAGTGCTTTGAGCACCTTCAGTGCTATGTAATCCCAGCGGGTGACCCCTTCTGGGCCCCGCTAGCGCGGCCCCTTTCTCCAATTGGCCGTCGCTCAGATGAAGGCTGAGTGGCAAAAATGCACGAGCCGACAGGGGGTTTTTAGTGGGTATGGTCCTTGTAGGCGTCGGGACGAGTCCCACATAACTTTGGAATCGCGCCAGAGTATGCGTCAGGGCATATTTATCCTCCTGCCCTTCCCGCGGAGTGAACAAAAAAAAAAAAAAAAACTCGCCGCCGTGACATGCAAGAACTATAACTTCTATAAAAATAAATATATTTATTTCTGATTGGTTATATGGCCTGTGAATGCTTATCGGTGTCAATATAATAATTTTTGCTTGTTTGGCTTTGATCCCAAAAACTATGAATAATATGGTAAGATAAATTTATATAGTCCTTATGCTTCGTCTACTTAGTGGCATGGAAAAACTTTAATATATTAATTAATATGATTGAACTTATCTATTATAACTATTCGCATTCAAAAATTTATTACCATTTTGCTATAGATATATTAAAAATGATGTAATTAAACAACATGAAAATGAAGTGTTGATTTTTCTTTTAAAAATACTTTACCTTTACGAGGGTCACATTTGTTAGGATCCAAATCCAAAATGCAACGACTTAGAAATACCTACCTGGGACATATTAATACAGATTCATAGCGCCCTGTTAAAATATCGGATATATGTAACTCATTCGATGTAAATAACGCAAAAGAGAGAAAGAAAAATATCATTTCGCTTAAACTAGTTTGAGTTTACGTCACGAGTGTCATTTCAATTTAATATTTATTGGTTATATATACATATATGTATGAACTATCCGTGACTATGCAATATTTGGGGAAAAGAAAAACATGTACTTTTTACATGGTTCGTAAATTTTGAGAAAGAAGCTAAAATTCCTATGCGTATTTTGTAACAAAGCACTATAATGTAACTCATTTAATATAAATATAACTAGATCATTTTAAAATTCGTTCAAGAATGTACCAATTAAAATGAATACGAAAACATTCCTATCATCAGAAGATAAACACGCTTTGCAAAAAAAAATTATTTCAGTTCTTTTCGTTTGTCATTATAGGACAAAAAATGGGTAGAATATAATTGAATTTTTCGACGTTGTTTGTAATTAGAGCTCTGTCGAATCGTATGAACTAACTACTGAAGGCTTTACTTTGCATAGATTACGCCTTTGTGGGTACAAGTTTTTTGCAGTTTATTTTAAGCTTTTGTTGGACCGTTCGGAAGCTTTTCTTTCGTAAAAGTTCACCTTTACTTACCTGACGCCAATGAGGCTTAGAGATAAAATGTTTTAAAAAGCTCTCGTTTGGTAGTTAGTTTTATAAGGCAATCACTTCTGTCTGCAAATTCAATATGTTACTGTTTTTGTCAGCGAACCAAAGAAAATCGATTTGGAAATATATTCTCTCCCAAAAAAGAAGAAGTTAAGTTCAGACTGCGCTTACTTTACTCTCACCTTGCTCATATAGCTCCCATATCCATTTTCAGGGTTAAATTGGCGTATTTTTCGTTAAGAATCATAATGAAACGAGACGCAGAAGGTGATGGCTTGAATAAACATAGAACGATGTCCAGTATTACTTATCTAAAAACATCTTACCTTTCAACCTTTCAACATTGTCCATCCCAACATTCTTTACCATTGACCCAAATTCCAATCATAACAAAATTTTGAACAAAATCATTTTTCAGGTCGCTTTACCCTAAAAACCTTTACACCTAGGGTGTTTTCCACGCTAGTAACGACAGTGGTTAGCTCCGCGTAAAGGTTGAAGCGTAGTGCAACTAACGACCCTCCTTTGTGGGACGACCTCTGTCCGGACCACATAGCTGGCAGCTTAGAATAATTTTTTCGGTTTCCTTTGTCAATTAAGGTAGTTTTAATATTTTTTGTTTCGATTTGCCACGAGGAATTTGGTTATTTTTATAACCTTGCCATCTTTTTCCGGAGAGAACATGTATACATGTAATTTTAAGGTATGATTTATGACAATAAGTAACGAGAAGATTTAATAGTGTTTTTTGTGTATAAAGCGACCATGATTGGGAAAAACAAATTAAACTGTATTTTTTTTATTTCCTGGCATACTTATAGGTGCTATAAATCATTTCGTAGCTTCTTTATGAATCTAGTAGCTATTTTCATAGAGTAAACAACTTAAGCTGTGTACAGCTTTCATCTATAGTATCCATTATCGACACGCGAACGATTTCCAAAACTGTTAGTTCGGTAGTTAAATGTGAGCCAGTTCGTGTGGGTATTTCTTATATTCGAGGAAATTAACATAAAATCAAACTGGTTCATGGATTAAGTAAGCAATGCGTCAATAATATTTTTATGAAAATCTTTTTAAGTGACATTTGTCTTATTTTCTAATAGCACATTTGAATTTTATAGGATATTTATCTTATATGAATTCAAAGAATGGTTTATTGTGTATTCCAATTATGTAATTTGTATCTTCTATATGAGCTAGTTTTTTTTTCAGGCATGGCTAACAGATGCAGATAAGAATAGTTTTGTATAGACATAAAGAGACACTGTAAATTGATTTTGAAAAAAATATACCCGTGAAGTTTCTTACCAGTTCTTCTTCGCGAAGGTTTTTCCGAACTGGTGGTAGAGTCATGTTTTATTTGACGTCAATAAGACCAAGTAATTGACAATGTTGAGTAATAAATATTTTATTAATCTACATTGAAAAATATTTATTAAATCTACATTAAAAATGTTTAAAACTTTGAATATCTACAATTTATGGTTTACCTTTTAAACCCAGCTATCTACATCCAGTCTATTGACAATGCACTGCAGCGTCTTAAGAAGTTAGAACAAAAAAGGCTTATGTAAAATTAGACAATCCGAAAGTCACTAAAACATTTGTAAATTACAAAACGTTTATAATATTTAATATAATAAATAAATGTGATTGGACTGATTATTATCAAATAGCTGACATTAATGAATCTGCGAATTGTCGAGTACAACTATTCGAAAATAATTTAAAAGCCAACACCTCATAAAGAATCCTTCGTAACCACTGAAACCTTGGATATCCCCAGGACTAGTCAAGTCAATTCGTTCAAGAAATTAATTGTTTCATATTTACAGGGTGACTGGTTATTAGTGGCGGATATTTTAAAGGGATATAGAAGAGCAGTCGATTTCACAATATAATGTATCCAAAAGTGAATCGTTTCCAAAATATTTCAAATCTAATGGTTTTTTTTAAAATTAATTTTAAAAAAATTAATCTTTTTGGCATTTTTTAAAATTGTATATGCAATAAAAATATTCCCATCAATACATAATATCAATTAGGTGGACGTAATTAACATAAAGTTAGGCACTGTGCTCGAAAACATTTTAAAATTCACCTTTTCTTCGTTATAGTGTTAAATATAGTCATCGCAACACGGTACACTTGTAATGAGGAATCCGACACATAAAAACCTTAAAATTGAAAAGTGATTTGAAATTATGTACTGACTTTTTTTTTAATAATTGAATTTTATATTTTATATATAATTTTTTTCCGGTTTGCAGTTATTTTAAAATGACCGTAAGTCTAGCCTAGTGCGCCTAGTCTTTGTAGCTTACTTCAAAACGTGGCATCAGTTGCGATATATGTACATTTAACCGGTAAACTTATTGTTAAGAAATTATCTCAGTAAAACCATAACTAACTGAATGTGAACTTCGACCGACAGAAATATTTTTAAGAATACTGATGTCTATTAAAAGGAATACTTTGTATTTGACGTTAAAATTTCGTTTCTGTTTATTCCTACAAAATATAAATTAAGAACAAATTTAAATAGAAATTGGAAATCAAATTCGGAATTTAAAAAAAGTTCCTCGTTGCCAAACGTCACTTTTCAGCCTCATAGCCATATGTACATAGTGGCTGTCGTCGATGCAGTCGCGTCAACTTTGTTGTAAACATCGTAGTTTGTGACTACGGGAAAAAAAGTAGTGGGGCGACGAATTTTATCCAGTTATTTCTTTAATTTAATAACGTTAAATTTAATGATGATTTGGATATCAGTCCACAGTTTAAATTATTCAGTGAATCGAGGTATGGCTTGTTTTAAAAGTATCGCGGAAAGTGGAATTTCAGCAAAGATTTCTAATATGATTTTTGTTTTGTTGCAGGTCTAAAAATGTCAATCTCCGAATTCAGACGAAAGAAGCTTCTTTACGTTTTCAACGTATTCTTCGGTGAGTTTTTAATACGTTTTCCTGAATATTTTTTATGCCAATTCTAATCCTTTCTTATGTGGGTTTCCCGTTTTACAGATGTCAATCAAAGCGGCACAATAGAAAGAAAGGATTTTGAGTTGGCGATAGAGGTATGAATATTTTTTGTGTTTGTAAATTTGGATCATCTCTTTATCTCGAACTAAGTTTTGCCCGCGGCTTTGCTGGCATCTTTCTCAGGAATTGTTCTTATCATAAATAAAAGAGTTATTTTAGGAATGCCTGAAATAACCTTTGATAACGAAGTTATAGTTTTTAATCCAAAGTAAACGTACATGGGACGTCGTGACGAAAAAGAAATCTAGTATACTAGTCGAAATTTACGCTGGTTTAGCGTGCTTGTTCTTAAGACAAAAAGCATTTGCGTTTGCATTGGATGTCTTTTCATTAACCACAAACACTTGCAATATATAAAAAAGGGTACACTACATAAATCCGAAAAACTTGATTCCGATAGTCATAATCAGGAATTTCAAAATTCCGAATTCATTAACACCGAATGGTTCATAATTCCGAAAATGAACATTCCGTGTTTCATAATTCCGAATTTTTCTTCTTCGAAACTTCAAGATTCCGAACGTTAATAATTACGAAAATCAATATGCCGAATTTGAAAACACCGAACCATAAAATATCCGAATTAACAATAATCTGAAATATCATATATACGAATCCCGAATATCAAAATTCCGAATAATAATAGTTGCAATAACAAACGCCTTTTAAAACTGCATGAGCACATCAATATAAACGTTCGAGCATTCAAGTAGTCAGCTGGAAATGAGAAAGTTTATTTAGTTTTTTGTACCGAGTTATTTCTTGAGTATATAGGTTATGTACTGAAATGCAAATCCCTTTTCCCTGCGTTATCTACATACAGACTAACTGCTCCTCCTGAATAGAACAGTCAACGTCGATCGACGGTTTCTACCACACCAATCAATCGCCTCAAGACGTCGATAGATGGCAGAAACAGCAGTCGACGTCGCAGTAGTCGTGATGGCCTATAATTGTCTGACGCCACCCCTGAGTTGGTAATTTAGTAGTAAAATAATCCCATGCACCTATAAATTCATATGAAGGTATCTGTACTCTGCACACCCGCAGTAGGCGTAGTGATGGCCGACAATTTTCTGACGCCACACCTGAATTGGTAATAGTAGTACAATAATCCCATGCACCTATAAATTTATATGAAGGTATGTATAGTCCGCCAACCCGCAGTAGGCGTGATGGCCTACAATTGTCTGACACCGCCCCTGAGTTGGGAGAGGCTGATATCCCTCCAGTGATTATTAAGGGTATTACCACACCAATCGATCGTCCGTCGATCGACGTCGACGGGTCGACGTAACACCCTTAGATACAAAATCTGAATGTTAGCATTGAATTTTCGGAAAATTAAAATTCGGAATGCCATATTTCGGACTAGTAAGACAACGGGTTTTTAATTCTTCGTACAAATGAAAGTCGGAAAATTAAAATTTCGGATTTATGAATTTCGGTAAAATAAGAATCGTGGTTTTGAATAATCGGAATTAAGACTCTTTGGGATTGTGAAATACGGAATTAAAAAAATTGGAATATTCAAATTCTGAATGACATAATTCGGAATTTTTGGGTGTTCCCATAAAAAAATCTAGGCAATGATTAAAGTTTGACTAAAACCTCTTTTTTTCTTTGTTTAGTTTTCTTAAGAAGTTCAGAATGCACGTGAGAATTCAATTCTGGACGCTGTTAAATCCTCTGTTAAAAGAGTTTGTACATTTATTTACGAATATTACGAATCAAAACACAAAATGTCAATAGCAAAACTTATTTGTTACGTGATACACACATTTGTACGCTATATTACGGTAACATTGTACATTCGGCTTACAATTAAATCTTCAAAATCTTAAAAAGTAATTCAGAATTATTGTACTACTTATCGACTACCCAATTAATATTTAATTTAAAACGCAAGTACTATGTAAATGATGTTGTCGATTGGAAGTAACTTTAATCTTCCTCACAGAAAATATGCAGTCTTCGAGGCTGGAAGCCTGGGGACGCGAAGCACACGGAGACTCATGAGGTCATGATCAAAATCTGGGACGGCCTTCGGAAACGAGCTGACTCTAACAAAGATGGACAGGTTAGTAAAAAGTGATGAAGAAGTAGCAAAGTGATAGTCCTCCACGAAGTCGTGTCGAAAGATAAATTTCTAAAAATGTTGTGCGTTCCTCTTCCTTCCATCCTTGCCTTATTTTAAATATACTAACCCTTCATTTTTAAGCAATTTCATAAAATAATTTAGAAATTTTAATTTCACCTTCCTTCAACTCAAGCTGTAACAAACTTCCCTCGTAGAATTTTATGAATTGCAATGAACAGACAATGTCGCTCAAGGCTAATGGATGTAAATATTTTATTCGCACTCCCCTTATAAAGGTACCATCAATGTAAAAGGTCCATTCCAATCTATTTAGAACAAAAGTATCGTGCTTATGGCTGTGCTTACAGTAAATTTGCGTTTTTTGTATACCTATACAATGGCTCACACACAACGTGCTCAAACAAAGGAAAAACACTTACTAAGCGCTTTAATATTGCAGTACGCTGTACCTTAATCAAACCGGGTTCCAAAGATTCACATAATGTAAACCAGTGATTTATGATTATTCATATAAAAGGGCTAATGAAAAATGTCAAAAATATCACATTCACTTTTTTGCCTTTGTCAAAGTAAATTGCTTCGCGGCTCTCGGGACGGTTTGCACTGTAATTCGGTAATTGTTTCTGCGTGAATGAACGGTTCTACCTAATGAATGTTTGCTTTTATGCTTTGGGAGAGCGGTAAAGAAAAATCATAAAAAAGTGATGGCTATTTCGTTTTAAATTCAGTGAAATGCGGATGTTTTGATGGTGTCTAAGTAATTTGAAATAAAAGCTAATGGTGGTGTTGATTTTGTTGTAATTTTAAATAAAAATGTTGATTACTTGAGTTTATTTTTCAAATTTTAGGTCTGGTTTATTTCACTTTGCTGTCAAAATATTGGAATAGTAAATAAAATATTGTAAAACAAAAACCAAACGCGAAAAATTGAGGACACTGTAAAATGAAAATGGCTTCCAGAAATAAAGGAGAAATAATTTCCGCACATTAATAGTATTCCCATTGAAGGTACATTACGAGGGTCAAACTGAAAGTTCTTAGTACTGGCCACTTGTAAACAATATAATAAAAAAATTATTAAAATTTTGAAAATGCAACTCTTTACCAATGTTATTGAGTATGAACTTTACTCATTTGTCATATGTTTTACGATTTGGTGGCAAATTGAAAATTGTCTTTGTCACGTCAGCAAGAAAAATTTCGTGCAATTACTTTTTTATGAGTTTCACTGTCATTTAAGTCAACAATGAAGTTATGATAGACTACGATTGGCATTTCACGATAAAGCCCCATCTCGTGCCACTGTTTACAACTGGTTTAATAAGTTTAAACGAGGTCGCATTGATCTCACCAATGATGTGCGTGAGGGACGGGCTTCTACGGCGACGACTGAAGATAACATCTGTGTTGTACGGCGTATGATAGAGACTGACAAAGAGTGTGAGTGACCTATCAGCAGATTTGGACAAGCTTAGGCATCGATATGAGTCACAAGTGCACAAAATCCTCCATGAACATGTAGCGGTCAGGAAGCATTGTGCCCGGTAGATACCTCATAATTGGACCGAGGGCCAAAAATTCCGTCGCGTTGATTGGTGCCGTGAAATGGTTGAAAGATTTAACGGAGGTGACCCAAATGCTGTGTTCGACATACGTACGGGTGACGAAAACTGGATTTACTGTTATGATCCCTAAACCAAAAGACAGTCTGCTCAGTAGGTGTTTCCTTCCGGAGTTGTCAACTCAAGTGAAGGTCAAGAGGTCGAGGCGTGCGAAAAATGATGATGGCCTCGTTCTTCGGAAGGGCAGGTTATTTCACGACAATTGTTTTAGAGGAACGAAAAACAAGTTCTGCGGAGTGGTACACTAACAATTATTTGCCACTTGTCTTGGAAAAAGGTCGGGAGAAACGACCTGGCAGTAGGATCCTCCTTCACCCCAACAATTCGCACCTTGTGATTTCTATTTATTTCCAAAAATAAAATAAAATCAGAGTATATATAATAGTCCTTCCTAAAAGTCCTTCCTATTTGAACCACTATAAATAATAACAATATTTACTTGGTTGTGTTCCGGATAAGGGGAAGGAACAGGCAATTTAATGAAACAATAAGAAATCCAACTCAGAATCATTTCTTGATAATTAATAATTAACAATATAATTGATGTAGACGGGTATGCTACTTATATTATATTAATGAATAACAAAATAATTGATGTAGATGGGCACGTATGCTACCTATATTATATTAATGAATAACAAAATAATTGATGTAGATAGGCACGTCTGCTACTTATATTATATTAGGTCTTTACCTATGAAATTGCCGTTTTTCACGAAATAAATGAAGCGTAATTTTTTTATATATTTTTTATTTCTATTAATCAAAATAATCACCCATGCAATCAATGCATCTTTGCCAACGCATTGGTAGCTTATTGATGCCTTTCTTGAAGAAATCAGCTGGACGGGAGGCAACAAATTCTTCAAAGGCATTTTGTACTGCCTCTCGGGTATTGAATTTTTTTCCCGCCAAGAAGTTATCCAAATTCTGGAAAAAGTAGAAGTCAGTAGGCGCAAGGTCTGGTGAGTACGGCGGATGACGGAGAACTTCCAACCCCAACTCTTGTAGCTTGGAGACCGTCTGCTGTGCAGTATGAGGTCGCGCGTTGTCATGCAGGAGCAGTGGAGCCGAACGATTGACCAAAGCTGGTTGGAGACGTGCGAGCTTCTCCATCATTGTGTTCAGTTCTTCACAGTACATATCTGCAGTAATGCTTGTCCCGTTTTGCAAGAAGCTGTGATGAATTACACCCGCGTTAGACCACCAAACAGTGACCATCACTTTTCTAGGGGTAAGTTTTCGTTTAGGGCATTGTTTGGGTGCTGAACCAGGGTCCAACCAACTTGCTGAGCGCTTACGATTGTCAAACAGGATCCATTTCTCGTCACAAGTAACAATGCGGTTCAGAATTCCTTCATTTGTATGCCTGCTGAGCAGTGCAAGGCACGTCTCCACGCGTACTTCGCGCTGGCGGTCATTGAGTTCGTGGGGTACCCATTTGTCAAGCTTTTTTACCTTGCCAATTTGACGCAAATGGACCAATATTGTTTTGATGCTAACGTCGAAAGCTGCTGCTAATTCAGCCGTGGATTGAGTTTCATCAGCTTCCACAATTGCCTTTAATTCGTCATTGTCGACCAAAGTTTTCGGACGACCACGGGGCTAATTTTTCAGGTTAAAAATTTCCAGAACGGAAGCGGGTAAACCAATAACGGGTGGTGCGTTCGTTTGTAGTGTTCGCTCCGTAAACGTCGTTATGTTGCGTGCCGCTTGTGCCGCTTTGCTGCCACGACGGTACTCATACTCCATAATTACTCGAATTTTTAACTTATCCATGATGACGAAAAATGTTCGAATGCGTTGAAAACAAAACACTAACTATTAAACAAATGACGATTTTAGAAAAAGAATTCCATGTTTGTCAAATAAAATTAATTTGAAATTAGAATTATCAGTCAAAAAAAAAAAATATTTTCATTTGAAATGGCCAGTACGGCAAAACGGCAGTTTCATAGGTAAAGACCTATTATTAATGAATAACAATATAGTTGATCTAGATGGGCACGTCTGCTTTTTATATTATATTAATGAATTAAAATATAATTGATGTAGATGGGCACGTCTGCTACTTATATTAATGAATAACAATATAATTGATGTAGATGGGCACGTATGCTACCTATATTATATTAACGAATAACAACATAATTGATGTAGATGGCCACGTCTGCTACTTATATTATAGTTATGAATAAATAATTTCAAAAACAACTTCAACCCTCCACAGGTATCCGTGGAAGAATGGACGTCAATGTGGAACGACTACGCCAATAACCCGTCAGCCGCCCTCAAGTGGCAACAGCTGTACTGCCACTTCATGTTCCAGCTGGAAGACGCCAGCGCTGACGGCTGCATCGACTGCGACGAGTTCACTTCTGTCTGCTCCTCCTATGGCATTGAGCCGCAGGAGTGCAAGCAGGCTTTTGGGAAGATGGCTAAGGTTAGCAATATTAAGTTCGATTTTAAGTGATAAATAAGTGATATTAACGTGATATTGATTAAATCCGTTCTGAGCATGTTGAATAAATGAACCGGTTTTAGGAGTTTTACAAAAGGTTGTGACTTGATTACGTGCACCTAGGTATGTGTAAGTTAACCTTCACAAAACTTGCTTATTTTAAATGAGTTATTCTCAAATCAATATTATGTATATATTAAAAAAACTTTAAAGGCAGCTCAGAAAGCGTAATACTTTAAAATTCTTACTTCATCTTATATCCCCATTAACAAAAAAAATACAAATAATGATGTTCAGAAATAAACAAAAAGTTTTGATGAAACTTTTTTTCGTTGTGACACCTGACACCATGCATACTACAAACAGTTATTTTAAAAGGCTTAAAATCAAAATTAGCCAATTTGTTCGTCAATAAACATTACACCTCGAATAATAAAATTAACGATCCTCGTTTTATGACAAACACAGCTTGCGACTTAGGGGCAACCTATAAATTAACTACACGCCAATTTCATGATTTTTAGACCCCGTCCTTGGCACAAGTTTATTCACAATATTTGTTGGTATGTTATAATGACGTTGTCACACTTCGGTGACCACCTCTTTGATTAAGGTGGAAATTTCTGGAGGCCTCTTATCTGTATTGTTACAATTTATGTTTGAACAAGAGTAATTTTCATTCCACGGGTCCTGCTAGAATGGCTCAGTGAATTATCCACATCTGCTGTTTATAAAATGAACCGTCAGGCTGTGACGGGGTAGCAATAATTTTCGGGTGTAACAGAATTAAAACGTAATTGGTAATCTATAGATCCCTAATGTTGTTTGTTTTTAGCGATAAAACAAACTGTATGAACCAAATATGTTTTTGGACATTAAGTATTAAGCTTTTGAAAAGCGAAACATTTTTGATTCATTATTCAACTCTGTGCTTTATTGATTTCTAAATAAAACGTGAAATCATGGAATGTAGGTGTATATGTATATGGCTACACTTTTTTGTAGTCTATTAACATGAGATCATCAGACGATTTATTGATTTTATTTCCGACAGTTAGTCAGCTACCTATGACTTGGATTACATTATAGTTTTCTTCCAAATAAAAAGGTAATTATTACGGTCTCTTTGACTTTTAGGGCAAAGCTACGGTGTCCTGGGAAGAGTTCCAGGAGTTGTGGAAAGAGTATTTCTCCACTGAAGACCCGAATGCCGCTGGCAACTTCATCTTCGGCCGGATCAGCTTCTAAGTGCCACCAGACGCTCCTACTTCGAGAAACTTCAAGCACGTTCGTGCCCTGAGGAAGAAATTCAATACATTCCGACCGGGTCCCGAAGAGGCCCTACTTAGGATTCTTGTAGGTAGAGATTTTTGTCTTGCTTTAAGGAAACTCGACTCCTGGCGTATCTTTACAGCAGTAATATTAATCGTATCGAGATTTGCAACTTTTAGACCTAAGATTTGATGCGTAATTTGTGTGTCTGTGTTAAATGAATTAAGAAAACTCTCATGTTTCTTTTAGAGCAGAATTATTCTTATAAAATATTTAGATTTTTCGAAGCTCAACTCACTTTACTAGTGGTTTTCGTGTCGCAACGAAGTTTAAATTATTCACAAATTATAAACGTTGTATAGCATATCTCTGTAGTCATATCTCTATAAATGATCTATAAACTATTTACACTATGAAGCCGTTCCTTTCTCTTTGACTGTATTTCAGATGTATATTTAGCCAATGTGTTTAAAATTATGATAAATTTTATGTGATGTTGCTTGTATTCAAATATTTATTGGTGTGTATGTTTGCAAAATTATTATTGCGAGAATTTCAAACGTGTACTATTTGTGCTGAACATTTTGAAAGATAATGTTTCGGTTTTTGTAAGTTTATCACTAAATTTTATTTAAGTTTTATAAACAAGTTTTGTATAATTTTATTCTAGTCAAAAAACACTTTATTATATTGATAGTGAAAATTACGAATTGAATTAATAGATAATTATTATAACAATAAATGAATGTATATAAAAAAATATTTGTGTTATTTAATTACCAAGGAAATTTTCGTATCAAAGATGCAACAAAAATTCTTATACAAATGTCACAGTGGGAGAGTAGGAAGAACAGAGAACATCAAAACAAAAAAAAACTGATAAGAAAAACTGTTCCTTGAAATATAAACGGGATATTCACTCCGACTGCGACGTTAACAAACTACTCTGCAATGCATAAGGCAAAACATCAACTGACTGTCACCGCACCACTTAACTTAACTTATACTTAACCAGTATACATTTAAGAATTTTGAATAACACAGGGTGAAATATAAGTCGTAAACAGAAATATGTGTTTCTTACTGTTTAAGTTTAGTTTAAACGTGTGGACGTGAAAACAGGCAAAAATATGCCAAGTTTGTTTGATGATTCGTCAATTTTAAAATTGTTTTAAATTTACTGAGTCCCATGATCGCCCTAATAGCTACTTTAAACTGTCATAGACAAACAGCATGTTACTGTATTTGAATAGGGTGACCATAAGGTTGGTATTTTTGCTATTTAAAATTATTATCAATAAAGTTTAATTGTTTGCTTCTAGAGTTAATGCAATGAATTTGCCGTAAAATACTACTCTAGGAACCAAAATTTCTATTCACGACTTATGTTTCACTCCTATATATGAATGATATATTCATAGATATAAACGGCTTTTGCCCATGCTTTCGTTGACCTAAAATTAGATTAAAACTAAAGTTGCACCTTTAACAAACCGCGACATTCTCGCTCCAATCGCCACGCGGTGCGGACGTGCAAGACCCAGTTCTCCGTTGATCGGTCCCTTCCCGATATTCCGTGGCGCTCAGTCTACTGTACATACGTCACAGTTTAGCGTGTTGGTTCCGTGCTACTGTTTTCAAGGTTTTTCTACTCCGTCTGAGTGCTTTCGAAGTGCGATTTTTCTTTGCGACTAAGCCCCTTAGTCTTCAAAGTGCTGTGCTAAGTTGTGTTGTGCTTGTGCTGAGTGCAGTGTTGTGCCCAGCGTAAGTAGTCTGGTCTCAGTACAAAGGATACTTAACGGTGACAACGAATTTGTACTGAACCAGTCCTTTTATTTTCATTTTATTTCTCTTCTCTATTTTATTTATTTTTCTTCTATTTTTCATATTTATTTTTATCATATCTGTGTGTTTTCGTGTGCATTTGTCCTTTCTGTCGGTAAAGGTTGACCCTAACGCGGTCAACTCTTTACCTGCGTACCCTTTTTTTTTAGGTTCTAGGTAGCGGCCTTCGGCGTACTACGGTTAGTTTTAAGTTATTCTCCCCAGCCCCCCTACCGCTGGTAGGGAGGTTTGCCGCTAGGGTTCGCTAGGTTTTTATTTAGGAATCCTAGGCATTTGTTATTTAAATAAGTGCTAGGTTTGCTAGGGAACCTAGGCATACATTATATATTTATATATAACATTTTGTAATTCCAAGCCCTCCAATGGACCTTGTTAATATTCTTAGGTCGTTCGCCCAGGCGCTCGCTGCGTCCGGCATCCCCATCCCAGATGACGTACTAACGCATGCCTTACAGGCAACTATCGCGTCCCCGGCCCCTCAGGCCTCAACCCCGGCCCCTCAGGCCTCTAACGTTAAGACCCCTCCGGTGTATAGCTCTCCCGCGTCTCCCGTTCCATCCGATATAGACTGCGCGTCGGTCTCATCCTCGCGCTCATCTCGTAGGAAGCGTACCACTCCCGGGAGCGATTCAGACTCCGCCGCGTCCGAAGCTTCGTCGGTCGCCGCCACCTTAACCGGCTCTCCTGAGCCCGCGTTCCAATTAGTAGCCAAACGCTCGAAGAAGCGTTCGAAAAAAGCCGCGGTGCCTTCAACACCCGAGCCAACCCCGGTGTCTTCTACACCCGCCCCCGCGCCCCTCATGTCACTCGAAGTGACCGCGTCTCCGTCGGTCCCGTCTAAGCCAGCAACGCGCTGCGCTCCCGTCCCATCGAAGCCTCAGCTCCCTCCGCCCGTCTTCCTCCGCGATAAAGCGCGCTGGACCGCGGTTTCTAACTTGTACAAAGAGCACGAAATCAATTACCTCAAGGCAAATAACGCAGGCGACACTATAAAAATCCAAGTCGCGACTATCGACGACTTCCGCGCGATCACTCGTTTACTTTCGCTTAAACAAATCGCGTACCACACTTACGCCCTCCCGGAGGAGCGTAAGATCCGCGCTGTACTACGGGGCGTCCCGTTTGAACTCAGTAATGAAGACATTCTCGAGGACCTTAAGTCCCAGGGCTTCCCGGCTGTAGCAGTGCAAAAGATGCACTCTAACCGCGGTAGGCGCTTTCCGTTAGCTTTAGTTATCTTGTCTAATTCTCCCAACTCGAGGGAGATCTTCAGAGAGGCTCGCACAATATTCGGACTCTAGAATATCTCCGTCGAGCGTCCCAACCCCCGTGGTCACCCTGGGCAGTGCCACCGCTGCCAGCTCTACGGCCACGCAGCGGCTAAT
Source organism: Marasmarcha lunaedactyla (assembly GCA_923062675.1). Taxonomy (NCBI): domain Eukaryota; kingdom Metazoa; phylum Arthropoda; class Insecta; order Lepidoptera; family Pterophoridae; genus Marasmarcha; species Marasmarcha lunaedactyla. The sequence goes on along the minus strand of OV281345.1, from coordinate 5,521,401 downwards.
AGCTCAGCTCCCCCCAGGTGCGTTAAGTGCCTGGATCCTCATATAACGAAGGAGTGCACTCGCACTCCCGAATCCACTTCTCCCCTGCCTGTGTGCTTTGCGGCCAGTCCGGCCACACAGCTAACTACAGGGGTTGCCCGCGCGCTCCGCGCTCCACCGCCAAGAGGGTCCCGCCTAAACCGGCGCCGTCGCTCACTCCCGCTAACTTCCCGCCGCTGCGCAACCGGGGTCCCCCGGAAGCAAAGCCTGTTCAGCCGACGCCTACTCTGTCTTGGAGGCAGCGTCCGGCCGTTCCGCCTGCACCTTTCCGACCCATCCCAGCTCCCGTAGCTTCCGTAGGGCCGCGTCCTTCTCCGTCATCCGCACCTCAGTCGTCGATGGCTGAGGACATGAAGACCGTGTTCGACGTTATTCAAAACGTCGATATTAACGAAATTTCCGTGCTCGCACGCAAACTGCGAGCCGCCCGCTCTCCTCAAGAGCGTTTATTTGCTTTAGCCGAGCATCACTCGCTTCTAAGTTCATTATAAATTTATTCTTTTTTTAATTTTTATATAAAACCGTAAATAAGTAAATTATAATGTCTAGACCCGCGAATCCCGCGTCCAGTCGTATTAAACCCAAGGGCTTATCCCTAGTATCTTTTAACGCTCGTAGCCTTAACACCAACCTTCCCGAGATTAAACTGTTCCTTCAGAACAAAGAACCTGACTTATTCCTTTTCCAGGAGACATGGCTTACTCCAAACCGCTCCAGGGGATTCGCTATACCTAAGTACGCGTTTATTCGTAACGATAGGCCCAACTCCGACGGTTTCGGCGGCACTGCTATATATTACAAAAGAGGCTTCCACTGCTGTCCTCTTCCTACCCCTCCTCTCCTCAACATGGAAGCCACTGTGTGTAGATTGGCCATGACTGGTCATCCGACCATCATCATAGCTTCAATCTACATACCTAGTGGTACCAGACCAATCCGCAGCGACTTTGAGGCCATTCTCGCCCTCGGCCATATAGTCATTATGTTCGGAGACTTTAACTCCAAACATACTGACTGGACGTGCCTATCGACTAACACCAGCGGTATCGCTCTCCTCGACATCACTAACTCCCTTGACCTAGACGTCATATCCCCCATCACTCCCACTCACTATCCCAACAACCCGTCCTACTCTTCTGACATCCTCGACTTTGCAATTATCAAGCGAATCAATCTTGATCTAAAGTCTATCGAACCGCTCGATGAGCTAGGCTCCGACCATCGCCCCGTTTCCCTCGTGCTAGGACCGCCGAACGATAACGTCTCATCTCCTAAGACCTTTACCAACTGGAAAGGTTTTAAAAATACGTTAGTTTCAGCCTTAGAGGCTCCGAACTCTCCACTCGCGATCTCTCCCGAACAATTAGATAGCCCGGATAAAATCGATTCATTAGTAAATTCTCTCACTGATGCTATCAACTCAGCCATCAGTGACAACGAAAAGGTTGCTAAGCAAGGCAAACCCACGCTTCCCTTAGCCGTTAGCAATCTTATTAAAGCTAAGAACGCGGCTCTCCGGAGAGCCAAGAAATATCCCACGCCCGCCTATAGAACAGCTGCGAATCAGCTTCAACGTAAAGTTAGGTCTTGCTTCCCGGAACTCCGAGACGCTCAGATGAACGATATTTATTTATTTATTTATTTATTATTAATATCTCTCCGTCCCACCAAGCGTACTATAGCATGGCCCGAGCCTTACGCGTAGACACCACCTCTCACGTTCCTCCTCTCACTCGTCCCGATGGCACTACTGCCTTTGAAGTCGAAGAGAAAGCCGAATGCTTCGCTGACAGCATTGCCGCACAATGCTCGCCCAGCACGCAACCTGCTGATCCCTCACACATCCAGGCGGTGGAGGATGAAATCCTTCGCATAGACTCTCTTCCCATCACCGCCGACCCCGTCACAGTCTCTAATGACGAAATCTTGCTTCTCATTAGAAATCAAAAGTCCAAAAAGGCTCCGGGTGCGGATGGAATTTCCAACCACGCACTTAAGCACCTACCTCAACAGATGCTTACCTTGTTAGCTATCATTTTCAATGCCTGCTTCGACCATAGCTACTTTCCAAAAGCTTGGAAAGAAGCGACAGTCATAGGCATTCCCAAGCCGGGCAAACCTCTGAACGTCCCGGCTAATCACAGACCCATCAGCCTCCTCAAGGCAATGTCTAAACTTCTCGAGAGAGTCATACTCTCTCGAATGCGGAACCATCTGTTTCCAACGGATGGCGATGCTCTCATTATTCCCCATCAGTTCGGCTTTCGCGCTAAACACTCCTGCCCTCAGCAAGTCCACCGAATCGTCGAGTATGTACTTGACGGTTTCTATCCGCGTCGTTATAAAACAGTCGCGGTTTTCTTTGACGTAGCCAAGGCTTTCGATAAAATCTGGCACAGCGGTCTCGTTTATAAACTCTACAAGATAGGCTTACGGGATCGCCTAGTCAGGTTAATAGCGTCATTTCTCAAAGACCGAACGTTTCGATTTAAACACGAAGGCACGCTTTCTGCGCCTCGTCCCATAAAGGCTGGAGTCCCTCAAGGCTCCGTCCTCGCCCCTCTGCTGTACACCGTGTACACCAACGACATTCCCATCCCGCCGAAAGGCGTCCAACTCGCCCTCTTTGCTGACGACACCGCACTCTATACCAAAGGCCACAGTGTTCGGCACCTTGTAACCAGACTCCTAAAGGCCGTAAACGCCCTTGGTGTATGGTTTCAAAAATGGCGCATCGATGTGAACCCTGAAAAGAGTTCTGCGATGCGCTTCGACCACAAACGCCTTCGTCCCGCTGGCGATCCCCACGTTCGAATGTTAGGCATTCCCATCCCCTGGAAGCGCAGTACTAAATACTTAGGCGTCACATTAGATCCGACGCTTTCTTTCAAGCCACACGTTGAAAGAGTTTCGAAACTCGCTCGTCACTACTTAGGCCGCCTAAATAGCATGTTAGGTAGAAAAAGTAAAATGTCTTTCAGAAACAAACGTAAATCGCCAATCTTTGCCCACGCCAAACCTTCCCTCCTGCACAAACTGCAGGTAGTTCAAAACCTCTTTTGCCGCCGGGCCACAAACGCACCGTGGAACGTGCGTAACGCGGACTTGCATAGAGATCTTGAACTGCCTACAGTACAACAACATCTCAAAACACTCTCTGAAGCGTTCTTCAAACGCTCCGAAACCCATCCCAATCCTCTAGTTCGTGATTCAGTCTCATATATTACTCCTGTGTTAGATTCGAAGTTCAAAGTCGCTAGGCCTAGGAATGCGCAAGCGTACTCATCCACCAGACTGTCAGCCGATCTCGAAGCCCTTCTGGCCGCAAATTCTAATTCTAACGTAAATTCTAATTCTAACGTAAATCCTAATTCTAACGTAAATGCGAATTAATTCAATTTTATTTTGCAATTTTTTAATTATTGTTTTAATTATTGATTTTCATTTTGAGCACCTTAAGTGCTATGTATTCACCTTCAGTGCTATGTAATCCCAGCGGTAGACCCCTTCTGGGCCCCGCTAGCGCGGCCTCTTTCTCCAATTGGCCGTCGCTCAGATGAAGGCTGAGTGGCAAAAATGCACGAGCCGACAGGGGGTTTTTAGTGGGTATGGTCCTGGTAGGCGTCGGGACGAGTCCCACATAACTTTGGAATCGCGCCAGAGTATGCGTCAGGGCATTTTTATCCTCCTGACCTTCCCGCGGAGGGGAACAAAAAAAAAAATTAACAAACCGCAGTCTCGGTCTGCGTGCGTTCTCGAGCGCACGTCGATCGCAGACGCCTTCCCGCTCTATTAGCCCCCGCGCTAATTGAGCACCCAAATTTCACTGGTTGTTGTCGTAATATATAATTTCATAGTTGTATACCGTATTAAGTTTCTAACGCCGTTTTCACGGCGGACAGTGGCTCGTTAACCGTACTTCTAATAAGTTTCTAACGCCGTTTTCACGGCGGAAAGTGGGTTTTAACCGTACATCTAATAAGTTTCTTACACCGTTTTCACGGCGGACAGTGGGCTGTTAACCGTACTTCGTGGAACGTGAGCTTCGTCGACGGAATTTTGTCGTTCCAGGTGCCTCGAGTCTTCGTGTTCGAGTAAGTTATCCGCGTCGTCCTCAACCACCCTACTGCGTGTAGGGTGGTTTTTAGGAAGTTAGTCATCGTTGATAGGTTCATAGTATATATATTTATATATTGTTGCCCCTCCCCAACCCCTCCGCAATGGCTTCTCTAAGCTCTGATGAGTTTATGAGGAAGTTACTTGATAGTACCGGTGCTGAAGGCATGTCTATAAATGCTGATAAGTATCGTTTCTTGGACTCTCTCATCCCGCATATCATGGCGTTAATTCCCTCAATGACCCCTCAGGTCTTAGGCCCTCCCGCGTCCCCTTCCTCCAGTTACATGGAGTGCGAAGTAGACGCCCCTCCGCGCCGCAAGCGCGCACCCGCGACCGAGTCATCCTCGGATGCCACCCCAACTGGCCCTGATGAGCCTCCCTCTTTCACCCTTGTTAAGAAGCGCTCGAAACAAGACCCGGCGCCCTCGGCGCCCGTCCCTACACCCCCTGCGGCGTCTTCAACGCCAGCTGCCCCGGTGTCTTCAACACCCGCTCCGGCCCCAACTTCTGTCAAGGCCAAGGTCCCACCACCCGTTTTCCTTCGGGAAAAGGGTAAATGGACTGAGGTCTCGACATTGTGCAATGAGCACAAAATCCATTACAGCCGAGCAGCCAACTCGGGTGAATCTATTAAAATCTTAGTCTCGTCGATAGATGACTTTCGTGTTTTAACAAAGCTCCTCACCGATAAGCAATATGCTTATCACATTTATGCTCTGTCAGAAGAGCGTAAGATCAGAGTGGTACTCAGGGGAGTCCCGTTCGAATTATCGAACGAGGCTATCCTGGAGGATCTGCAGTCCCAAGGCTTCCCGGCACTCGCGGTGCATAAAATGCACAGCAAGTACGGGAGACAACACCCTCTCGCTTTGGTGGTTCTCGCCAACGTCCCCAAGTCCAGGGAGATCCTCAAAGGGGTTAGCACTATATGCGGCCTCTCTGGGATCTCGATCGAGGCGCCTCATCGCCGCGGTCATCCCGGCCAGTGCCATCGGTGCCAGTTGTACGGGCACGCGGCGGCCAACTGCCGCGCACAGCCCAGGTGCGTCAAGTGCCTGGTCCCGCACTTCACTAAGGAGTGCAATCGCACTCCTGAAACTCCCTCTCCTCCCGATTGCGTGCTTTGTGGCCAGTCCGGCCACACCGCAAATTACAGGGGCTGCCCTCGTGCACCCCGTTGTATGCGCTCAAATTTCAAAAGGGCGGCACCCAAACAGGCCCCACGCCTTTCTCAAGAAAACTTTCCGCCGCTGCGTAGCCGGGTTCCTCCGGCTGCAAAGCCTAAACAGTCTAGGCCTGCCCCAGAAAACTGGAGGCAGCGCCCCGCATCGAATCCCATCCCGGATCCTCGCCCATACAAACCCACTCCTCAAACCTCCGTAGCAGACGATATGCGTATCGTCTGCGACGCTATGAAAAATATCGATGTTAGTGAAATCGCAGTCTAGGGCTTCACGTACTCCGACAGAGCGTTTGCTAGCTCTGATGGAGCATATTTCCCTTCTCAATTCATTATAGGTTCATTTAAATGAATTGATCCCTAAATCATGCTTCGGCCGACCTCTGCCCAGCCCCGGCTTCACCGGAGGCTGACCAGAACCGCCACCATCTCATATCCCTTTGAGCACCTTCAGTGCAACTTTCACTACAGGCGGAAGACCCGCTAGCGGGTCTCCGCCAGCGCGCCCAACTTCCCGACGGGTGTCGCTTCCGATGAAGGCTAACGGTAATAACTACAGCCAACAGGTGGTTTTTAGTGGGTAGGTGCCATTCTGGTGAGTCCCACATAACCCCCCGCAGAGGAATTTACCTGCGGGCGGTATGCATGACGCATCTTCCACCTCACTCCCGCGAGGGTGCCTCGACAGCAAAAAAAAAAAAAATTAACAAACCGTAACAAAGTCGACCTGTGAGTCACCTAACTCTAAGTTTATTTTGTAGTAAAATGTTTACTATCATAACTTAATATAAAATTCAGCTATTTCTTAAAGTCAAATCTTCAGAAAAGTTACGTTTTTATACAATAAAAGAAAAACATTTTTTTTAATAGCGAGTCTTGCTGCTGCAAAAGTAAATTCTTTTAATTCATGCGAAGTATTAACGAAGCTTGCTTGATTGAAAATATGAAAAATATGTTCAATTATTTAAGAATTAAAAAAATTTGTTAAATTCAAAGTCTGTTGTACTTAAGTCTGAAGCTAACCTAAAATCTAACTAAGATTTGATAAAATTTAACATCGAACAATTCTAAAACATACAAGACCGAAATATAAAAACTAATAGAACAAAATAATAGCAGTATCAACCAAATTGTAATAACACACGATGCTCTAAATATTACACACACCTTACTAAAAAGGGAACCACACTAAATTAAGAAACAATCTAAACATCTTTAAACTAGAGACGTCAAACTTTAGATTACTTTTTTTATGACAACGATATGACCTTTTTTAACAATAACACAACCATTTGGAATATCACTTAAAAATTGGATATTTTTTTAATCTTTAAATTTTTTAACTAGTCTATATAGAAGAAATATATGATTCGTTTAATTTGTGCATATACACATTTCGTTATATATATTAATATTTATTTTTTAGTCAGTTGTATATAACAATAATAATAAGTTTTATCTGAAAATTTTTGTTTTTTTTTTTGTTAACTTGATACATAACCTATGTATCTTTTGACATAAACGTAAATATGGCTTTATATGTATTTTGCGAGTACTAAACGTACTTCAATTACCTTGTATTTTGTTAGTTCGTACATATTATTTGTACAATAATATTGGTGTGATGAACACAGCTGTTTTATTCTCGGGTCATAGTCGTTGTTATAAGTATGTATATCATGTATTGTATGTTTATTTTACCCCACCCCCTAGTACGCTGTATGGTCATTCATAAACACGAGCTCTACTTAGTTTGGGCCATACAGTTGGTGTGTTTGTCTGGTGATTTATGTATTGTATTCAATAAAGCCGTCAGCACTTTCCACTAAGAGAGACAGAAGACAAACACCTGCCAATCCACAATTAAAATAAAAACTTTAAGAGTTCACAACTACCTAACCCACGAACTAAAGGTAGAATTTTAGGTGCCTCTGTGAGTTTCCTCAAATCCTAAATAATCTGGAATGATGAAATTACGTAGGTACGGTTTACATAATGCAATCTTAGAACTGTTCATGCAGTTTAACTGAACGGTTTGCGAGTTCTAAACTGTGAACACATAACCGATTTTGTAAACATATTACTGACGGAATAAACAAGAGATCAGCCAGATATTAGAATTATCTGAGCACTTACCTAAAAAACAGCTCTGTTTTTAAGTACTAAAATTAAAACTAATACAAATGATTATACAAGGAGTTTGTTACTGAAGAATTGTGAAAATTTGTTGTTCAACTTTTAAGGGTCAGACATTATTTAATTTTTAACTTTTCCCGATATAAATAATTAATTAGTATTGTTATACTCTTGTTTTAAGTCATATTATTTTTGTCGACGTGTATGTATAATGCCGTTACTAGCTAGAAATGTTTCATCGTATTAGAAAAGCTAATCGTTAAGTAATTACTTTTTGTATTAACAAAAACATAATAAAAAGTCGTATAAACAACAAAGAAGTACACAAATGAAAACCTTAAGGGTGTACTAATTGGACATTCTTATCGCCTCGAGTGTTGTCTTTTCAGATAAATCCGCAATTATCTCAAGATTGAACACTTTGTAATTTATTTGTTTTTTTAAATAACTTAAGTTGTTTTATTTAGGATTATATTAAAAGAAAGTTTTACTAAAAAGAAATACATACCTATTATTACAGTTAAGACTAAGGTCTCAGTGTTTCTTATTTTCGAACTATAATAAGTCTTCGAATTCGTTATGCAAAGTTATGCTCTGAAATAAATAAACCTATAACAAAGGTAGTTCTAACTGTTATTGCTTATTTGCGTCCTTTAACCGATGCATTTAATGTGTTTCCTATTTAATTATTTAAATAGTACTGTATCTATTAGTTGCCTTGACGCATGCTTCAAGTTCCTGTCATCACAGAGGCAATGGCTGTTCCTCCGCGCAGTATATGGAATACAATCTCTATAATGCGGATATAATAGCGGTTACAATACGAATAAAGTATCGAGTAGGTGAAATCTTATAAAATAAATTCTACTATCTGTATTATTTCAAATTGAAAAATCGGTTTACTTTTATGATAATACATATAACAAAGTGGCCTGTGCAGCCGGTTCAATGACTGAATTTATCAACAAGCTTTGGTATTGAACACTCTTCTAGGTTCTACGCTCACGTATACTACAGTACTCTGTTAACCATCTAATCGAGAGTAAAATTTTAATATCGGGACTGTCACTTAATATTCACCTCGTAGCCTTTGTGTGGAGATAGACTGGTCCTGTCTGCTCTTCTAATTCCGAGTCATTCTGTATTCATGTTTGTGCCAACTTATCGCATCTAATCAGCGAACAATATTATTCGAAGAGGCGTTCGGCCTACTTGGGTTGGAATTAATTACTAAGGTTGCCTATCTACATACAAAGGTTTACCTTCGATCGAAAGTAGCATGGGTTGCTCATTCAGAGGTTAACGGTTATTTGTGGTTCAAATTTGATGACTTATGAATACATTTTTGAAAACTATTGTTCGACTCGATTTTCATAAATGTTAATTACCTCCAATGAAATAACTGTAATATAAAATATTTCAAAAACAACCATTATCTAACACTTCCTTGTTACAAAGCGAAGGAAAATCTTATCATGTTAGCTTTATACTCTAAATTAAACATATCTAATTGTCAACTCACTTCGTCCAGGAAATATATAAGCGTCTTTCCGAAAACATTAAGCATCTGTGTGGACTTGAAGTGGAAACGGTTTAAATGTTTCTATTGTAGGGATAGATTTTTCATACAGCAATATTTTGAGTCGAGATAAAAAGTTACCTTAGGTCTGCGTAACGGGGCCTTGTAATCTTATTGCAGCAATTTAAACTAGAAATATATCGCTTTAATTTGCTAAATTACTTGAAATTTTTTTTGATATTATTTATATTTCTTGAGGTATTTTTTACTGATATTAACAGCAATGAATTATTTGGTACCATGACTTACAGTCACAGCATATAATCATTTACAAGGATACATTACAGTGTCTAAAGTTCAGCATCCATAAAGTTAATCGGTTGCCAGCAACATGGATACATAGTTTCAGGGTTAATTGCAATTCAAATTCCGTACAACTTGCTCCCCGAACTTGCGAAACTAAATTATGTTTAGTTAAGTGCCTTCTGATCACTTGTAAACCCGCGAGAATTGCTCGAATTAATGATTCTACGAGCCTCTTAATAATAATAATACATCTCCAGACATTCGCATCAACTGTATGGCCCTAAAGTAAGCAGAGCTTGTGTTGTGGATGAACACACAGCGAACTGGGGGAACCCAGAATAAACATCCATAAATATATATCAACAACTATGACTCGAGAACAAACATTAATTCATCACACAAATGAATGCCGGCCAGGACTCGAACCTGGGACCTCCAGAGTATAAGGCAGGGCTACTAAACACTACGCTATTCGGCCATCTAATAATAAATTTAATATTATTAATAAAATTAATACTTGAAGACATCCTTATTAATTATGAGAATTATTGTAGCAACTAGCGCCCCCCGTAAGATTTATTAAGACAGACATATTGTATAACGACCAGATCAAGTTATTCTAAAATTAAACAATAAATTTCCGGCGGTAAAGTCGTTAAATGTTTTTGTTTAGAATCAATTTTATGTTTTTGTTTAGTCTTAAGTTTTCTATGGAATTCCAGAGCTTCTTGTGTCAGAACCATTAATTAAAGATTGTAAACTCGAGTCACCATTACTATACAGTTTCGTATGCAATTAATCTGCGTTTGGCTGGAAATTATTCCTGCTTGGGATTTCAGGCTTGCGTAATAATTAATAAGTTTTGAATATGAAGTATACAATTTTAGATTTTTCAAAAGTTTGAACCTCATAAAGTTTTAGTACATTAGTAATATGAAAGTTCCACGCGATAACTTTACATTTAATTAGTATATTTTGCAACTTATATAAATAATTCACGACTATGAATTCCATCTGAAGTTTACAGCAAATGAAATCGTAAGTGAATAGTTTTAAACGTAATTCGCTCGAGATTCTTTGATACTTATTATTAGGTAAAATGTTTGCATTTAAAATGAGTGAGTTCACAGAAAAAGGTTGTTTAACTTTTGTTTATGGAAATTTTGTTCATTCGGATCGTTAAGTATATAGGTACTAAGACTGTCATGATATGTAAATCATACATATTAAGAAAAGTTTTTTGTATTCATCTTTTGGAAGCTATATTTTTGTAGTGGTTTACGATTCGCTTTATGAACAACAAATTCTACAGTTAAAATAAAATTACTACAGTTTAAGAAACAGCCACTGCATTCCGAGTCGGTAGCATTAGTAGTTTGTAATAACTTAGCAACTGATGGCTAGTTTGAGGTTAGGATATAACTTTACTGAAAAAGCTAGAAAACTTAGAAGTTTAATTGGATATTTCTGTAAACTTTCAGAGCTTTTAGGTTACTAACGTGATTTTTGCACATTTTACGCCACAACTAAACATTGATTTTTTAACTCCTTAGCAAAAAGTTCCCACCCTTACTAAAATATCACAAAACACAACAACAGAATATTACAAAACTCCCGGCAAAATGTATACACCTAAAGACGACTTCTCAAGAAAGCAGTTAGCTCCTCAGTTAAACCGCAGAATGTTCGGATTAACAACTTTAACCCGAAACAGAAGTCGTTTATCCGCGACGGATAGGAATTTGTATTACTCACTGCCCTTGCGAAGGGTAGGAGAGACCAACATCTCCAGGCTGTGATAGGTTTGCCAATTACTTGCGAAGTGACGAGGAAATTGACAGAATTTAGGAGTCGAAATTTCATTATGATCGATAGAATCCGGCGTAAATCAATAATTAATTTGTCTGTGGACATAATAATATTCGACTTACTTTTGTGGTTCCGAATATTCAAGTATTTATCTATTATTCTTATTTCGTCCTTCTTAGTTCACTTCGGCTAAGCGAGTAAATAGCTGCCAGTGTCTATTACTCATCAATAATATCATTATAATCCTGGAATCTTTAAAATAGAGTAAATAAGCTTTTCTTGGATAGTCAAATTTCCTGCTGAAAAGATGCACAGTAAAATTTTTCAACCATCTTTTTTTGGATATCAAATTACAATTTATAAAGTACGACACGACGTTGATGACTACAGAAATATAAACTGTAAGTATTGCATCCATCAACAGAAAGAAAAAAAAATCAGAAAGCTCCTAACAATCAATAACTCTAAATTTTAAAAGATATTTGTGCATATTCGTATTTATTTGTGACTATTGTATGAGTATTTATTATAAAATTATTAAAGTGCGCTGTATACATTTATTTTTAATTTATAAATTAGTACACTTTTTATATAGATGTATCCTATCCACCTTAACGGCAATGTATGCAATTAAAAATTGTGACCCCCCTCTAAGACCTGTACATTGACATTTTTATTGCACAGAATATCAGTGACATTTACTGCGCCACTGTTTTACGATCGGAGTAATTAGGGTTTTCTACGGTCAGTAGCGCCCATGCCCTATAATTAGTCATACTCCAGATTGACTCCGATAAATACAGGTATTAAATGTACGTTATCAACCCTAATTATAAAGAAAGTTGTACTAACATTGTAATTAAAAATGCTTATATGTAATGTGTTACCTTTCATTCGATAATCAATAAGCTTTTGACAAAAATTCGAGCCTAACTGACATAGTTCAAGAATTAATAAATTATGTATTTACTAATGTGTACTTTTAAAATGTCTACAATTATGGACGACTGTGAATATACTACGTTATCACTGATCAAGTATCAGTGCAAATTTTAAAACAGCGGACTATTACTGTCTCTATAAAAATACAAAACGGCTATTGTTTGTAAATTGTATAAACACTGTGGAACAAACTTAACCTGATGTCTATGTAAATATAAGTGTTATTCTGGCGTCTATCCTCATGGGGTTTCAGGAATTGCCGAACTGGAAATCAGAAAAACTCGCACAGATCTAAAGAATTTATCTGCTTCTATAGACTTTGTGTGAAGATACCAGTCTCGAAGTAAAGATTTAACGAATACATATTTTACCTAGCCAAAGACAGCCTTAACCAGTATCTAGTTGAAACTTTATAAGCTAAAGAAAGGTTTTTTAAACCTATTACTTTGGCGATCGACTTTGCCAAACAAAAAGAAAAATTTTCTCTTTTATTTTTGACATCACTAAGAAAAATTACGAAAAGCATTTGTTTAGTTAATAATTTCTTTCAGATATAGCATATGCGTGCCCATGTGATTCTTTGTACAAATCCCAGGTTTCGGTATAAATTAAGTGATTCTTAAAATTAAGTGTAAGGGTTGACGTGTACTGTTGGCGATTTGATTAACGTCCTTATATTAACTGTGGATGTTCCAAAGTGTTGTAAAATCTACTGAAGGAAATTTAATTTTATAACCTATTTGTTTCGGCTTATCACTATTAAAGCTTTTGTCTGTAATCAATTTGCTTATGTTATATTTCATGTATTCACAACAAAAATCACTGTATAATATAATATACAATCATACATCATTAAACGTTCGGTACTAAAAACTGAATTTATATACAAATTCTGTTTTATTAAAGTAAGTTTTCGAGACCCACGCCCGAAACTTGTCAGCTTCAACACCTCCATAAACTTTCACGTTTATAACGCTAGAACAAGAACCCCAACGGAGCCATAAATGCGTATACAACTGTCGTAGTCCAACTCGATAAGAATAATTAAAACAACAGAAAAGTGGAAAGGTAAATCTTACAATGTGTAAAGGTTCAAGATCACGTGAGACTTACATAGCGAACGCCCACTTTAATTTACTGCGGGCGTGTCGGTCTGGCGGAAATTTGGTAATCGTGTACAACTCGTGTATAAAAACTTTACGTTGTGATGACTTTAACGTTTTTAGTTTTAAGGTATTATGTAGAATGTAATTTTAATGCTAAATTGACAAAACATAATTAGGTCAAGAAGGACTTATGAAATAAGATAAAAAAACATTAAGGATTCAAATTCAAACATTTGTTGTGTCTAAAAACAAGGGTTTCAGAATGAATTGTCCATGTTTTCGTTTTATTTAAAATGCATAAGGAGCCCTTCCTTATTGAATATTAAGTCGTCCATAACATGTTTGCTTTTTGAGACTTACTAACAGACGTATATATATACCATGTGTATATGTATACCTTTTTTTTTTTTTTTTTTTTTTAACAGTTTTTAATGTACACCGTAACCAAATGTCCGCCAGATCTCATCCCGCCCCTCAGCAAATTTAACCGGGCGTTCGCTGAATTAATAAATATAATTTGACGAATAATAAATATAATATGAGGCAAATATCACACGAGGCCTCGACCCTGTTATAACATTTAAAAGTAAACTTTCTCAAGTTAGGAACCTGTACATGGTTGTGTCGGACTATGGATGGCTGAAATGAAATGAAATATTTATTTCTCAACGTTGTCAATTACTTGTTCTTATTGACGTCAAATAAAACATGACTACCACCAGTTAGGAAAAACCTTCGTGAAGAAGAACTGGCAAGAAACTTCACGGGTATATTTTTTGAAAATAAATTTACAGTGTCTCTTTATGTCTATACATAATTATGCTTATCTGCATCTGTTTATCAACTCAGCTCGGCAAGTCTCCGTCCCCCAAAGTATCCAAACGACGAACAGCCTCAAACGGCACCCGTTCACGAGTTAACGCGGGATCCAGCCATCGCCCTCCTAAACCATATTAGAGGGAAGTGAACGACCCGTCACCCGACGCTACCATACGAAGACGTACTTTAGTGACAATGACGCTTTAGATATTCATCGGGACGAAGAATTCAACGAACAAACAGACACATTACCATGTTTTGTTACAAAAGTAAAATCTTGTTAATGAGGGGATTATATCCAAAGGCTTTTATCATCCAAATAATCGGATTGTTTATAATATGCTTTAGCACACAAATTCTGCTTTATAGCTTCTTTGATATTGTCAATAGGAAGACCTTGGATATCCTCAGGAACCTAATTATAAAAGCGTATACATTGATCCATGAATGAGTAACTGACTTTATGAAGCCTACTATTAAAGGCTGCCACCATATTACTTCCTCTTGTGTTAACATTGTGCAGATCTTTTTTTCTTTTGAACAAGGTTATATTCTTTTTTACATACATTAAATTTTCTAAAATATATTGTGAATGGAAAGTTAGAATATTTATTTCCTTAAATTTACTTCTAAGTGACACCTTTGGACCGACCTGATAGATTGTGCGAACAATCCTTTTCTGCTGAATAAAGATAGTATCCATATCGGCAGCACTGCCCCACAACAGAATGCCATATGTCATGAGGCTGTGGAAGTAACTAAAATAGTCTAATCAAGCAGTTCTTTCATTTGAAATTTGTCTAATTTTTTTTCACAGCATATGCTGCAGAGCCAAGCCTTTTCGATAAAACATCAACATGCGGTTCCCGCTGGAGTTTGGCGTCTAAGGTCATGCCCAGAAATACAGTTGAGTTTACAGGAGTCAGTTCCTGGCTCTTAACTCCTATATTTTTTCACTTGTTTGATATTTAGCAAAGTAAACTTAACACATTTAGTTGTGTTTTCATTGAAGAGCAAATTATTAGCTGAGAACCACTTCTCTGTGTTAGAGATGCAGTTGTTTACTGCTCGATAGTCAGTTTCTTGTCTTTTGATTTTAAATAAGAAGGAAGTATCGTCATCAAACAATATGACCTCGCATTGATTCTTAACGACCGATGGCAGATCATTGACATATACTAAAAATAGGAAAGGACCAAAAACTGAGCCCTGGGGTACACCCATTGTCACTGCCGATCCTGATGATGTTTCTCCATTTATTGCAACTTTCTGTTTTCTTTTAGAAATATATGATTTAATCAAGGCAAGCGCTTGGTTTTTTATGCCGTAATGGTGCAGTTTCATGAGTAGAGTAGTACGATCCACACAGTCGAACGCCTTAGACAAGTCATCAAAAAACACCAATAGCATCACACGACTCCTCCCAGGCGCTGAATACGTGTTTTATGAGCTCAACACGGGCATCGGTTGTTAAGAGACCCCGCGTGATACCAAATGACCATAAAAATGAGAAAGTAATTAATTTAAAATAAATTTTTCAAAAACCTTACTGAGCGTTGGTAATGTAGATATAGGTTAAAAATTATTAGGGTCAGACATACTACCTGCTTTCAATATTGGAATGACCTTACTTAAGTTCATTAAATCAGGAAATACACCATTATCAACACAGTCATTAAATATCTTGGCTAAGTGCGGGGCTATACCATCAATGACAGATTGAATAATTTTAACATAAAATTCCATCTAAATCGGCAGTATCTTTTACTTTAATGCTTTTAAATGCGTTTAAAAATTGTGGAACAGTAACATTATTAAAGATGAAATCAATATCGCATATAGTTGACACAGGGATGACATTAAAACAATTTTCAAATGCTTCAGTGACTTCTTTGTCAGTTGACAACAATTTATCATTAATTTTTAAATTATATTTGGTGTGGGGGTCTTTTGCTTTCCCAGTTTCCTGAGTAATTATATTCCATGCAGTTTTTGAAATGTTAGTACTATATTTAATTTTATTATTAATATATTTAGATTTAGCTACACTGCATACTCGTTTAAATAATTTTGAATACTCTTTAACACATTCATATAATGTCTTATTATGATTAAATGTTCTTTTACTGTACAATTTATATAATCTATTTCTACTTCTGCATATTCCCACTGTTGCCCAGGCACTAAACCTAAATAAATATTATTTAGAATTTTTTTCTTTTTTGTAAAAACAGAGTAATATTCATTTTTAACTATATTATGAATAGAGTTATGTTGAGTAATAGGATCTTCACAGTAATCTGAATTGAATGTTTTTTCAAATACATTATTTCTAAATGTTTTAAGCCGTCTCTCATTCATGAATATAACGGTGATTTCTCTTTTTAGAGTGTTTTTTTGCCCAATGTCAAAAGTGACCAACTGCCCACTATGATCTGATTGTAGTTTATTAATTAATGACTTTGTACATGGCATTAGATTTGTAAAAATGTTATCAAGACATGTGGTTGAAGTCGCTGTGATTCGCGTAGGCTCTAAGTAGAGATTTTTTAAGTTGTAACAATTAAAAAGATTCAAGAATCGTTTACTTTGTGATGTCTCTACTAATAAATCAATATTAAAATGGCCACAAATAATTTTATTTTTTATTTTTGTAATTTACTGTATGTAATACCCTATCCATAGTGCTCTCAAACACTTCAAACGGTGAGGATGGGAGTCTTTATACACTTATTATAACAATATTCCCTATCTCAATACAGGCTATTTCAACTGATCGCTCAACAGACAGACTATAGACAATATCAGAGCATTCTTTAAACGTAAGGCTATTACGTGTGATGATCATTTAGCCACCACAAGTTGTTTGTTCTCCGCTGAATGAACTAGCAATTACATGATTATTATATGAAGAATTGATTTGACACTGTCTGAGCCAGAGTTCTGTAATACATAGTACATTAATATTTTCACAGTAAAGTTTATAAATAGCTCAATCTGTAATTCCTTACCATCAATGCCCTGCATGCTTTGATGGGCTATGTTCATAAAATTATTTTTTACATTTTTATTACTTAAATTACTACTTAGAATACTGGTGCTAGATGTATTATATGTGGCTCCTGCGTTGAACCCGTGATGGCGTTAGAGGTCTCGTCTTTCTGACATGTTTCCGGTATGGGTCTAGCAAAACTGACTAATATTTTAAACACAGTCCCTTGTTGTAAACACATGAAATAGAACTTAAACAAATGGACTATAAACAAAAGTGCCACGCTGATTAAATTGAATACAGGTTAAATTTCCTTGAACAGATTTGACAAAACTAGATTAGTTTTGAATGACATAAATATATTTTTTTCTACTTTATACAAAATAAAAGCAATTCAAAATTTCACAATAAATATAAGCACCCCTTTCACCCAAATGTTTCCAATCCATTGCTCGCATCGTAAAGTACCGCTTTATACCAAAACCTGGGATTTGTACAAATAATCACATTAGTCAAAGTCTGAATTATATAGGGCACGCATACGCCATATCTGAAAAAAAATATTTGGCTGAATTATAAATAAAGGCTGATAAAAGATTTATTAATTTATTATTTTGATGAATTTGAATATTTATAACAAAAATTATTCTTATATATCCATTTTAGGATCAATTATTTAAGATAATTTATACCAATATAGAAATAGAAATCGCAAGTCATTAATTAGAGTTACAAGGTAATAGTAAAAAAACATAAAATAAATATTTGTTTCGTTTAAAATATTACAGGCCGTCGGCTGGAACCTGTATATTTGAACATAAGACTTGTTATTTTTCATGACGCTGAAATTTTAGTAAAGAAAATTCAATTTACGAGTAAATTCTAACTACGTGTATTAACAATTATGTCATAATAACTAGAATTTAAAGAATCGCTTTATTAGTATCGATTAGGTAAATATGTAAAATACGCCTCGCACAATGCAATACACGCTGACAAGTTTTAGCGTATCTATTTATTATAATTATAAATACAAATCCTCTTTTAATATTTTTGATAAAACAATCATTTTGATTAAGCTATTTCATTCATCGGATGTTTTCACCCCTTTACGGTATTTCCTGTCTTGTTAACTACTTTGAACCGGAAACCATTAATTGAAAGAGAATTAGTGGAGGTCACGTTCTCGTTGTTACTGTTGTGATTAAAGGAAGGAGCTTTTCGGATTTAAAACGCAGTTGTAGTACGTTGTTGAAAACTGTTTCAATATTTTAATGAATTAAGTGTTATGACCTCGTACAGTTTGTAGATTTTAACGTGGTCTGTGTTTATGTACATACTTGTTTGTATTCGTGGTGTATTCGTTTTTATTCTGTCTTACTTCACTCTGCTTCACTGAATAAAGATAATTCTTTACTATTACAAGCTGATCTAAATGCCGTATTAGCTTAACTAGAATAATGATAAACAGCATATATTTGTTACATAATATAATACACACAAAATTATTAAAAATCTCACTATTTTAAATTTTTTCTAAAAACCGTTTTATGCAAAATGTACAGTAGAAAACAGCTGAATTTAATACTTTTTGTTGAAATATGGTTCTTGCCTCAAATGTAGGTAGAATTAAAACTGTACATATTGCGGGTGACCGACGTTCGGTCGCTTGACGTGTGTCGAATCTGCATGAGCGCTGCTTTGCATCGTTAAATACCTTGAAAAATGTTTACTGTTTTGTCCACACTGTGCTGTTTGTGAAGTGCTAGACTATCAGAACGTTTCTGAGAGCTAAGCTAGCTGCCTGAAAGACGCCCTTTACCTACGTGCATGACCGTTGAGACAACTGATGGAGACTGGCGGTGGAAACTCAAGGTTTGTGCAATCTTTTCTTCCTTATTTGAGGCAGGGGTCCGTGATTCTCCTCATTTGAATCAAGACTCTAAATTTTTACTTGATACGTTACTTATATACTTTCCAAAAACTCAAGGTCCTTTGAACCAGCAAAAATAAGTCTTACCAGTCCCAAACAGTAACTATCTAAAGGCTTTTTCATGTTTTATTTGTAACTATATTTCGAATATGTATAAATATTTGACATTTGTATAACCAAATACCTATTAAACAACAACTTATTCTATCAAGTTGATTCTTGTATGTGTTGGTCACACAATTGTTTAGTTCTTACTAGAATTTGATTCCGTGATCTTTGTTGGTGTAGACACCACAAGGTGTACATACCACAAGGTAATAAGTAAGACAAGATGTTGATTTTTATACTTAATGCCAACCGTATCAGCGACATAGTAAAATTATTTTTGGCAATAGACTATTCTATTTATGTATAAAATTCATGACTAGTTATTATTCATTTGGCATCTCAATACTCCTATTATTGGAACCAAGATATCAAATATGACTTTATTTAGTAACATTTTATTTTAGTTTTCAAAAATTTAAAAATGTTAAAACATATTATTACAGACAGACATACAACTGAAATATTGTATATTTTTACGCTTTATCTAGTCGGTAATTAAACAAACATACAGAAACATTTTTGTTGACAAACATAAGTATGTAATTAAATATTGTAAGAACATAGTCATTGGATTAACTTACTAAAGATGTTACATCATTCGTATTTCCATTTATTTATTTTACTACATAGTACTAAACAAAGTCGCTCCCCGCTGCCTGTCTGTCCCTATGTAGGCTTAGATCTTGAAAACTACGCAACGGATTTTGATGCGGTTTCTTTTATAGATAGAGGAACTCAAGAGCAAGGTTTATATGATACCAAGGTTATAGGATAGTTTTATATGATGGATATGTTTAATATAGTACATGCATACTATACTAGAGAAACATTAATAATTCCGTTCCAAAATTAAAGATTGTATCTAGATCCTGTCTATTCTTCTTTCCTTTTAAATTTAAGTTATGTTTTCACTTATATACTGTACTTCATCACACATAATTTGAAAGAATAAGTTGATTAAGTAATTGTTTTTATTTTGTTATTTTTATGGTGCAATTTATACATGCCCATAATTGGTGTGCGCACAGGTTGTTATACCTTATTTATTATCTAGTATAGTGAAATTCATATGTGTACACTGTTATATGTTATGTTAAATAAATAATTGTAAGCTTTCTAATGTAATGTCGTAAATAAACAAATTTTCTTGCGAATACATTGCAAACGCTGGCTGAAACCCAAGAGATTAAATCAAAATAATGTACCACAATATTGTACACCTTAAAAATGTCTTCAAAAAAGTCTGGGGTGGTATATGTCTACCTCTTAGGGATAACCCCTATAAGCATTTTTTATCATTTAATTTTTACGAGTAAAAATACTTTGATTAGGGACTTTTTTAAATCTGGATGCTAATCAAAATCTATTATTAGTATAAGCACGCCCTAAGTAACGTTTACGACCAATATGAAATACGGAACTAAGGCGTCGCCGCTAACTAAGCGCCTTATGAGAAAGCTCAAAGTCAGTCAGAGAGTATTGGAGAGGGCTCTGCTCGAAGTTTCCCTGCAAGACCAAATTAGAAATGAGGATACTGGCAAGCGAACCAAGATCACTAACCTAGATCGGAGGATCGCTAATCTGAAGTGGTAATGGGCAGGGCAGATAGCTTACTGACCAGTCCGCAGATGACCGGCGAAAACGCATTGTAGGTAGGCCCCCACAAGATGGATTAACGACCTCTTTAGAGTTGCCGAAAACCAATGCATTAGGGCCGCACCAGACTGAGTGGCGTGGACTCCTTGAAGGAGACCTTGCCCTGCAGGTGACGTCTTTCGACTGAAATAAGAAGAAGCAGTAACCACATATGCGGTCTTTAGCATTCTCAATCCTTTTTAGATTCAATTAATATTTCCATCTACCACGTAGTTCACGCTAGTGTAACCTGATATGTATAGATCCACATCGACCAAACTCAGGACATTTGAACTACGTTTTGGAATAATAATACCACGTATGCTTTCCATTTCCTTATTAAACCTTATTAATTTATGACGATTCAATTTCTCAAGACCCACATCATCAAAAGCCTAGTTGTAGATACTTGCTTTAAAATAGAACTTTATGTTATCAAACACTCAACAAGCCAGCCGTTACCTAAAACCAGAACTATGAGCACAATTTAATTATAGCACGCTGGGAAACCTATCTACCTCCTTTTCTCTTCACAGTTCACTCACTTGTCCAAATGTTACTGCATATGAAGTAATGATTAGAGTAACCATTTAAAAAAATCTCTTGTGTAGCTATGTCTGAACTATGTAAATCGTTTTTATTATTAAAAAATTTTACACATAATTCTATGCACTCATATGCACTGCGGTCAAGGTAAAATGATTTACAGTCTCCATATACAAATTACAACCCGCGCAAAGAAACATAGTAACACACTTGAGTTTGCGAATAAAGTTAATCGGTTGCCAGCAACATCGATACATAGTTTCAGGGTTAATTGCAATTCAAATTCCGTACAACTTGCTCCCTGACCTTGCGAAACTAAATAATGTTTTGTTTAGTGCCTTCCGATCACTTGTAAACCCCCGGGAATTGCCCGAATTAATGATTCTAAAAGCATCTTAATACTTGAAGACATTCTTAATTAATTATGGTAATCATGGTAGCGACCATCGCCCTGTCGTAAGATCTATTAAGAAAGAAATATTGTATTACGACCTAATCAATTTGTTAAAATATTTGGCAATAGAAAGGAGCATTCCAACAGTGAAATCGTTCAATGTTTTTATTTAAGGGTAAATTTTATAATTATGTTAAGCCAAAAACTTTCTATGGAATTTCAGAATCGTTTGTGGAAGAACCATTAACAATATGTAGACAAGATGTAGATTGTAAACCCGAGTAATCATTACTTTCAAGTTTTGTTTCCAGTTAATTTTTGTTGTCGAACAGGCTTACGTAAATTTTATGAATTATTTTAAAATAATTTTTTTTTTAATTTGAACCTTACAACATTTTGATATGTAAATAATTATATAAAAGATAAAGGTTTATTGCGGCAATTCTGTATTTAATTAATATATGAGCTATCTATGCAAATAATTCAAAATGAATACCAGCTATAGTTAACAGTAAACAAAAAATCGTAGTTAATCGTATCAAAAGAGTTGTTTTAAACGTAATTAGCTCAAAACCCTTTGATACTTAGAATTTTGTAAAAATTTTGCATTGAAAATGAGTTTGTTGCAACACAGAAAATGGAACGTACAACTTTTGAATATGGAAATTTTGTTCATACGGGTCGTTAAGTATACGGCTCCTAAGCCTTTCATGATATGTAAATCATACATTTTTAGAAAAGCTATTCGTATGCGTCATTCTTATGTTATAAGCTGTATTTTCCAATTACCGGTGATTGAAAAGGCCAAAAAAGAATAGAGCTCTGTTATAAAATGAATTTTTAAAACTAATCATAGATAAGTTGATTGTTATATTTTGTTTAGATATGTATTTGAATTTTCAGAGTTCTATATCAGAAAGTTAATATCGTGATTTTAACACACTTTGCGCCACTTATCGCTTATAAACTGTGTGTTAACGCGCAAGTAAAACTTGCTTTATTATACTGTTTGGTCAACTTTCAATATCGTACCTATAAATCAGTATTATCACTAAAATTTAAGTTACTCAAACACATCATAAAAATTTTACAACACTATATAACCCACAAAAGGTATCCAAAAGATAACTTCTCAAGAAAACAATTAGCTCCTCAGTTAAACCGCAGAATGTTCGGATTAACAACTCTAACCCGAAACAAAAGTCAAGATTAAGTATCTGGCCCTTTATCCGCGACATGTAGGGTTTTCTGTTTCGTAAAGCCCTTGCAAAGGGCGGGAGGGACCGACACTTTCCTTTGAAGCTTTGATAGTTATTTCTCTTACTATTGTGTGTGTAAGTGACATGTAAATTTGCAGGATTAAGGAGTCGATTTTTTAATGTGATTGATGGATTTATGGAATGAGGGCTTTACGAAACCGATATTTTATGCTGTAGGACTAATATAATATTTGATTAACTGTAACAGTTCCGAATATTAAAGTGATATCTATGATTGCCTGCCCGGGTAGCTGAGATTGCTCAGTATACGACTTGTTGGCTCCGTATTGGTTCGCATTGCCCAAACTACTTAACTACATAAGTATAAACCATAAACATAATTAAGTTTAACGTATAAACATAAGTATACATAATTTCATTAATACATAAACAGATATTCAGCGCTACAGAAGCAGTGCTCCATTTTTAAAAATCGACTTTATTATCATAAGCTATAATAAACAATGTTATTATACGTAAGTTTGACAAAAATAAGTTTTTACTAAATTTCAGCTCAATTTTCGACAACTTCTGATAAAAGTTTTGAAACGTTATATCTCCCAATTAATCACTATGTAAAATTAATACATGTATTATGAATGTAAAAATTATAGTTACACATACACACATACTCAGAAGTTGTCAATAGTTATTCAGAAATTCTATCAACTTAATTTGTGACATAATACAAGAGTCGAAAAGCACTTACAATCAATATTTTTCCTAGCTATGGACGTGTCTTCTTGAAACTTAATAAGCTAAATTGCACCTAATCGACTTCTCCAAACAAATCGAAAATGTCATAGACTTCCTATTTCCATTCCTACAAAGAAAACCTACAAAAAGCTATGAAGTTTATCTTGGAGTAGTATCACATCACTAGTTGGCAGCATTATAAGAAAAACCTCGGAAAAGTGTTTCATTCCAGACAAGTTTTGTGTACAAAAAATCTTCATCGACTTTTCAGCCTTCAGCATTTCGAAAGACATTTGAATTCTTAGAAGTCCTTGGAGTAAAGATATAGTAAAAAGTAAAAAAAATTAGGAGTAAAATTCAATGCTTAGTTAGTAATTATTTCATTCGGATTAAATAATATTCTGATCCACAATATTTTAAATGGTAAAAGGAAAATTTTATCTTAATACGAAGAAATTCACCTACATCTGCCAGTCCGCGATCATGGTGCTTGCAACAGCATCGAAATATCGGACACGCAAAATTTAAATATGAAATAATGGTAAGAATCCCGTAAATTCATTAAATTACAGTAAAAATAACCGCGATAGTTTAAAACATTTATTAATATGAAGGGTTTGCAATTATATGTCAATTAACAGTGAATCTGTATATACCTATAAATTGTGCACATATCAGTATGTAGACTTAAATAAATGTTGGAATAAGGCTTAAAAAAATGTTGTCGCCTTTTTACAGTATTTTCCGTTTTATTACCGACTTGGAACTTGTAACCAATAATTGAAAGAGAATTAGTCGAGGTCGCACTTTCATTGTAACTGCCGTGGTTGTAGAAATTGAAACGCAGTTGTTCTACGAAATTAAAGGCTTAATTGATAGCATGAAATCTATTTCAATATTTATATCAATAAATTATAAAAACTTGGAATAATTATTGTAAATTTTAACGTGGTCGACGTAATCTTCATAATGTATTCGTTGTTTTTGTTCTATCTTACACGCCTTAACCCCTTCGCTGAATAAAGAACAACATACTTTATTATTACCTACAGCTAACTGATCTCAATGCAATATAAGCTGTATTCCAGTAATGTTTAACAACACATTTTTCTCACTTTATAAATATTTCTTCTCTTACTTCTTATTATGAACTATACACGGATATTTATGTTTATTTTCAGAGTTTTACACCAAACAGTTACTAGCGTGATTTGTACACACTTTGCGCAACTTAGAACCTATAAACTGTGTGTTAATGCGCAAATAAATCTCGCCTTTTTTAACTCTTCAGCCAACTTACATGTCGTCTAAAATGTCCATGTTAAATTATAACTAAGACAAACACAACAACAAAATATTACAATAGACCCGACAAAACGCACTCACACAAAGATAACTTCTCAAGAAAACATATAGCTCCTCAGTTTAACCGCAGAATGTTTGGATTAACAACTGTAACCCGAAACAGAAATCGAGATTGAGGTTCTGGCACTTTATGCGTGACCTGTAGGGATTTGTATTTCGTGAGGCCCTTGCGAAGAGTGGGAGGGACCGAAAACTCGGGCTTTGATAGCTTTGTCACTTAGTATTAAAGTCTAAAGTATTAAAGAATCAGGTGTTTCTCAACAGATTTTTTATGCTGTAGGACTAATATAATATTTGATTAACTGTAACTAGTTCTGAATATTAAAGTGTTATCTATGATTGCCTGCCCGGGTAGCTGAAATTGCTAATTATACGACTTGCCAGCTCCATTTTGGTTTGCATGACCAAAACTCACTTAACTACAAAAATATTGATTTAAAAATCGAAAATACAATCCCATACTAACGACTATAGAAGAATAAACATGAGCATAGAGTATACCTAAGCAGATTTATATTGTCATTTGTATTGCATTACATATAGACTATCTCTTCTTTCATTAACAATACAACTTTTATGATCCGAGTTGTTAGGGTTACCAGCGGTCAGTAGCGACCATATATATTCGTCAGTCGCCGTCTAGATTCACTCTAATCAATACAGTAATTATGAATTCGTTGTCAACCCTAACTATAAGTATATATTGTAATTTACAATGTAATTATACAACTAGACTAATTCTCTGTGATTATTAAAGTAATAATAATTAGTTTTGAAGTAATTAAAGGTTTTTTGTAGGTAATACTTAACGGTGCTGGAAGAATTAGTATTTTCTGAACGTCAACTGAAAATAAGAAATTACGAAATTTTTGAAGTGACTTCGAAAATAAGACCTTATCAATAACTTGCTCAAATTTAAATAGCAGACTTTTAACTTCTCTATTGCAAAATTGTTTTTATAAAAATACTTTATGCCTATGTTTTGTAAAATTTTGCTAACATTTTGGAAAAAAAAGCTTCACTTGTAAGTAGATTATTCCGCATACGCTCAAAAGGTTTCAGTAATTACCGTACTGCTAGTTGGAAAACTTTGTATAGGTGTAAATAATCTGTCTGCTGGTACCAGCTTAACTTTTGTTACATCACTATTCATGAAGAGCCTTAATAAGCAGTCTTTTCTCTAGTTATTTACTGCCATAACCAGTATCTACCTAAGACTTAAGAAGCTTAAGAAATATCACAACTTTATCGAACCTATTTCTTTTGCGACTTTTCCAAGCAATAGGAAAAAGTAACAAACTTCCTTTTTCCTAAGTTATTCTCGTCACAAAGAAAAACTACTGAAAGCTTTTGTTTAGTTTATCTTGGGTTATTATCACATTCGATAGTTGGCAACATTATAAAGAAAACCCCGGAAAATGGGATTAATTTTCTTTGAAAGAAAACGTCCATTGTCCATTATATTCTTAGACGTTCGAATTTAGTAAAAGTGAAAAGCAAATGAAAATTGAAATGGCAACATTGAAATGAAATATTTATTCCTCAACATTGACAATTACTTGTTCTTATTGACGTCAAATAAAACATGACTCTACCACCAGTTCGAAAAAACCTTCGTGAAGAACTTCACGGGTATATTTTTTTCAAAATAAATTTACAGTCTCTTTATGTCTATATAGAAAATTATTCTTATCTACATCTGTTACCTCGGCAAGTCTCTTTAACAATACACATTAACATATTATGGAAGGTCTGAATCCCGAATTTTGGGACTCGGATTTAAATCTTAGATTATGTAGTAAAATACATGTTTTTATACGAATCGTGAATGTTTTTGTTCTTAATAATTTTATAAGTCCTTCATTATTCCCTATTTAGCCGTCTACAAAACGAGCTTTGCTTTTTGAGGCTTAATAATAGAAATACCGTCAGTATTTTATAAAAATTCAAATTGCATTATAAACTCAATAAACAAAAATCATCTGAGCGTGAAGTTTTGATTTACGAGTTATACACAATAACTTCCACCAGACCTCCGCACCAGAAATAAAATAAAGCACTTGTTCGCTATGTTAATTGTGATTATGGGTCACACGTGGCCTTTACATAATGTAAGATTTACTTGTTTACTTTAAACCTCGCTGTTGTTTTAATTGTTCTTTTGACTTGAGGTTACGCAACTTGTAACCGCGTAGGTGCGTCGGGGCTGCTGGCTCACGTGAAAGCTTATGGAGTTTGCGGTTTTTTTTGTTTTCACCTAAGCGGGCACCCTCCGCGGGGGGAGGTGGTAAATGCGTAATGCATACCCCGCAGCCAGTCTGCAGAGTGATGTGGGACTCATCAGAGTGGCACCTACCCACTAAAAACCAACTTCACGGCTGTGGCAAGGGATTGTTATGCAGCCATCGGAGTGACACCCAATTAGGGAAGGGGGTGTAAGTTTGCGTCTTGCCAAAGGTTGTATTATAAAACAGATGTTGTATTAAAATTAATATTTGATAGTCAAATATATAAATTAAAATAAACAAAATGCACCTTTGGAATTTTTTGAAGGCCTACTTTATATCGTATTGTCTGGGTTGAATAAGTAAAATTATATATATTAAGTCTGTCCTAAGCGTAATAAAGTAAGTAATCAAACGATTATTATGTATTGATTATGTTTATTATTTTTGTAAGATTTTCTAACAAAATCGGACTATTTCTTTTACTGAATTTTTCCTGAGCAATGTATTATATACAGCCTTAGAAGGTAAGGTAAATAAATGAAAACAAGTAGGATACAATAAAACCTATAAGTAATTCAATTTCCAATAAAAATATACTCACAAGAAAAGCTTTTCAGTCACCATTCTTTAAGTAATCACATACTCACGTTAGTCAACAAAAAGCTCTTTGTATATCTGTCTAAGCACTCCAGTACTCTTAGAGAGGGTAAGAAAAATATATCTATACTTTAAAGCTAAAATGAAACATTATCAAATAAACTGTTTGGTTCCACAAACAGGGCTACAGACAAAATAAACGAAAAACAAGTAACCAACGATTCATATATGTATATGAATAGTTTGATATTATTAATAATTTGAAAAATTGTATATATACCTAAAAAAATTCAATCACATTAATATTCAAATTTCATGTTATTGAATATTATTGTCATCAATTGTAATGATAACAAGGAACAAGGAATGTAATAGCTCATTAATAGAAAATAATAAATGATTTTATCAGAGTGCTGTAGTTTACAACTGCTCAGTAGTAGGCATTGCTAAGCCGGAAAAAGACACTAACACATTGTTTAAAGAAAAGACGTACCATACCTAAATGGGCACAAGTACTTCTAAAATACAAAGTTAAGTAATGCATCGTATTCGATACAAGTTGATGATAACCCAATAAAAGTTTTTCGCAATCACTCGCAGTTATACACGACAAATTCAAACACAGAACTGTTCGATGTTTATTTTATTTAATTGAAATGTGTTTAAAAGCTTGTTATTTTAAGGAGAATAATTAAAGTAAGCTCTTTTGAACTGTAAATTTTACACAAAGAGGTTTGTAGAGAAATGGAAAATTATGAAAGCTTTAAGTGATTTGTATTACATGATAAAATAATTTTATGGATAAAAAACTATGATGTTAATTATATTTTGATATACCATCGTTTAGCTTATATCACTTGATTCTAGATTTACGCCACCTAGCTGCTAGTAATAGAAAAATATTGTTTTTTTTATTCACTGAAAGACTAGAAGCATGTATGAAAGAAAAAATACAACGAATTGTTGCAGCGCATCTCTTAAACGCTCATGTGATCTTAAAAATACTTATTTATTCGCTGAATATACATTATCATAATTAATTTACATTATTTGTTCATACCTAATTCATAAAAATATTGAAACACCTTTTATGTGACCAATTACGCCTTTAATTACGAAGTACCTATAACTGCGTTTTAAATGCGGAAAGCTTCTTCCTATAATCTTAACAGGAACAATTAGAGTGCGACCTCCACGAATTCTCTTTTAATTAATGGTTACCAGTTGCAAATCGGTAACAAAACAGGAAATACCGTAAAGGGGTGACAACATCTAATGAATATAATAACTGCAACAGAAGAAATAAAAGAAGATCATTTTAACAAATAATCGATGTAGCAATACTTATCGGAGTGTATGAGGCGTATATTATAGGTGATACTAATAAAATAATACTTTTAATTGCAAATATTTCCAACGATATCGTATTAGAAAATAAAATATATAACTCAAAACAACTGGTATGGGTATATATATTAGTATTTTAATTACAGTTTTATTACAGAGATACCATTGGAAAAGAAAACATAAGAAAAATAACGACTCTTAGTGTAAAGCTACAGGTTCGAACTCAGGAACATCAATGATCTTCGTAAGCTTCTGTTAAAACATTTTTGGTTTCAGCACAGGCTAATCTTTCTCTTTGACTGGTACACGACCATGTAAACGTGATTATTATAGCGGTCAAAAAGACCTAAACGAGATCTTAACAAAAAAACTCTACAAACTTAATATAAATTTATTACTTTAATTAAAAATAATACATCTGTTATTAAAATGATATTTCTGTTATTATTAATATTGTTGCTATACGAATTATTTAAAATAATTTTAACCTTAAATAAATGGCTGGTAAAATTATCTTCCTGTAAGTTTCGAATTCACCTACAAAATAAATTAATAAAATGTTCTATCAACCTTTTGATTCATAATTCAGCCAAATGGTTTCTTTCAGGTATGGCATATGCGTGTTCCATATAATTCAGTAACGACTTTGACAAATTGTGATTCTTCGTACAAATCCCAGGTTTTGGCATAAAGCGGTACTTTACGATGCGGGCAATAGATTTGGATTTAATATAAGGTTTTCGGTTGGTGTTATTATGTGCTTGTATATGCTATAGATTTTATTCTGTGCTAACATTTTATGCTTATATGTATTATCATTCAAAACCAGTCGAGTTGTTATCTTTAAGAAATTTGATTCTTTGTAATAAAACGGCACATCATGACGTGGGCGATTGCGTTATATTAATGTGCTCATATTTACTGTGGATTTTTGAGTGGCAGTTATTTTGTACATAGTAGTTAAAATAATATTTCAACCATTGAAACATAACTTGTAACCCTATTTGTTTTAGCTTGTCACTAATGAAGGTTTATTTCCTGTATTCACAACAAGAGACAGTGTAAAATATAAGATACAATGCTAATTGGTTTACATGATCACTATGACGACCTGGCAAAAAATTTCACAGGTGTATTACATAAATACATAGATATTTGTTTTCGGGTCACGGTTGTTTGCATTAATATATGTATGTCTATTATGGTCATCCATAACACAAGCTCTGCTTCTTTTGGGGCCATACAGTTGACGTGTCTGCCTGGGGATTTATTATTGTTATTATAATTTATATATTTGATTTAAAAATAAATATTTTAATCAAACATCTGTTTTTAAATAACATATGATATTTCAAGCCATCACAGAGCCTGTCACATCCATATTGTACTCTTGCTGAAATAGCTTAGTTAGGTACATCTAACCTTTCTCGATTCCATTGGTATTTCAATCTGCCTCGTAGCCACTCAAACGTCCAGGTACAGATTGTAATGACGCGCTATCTGTCCGCGCTCGCGGCAGGTCGCCGTCGCGTCGAGCGCTCCGTGCCATCATCTAGTTTAAAGTCTATTTTATAGTAAACTACGGCAGCTATTGCTAATTAAAAAATACTCTAGAAAAGCTGACACTATACAGAAACAATTTATCTGTAAACTAATAAACGATGCTTAATTTTCAAAGTATAAAAAAATATTGAACTTGATAGTATGGTTTAAATTTGACAAAATTATTTGTTTAAAGAAAATTTTAAGGAACATTTTGTAATATATATCATATTTTACCTACACATCAGTAAACTAGATTAAATAATCTTTTTTTTGATACCAAAATATCATTTCTTGGTAAGTAAAATGTAGCACAGTAAACGAAAACAAACCACCCATTCCCGCATCAGTTTCATATCGCCTGCCGTGGATGAAATAGCGAGAAGATGGCCGACCATATTAGGGTTTCGACACACTGGGCGACTTTTTAGTTGATATTTAAAAAATAAAGACAAATATTATGTTTTGTAATATTTATTTGGAATAACCTTTAAATAATTCTTACATATGACAATTACAACATAATGAATAAATACAATTACAACAATGTAACAATGTGGAAACTTAATCATTGTGACATGTGTGTTTAATGATGCATTATGTTTTTTAAATGATAAATTAAATACTTTATCATAATTACACTGTGCACGCGGCTTCACTCGCGAAAAATTTCTTGTTTGATAATCCTGTCATTTTTTTTTGGGATAAATAGAATTCTGTGTATCAATCCAGGTACCTACCTTAGTTTCATATTCCATCAAAATCAATTGTCATTTTAGTGTCTTTTTCTATAAATAATATTTACATTAAAAAATCTATAAAAAAAATTATTTGCTTGGTAAAAAAACGCATTTATTACTTTTCTTTCCATTTTAAATCTCTACTATCTTCTAATATGTTCACTTTATTTGTACATCGAAAAGGATGATTTCAATGACATGCACAACGTAATTATCGTTTTAAATTAATACCGTTCCATTTAAAGTAACTCTGAAATAGCATTTATTTTTGTAATATGTAAAAGATAAAAATATGTCCGCGAACTTTGTTGACCTAAATTTTTGTAAGATTCTCCATTCACTGAATCGCAAACAGACACACACAGCTATTTTGTTGAATACTGCACCAATATAGGAACCATAATGCACGGCTGCCCCTCTGGAGATATCCTCCTGAAAAAAAAATAAGCGATTGAATATAAACTGTAATAAATATAGCAGAATATATAAAAAAATAACTTAAGGAAATTACGTACTTTGTTGCCGTTTGCTATCATCAAAATCATGTTAAATTTACTCATGATTCCTCCATCTGTACCAAGCCCTTATTTTAGTACTTAACAAAATCGTCGGCGACACGGGCGGCGCTGTTGGTGCCAACCTGAAGAAGAAAATATAAAATCTTATAATCCTACTTATATTAATTATATTTATTGCGCTTAAATCTATATTTATATTAGTTATGACTTGTTCTTCCAATACCAAGAGGAAATTTCATTCAAATTGCGATAAATCATACAAAAACTTAATTATAAAACACGCTCACAAAAATGGAGTAGATGCATATCCGTTTTTTCGCATGTAAAAATATCGTAATTAACTTGGGATACATAATATAATTCGATATTTCGAAAGATTGAATCTTGAGGTTTATTTAAACATATAACACTAATAATGTCACATAATAAATAAATGATTACTTACATTTTAATCACAGGTTTCACAATTATTTATAAATTCACAAGCACTTGAAAATTTACGTCCTTAAAAAAATAATTTTTAAAATGTCAGCCTTCCAAATCTGTGCTTCTTTACCATCAAAAGATGCGTAATTTAATAAAATACCATCTAGTATATTTTACTAGAAGCTTTACGAAACGTTTCATTGATAAAAATGCGTACAAAACGAAAAAGTACTTTTTTTTTCTACTAGGCTGCTCTAGTCGCCTGGACAGTTGACGCATATAATTTTTAGGCTGCTCTAGTCGCCCGGACAGTTGAGTAGGTAGTTTGTCCTAGTTTAACTGGGATATGTATGAATTTCCATCTTATAAATGCAGGAAATTTTGATGCATTATAAATGTATGTTTATGGTAGAATAGTAAAACTGATCAAAATTTATGGCAAAACCAAATTTAAACTATAGATTAGACAGAACTACATTACGTACGTGTTATAGTCTATTTGTAATTACTTTTCTTTCCTTATTTTGTTTTTTTCGAATTGTGCATTTGTTAATATTATTGTTTTGTTAATAATTATTTTATTTTATTTTACTTTATTCAGGAAACAAACAGTTACTTAAAATTACAACATATTCTTTATACGGACCAGTGAAGTTTCCATACCAAAAATTATACACTTTAACGAGAAACTCGGTTACACAATACATAAAAAAACAAATATAAAATCAAATAACTGTCCAGTAAAATGCATTCAGAGTTCCTTTTCCAATTTTTCGAGAGAGAGATGAAAGATGTCAATATTATTATAAATCTTATTATCTTAGTTAATATAATTATTAACTATTGTACGACAGTTTTTTTTTATTTACTATGTTTGAATTAAATCATTATCTGTGTTTTTGAACTATGGCAATCAATTACATATTACATATAAACAGGTTATCCGCTCTCAAAAATGGCTACGCAAATGCAAGGCAGTTGCCGGCTATTTGACTCAGTCTTGTGCAACCGAGTGTCACGGCTAAACTTCAAACAAAACTTATTCCCTATTCTGTGTTTTTAATACCATACAATGCCTTCTTTTGTGTTTAGACAGTGTACTAATTACACTGTTACTGTTAAAGATAGAATAAACGTTTCTTTTCTTGCGTAAGTACTATTGTTTTATAACTATCTTATTTATTATTTTATTTTGCTATTTATAATGACGTTTTAAAATTGACATGGCTATTCGTTTCAACAAAATCGAAGAGCGAGATGTAATATGATTTTGTATGTGGGAGTAAAAGAGATAACGCTATAGAGTTTTGACAATTTACGTACAGCGTCACTTACGCTCGCGACCAGTTAGTGCGAAGCAACGCTACGAGCTACATAGGTATCTCCTTCTTTCAATAAGTGAACCGTATTATTCTTTCCTTCTCCCACAAATTATATTACTCTGTATATCGGGTAGGTATCTATAGTTACGTTGACGCCGTTTTTTTGTGTAATGTTTGGGTATGACTTGTCTATAGGTATGTAATAATATGTCATTGATGGCAATATTAAAAGAAACCACGGGACATACGCCATTATAACCACATCATACTAGTCTATTCATACATACTTGCTTTAAAATAGTACTTTATGTTTTGCTAACGTCTGTATTCCAGCGACTATCTTATTAGATAGTGGCTGGAATACAGACTTTGGCAGAACTTGATAACGTGTGAATTAATAACATTTTCCTGCAACGAGTAGTTCGAGCACATTTTTACAATTTAATAGCACGCTGAGAAATATTAACACGTGCTTGGGATCGGTAAAGATGTTATTATGAGAATCTACTCTAAAGGAATCTCAAATATCCTTCTTTCCTACAACAAAGCAATCACTAAGATTTTTGTTTATCTTGATGATTACTTAAAATGCACCAATCAAAACAAATAAAATACGAAAAAATGCCAATTTTTCTACCACCTACACATTGGAATTTTTTTTTGTTTTAATTTCAATTCTTTTCGTTTTTTATTAAAGAGTAAAAAAAAATGGGTAGTATTAAATTGAATTATTCAACGTTCTTTGTAATCAAAGCTCTTTTAGATCTTATGCAGTAACTACTGAAGGCTTTAATTTGCATACATTACGCCTTTGTAGGTACAAGTTTTTTGCCAAGTTCCTCTAAAGCCTTTTGTTGAACCGTGCGGAAGTTTCTTTTTATATGTAAGTTCACCTTTACTTACCTGACACCAATGAGGCTTAGAGATTAAGTGTTTTAAAAAGCTCTCATTTGGTATAAAGCACCAGCTTGTGTATTCAACTGATATAATTCGACGAGTTTAGATATAATTCGACGACCGAGTGGTGAAGTGGTAAGTAGCCCTGCCTCATACGCCGAACGTCCCAGGCCGGGGCATTCATTTGTGTGATGAACACAGATGTTTGATCTCGGGTCATGGTCGTTTGTATTTATATAGGTATGTATGTTTATTCTGGGTTCCCCCCCCCCCCCAGTTCGCTGTATGGTAATCCATAACACAAGCTCTGCTTACTTTGGGTCCATACAGTTGGTGTGTTTGTCTGGGGATTTATTTATTTATTTATTTCATCACATTCATGAACGATTATAAATTAGTTTCTTGTCAGCGAATCCAAGAAAATCGATTTAAAAATATCTTTCATTGGCTGATACCGTTACCTCATTTTTTTAAAGTTTAAATTGGCATATTTTGCGTAGTAGGTTCGTGGCATGTTCTAGATTCAATAAACATAGAAAGATTTTCAGTATTTTGAAATTTAAAAACATCTTACCTTCTCACCATTATCCAACTCAACATTCCTTACCAATGTCCCAGAATCCAATCAAAACAAAGCTTTGAACAAAACACTTTCCGGCTCGATTTACCCTAAAATCCTTTACACCTAAGGTGTTTTCCACCCAAATAACGACAGTGGTTAGCGCCACACAAAGACTCGAGAGTACTCCAACTAACGACTCTCCTTTGTGGGACGACCTCCGTCCGGACCACGCGGCATGGTAGCTTAGAAATAATTTTGTGGTTACCTTCGTCAAATTTAGGGTCTTTTCATTATTTTTTGACAAATTCTCCTATTTCCTAAAATTTCAATGGTTGGTAATAATAGGAGATTTTAAACCTTTTTGCAGTTTTACAAAGTCAACAAGCTAAGCTGTACAAGAATTTCATCTATAGTATCCATTATCGACACGCGAACGATTTCCAAAATCAATTAGTTCGGTAGTTAAATGTGAGCTAGTGTTACAAGTTCCGGTTCCGCCCTACAATAAATAGGATCCTAATACAATACTTAATTTTAGATTCTATAATCTTGAATTCTAAATATTCCTTTTTTTTACATATTATTTTCAAAATCATTATTTTGTATAAATAAATAGGTTTAATTAACTTCAAATTAAGTATTTGAACAAATGTTCTGACTGAATGTAGTGATTATAGCGATTGCCGGTTCCTGTTATGTTAAGTCGATGTGTTGGCGAGTTTAGTGAGCATTGTAACGTTGTAATAAACGCACTTGTGAGAAAATTCGTGTCGTTTAAGTTAGCTTCAACGTCCTCCATTATTGCATCATCGCCTCCGCCCATCCTTGAAAAATACCTATTGTTCCATCTCAGAAGTGGGATTACCCGAAGGAAGCCATGCTGGAGCCATATTATCACGGATTGGGAGAAAAAAGAAAAAGGCGTTCATCTGAAACTAATTCAGCTGCAGAAAATACGGAAAATGAAGAAATTTTTTTTTAAACGGTCATAAGAAACCGACCGAGACAAAGAAACGTAGAGTAAATCATCTTGATGCAGAAGTGGTTCCAAAATTTTACCCTGGGCTTAAAACTACGAACGTGAAGGGGTGGCTCAACAAGATTGATCAGCTTGGAGACATGTACGAATGGGATGAACGCGATCGCATATTTGTAATGCAAATTCGCTTCCGTGGTGCAGCTCGCAATTGGTACGACGATCTGGATGATTATGCAGCAACTTGGACACAGTGGAAAGAGAAGTTATCCCGGGCTTTTCCGCGCTCGACGGATTATGTGGATCGGTTGGAAGAAATGCTTTCTCGTATGAAACGTAATGACGAAACCATGACGAAATACTTCCATGGTAAGATGTCTCTGCTAAAGAAATGCTGCTTAGAAGGAGATGCCGCCCTATCTTGTCTGATTCGAGGCCTGCCGGTTGAACTACGAGCAAACGCAAAGGCCTACAGCTGTGATACACCCGAAGATCTGTATTACGGTTTTTTGTCGTCGCTAGAAAACTACAAAAAAGTCGAAGCACGAAACATGGAGCTGAAACCAACATCAACTTGGAGCCGTGGAAAAACTTTGCCGAAGATCTGCTTCAACTGCCGAAAGACAGGACCCGATGCACGGGACTGCCGCATCACGCGCTGTCATATATGCTCACGCCTCGGCCATGCTTCTTTATCATGCTGGTATGCTGCCGGGGGTTCTGGATCCGGGTCCCGGGATGTTTCTCAACAAAACTCTCAACAGGTACGTCAGGTTTCCTTTGTTTCCTTCAAAAAAGAGTCTGATGTGTACAAAAAATGGTCACAATCAACGGTGTTACTATCCTGTCATATGTAGATACGGGTAGTAAAATAAATATCATTAAGCCTCAAATAGTTAACCGCTTACAACTTCAAATAACTCATTCTAACCTATTAATGAAAGGATTCGGCGGATCTCATATTATGTCGCTTGGGAGGGTATATTTCGAATTACGAATTGATGACTTGTATCTTCAAAGTTATGCCGAAATTACGAACATAGATTTGAAAGACGTAGATATGATAATTGGGCAACCAATTATTAATCAACCTAATGTGACCCTTATCCCTAATTCTAAAGTGGTAAAGTTTATTTCTCTGCACAATGACCGAAATTTAGATTCTACCTACGAATATACGGATATCAAATTGACGACAACAGATTGTATAGATAAATTGCCATTATATTAAACAAAAGACGTTAAAGTTGAACCAGGAATAATGTGTGGTATTTATGTAAATACAACACATGACATAAGTCCAAAAAGTGTACTCGTAACACGGCCCACTATTTTTAGCTTCGGTCAGGAATCGTATTTCATACCACAACAAATTTTATTAAATCAAAACTATTGTTTAAACATTGTTAACTAAGGTGATTCACATATTTGCTGGAA
Source organism: Marasmarcha lunaedactyla (assembly GCA_923062675.1). Lineage (NCBI taxonomy): Eukaryota > Metazoa > Arthropoda > Insecta > Lepidoptera > Pterophoridae > Marasmarcha > Marasmarcha lunaedactyla. Next base: position 5,483,906 of record OV281345.1, on the reverse strand, counting down.
TGCGGGTAAGTTACTAACGCGTGCGGAATTATATGAACAATCGGATATTTTATTTCTTTCGGGCAAACATTGTTGTAAAGGACGGGTAAATGTAAACAAAAAAACAAAGAAATCTATTGAGCTGACTGAATTAGATTTAGGGGACGTCGGGCAGTACAATAGCGAACGGATTTTAGAATTGTTGAATAGGTATGCTGATACTTTTGCCGAATCTAGTAACGAGCTCGGTTGTACGAACTTAGCTAAGATGCACATAGAAACGACTACAAATGCTCCAGTTCATAGCAAACCATACAGGTTATCATATAAGGAAACGGAAATTGTCGAACAAAAGGTTAACGAGCTTATTACAGCCGGCATAGCCAGGGAATCTTGCTCCGAGTATGCAAGTCCGGTAATACTAGTCAGAAAGAAGGGAGGGGACTACCGTCTGTGTATAGATTACCGCGCGCTTAACACACGAACTGTTAAAGACCGGTTTCCACTTCCACACCTTGACGATTAAATAAATCGCCTTTCAGGAAAACTATTCTTTACGGCATTAGATTTGGCGCAAAGTTATTACCAGGTAAAAATATCTGATACCTCAATTCCTAAGACAGCCTTCATAACCCCTACAGGACATTACGAATTTTTAAAGGATGCCTTTTGGTTTGGCTAATGCTCCTGCTGTTTTTTCACGTCTTATTCGAAAAGCACTCGCTCCGCTTAATAATCAATTAGCAATTTTTATTGATGACGTCACGATACCTTCTGTTACTATAGAGGAAGGTATATATTTACTGGAAGAAGTCTTAAAACTTCTCAAACAAGCTAACCTAAAACTGAACCTCAAAAAATGTTCATTCTTAAAAACGAGTATAAGTTATTTTGGGCATGAAATATCAGCAGGTACGGTGCGGCCTGGTCAAGCTAAAATTCACAGTGTATCTCAGTTTCGACAACCCCGTAATATACATGAGATACGGCAATTTATTGGTCTCGCGTCATATTTTCGTAAATTTGTTAAAGGATTTGCGGAAATTGCTCGACCGTTAACTTATTTAACCAAAAAGGGGGTAGTCTGGAACTGGGGATTAGAACAAGAGCATGCATTTAAAAACCTTAAGTCAGTTTTAACCAGCAGACCTGTTTTAGCGCTTTACGATCCTCACGCCACTACGGAACTCCACACAGACGCTAGTAAGTATGGCCTAGGTGGGATTCTACTTCAGTACCAACAAGGTGGGGAACTAAAACCTATAGCTTATTTCAGTCGTGTTACTACTAAAGAAGAACAATGTTATCATAGTTACGAACTAGAGACTTTAGCTGTAGTTGAATCCCTTAAGCGTTTTCGTATATATCTTACGGGTATTCCAGTCAAACTTGTAACCGACTGTGCGGCGCTAAGGTGCACGTTGACTAAAAAGGATCTAGTTCCCCGCATCGCCCGTTGGTGGCTCACTATCCAGGATTTTGATCTCGACATCGAATACCGTCCTGGAGATCGAATGAGGCATGTCGACGCCCTTAGTCGTAACCCCGTAGAACCATTGTCAGTTCTCAACATTGACGAATTTGACTGGCGTCTTACTCTACAACTGCAAGACGAACATATCAAAAGTATTCTAACCCAGCTAGAAAAAGGTACGAAAAATCCGGACATTTTAAATAATTATGAGGTAGTAGACGGCTTCCTATTTCGTAAAACTTTTTACGGTAACCGATTTGTTATACCTAAATTATCTAAGTGGAGCTTGTTACAAAAATACCATGACCAGGTGGGACATTTGGGTTTTGACAAATGCGAAAATGCTATAAAATCTCAATTTTGGTTTGCTGGTATGACTAGGTTCATTAGAAAATACATTAGCGCTTGTTTGCAATGTGCCTATGCCAAGGGCAATTATGGTAAACCGGAGGGTGAACTGCACCCTATTGAAACACCCAATATTCCAATGCACACTATCCACGTCGACCACCTTGGTCCATTTCTAAAAACACGCAAAGGAAATATGTATATTCTCGTAGTTATCGATTCATTTACTAAATTTGTGTTCGCAAGGGCAGTTAAAGGAGTGCATGAGTTCCATAGAAACAATTAAAAATTTAAAAGAAATATTATCCATCTTTGGCAACCCACGTAGAATAATTACAGACCGGGGGGTAGCGTTTACGAGTAGATATTTAAAGGATTTATAAGTGAAAAGCAACTAAAACATGTCCTTAACGCGATCGCTTCTCCGCGATCAAACGGGCAGGTGGAAAGGGTAAATAGAACTTTAATTAACGGGCTCAATACTACGACAACTAGTGAATGCACCTGGGACGAAAAGCTAGATGATGTTGTATGGGGTATAAACAATACGCCGCATGCCGTAACTAAGTACGCACCTTTTACATTAATGTTCGCTCATAGTAACACGCTTTTTCCCGCTTATTCTTCAAATAGTATTAACCACTCTGACGCTACAAACCTTTTAGAGGAACGTAGGCATAAAGCAAAAACACGAATTGATAATCACATGGCAATTATGAAAAATCGTTATGACAGAAAACACAAACCATGTAAGAAATATACTCTTAGTCAATTGGTACTATGGAAGGGAGGAGTTACCCACGAACACGCAACGGGTGTGACAAAAAAGTTAGGTAGCTGTTATTCGGGTCCTTATAAAATCACTAAAACAGATCACTCTATCGATCGTTACACGATTAGTAGCATTAAGGGCATTAAGGGGTATAGGAAATTTAGTGCAGTAGTGCCGGGAGAATCTCTCCGTCCTTATAAACCATCTGTCTCAGATAGTTCTGAAACTGACGAAGAGCTAGATAGGGATGACCTACTCGATCTACTCGAAAGTTAAATGTGTAACGCAGAGGTTAATGATGTTTACTTCTTGCTACTCCTACGTAGTGTAAAGTATATATGTACTTATTTTGGAAACTCATTATAGATTTTCTTTAAAAAAAAATTACATTAAACGGAATAAAAACTGTATTCTCAACGCATAGAAATTTGGTAAACATTGTAAACTATAAACCAGAAGTCTTGATTTTTTTTTTGTCAACTTTTATTAAAGCCTTCTAAGGCTCTTAAGTATTTCAATTTTAAAATTTAGTTAAGATAACAATAATTATGTGTTGTTTTATTATTATAATTAAAATGAATACTCTTCACCCTTTTCAATTGTTTTAATCAAACTTATTATTTCATTACTTTTTCAACTACATAATAATGCAATATATATAACGTCTGGTTAATTCAACTACATCTGTGTGAAATTTACAATATAAATTACTACATAATATCTGGTTCAATCAACTAGATCTGTGTGAAATATACAATATCAATTGTCATATAATATCTAGCTAAATCAACTAGATCTGTGTGAAATGTACAATATAAATTACTACATAATATCTGGTTCAATCAACTAGATCTGTGTGAAATATACAATAGCAATTGTCAAATAATATCTAGCTAAATCAACTAAATCTGTGTGAAATATACAATATAAATTACTACATAATATCTAGTTAAATCAACTAGATCTGTGTGAAATATACAATATAAATTACTATATAATTTTCTAGCTAAATCAACAAGATCTGTGTGAAATATACAATATAAATTATCAAATAATATCTTGGTGAACTTGACTAGATCTGTGTGAAATATTGGAGAAAGATTACATCAATAATATTTGGTAAACTAAGTGCTTCAGCTCAATTGGTATCTTATTTTATTTTTCTTTTTGTCTTTTAACTTAGCAAGTCTACTGCGTATCATTTGTATTTCAGGGTTACCAGAGTGGAAACTACCAAGATCGGCGTGGGACACGACCGATGCAGGATGGCCGATTGTTACAAGTTCCGGTTCCGCCCTACAATAAATAGGATCCTAATACAATACTTAATTTTAGATTCTATAATCTTGAATTCTAAATATTCCTTTTTTTTACATATTATTTTCAAAATCATTATTTTGAATAAATAAATAGGTTTAATTAACTTCAAATTAAGTATTTGAACAAATGTTCTGACTGAATGTAGTGATTATAGCGATTGCCGGTTCCTGTTATGTTAAGTCGATGTGTTGGCGAGTTTAGTGAGCATTGTAACGTTGTAATAAACGCACTTGTGAGAAAATTCGTGTCGTTTAGTTAGCTTCAACGTCCTCCATTATTGCATCATCGCCTCCGCCCATCCTTGAAAAATACCTATTGTTTCACTAGTTCGTGTGGATATTTTTTTTAAATCATAACGGTGCGGTAATCGCTTTCCTTATTTTGGTGATTAACAAAATGCTTAGTTACAGAAAAATACTAGTTTTTGGAAAAAGTAAGCATAGCTTCAGGGTTAAAGAAAATTGGCGAATCCTTATTTAAGTAGGGTAGAGGTCCCCAAGATTGCGCGCTTAATATTAGATTGACTATAAATCAACAAAAACACAAACAGTCATAATCATCTTTATTAAGTTTAATGAACACGTTATTGAGGTTACTTAACGTTATGCTTAATCAAAACTTTGGCACCATTTTTTTGGTTTATAAAAGAAAAAGGAAAAAATGAAAAATGCGCAGTCTTACAGTCACATGAGGGTAAAATTGCGCATTAAGGTTGGTAAGATTACGCATATCAATCAAAGGCTTTTTAAGTCACAATATCAAATTGCAAAATTATTTTGACAAACAAATATCACATTTGAAAGCACCAATGCCAATATACGCTGTACAATCTTCATGCCACCATTCTCCACAATGGAAACAACCGATCCAGTCTTCAGTAATTGGTTCCTTGTACATTTCATTGCAACCGACGCATGACCAATTTTTTTTTATTTTTGGGCTGCTTTGCTGGTGATTTTGCAGGTTTTTTGTGGTCTTACTATATTCCTTCTTAATCTTTTTTTTTGGCATTTTTTTTTCTTCATTCTCCTTTTCAAGTTGTAGTTTATAGGGTGAACTGCTTAGTATTTCCGACTTTTTGTGCTACCTCTTATTATTCCCCACTTGTCTTATGTCTTCTTTAGGAAATGGAGAGATGTCTGTTTAGATCATGTTGTATATAGCTACAGGATGGAATAGGTGAAGGAGGTGGAAGAGTTTCATCATGACTGACTTCTGGAAGTGACACAAGCTGCATTTCGTGAAGAACGTGACTTCCAGAGTCAGTTTCCTTGACCACTGAAGAATCTTCAAGAAGATGCCCAGCTTCTGTTTCATGATAATTTTGACATGACACTTCTTGATAATTTTGTACGGTAGGCGTTTCCTCTCGAACCTCTATTACATTAGATGAGGAAGGGTTACTATCCATTTTTTCTTTCAGTAACAGAGCAAGGCAGAAAATCTACTTCAGTAAAGATGTCTGGATTATATGGGTATATCCCAGAGACTTTGAAACATTGCGTAGCGCAGGCAACTGTCGCGGATTTGTTAAATGCTGGGGTAAATAAAGAAGTTATTTGAAATGTTGTGATAGCTCTACCAGGATGGTTTCTCATCCACTTCTCACATTCGCTCGAAAAATATATTTTTAATGCACTATGAAAACTTTTGTCCAAGGGCTGCATTTTGTGGCTGCTGTGAGGTGGCAATGTCAGCGCTACTATGTTGTTCTGTCGATAAAAATCTACAGCTTTAATTGTGCAGTGCGAGACATGATTATCAAGCACCAGTAAAATTGGATTTTCTTTCGTTGGCCTTGTATGATCTTTGAAATGTACCAACTACGCTAAAAATAGGTCACCATTAATAAAACTGGAGTCGGATACCATCGCAATGGACGCTGGTGGGGCACCATCAAGCAGTCCTGCTTTCATCCTTTTTCGACCGAATATAAACGCCGGTGGAATAAAATGGCCAGTTGCGCTCATTGCAGTAATGACTGTAACGTTAGTGCCCCGTTCAGCACTAGATATTTTATTAACGGCGCGTTTACCTTTCATGGAAACGACTCTTGGAGGATTGTTAGGCACAGTAGACATACCTGTTTCGTTCATGTTGTAAATGGATGTTGGAGGAAACTTATACTTGTCCATTAATTCTGCAAGGTTTTTGAAGAATCTGTCGCACTGGGGCTTGTTAAAACCCATTGCTCTGGCAATGCTCGTAGAGGTAGGACGTCTCAATGAAAGATCTGGATGTCTGTCGAGGAAACCACGGAGCCAATGTTTACCTGCCATCTTCAGTTCATTGTTGAAACGGTGGGGAATTTTGTTTTTTTCTGCAAACTCGTAAGCTACAGTCCTTAAATCTTTTGCAGTCATTCCTTGAAACATATTATCCAGTTTTAATAAATACTCACAAAATTGATCTTCTATAATCGGCGAGAAAGTTGTATCATATCTTCCCAGTTTTGTTGCAGCTGCTGTTCTTTTTAAACGATACCTTAAAGTACTTTCTTTCATACCGTATGATGACGCTACCTTCCTCTTACTTTCGCCGCTTTCTATTCGTCTTCTTGCTTCATCTAAAATGCTTTGAGGACACAGAGAACGCTTCGTGGTCCTAGTTCTTTGCTTCGGCATCCTATAATGAAAATAATAATACAACTGACATGCAACTATTAAGACAAACGTAAAAGAATGCTTTTTACAAATACATGGAAGGTAAGACTGCGCGCGCAATTTTACCTGCCATAGCTCCGCGCAGTCTTACCACTTTGCTCTCAGTCCATTGATATGCTATTTAACGCCATCTATTAAAAGTCAACGGAAAAATTGCTAGCCAGGCGATATTTAGGTTAATGAAGCCGGCAAAATCTGTGGTTAGATTATAAAAATTACATCATTATTTCGTATAAACATGTTTCAAAATGTCAAAAAATTACATCAAAAGCCATATTAAAGAACAAACTTACCTGGCACTTCCGTTAATAAGCTGTTTTTAATTTTTTTCTCACAGTTAATTGTCACACGCTAGCGCACCAAAACACCACTAAAGTTAGTCGCAAATGTCATTATTGTTTCGACTTATCAAGTTTGCGCAGTTTTAAAGCCCGCGCAATCTTGGGGACCCCTACTCTGAACAGTAAGCGTTTAGAATACTTTTCTAAACTTTAGTACTTTTGTGTATTCTTTTTTTAAATGGAATTTCCATAATATTAGCTGCAAGTGTAGAAATCTCCATAAAATAGTTGATTAATAAAGCTTGATTTGATTTGATCCGTTTGTTTTAGCTCCTGCCACAAGTATTTGATATTGTTATACAATTTTTTAAAATAGGAAATTATAGTCACTTCAGAATGTAAGGACTCACTTTTATGTAAATATATTTTTTTATTCCTCGTTGTGAAAACGATTTGTTACTCTCTGGAGTCCTTATCCTTAGCTGTACAGCTTTTGTCTTTGCCGGCGAGTTTGAGATAAAACATGACTTGAAAACGTGTGTGTTTGTGTGAGTGCCTTGGTTTTGTTCTGACGATTTGCGGTTATTTTAGTTATTTTATTCGATCTGGACTGTTTATTGAAGGCAGATAATTCATAACATGACTTTATAAGCCTTTGTGCCTAAGGATTCTGATAGGCTGCGCTTACGAAGACTTATTGCTGTGATTTTAGGACTAGTTTATTAAGTAAAAGATATTGATGAACATTTACATGTCATTATTATCATGGTTGGTTGGTAATAGTAGTATTTACTTATGTAAATGTAGGTAATTTGAAATCACAACCTAAAAATTAGTACTTATTGAAAATGTAGTTATTATTGTTCCTAGACATACTCCATAATATTTTTATTTATTAAAGTGAATCCAGAATCTATATACTATAGTTTTAGATACTTTTGACTTCTAAACGCTCTACTTTAACTCTAATTAAAACCATGTTTGGAGATCTGCCAATGTTCTTTATGAAAATAATACTTGTATCACATTATTTTTCGTGATGTAATTACAGTTACCTGGATTGAAACACTGCACTAAAGAGTACGTGATTGTATGGTATTGAAAAATGAAACAAAACACTTTATTTGTACCTCTTCTTCATGAGCAAATTTTTTCAAGGTTTTTACCAATGTAAGGTTTTAAATACTTTTTAAAAATACCGTAAAAAATTGTGTATATCTACAATTTGTTTCTAATTTGTTGCTAATTCAAAATGTATGTTAGCACCAGCTCAACAAGCCGATAAAATGTTTTTGTAGCTATGTTTGACCGTGGTATCATTCGCGATTATTAACAAAGTAATGTTATTTTTATTCTAAAGAAAGTATCACAATAGAGCCATAACTGACCTCTATTTATTTTGTATTTTTGTATTTAAAGTCGTATATGGTCTGTCTTTTTAGTATATTCACAGCTGGCAACTTTCATGTGACCTACCTGAAGGTAAGTCGCATGCACCCTCATCGACATCATTATATTTCTTAAAAGTGATTGTGATTTTTACCTCGACTAATGGTGCGTTGTGGACCGTAGGCTTCAACTGAAATTGCCTTTGTTTCACTAATTGCACAGGCTGGTTCTTGCCTTTGACTGGAACACAAACACGTGATTATTATGCCGGTCAAAATTGGAAAGGCTTATGACCGAACCAGGCGAGATCTGAACAAAGAAACTATTATCACTACAAGGTTTTTAACTATTCCTACATTATACAACAAATTCTAATTCATTTATTTGCTCTGTACATGCGTCAAAATAGATGTTGAATTATAAGTTGTGCCGGTACATATACTGCTGAGAACAGCGTGCAAATAGTTTTTACAACAACAATATTAAATCTAAATACATAGTTTAAGTAATTACACAGTACTTTGTTAGAGCAAATATATATATAAAATAATTAAAAAGTTTACAATGCCAATGTCACTTAAGTATAGGTTTATAGGGTATCAAAATTTATTTTCAGTTATAAAGTCATGTATATTGTAACATAATTTGTCAATTAAAAGATTAAACAAAGCTGTTCTAAACTTTCTTTCTGGCAAGCTTTTGTACTCGACTGGTAGTTTATTGAAAATCCTAACTGCCACGCAATGTACATTAGTGCTATATATTTTCAGTTTTTGAGCAGGCACATAAAGTTTTTCTTATGTCTAGAACGATATCCCATTATATCATCTTCATTCTTAAAAAGATGCATGTGTCTCTTTACAAAGTAGCAAATTTCAAAAATGTATAGTGACGGAAGTGGTAATATTTTCAATTTCTTAAACAGAGGCCTACAACTATGTAGCTAGTTAATGTGCTTTACAAATACAGCGTAGACATTTTTTCTGGATTTTAAATATTATGTCAGCTTCAACCGAGTTACCCCATAAAATAAGTCCATATCGAATATTTGAAGAGAAATACCTATCCATGGTAAGCCAGTGTAGCTGCCTGAGTGGATATTGTAAGAGTTATCCGTTTCAGAACATAAATCAACCTATACATTTTTGAACATAAGATGTTTATATTATGTGCTTTCCAATTGCAATGTTTGTCGATTGTTATACCAAGAAATTTTGTTGAGTCAACTAAATCCATCTTATTTTTGTTAATTATTCACGTCTAACCAATTGACTACGTTACTTAAAACTATAAAAATAATAATAATAATAATAACTTTATTTTCATTTAACAGCAAGTTTTACAGGGTTATCATCTGGGGCCCTCTGTTTAGCTCAGCATGACTGGGTTAAAGGGTCCCGCTCTTCCATACATTATTTTAAAATATAAAGTTATATCTATATCAACATGAATAAATAATAATAATGAAATGATGTGAATACATAAATGGCAAATTTTAGCTCGTAAAACAACATAATGTACCTTATTAATTCTGTAAACTTAAATATGTAAACTTTTATCAATTATTCTAAACTTTTTTACGAGTGAAAGTTTAGAGGCAATATTATTAAATAGATGATACAAATACAATTGAATTAAAAAATAAAAATTATACAATATTAATTCTGTTTAATGTAATGACAATAATATATTTTTTTAAATATTAGGTATACATTAACAACCCCCACGCACGATTGTGAGCGTGCGTGTGTGTGTGTGTTTGTGTGAGAGTGTATGTGTGTGTGTGTTTGCGTGCGTTGTGTATAATGTTATGAATGTATGTCATAGGATAGGTTTCAATATTTGTTCGCATTCCTCATAGTTTAAAGATTTCAACCATACATCTAGTTTGTGTTTGCATTCGTAATAAATATTGCTATATATATTGAATTATCTGTTTACAAAGTTGTATAGCTGTGTTGACCGTTTATTAAACTGCATGCTAGCAAAACTTGTTTGAGTTTGTGGGATCTGGCAAACTATGTCTTTTCTTATTCTAGATTGTAAGTCCTTGTCGTAGTTTAGTAATTTATGTTTAAATATTTTTAATGTATAATTTTCTAATGGATAGGAGGCCACTAATTTGATACAGGGTTACTGTGGGGTATCTTACTTTTTTAAAGAAAATAGTCTTAATTAAGGCCCTTTGTGCTCTTTCAATGTTAATAAATTTTGTTTTATCGGTACCACCCCCTACCGGTATGCAATACGTTATTATAGATTCTACCAGAGCAGTATATATTTGATTAATAAGTTTATTGGGTTCTGTTTTTGGTACAACATGCCTTAATGTCCTAAATATCCATATCAATTTTCTGATTCTATTACTTACATGTTCTAAATGTGGGTGCCAACACAATCTCGGGTCAATGATAATTCCTAAGTATTTAGTTTGAGTCAAATTATTAATTTTTGAACAATTACAGGTTAAGTCATCACTATTATCACATTCATTTACTTTAATGGAAAAGTTTTCATTAGGTTGGTTTTTATTTAGTATACTGAAGCAGATATAATTAGTTTTAGTGGTATTTAGTGTAAGCATATTGTGTCTTAGCCAGGTTGCAATGCGTTTCATGCCAGCTTCTGCGTAAGATTTTTACCGTATCCCAGGAATTACCCTTAAATACGACCGGAGTATCATCAGCGTAGGAAAATATATGTGCATTTATCATATTTTAATTGCAAAGCTCGTTTAGATAGATCAGGAACAGAATAGGTCCAAGCACACTACCCTGAGGCACCCCAAAAGTTACCTCCACTTTTCCACTTGTCACTCAGTCTAGTCTCACTTTCTGCTTCCGTTCTGTTAAATAGTGTTTAAAGAGCTTGAGTGGCACTCCCCTTATGCCGATATTTTCCAGCTTTTTTTAAAAAGTTTGAAACCGACAGGGTGTCAAATGCCTTTTTGAGGTCTATAAAAACTGTCAAACATTTGTTACCCATATCCAATTGTTCTGTTACTAGTGGAGTCAATTTTGTTATCGCATCGGATGTTGATATACCTTTCCTAAAGCCAAATTGACATGGGGATATTAAGTTGTAATCAGTCAGGTACTTAAGCAAACGTAGGTTTAACAACCTTTCCACTATCTTAGATAAAGCTGGTAAAATGGAAATCGGTCTATAATTATTGACATATTATTCTCTGATATTCATGATATGATCTCATGATATTCTCTGTCACCATCCTTGTATATAGGAGTGATAACTGATTGTTTTAAGAGTGATGGGAATATTCCCTTCTGGAAACAGAGATTTGCTAAATGTGAAATTATGTAAATTTTAAGAATTTGGTAGAAATGTTGTCCCAGCCAGGAGCACTTTCTGATTTGAGGGTCATCAAAACTCTATCCACTTCATCATGATCGGTGTCTAGAAGCACAAAGGAATTTGATTGTGCGGTTTGTTTATTAGGTTCAGGTGGATCTTGTGAAGGTTTAATTTGTTCTACTAGCTGCTTTCCTATGTTGACAAAGAAGTTGTTAGCATAGTTTGCCGATTCGGAGGGTGTAGACTAAGAATTTAGTAAAGGTGTACAATCATTTTTAAAATTTTTTGTGTAGGTTATATGCTTTATACTATCCCAGAGTGTTTTATTGTTTGTAACTGACTTAGCGAATAGTTCTCTTTCATACTTCCTTTTTAATTACTTAATTAAATTATTACAATATTTTCTATATCTTGAATTTCGTTAAGGAGGATTAAAAGGATTTTTAAGATTTCTCTGTAATTTATTTCTTTGTCTAATGCACCGCAGGATGCCAGGCGTAATCCAGGGCTTAGTCAATCTTTTATTACAAGGAATTGTTTTAATGGTAGTCTTGTTTTAGTGGATTCAGTCAATTGTTTAATAAGAATAGAAGTCAATATTTCGGAGTCTTCACAAAGCATTAAATTTGATATGTAATTTTGTTGTAGGTATAATAGAGCATTTTGAAAATTAAACGATCTTGTAAACTTTTTATGAAGTTTTTTTGTTTTCTGTTTTGTCAAAGACATAAATATTGATAAATGATCCGTTATTGATGTGTCCAATACGGCTATGGAAGCTTTAACTGTTGGTTTATTTAGTTTCAGCATAAAATGATCTAGACAATTGCTCCCTCTGGTAGGTAGCGTATGTCCAGGAAGTAAACCAAACAATGAAAGTATGTTCAAGTAAGTTGTTCTATTACTTCTTTCTTGATGTGTTTCTGTTGGTTTGATTATTAAGTTTATGTTTATATCTCCCGCTATTATAATATTTTTTTGTGTTCGTATTATTTCCATGTGTGAACTCAAAGAATTTAAAAAATCACTGCAATTCGGGTGCGATGGAGATCTGTATACACCTGTATAATATTATTGTCTATAGCTAGCTGTAAACAAGACGCGTGATTTAATTTAATTCCCTTTATTTTGTGATATAATGTATTTCTGACATATTTAACCACACCATCATTTTGATTCAGCTGGCAAGTAGTCATATATGAGCGGTAGTAGTCAAGTTGAGGAATAGGTTTATTTTTATTAAGTCTACACTCTGTAAGGATAATAATGTCAATATAAAAATTAAAGTTAGCTAATGTTAGTAAAAAATCGTCAAAGTTGTGATATACAATTCGTATATTTTGAGAGATGATTGTCAGGTCACCCTGATGCACAGTTATATGCTTGTTAATTTCTGAGCAGTCACAAGTAATAGATTTAGCAATTTCCAAGTTGTCTATGTCTTCTAAAGATTGTAATGTCTCACCCATTGGAAATCATTAGAGTAAAAGTCGTTGTATTTGGTATGATATAAATGTTACATGCTACTACTATGAGGTATGCTATTTCAAAATAGTGCACAGTGTGAAAGTGTTGTGTGATTGTGCATGTTAAGATTTGTATGTAGATATGTGCTAAGTTTGTGTGTGTGGGTTGTTTTATGTTTACATGTATGTCTTTATTGTTAATTGCTAGTACAATAAAATATTTATCCGGCATCTGGCGCCATGCTGTTTTTTTTAGTAGGTGTTGTACTTGGGATTAATTTTTAATCAGAATAATTAGAGAGCTATCATCAAGTCTTACGTATACGCGGCCGTAGGATGTTCAACAGTATTTGTATTTACAGGACTTTGTAAGGTCTCTAGCTAAAAAGAATAGCCGAGCGTTTTTTTGAGTTAGCTGCTCCTATATAAAAATTGGGGTATTTTCATTTTTTGTAAACCCTAAGTGCTTCGCTTGAAGTTTATCGTTTTTATGTTTCCGATTGTCGATTCTTTTTGAAAATCTTGCTACTTTTCAACATTTCAGATTTTAAAACTGTTGAATTTAATTCTACTATAATGGGTGTGTTCTTAACTCGCTTTTCTCTTCCATTAAGCCTATAAATATCACTTATATGTTGATCTTCAATTTTAAGGTTAATGTGCTTCGAAAGGTTAGAGATCATTTTCATCAAGTCACTTTTTGACTCGTTGGCAGGTTTGGGCACATTTTTAATTTCTAAATTTGTTTTCTTTTCTTCCAGAAGTACAATGCGTTCGCGGTCCTTTATTGCTTGAATCTCTAGTTGTTAAATTTTTTTACACAATAGTTTATTTTGGCTCGTGAGCAAGGAAATGGATGAGTCAATATTAATGTATGATTGTTGTATGCCTTTTAAATTTGTATTGATGTTTTGCAAGTCTTTTTCCTGCTTTAATATAAACTTTGAAAACATATCTTTCATCTCTTGTTTAAAGCTTGCCAAATTAGAGTTATTTTCAACTTCATTTCTTTATTTTCGACCTTTGTGTGACATAATAGGGACTATTATCGGTAATGACGAGGATATTTGATTCCTATAGCGATTTATCCATGCTAGGGTGGATTCCAGAAGTTGGAGGTAGTGAAAAGTTCACTTTCGAAGGTGGGCTGCGTCTGAGAGGCATTTTTGATGCAAAGTTATTAATTTTCTACCAAAAAATAATTTCTCCCAAATACTGTCCACGAGAAGACAGCTTTATTTTATTTTAATACTGGCAACAATTGAACGATGTGTGTCTTGCGTGACAGTTGAGTGAGGTTATTTCTATCAGCAGTGTTATGTTAGTAATGTTTGTTTACAATCAACACAGATTTACAGTTATGATATTTGATGAATCTTGCGTAAGATTGGTCGTAGGATTTTTGTAACGGTAAAATATTTAGACACTAACCGTTTGTTCAGCAATTGAATTCAGTGATATTTCTTATAGTGTTTCGTATGTGGCAAGTTGCTGTTGTGATTTTGCTTCCATGCGATTTCTTCACAATTTTGAACACCAGTTTCACTTTATTAATGCAATTTTTCAACAAATAACAATTATTTACGTGAGAGCGCGCGAAATTGATGTTTACTCATGCGAGAGTGAGAAGGAAGAGGATGAGGATAAACAAAAGGATAAATAAGAGGAAGGGGATGAACTATTCTTGTTTATTTTTCAGCGTCGTAATTATTTTAAATTTTATTTTGATTGTCGTATCATCAGCAAATAATATACAGTCATGATTAGTTGAGTTTGGGAGGTCATTAATATAAATTTAAAATAACAATGGGCCTAATACACTACCCTGAGGAACTCCTCTTCCAATGTAGCTGTATGGATATTGGTAGAATTGTAAGGTATTATTTGTCGAGCGAGCTATTTCAACACATTGTTGTTGATAAGTAGCTACCCAGTCAAGAGCTTTGCCCCGAATACCATGTAACTGACAAACTAGCACTGTAACTTGTCTAAAAATATGGATACTGGGTAAACATATTTATGCAAAGCTCAAAATTACATTTCTTTTCAGTTTATCGTCGCAAAACGTCACTTAGCCAACCTGTGAATGACTCTTCTGATGTCTTGAGCTCTAGCATAGGTTATTCGTTTTGAATTTTCTCTTTGTTATTTTCTGAATTTAATAACATCTTCTTAATGATGAGTTTGATATCGGCTGACATTTTGACAGCTTCATTATTTCAAAGACAATTGTGATGGCAGATGAGAGTAGCTAAGCGAAGCAAATTACATTCTGTTTTAAAAGGAATTCAGAAAATAGAAGTGTATCGAAAATTTATCATATAATTTTTTTTTGGTTCAGCTCTCAAAGTATCAATCTAGCTCCTTTTTAATTTTTTGATTTTTTTTTCGGTCAGTTTTTAAGACGTTCTCCTGAATATACTTTGCCCATTCTCATAATAAATAACTTTCTTTATTTTATTTCCCTTTTTTACAAACGTCAATCAATGGGATACAATAAAATTAAAGGATTTGAGTTGGCCATAGAGGTATGTGCATATATTTTGTTCTTGTGATCATCTCTTTATATTGAACTAAGTAGTGTTTGCGGTACCGCTTGCGTCTGGCTCAGGAAAAGTTTTTGTCATGATTGAAGTGGACCCATTTTCTTAGCCTCTGGCATCGTGTATACTAAAGTTTATGATAATCGGTTAAGTTAAGTTTATAATATTTTGTTAGAATAATTGACACAACGAATAAGTATTTTTTTTTAATAATAAATGTCTGGCGTTTGTCTTCCATCTTACCTTGCGGAAAGTGACAATGAAGACAAAGATGGTAAACGCCTGTCCAGGAGGCATTCACTCTGTGCTTGCAAGCTCCCGGGTTATAATATCTGGAAAAACGAAACACGCAGATTTTTTCAATCGTTAGCGATTAGTTCGACTTTTCAGCACATCAATGAAGTTGGAGAACTTTGTTTTCATTGCTAGCAAAATAATAAAAAGACGTTCAAAGAATGCCTCAAATTCCCTTTGATGACGAAATTATTGTTTTGAGTCTTAAAAGGTTTTTTGATACGCGAAGTCGGGACGAAAAATGAATCTAGTACACAAGTTAAAATTAACAATGGTACTGAATTAGCAAATTTTGTATAGGACTTATTAATAAAATTGAGCTACGCTCGCAATTTATAAATCTTTAAAAGCTTGACAAATAATTCAGAACTATTGTTCTTCTTAACGACATTCCAAAGAGTCTTTGCAAAGAGTCGTTGAGTCATGCGTTATACTAAATATGTTATCTATTGAAAGTAATGGCCGATTTACAAGCGCTAAGTAGTTAAGTTGGCAACTAAATTTTAAGTAAAAAATTACGTGGAAATAGTCAGTTAAGTGACAAGTGGTAACTTAAAATTTAGTACGCAAGTGATTAAGTACATTGGGATTCGTTCTATTTTTCGTATAAGTAGGTGGGTGAGGCTTCTCGCTTAACACGTTAGTTAAGTGCATAAGTTGACAAAGCGGGTGGAGGGCAAGAGCTCGTATTTATTTCGCATTAATTTTTGTGTTTAAATGTCGGGGTGGAGTTTAGTTTCGACTTTAAAATTTGTTGAAGAATATTTAAAAAAGATATGTATGCTTGTTGAATAAACGAGGTAAAAAATTTAGAAAAAAAACCTACCCTTGTAAAAATTTTAATTCCCGAATCAAATTCTTCTCAGAATTTTGTCCAAAATCACGTTAACCACATATCTAAGTACAGAGTTGACGACTTCCTTGCTATTCATAACTGCTCATCTTCATTGAACTTATAAATTTAACTACTTCATCCGTTTGGACACACAAGTGACATGTAGTAACTTAAAATTTAGTTAAAAGTTAGTTACTAACTTAACGACTTAATACATGTAAACCGCGCATAATTTCCGACGTGCGAATAATCAAATCACAAATCGCTTCACAGAGCCGCATCGCTTTCCCATTTACGCAGTTGACTGAACTCGCAAGTGACTAGGTCATTCTAAATAAAATTGACCAGAATAACTTAATATTTTACGTGCCGGCACCAAAACAATCAGTAAAGCAAGAATTCAAGAATTGCTTCAGGAGCAAATAGAGAAGAATAAAAAAAATTGTTTCACTCATGGTTAAACTTAAACCAAACGTTCTGTACGTAGATATGAACAGCCTAGACACAGTGTAAAACATATTATAAACACAGTGTAAACCGCCTTCATCGGGCGGGCGATCGCCTGCGAGTGAGCATTCGCACGGTCGATTCAACTTTGGAGCTTGCGACTTAAGGAACCTGCGGGCTAGCCGAATAGCCATTTATACATTTGATATTCTCCACGCGGCCTTGTCGTGCAGCAGAAATGAAGCCGTGTAAACCCCGAATAACATTAAACTTAATCAGAGAAAATATGCAGCCTTCGAGATTGGAAGCCTGGAGACATAACGCACATGGAAACTCACTAGGTTATGATCAAAATCTGGGACGGCCTCCAGAAACGAGCTGACTCTAACAAAGATGGACAGGGGAGTATAAATAGCAATACGGTTCTGCCTAATTCGAAAAATTTTTGACTGGACTTTAAAACGTTTTTATGTATTTATAATTTAATGAGTTTTTTGTGTGGTTACGGGTCACTGACGTCTTGATTGTCTTTTAGGTGATTTTTACGTGCCAAAGTACTAAAAGTTTTCAACAGAAAACGGAAGGATGCAAATATTGCAAACAGTTTGATGTATTGTATGTATTTATATTCTTACATTGTAAAAATATAAACTGATGTTAATTTCCTGTTACCAATAAATCCGATAGAAATTCGGGCTCAAGGCTTCTTTGGCTTAGTTCGTAGACATAAATTTCTTGTTTCTTCAAAGAGTATATAATACTGCAAATATATCTAGTGTTATAAACATGAACCATGTCTGTTTAAAAAACTAAAATAAAAAATTTCCTTACACAAAAATCTGTGTAAAACTTAATTCCTTTGATTTCACCTTCTTTCAATTCCACCTGTAACAAACTCTCGTAGAATTTTATGAATTGCAATGAAAGGACATGTCGCTTAAGGTTAATGGCTGTAAATATTTTATTCGCACTCCCCTGAAAAGGCGCCGTAAACGTAAAAGGTTCTTTACGTTCCATTCCGACCTGTTCAGAACCAGTCATATGTTTATGGCTATGCTTACTGTAAATTGGCATTTTTATTGGATACAATGGCTCACATACAACACGCGTAAACAAAGGAAAAGCACTTACTAAGCGCTTTAATTTCGCACAACGCTGTACTTTAATCAACCCGGTTTCCAAAAATTCACATAATGTAAACTAGTGATGTATAATTGATATAAAAAGGCAATTAAAAAACGTCAAAAATATTATTGTATAATTATTGATATAAAAGGGCAAATAAAAAATGTCAAAAATGCCACATTCACATTTTTGCCTTTGTCAAAGTAAATGGCTTCACGGCTCTCGGGACGGTTTTTCAGAGTAATTCAGTTAATGTTTCGGCGTCGATGAACAGTTCTGCCTAACGAATATTTGCTTTTATGCTTTGTGAGCGAGGTAAAAATAAAAAAATCGGTAAAATCATAAAAAAGTGATGGGCCAATTCGCTTTAAATTCAGCGGACTGCAGATGTTTCGATGGTGTTTGATTAATTGTGAATCACGTGATTTTGTTGTAAAAAAAAAAAATATGATTATCTTATGTAAATAGTTTGCACTTCATTAGTTTTAATTACTTGAGCAAAAGTCATTCTTAATTATTAAACCGCGCTTAATTTACAAAAATTTTTAAGTCTGTTTTATTTCATGTTCCCGTTAAACAAGTAAACACAAACATTGAAGTTAAGAGCCCGAACTGACTCCTGTAAACTCAACTGTATTTCTGGGCATAATATTAGACGCCAAACTCCTGTGGGGACCGCATGCTGATGGTTTAGCGAAAAGGCATGGCTCTGCCGCATATGCTGTTAAAAAATGAGAGAAATTTCAAATGAAACAACTGCTCGATTAGTCTTTTTCGGTTACTTCCATAGCCTTATGACATATGGGATGCTGTTGTGGGGGAGTGTTGCTAACATCGATATTATACTTATTCTGCAGAAAAGGGCCATCCGTGCAATCTATGAGCTCGGTCCAAGGGTGTCACTTACAATGCATCACACATCTGCACAGTGTCAACACAAGAGGAGGAAATATGGTGGCAACTCATAATGGCTTCACAAAGTCACTAACTCATTCATGGGTCTAGGTATACGCTTTTATAAAAGGTTCCTGAGGATATCCAAAGTCTTCCCATTGACAAATTCAAAGATACTATCTAGCAAAAGTTATGTGCTAAAGCATATTATAAACTATCCGATTATTTGGATGATAAAAGCCCTAGGGTATAACCTTAACAGGATTTTACTGGTATTAGTAACAAAACATGTGTAATGTATCTGTTTGTTCATTGCGTTTTTGTCTGAATGAATATCTAAAGCGTCATTGTCACTAAATACGTCTCCTTATAGTAGCGTCGGGTGGCGTCTAATATGTTTGAGGAGGACGATGGCTGGATCTCGCGTTAACTCGTGAACGGGTGCCGTTTGAAGGTGTTCGTCGTTTGGATACTTGGGGGGAGGAAGACTTGCCCAGCTGACTTGATGAACAGATGCAGATAAGCATACTTTTGTATAGACATAAAGAGACAATGTAAATTTATTTTGAAAAAAAATTTACCCATGAAGTTTCTTGCCAGTTCTTCTTCACGAAGGTTTTTCCGAACTGGTGGTAGAGACATGTTTTATTTGACGTTAATAAGAACAAGTAATTGTCAATGTTGAGAAATAAAGATTTGAATTTTCATTTGAATGCCAACTAAAATGTAATATTTTGTCAAAATTTTATACGAAACCGCTGGTAAAACCTTGATGGAAATGCGATTATTTCCAATACTTAAGTAAATACAGCCAGAAAGATTATAAATTTACCAAGCGGAGTGAGGCCTCAGGTCAAACCAACAAACTCATACATTTAAGAGACTCATCTGGCAGATTTTGACAAACCAGATAAGTAAATGCCATGTGAGGTCGAGACTACAAAATAAGGAAAAAACATTTACAGTTAAAATGGGAAAATATTTAATAAGCACCACGTACGAAATTGTTTTTTAAATTTTTCAATTGTCTTAAAGCAAATATTAGTAATAGATGTCTATTTTGTAGATATCATACAGATTCACTGCATTCTTGTTTGGTAAATATTACTGGATATGATACGTACCGATAGTTACTTATATCTCAAGTTTCAGCAATACGCAGGGCGACAATTGTGTAGAAACTGTCAACTAACATTGTCGTAATATTCTTGCCAGGATAAATGTATACAAATTATGAGTGTCTCATTTCTTGATAACAATAAGGCTTTTGTCCACCAAGTAAATCGCGAAATCAATTATGGATCACGTTCTTGGAATGTACAGCGTGATGATCTGTTTGAATTTTACTGTTTTTTTAAATACATTTGATTATGAATAAAACCCAAATGGTGCATTACACCTGTGACTTCACTTGCTGCGTCTTTAAATTGAACAATTATTATGGTTATTAAGACGATTTAAAATAAAAAGGAATGCAGTACCGCCTCAACCAAAGGACTCGACCTACACTAAGTATTCGACTAAAGTTGTAATACACAAACTACTTTCACATGAAGAATATAACGGACAAAAGCTTGTCTTCAAATAAACCTTACAAAAACTCCCTTTACTATTGATAACTATAGATAGCATATTCTATTTTTCAAGTTGTGCTTGGCACGAACGGGACCACATAGTTTATTCAGATTTTTTTGTTTATTAAATCTCCGTTGAAAGACTGAACAAAGTTACCAAATCGGTTACAGCCATGGGTTATATCGATAAACCTAATTTATTTAATGGTGTAATGTCAATTTTATGACACATAAATTTCGTGCGTATCATGAAGTATTATTACCATAAGACATTAGTTCGTAAAGGATCCTAACCAAATTTTTATCGTTTTATGATTTTCCATTGCGTTTAATCGAAATTATCATATGGTAACAATAAATTATGAACGGCTGCATTAGTTGTTACCCACCTTGTTATAGACGTATATTAATTACGGCAGCAATTCATTTATTTCTTTCATTTTTCATAATATTATATTATATTATATCATTATTTATATTATTATTATTATATTAGTATTAATTACAATTATATTAGTATTAATACTCGGAAACATATTCATGGTATCAATCTTTCCGTGACACGAATCCTGCCCTTTGTATTGATTAGAAAAACGTCACAGTGAATAAGTTATTGTAGATATTGTAGCTGGGAAAATAATCGTCTTCACAGTTACTTAACTGGATGAGACGTTAGAAAAATGTATATGAAAAAGGGATGCTCATAATAGAATATTTTTACAAAATATACCTAAAACGGTTAATGTGATGGGAAATATTTTCGTTACGAATATTTTACACAGTATTCGTCGCTATTTTTAGGGTTCTATAAACAAAAATACGAATAATTTCTAGATTTATCTACAAGTGCCATTAGTAATTGGTTGAGGTACTAGGTATCCAATGACTGTTACCTTATACCTAAAAAGTTATTTTAGATGGGTCAAGTCTGTAAGACCACAGTTGCCACACGTTGGGAACTACCAAAACCATAACTTAGTTCGATGAGGCTGATTATAATAATTAAGTGAAATGTTTTCAATGAAGAAAACGAACACGACCTATTGTGTCATGAAAAGTAATTCTCTAAATTAGTATGTTTAAATCATCAGAGCATTAGTCAAATGACACCTTTCAATAAAGACTCAATGATAAGATCGTTCAGCGGTAAAATTTGAATCGATTCAAACTCAAATTCACACAATTTATTAGACACAAGACGCATACACAAAGTGACATTACAATTTAAACAGTAATTTTGAAAACTAATTCGAAAAGTTGAATTAATAATATGAAAAATTCACCAATTTGTTATTTCCATATTCGTAGTATGTCATCACTATTTTTGGTCAATATCTACAAGCTTTTTCAAAGCAACGAAAGCCATCAATGGTTTATCTCCAATATGGCCACTCATCGTTAACAGTAGGCACTTATCTGTTCAAAGCCTTTGATAAATATCAAAAGGATATTTATTTCAAAAAGGTCAAACTCAAATATTTATTTCTGAACATTGACAATTACTTGATATTGTTGACGTTGAACCGCAACTGGCAAGAAATTTTATGGCTCTTATGTCTTTAAAAAGAAGACAGATCTTTTTTCGAGTATCTATATCTGATAGCTCAGCAAGTCTCCCGCAAACTATACAAACGGCGAACATCCCGAGACAGTTAACGTTCACGAGTTTACGTGGATCCAGCCATCGCGCTCCTGAACCATATTAGAGGGACGCTACTGTAAGAAGGGACAAACAGTGACAAACAGACATATTACACATGTTTTATTACAAACTAGCGACCCATCCTGTCATCACACGGGCACGTATATATGCCTTAATTTTTTTCCTGCCCAAGTGTTGCATCAGATTGCTTCGTTCATCATGTGCTTATAGTTATGTAAATATAACGTTTATTTATCTTACTTGGATCATTTCAAAGCATTTACTTCCTGTCCTGTAAATACCTAACAACGTAGAAAACCGCTTCAAATTATAAAGAAGATAACTAATGTATTTACCTTTGATGACATTTGTTCATTCAAACGTATGTTCACCACTATTTATTTTTATTTTGAAATAAGTAAGTACGTACCTATCAAACTAAGAACACAAACCAATAATGAACCTTAATGTTTAAAGTGATTCACTACGTTAAACAAAATGAATGCAACCTTCCATAAATCCATTATGCAAAAATTCTGAAACAATTTTGAATATGCGACTATCTCAGTTCTTGATTACGCATCACCTTTTTAAACATCATCAAAGACCTAAGTAACTAATTAAGCACCGAACGCCATAGGTATACTAAAAAAATTAATAAATACAATAATTATAGTCCTTACGTGGGCGAATTTATTTTGTTACGCGATACTTTTATTTTTGCGATTTATGGTGTAAAGGGCCAGTATGATGAGTACAGAATACTTAAGGTAACTTATGTGTTTAATTTGGATACGTATTTTATCGTATCCATCTAAATATGTCTCTAATTACCCTGTTATATGTCAACATTTTTTAAATATTAAAATTAATACATTTAGCTACTTGTAAAAGATAGACCTAAGCAATCGTGGATTTTTCTGTAGACCTATAAAAGAGGAAAATATACATTAAACTTTCTCTCGGTCTGCGTGCGTTCTTGAGCGCACGTCGATCGCAGACGCCTTCCCGCTCTATTAGCCCCCGCGCTAATTGAGCACCCAAATTTCACTGGTTGTTGTCGTAATATATAATTTCATAGTTGTATACCGTATTAAGTTTCTAACGCCGTTTTCACGGCGCTCAGTGGCTCGTTAACCGTACTTCTAATAAGTTTCTAACGCCGTTTTCACGGCGAACAGTGGCTTGTTAACCGTACTTCGTGGAACGTGAGCTTCGTCGACGGGAATTCGTCGTTCCAGGACTTCAAGTGCCGTGTTCGAGTAAGTTATCCGCGTCGTTCTCAACCGCCCTACTGCGTGTAGGGTGGTTTTAGGAAGTTAGTCATCGTTGTTAGGTTCATATATTGTCCCTCCCCAACCCCTCCGCAATGGCTTCTCTATGCTCTGATGAGCTTATGAGGAAGTTACTTGATAGTACCGGTGCTGAAGGCATGTCTATAAATGCTGATAAGTATCGTTTCTTGGACTCTCTCATCCCGCATATCATGGCGTTAATTCCCTCAAAGGCCCCTCAGGCCACCCCAGTCCCCCAGACCCCTCAGGTCTTAGGCCCTCCCGCGTCCCCTTCCTCCAGTGACATGGAGTGCGAAGTAGACGCCCCTCCGCGCCGCAAGCGCGCACCCGCGACCGAGTCATCCTCGGATGCCACCCCAACTGGCCCTGATGAGCCTCCCTCTTTCACCCTTGTTAAGAAGCGCTCTAAGAAGCGCTCGAAACAAGACCCGGCGCCCTCGGCGCCCGTCCCTACACCCCTTGCGGCGTCTTCAACGTCAGCTGCCCCGGTGTCTTCAACACCCGCTCCGGCCCCAACTTCTGTCAAGGCCAAGGTCCCACCACCCGTTTTCCTTCGGGAAAAGGGTAAATGGACTGAGGTCTCGACATTGTGCAATGAGCACAAAATCCATTACATCCGAGCAGCCAACTCGGGTGAATCTATTAAAATCTTAGTCTCGTCGATAGACGACTTTCGCGCTTTAACAAAGCTCCTCACCGATAAGCAATATGCTTATCATACTTATGCTCTGTCAGAAGAGCGTAAGATCAGAGCGGTACTCAGGGGAGTCCCGTTCGAATTATCGAACGAGGCTATCCTGGAGGATCTGCAGTCCCAAGGCTTCCCGCCACTCGCGGTGCATAAAATGCACAGCAAGTACGGGAGGCAACACCCTCTCGCTTTGGTGGTTCTCGCCAACGTCCCCAAGTCCAGGGAGATCCTCAAAGGGGTTAGCACTATATGTGGCCTCTCTGGGATCTCGATCGAGGCGCCTCATCGCCGCGGTCATCCCGGCCAGTGCCATCGGTGCCAGTTGTACGGGCACGCGGCGGCCAACTGCCGCGCACTGCCCAGGTGCGTCAAGTGCCTGGTCCCGCACTTCACTAAGGAGTGCAATCGCACTCCTGAAACTCCCTCTCCTCCCGATTGCGTGCTTTGTGGCCAGTCCGGCCACACCGCAAATTACAAGGGCTGCCCTCGTGCACCCCGTTGTATGTGCTCCAATTTCAAAAGGGCGGCACCCAAACAGGCCCCGCGCCTTTCTCAAGAAAACTTTCCGCCGCTGCGTAGCCGGGTTCCTCCGGCTGCAAAGCCTACACAGTCTAGGCCTGCCCCAGAAAACTGGAGGCAGCGCCCCGCATTGAATCCCATCCCGGTTCCTCGCCCATACAAACCCACTCCTCAATCCTCCGTAGCAGACGATATGCGTATCGTCTGTGACGCTATAAAAAATGTCGATGTTAGTGAAATCGCAGTCTTAGCCCGTAAACTTAGGGCTTCACGTACTCCGACAGAGCGTTTGCTAGCTCTGGCGGAGCATAGTTCCCTTCTCAATTCATTGTAGGTTCTTAAATGAATTGATCCCTAAATCATGCTTCGGCCGACCTCTGCCCAGCCCCGGCTTCACCGGAGGCTGCCCAGAACGGCCACCAACTCATGTCCCTTTGAGCACCTTCAGTGCAACTTTCACTACAGGCGGAAGACCCGCTAGCGGGTCTCCGCCAGCGCGCCCAACTTCCCGACGGGTGTCGCTTCCGATGAAGGCTAACGGTAATAACTACAGCCAACAGGTGGTTTTTAGTGGGTAGGTGCCATTCTGGTGAGTCCCACATAACCCCCCCGCAGAGGAATTTAACTGCGGGCGGGTATGCATGACGCATCTTCCACCTCCCTCCCGCGAGGGTGCCTCGGCAGCAAAAAAAAAAAATTAAACTTTCTCTTGAATTATTTCATCCATTGGTAAAAGCTATATGAAAATCCGTTCGGTAGTCTTCGAATTTATCGCTTTCAGACAGACAGATAGATCAACAGACGTGGCCGGGGGCTTTGTAGATTATACGTATGAATAATTGCAAAAGCCTGTAAATAAATGTTTATATATATATAATAAATTATACCCAAGGGCTGTCGTCGTTAGTAAATAATAAGCACACAATTTTTGCGTTATAGTTTCATTGAATTTTTCAAGAGAGACCATGGATATGTTCTAAGAACCTTATTATAAAAACGTATAGATTGGCCCGTGAATGAGATAGTGACTCTGTGACGCCTACTATTATGAGCCGCCAGATTATTTCGTCCTCTTGTGTTAACATTGTGCAGATCTCTTTTTCTTTTGATAATGGTATTGTTCTTTTTTACAAACATCAATTTTTTTTAAATGTATTGGTAATGAAAAGTAAGAATGTTTATTTCCTCAAATTTATTTCTAAGAGACACCCTTTGATCGTAGCGGACAGATTGCACGAAAGACCCTTTTCTGAAAACAAATATAGTAACGATATTGATAGCACTTCCCCACAACAGAATACCATATGTCATGAGGCTTTGAAAGTAACTGAAATACGCTAATTTATCACTTGTTTCTCCCTGGACTTTTCGCTAAATCGGTAATCATTTAATAAATTTCGGTAATCGTGCCAAATTATTTTACCATGTATTTGAATGTGATCACTCGTTTTATATAATTAAGCTATTTTATATAAAAATATGGTATAGGTGAGTAAGATAAATAAGACAAAACTCTAGCTACCTCAGTATGAAGATGACAACTTCCTGGCTTACTAAAAACATTTGACACTTCTCTACGAAACAAAATTGTATTTATTCTACTTGAGAAACTCAAATCTCACGGTAAACTCTTTGTACAACCTATATTTGCTGTAGGTACCATTGTTAAACTTGCCAATCAGGTATCTTCGAATCTTGCCAATCTCCTGGATAATTCTTGGTGTGAACTGATGTCATTACGGTAGCAGCGGCAATAACAGACGCTCAGGAAATAGGCAGGAAATTTCCTGTTATTCGTATCATCAGCGATAGACGTGGGTATTTCTCAGTTGGACAGTTACGTGGAGGAAATCGATAGGTATATGACAGATTTTAGCTTTTATGTGATAGTATATACAGTCTGAAAAAGGTCGTTTTATTTAATTATAAATTGGCGGGCATTCAAATTCAAATTTAAATATCTCAACATTAACAATTTCTTGTTCTTGTTGACGTTATATAAAACATGACTGTACCCATCTCACCTGGTGGAAAAAGATGATGAAGAGTTGGATTTGTTACGTGTATCAAACATATGTTCAACGCACTATAATCTTTAAGGTTTGGAACAAAAAACCGCTCAGTTAGTAGTTAAAACGCTATTATGCCACGAGGAACTAGTGTTTAAATTAATTTTAACATTTAAATTCAATTCAAAATTAAAATAAACAAAAACTTAATAAATACATGATATGTTAAACTTATCCCATCTGTTAGTTTCGCAAAACAATTTTACATAAATAATTTTTTATATAAATGTTGAAATTTAAGTTTTATTAATATGGGAATACTGTTTGTACTGGCATGCTGCCCGAATGTAGCTGTGCGGAACGACTTTAAGGATGTGCCAAATTTGATTCAGATCTTTCACTTTTTCAGCCAAGAACTTTTTAAACTTGGAACATTTTTTGAATCAAAACTCAACTTCATTTAATATTCAATATTCTAGGTTTTCACTAAGAAACCCGATTTTGATAAACATTTGTTACAAAATTTTAACAAAATAAAATTATCGTAATAAAGAACTGTAGTTTTAGTGAGGAGGTTTTCTAATTAAATGCAAAGCAATATTTAAAGAGGTGTCAAAGTTCCACGATCGTTATATATTACCAGTTGCTGTATCCTATGTATTTTTTATTCAAGTGATTTAACTTTTTCTGCATACATATGCCAAATTACAAATCAGAGGATGAGACAGTAACATAATACTACAAATTTATTAAAACCTTTGATTTAAAAAAAGAAGATCAGAAAAACTGAAATAATTAGATAATACAACTGTGCTAAAATCTCTACCTTATTCAGATCAGACAAATATTTTTTCGGGTAATTAGTTACTTCTTTATTGCATCATTGTCTTTGTAATTTCTTTGTATGAGGCGAGTGAGGTGGATAATTCTACCTTTGCTAAAACATTTTAAAAAAATCAAAAATATTCAAATCGTAAAACCCATTATGTTATTCATTATTATCGTATTATAAATATTCGGCTTTTGAAAAGTACTATAGATCTATCGATCTTGAAAAAAAACCACCTGGCCGTCTTTTGTCAAAAATATTATGAATTACATCATACATACAATTTGAAACAACCAATCACAAGACTGCCAATCGTGTGCGCTAATAAATCCAAACTGTTAACCATCTAAGAAGTTTTAGATCTACGAAATCCGGTTCTTGGTTCTTCGTGGTTATTACCAACCAGTAAGAAACTAGATAATTGCAATTGCAAAATTCTCGAAACTTTATATGTTATCAACAAATTTTTATTTAGGATGCCTTTTGTGCATTTTTGTACATAAATAATGTAAAAAAATAACATTTTATTTCGACTTGCATGATTTTTTAGCATGATTACATAACTAGAAATAAACTTATGTTAACGCCGCCATTATTAAGATGACAAGGAGTCAACGAAAGTAAAGTACTGGTAAAGTGGGTTACCCAGACTATATCTTTAATATGGTGTCACAATTTGCAAAAATTTTGGGCCTCTTCATGAGAATTCTTCGCTGTCTTTACCAAGCAAACGGGTGGAATACAGCTTCTCTATCCAATTATTTCCTACTGATAAACAAAACAAGCACTGCTAAAGAAGTTCACGCTCAATACTTTGTTAATTTAGTCACATAAATAAATACTGGCCTAAGACGCCAAAATAAATAATAATATCCGTATCCGAAATGCCATGTCACGTTATACTGTCGTCGATTTGGCTTGATCAATACATGTCACGTGACACGCGATTGTTGAAAGATGTCATCATTTGGCTGTCAAATTGGCCATGTCTTCCCTCTGTCTAGAGCTCATGTTAAACCTAATGAAAACAATTGGAAAATGTTCAAATAAAGTCACTAAAATTATATCCCTAAAGGTGAAGTTTGTTTGGCCATCATATAACAACAACAATTTTACCTTGTAATAATATTCTGACAGTTATAGACTTATCCTTAAGCTATTTTGGTTACACAGGTTTTTAAGCGTGGTAGGACATTGGGCGACTGTACCTACCTAGGTACATTTTATTTGTTCAAACCTTTTAACAAAGCGACATCTGATAAAAATATACCCTAACACTATACTACCTTGAGGGTATCCGCAATCAAGGGTAGAAATGACTACGTTCACGTATAACGCTATAGTTTTATTACAGCTTCACGTAGTTTACGATATGAAGTATAGATGGCGCTAAAATAATATTTGAATCGTATCATTTGAAAGGCAGTTTTACACTTATTGCGACGTCTTAGGTGCATGAAAGATCATGATTCAGATATAGGTACAAATTTATTTATATTCAATATTTGCATACATTATTTTAAAATTGTTTTCACTATTAGAAAACTACTTTATCTTAAGTAATATAAGCTACTTATATATCGATTTCACTAAGGGCTCGGTAGCTGTACGATTGACGGTCATATTCTGTAGAGGCGCGGGCGAAGTAATATTGACATAGACATCGAGCTTGTCACATAATTATATGATCTTATGTAGGTATCAGAACGAGTATCAGAGCAGTTGGGACGCGGCAGCGATTCTCCCGTTTTTTTACTTACGTATCTATTACCGCTCTAATCTGAGCATCATTTTCATAAATCTTTATTGCATACATCTGCACATAAACATCTGTAGATTTTTGTGAATTTATTAAAAACTTAGTTTAGCCGTGGTTAATATCAACCTTGAATATGTACTAAGTAGTAGCTCGTATATACAGGGTGCCCTATAACTTGCACGTAAAACTGAAATGAAAGAAAGATTGAGGTTTGCTCTAACAAGTAAAAAAAATTACCTGTGAAAGTGTCACCGTTTTCGAGATATTTTCGACTTTAATTTTTTTTTGAAAAGTGCCGCTTTTGGTCAGTGTTTTTGTTGCTGTGTGAACAAACAAGCCGTCAACAACAATCCACCGAGGCAATACTTATTTCTCCTTCAATCTGAAAAAAAATAAATATTAACAATAATAGTTTATTGTACTAATTTACAATATAATTAGAGTCAGATTTTAGAAGTATTGCAATACTATACAGCTCATTAACTTATACAGGGTGTTTGGTAACTGTATGCGAAGGAGTATGAACAGGGTGACATCCTAGGTAATTTAGAACATTTTAAGCCACACTTGTCTTATAGGTACAAAGTGTAATAGTCTTTTTTTATCTTGAAATTAAGGTTCACCCTGTTCAGACATGCCAAACTGGGTATTTGGGTTACACATATTGGGTGATTTTGCCAAACACTGGAGTCGAGGGCTGACCCAGGGTTGCTCGCATCCACACAAAGTATATTTAAATCCACATCACAAATCTATAAGTAATTATAAAATTAGAAACTGGTTTTCAAACTTAATGGTGCTTTAACTAATAGGTTAGATAACTTACAATCATAACATTAAGGGAATGGTATCCCTTTCTGTTGAAATACCTTTCCTCGTGTATAACTGGCCTTAGGATGGCTACATGACTGCCATCTATGCAGCCCAACACACCCGGAATCCCAAATTTATAGAACCTATAACATCAAGTATTAGGCACTTAAAACATTTTTTTACACTTTATAGTTAAATTAAATTAAGAAATTTAGCAGTCATGAACAACCTTTACAAATACATCATACAATATAATAAAAAAGTCTTATAGTTTTTAAAAAGAACCCAATGAACTTACAACAGTAGTTATTAAAACAAGTATCACTTAGATATTAAAAACACAAACAAATAAATGTACTTGATCCCTCACAGAGGATATCTACTTACTTGGCCTTAACTTTATTTCTCTCCTGAATATTCATTGGCCAGGTAATTAATCTTTTAAAAACATCAGGGTGGTTGAGTGCCTCAGTAACCTCCCTCACAGCCCTTGAGACGGTGCTCTGAGAAACATTATGAAAGGCACTTTGGCCAACCAGTCTGGTAAGATCCTGTGGCATAAAATTCCAATGCATAAAATTCCAATAAGTATCTGCAATGGAAATTTTATATAACGCAAAACGTCGTATAGGTATTAAAAAGAATTATAATTGTTTATCCTGCCTTTTAAAAAATATGAAACATTACTAACCTTAACATTAGGGGATATTCCATCACTTCTCCGCTGTCGGCGAAGAAATGGAGTGAGTATCTCCGATACAGCTCTCACTTCACTCTTACCGAGCCGGAATGTCTTCACAAACTCCGACTCTGGTAAGTTATAGGCATCTACCGTACGCCTCATCATCGCCCGCCTTTTTCGGCGATGAGCAACCATTTGTCGGCGGTGATCTTCATTTGCTAACACCAAAACATTCCACCGTAACCGAAGAGCTAAGGGCCTCATATTAAATTAATATATTTAAAAACAAAATCACAATGAACGCACAAAAATCCTCACAATACGTATTGTTGCAGAATGGTAGTCCAATGGTCAAAATTCTCACTGAATAACGATTGAATCGAATGTCAAATAAGAGTAGAATACCGTTTTAGTTTACAATCGAGTTCAACTGTAACACGATTGAAGAGCAGAATAGCAAATAGTACAATTGCAGTTCAGTCGAATGAAAATGGAACTTCGATCGTTAGCAGAATGCCAAATGTGTCAAATAATCCTATTACGATGCAATTGTCATTCAATTGAGCCATTTGTAAATTAGCAGAATTGGGGCCCTGATGTTTTTGTATTTTTTTTTGTAAATATTCTAGAATAGAAGATTTTATTTTGATAAATATCATAAGGTATCTTAGAGAAAAAAACGTATCATTCTCATTATTTTTTTCTACGCCAATTATTTATGTCTGCTTTGGCATTCGGTGGTGGAAAAAAAATTGCTGGATGTCACTGCACCATTTTTAAATAAATTACGTATTTTATAAAGATTTCAGAAAGGTAAAAAAATCTGGCCATATGATTGTAGAAAAAAAAAGAAATTGCCAGTTTTGTGCCAAAGGGGCTGATTTATACATCAGGGTGTGTTTGGTAACAGGATGCAAAGCTGAAAGGAGGTGATAGTCTAGACCATTTAGAACATTTTGAGCCTTACATGTTTTAGGCGAAGTGTGATTGTTTTTTATAAATTAAAAATTTTAGGTTTTTCTAATAAAAACTCCAAAATTTGACAATAAACCTCTAATGGTACTTCTGTTACTGTAGGTAGATTTTTTTATTTTATAATTTGTCTAGTGTCTATTGTGTACAATTACAATTGTACAAAGTACATATTTTGCATTATATAGCGAAACGCAAAATAGTTCACATCAGCAGTAATTATCATTTAAATAGACGCAAAACTGTACGATTTTTCACTTTTACGAACAACTTCCTACGTGTGCACACTTTGTAACTTCCTATCAAGAAAATAAATTAAGATAATTTATCAAGTATCAAGTTTTATTATTTATCAAGACATCAGCATCGTACGGACCAACAAGGGCCCGTACATATGGTCCTTCGAGCTTCAAGAAGCAATCAGCGAGGATTTTTCGTGTTTTTGTGTATTTCTTGAGTGATAGCGAATCGGTTCGCCGGCTTCCCACCAGCGGGTCTCCCCGGTTGAATTGAGAAGGCGCATATATTGCTTGAGAGATTACAGAAACACTGCAAAGATTCGACGACCTAAAAGTCATTCCACGCGTCAAGATATCAAGTTATCAAGATTTAAGGGTTCTTCAATCAAAAGAAGTACCTACAGTTAAAGTCAGTCAAGTTGACTTTTCATTAGTTATCAAGTTTTCTTCTATCAAGAGAAGATAAATATCGTAAAAGTCTTATCAAGTTTCATTTTCAAGTTTTCTTCTATCAAGAGAATATAAATATCGTAAAAGTCCTATCAAGTTTCATTTTCAAGTTTTCTTCTATCAAGAGAAGATAAATATCGTAAAAGTCCTATCAAGTTTCATTTTCAAGTTTTCTTCTATCAAGAGAATATAAATATCGTAAAAGTCTTATCATGTTTCATTTTCAAGTTTTCTTCTATCAAGAGAAGATAAATATCGTAAAAGTCTTATCAAGTTTTATTTTCAAGTTTTCTTCTATCAAGAGAAGATAAATATCGTAAAAGCCTTATCATGTTTCATTTTCAAGTTTTCTTCTATCAAGAGAAGATAAATATCGTAAAAGTCTTATCAAGTTTTATTTTCAAGTTTTCTTCTATCAAGAGAATATAAATATCGTAAAAGTCTTATCAAGTTTTATTTTCAAGTTTTCTTCTATCAAGAGAATATAAATATCGTAAAAGTCTTATCATGTTTCATTTTCAAGTTTTCTTCTATCAAGAGAAGATAAATATCGTAAAAGGCTTATCAAGTTTCATTTTCAAGTTTTCTTCTATCAAGAGAAGATAAATATCGTAAAAGTCCTATCAAGTTTCATTTTCAAGTTTTCTTCTATCAAGAGAATATAAATATCGTAAAAGTCTTATTATGTTTCATTTTCAAGTTTTCTTCTATCAAGAGAAGATAAATATCGTAAATATCTTATCAAGTTTCATTTTCAAGTTTTCTTCTATCAAGAGAAGATAAATATCGTAAATGTCTTATCAAGTTTCATTTTCAAGTTTTCTTCTATCAAGAGAAGATAAATATCGTAAAAGTCTTATCAAGTTTTATTTTCAAGTTTTCTTCTATCAAGAGAAGATAAATATCGTAAAAGTCTTATCAAGTTTCATTTTCAAATTTTCTTCTATCAAGAGAAGATAAATATCGTAAATCAAGTTTTCAAGTTTATCAACCTACAAGCAGTCGCTGTCTCATCTGATAAATTTTACTTATCAAGATGGAATCCATCATGGAGACTCAACAGCAGTTGGCAGAAGCAATAGGTAAGGAAGGCGCTGTCGAATTTCAAGAAAGATGGCCCTGATCGCAAGACTCACGAAAACGTAAACAGACGTATCGAGACGTTGGATATGAACTGGGCGGAGCTTCAACGAAATCATGACGTTTTAACTCAGCACCAGAACCCAGAACATGAATATTTTACGATCTTTTTTTATGAAGACACAAAAAAGCTATATACCGAGACAAGAGATTTTTTTCAAAAATCCTTTAAACCTGCACTGCTCTCGTCACTACCTACAGTTAGCGATTTAGTGAGGTCACCAATCGCATCCCCAACATTAAAAGCAAAGGATCCGTGGGCACAATCAATACCCACCATCAGCGCGCCCATCTCTCATGGTACCAATAGCAAGATGGACGACATGGTGAGGAAACAGACAAGTCATTTTAAAGCATTCCAGCGCACCGTAGCAAGTATGAAAGTCGAAAATATGAAAGAAAAATGGGAGTTTGATGACGCCCTCAAGTCTCTCTATTTTCGCTGGCAAGCGATAGATACACTTCACTGGGAAATCGACAGTGAACTACAAGGCTCTAATAAAGAATATGAAAACGCATATAGTAGGTACGAACAACAATAAAATGATGCAAAATGAACCATAAATAGCAAGCTATGGTCCATGTCCCACCATGAACAATCCACCCCTAAATTAGAAATACCAATATATACGGGGAACTATCAACAGTGGACATCATTTAAAGATCTTTTCTGTGAAGCGGTACACAATAATCCATCGCTGTCCAACGCTCAGAAAATGCAGTTCCTGAAAAGCAAGATGAGGGGTGAACCGGAACGCATGATTCAACATCTACAAATAAGTTCGGAAAATTATCAAGCTAGCTGGGAAATTCGTAACCATCGTTACAACAACAAGAAAGTCATATTTACTTCCCACATGAATATTGTCATGAACATCCCAGTTATTCAACAAGCAACCTCCACGCAGATCAAGCGACTCCATGACTTCAACAAAGAATGCATCAATGCTATCAAAAATTCACAACAAGGCCATTTCTCAAAATCAAATCTCAACAAATTACAAATTATCTTGCCCTATTTGCCAAAGCAAGGAACATGGAATCTATTATTGCGCAAAATTCTTAACTTATGCATTAATTGCCTATACAAACACAACGGAAAGTCATGCTCATCAAAAAAACGATGCCGCCAATGCAACGGAAATCATAATTCCATCCAAGTTTGCATATTGCACAACAACAGAATATTCAAGAAATTCTACTTTCAACTGCAATTATTGAAATTAAGGGCGCGGATGGCGTTTACAGAAAAACCCGAGCTCTCATCGACCAAGGCTCCCAAGTATCAGTAACACTGCAAAGATTCGACGACCTAAAAGTCATTCCACGCGTCAAGATATCAAGTTATCAAGATTTAAGGGTTCTTCAATCAAAAGAAGTACCTACAGTTAAAGTCAGTCAAGTTGACTTTTCATTAGTTATCAAGTTTTCTTCTATCAAGAGAAGATAAATATCGTAAAAGTCTTATCAAGTTTCATTTTCAAGTTTTCTTCTATCAAGAGAAGATAAATATCGTAAAAGGCTTATCAAGTTTCATTTTCAAGTTTTCTTCTATCAAGAGAAGATAAATATCGTAAAAGTCCTATCAAGTTTCATTTTCAAGTTTTCTTCTATCAAGAGAATATAAATATCGTAAAAGTCTTATTATGTTTCATTTTCAAGTTTTCTTCTATCAAGAGAAGATAAATATCGTAAATGTCTTATCAAGTTTCATTTTCAAGTTTTCTTCTATCAAGAGAAGATAAATATCGTAAATGTCTTATCAAGTTTCATTTTCAAGTTTTCTTCTATCAAGAGAAGATAAATATCGTAAAAGTCTTATCAAGTTTTATTTTCAAGTTTTCTTCTATCAAGAGAAGATAAATATCGTAAAAGTCTTATCAAGTTTCATTTTCAAATTTTCTTCTATCAAGAGAAGATAAATATCGTAAATCAAGTTTTCAAGTTTATCAACCTACAAGCAGTCGCTGTCTCATCTGATAAATTTTACTTATCAAGATGGAATCCATCATGGAGACTCAACAGCAGTTGGCAGAAGCAATAGGTAAGGAAGGCGCTGTCGAATTTCAAGAAAGATGGCCCTGATCGCAAGACTCACGAAAACGTAAACAGACGTATCGAGACGTTGGATATGAACTGGGCGGAGCTTCAACGAAATCATGACGTTTTAACTCAGCACCAGAACCCAGAACATTAATATTTTACGAGCTTTTTTTATGAAGACACAAAAAAGCTATATACCGAGACAAGAGATTTTTTTCAAAAATCCTTTAAACCTGCACTGCTCTCGTCACTACCTACAGTTAGCGATTTAGTGAG
The DNA here is from genome assembly GCA_923062675.1 of Marasmarcha lunaedactyla. NCBI lineage: Eukaryota > Metazoa > Arthropoda > Insecta > Lepidoptera > Pterophoridae > Marasmarcha > Marasmarcha lunaedactyla. The sequence continues at coordinate 5,447,831 of OV281345.1, read as the reverse complement.
TTTACCAATCGCATCCCCAACATTAAAAGCAAAGGATCCGTGGGCACAATCAATACCCACCATCAGCGCGCCCATCTCTCATGGTACCAATAGCAAGATGGACGACATGGTGAGGAAACAGACAAGTCATTTTAAAGCATTCCAGCGCACCGTAGCAAGTATGAAAGTCGAAAATATGAAAGAAAAATGGGAGTTTGATGACACCCTCAAGTCTCTCTATTTTCGCTGGCAAGCGATAGATACACTTCACTGGGAAATCGACAGTGAACTACAAGGCTCTAATAAAGAATATGAAAACGCATATAGTAGGTACGAACAACAATAAAATGATGCAAAATGAACCATAAATAGCAAGCTATGGTCCATGTCCCACCATGAACAATCCACCCCTAAATTAGAAATACCAATATATACGGGGAACTATCAACAGTGGACATCATTTAAAGATCTTTTCTGTGAAGCGGTACACAATAATCCATCGCTGTCCAACGCTCAGAAAATGCAGTTCCTGAAAAGCAAGATGAGGGGTGAACCGGAACGCATGATTCAACATCTACAAATAAGTTCGGAAAATTATCAAGCTAGCTGGGAAATTCGTAACCATCGTTACAACAACAAGAAAGTCATATTTACTTCCCACATGAATATTGTCATGAACATCCCAGTTATTCAACAAGCAACCTCCACGCAGATCAAGCGACTCCATGACTTCAACAAAGAATGCATCAATGCTATCAAAAATTCACAACAAGGCCATTTCTCAAAATCAAATCTCAACAAATTACAAATTATCTTGCCCTATTTGCCAAAGCAAGGAACATGGAATCTATTATTGCGCAAAATTCTTAACTTATGCATTAATTGCCTATACAAACACAACGGAAAGTCATGCTCATCAAAAAATCGATGCCGCCAATGCAACGGAAATCATAATTCCATCCAAGTTTGCATATTGCACAACAACAGAATATTCAAGAAATTCTACTTTCAACTGCAATTATTGAAATTAAGGGCGCGGATGGCGTTTACAGAAAAACGCGAGCTCTCATCGACCAAGGCTCCCAAGTATCAGTAATCACAGAGAACGCGGCTCAACAGTTAGAGCTCCCGCGAGAAAAATGTAGCGGAGTCATAACCGGGGTTGGCACCAAAAACACCACCTGTAAAGGAAAAATCAAGATTAGCTGTAATTCTTTAACAGAAAATTACAATTTTGATACAGATGTTTACATTATGAAAAGTTTAACAAGAAACTTACCTAACTATTCCTTCGCACAGCCTGCATGGGAATACTTACGCAACATAAAGTTAGCCGACCCTGATTTCAACATCAGCAGACCTATCAACATTTTTGTGAGCTAGAAAATAGAATGTAAAATCATTTACTCACATTGCGAAACGATATGGATAGACAGTTTTACAATAAACACTAACATTTATTTTTGCTGTGAACAGAAGTGCAATGTACGAGTTATGTGCGAGGATCGTATGACAGTACGCCAGCTGATCGGCGCCGGCCTCGTTCATTTAGACAATGGGTGTATGATAATGACAGACAAGGTCACTACATACCCTCACAAAATTCATACAAGTGAAGCCAGGTATCATACAAAATTGTACATACCTACCATGTCGCTGATAAATCACATCTTGTACATTACAATACCCTACATCAAGACGTCAAGGTTAAATCAAGCGAAGTCGGATTTACATCAAGTAGAAGAGAAGATCAAGCTTCTCAAAGTGAATGAAAATGATGTCCTACCCGAGGCAGAGGTTCTATCTTCTCATGACGTCCACCAGTACTCCGCGATGTACGCAATAGCCGCAGTACTTGGCGTCGCTGGCGGTATCTACCTGTGGCGGCGTCGTGGATGCAGCGGCAGATGGCGAGTCCCAACCCCTGCGAGTCAGCAGCGGGAGCCCCCCGAAACGGCGCCCCCAACACCCATGCAGCCCCGGATCAAGTTAACATACAAATGCAAGACAAGGCCACTTCACCGTGTTTTAAGAAAATTAGTTTTAGTACTTAACTTTTTTACATGTTTTAACTTTTACAACTTTTAATTTCTTTTTATTTTAAATGGTTTTCAAGTAAACTTTTTTGTTATTTTTGTAATTAACGTAAATTTATACCTACTCATTTTCTCAGCATCCTCATCTCACGCCCGGGAATATGTACAAAGTACATATTTTGCATTATATTGCATTAATTATATTTCACTTTTACGAACAAATTCCTACGTGTGCACACTTTGTAACTACCTATCAAGAAAATAAATCAAAATAATTTAACAAGTATCAAGTTTTATTATTTATCAAGACATCAGCATCGTACGGACCAACAAGGGCCCGAACAACAACAATTTCAACATATTTTCGAGTCAAGAAATAAAAGTGGAGGGTTTTGAAAATAAAAATATAAAAGAAAAAATATTTAAGTGCATCTTAAATAATTAAACTTAAATATTATTCAAATTACTTCAAAAACATTCTTGGCTATTTCCCTTCTAGCTCTAGACCTCCTTTCCTTTTGCATCCTGTTGCCAAACACCCTGTATATTCGATTTTTTTCCAATTATATTTTGCATACAATCATGTAATCTATTAATTAATTAAGCAATATCTTGTTATTTTTTAAAGTTATATAATAACTGACGATTACTGTCCTTCAATTTATTATAATTTTAGGTTATTTCTATTCCTTTTGGCCAGTTTATTATTCACTAGATTTAGACAGTCTTTAAAGTACCAGAATTTATTTTTAGTGTAGAAAAGTCTATGCGAAGCACATAATTTCTAATAGAAAGCAATAGAAATGGTGTGCGAGCCGATCGCGCAAGCCAAGCATAGCTCCTATAGTAGGCCTCATACTCGACTTTCGCAACGAATCATCGACAAGCGTGCATCGTGGTGCCCGTATTAAAAACGATGTGATTGGTTGAAACTGTTTGCGTGTATTTAGCTATTGGTAAGACGTAGGGAACAGTGTAGCATAGTGTTGTAGTGGCAGTGCAAGTAAATTCAAACAAAGCCAGCTATTTTTCTCTACTATAAGTTCTGAAGAGCGAAGCGTTCGAGAGATCCGGAGCGTAGTTAAGGTTCATAATGATCTTCTAATGTTTAACGATGCGAGTAACTGAATACACTGAATTTGCTGTTCATCAGCCGCATCAGCAGCATTCGATTCTAGAATTGGCATTCTCGAAATGGCTAGAGAGCTAACCTTGAACTTTAAACAAACATTACATAGTTTATTCATAATGATAATACCTACAAGTTTTATAATGTACAAAACATGACAAAGTAAAAAAGACTCGATTCAAATATGACCAAACTTATTATTAAGAAGGGGTTTTGACCTACATGCGGAGTTTATATAATCGTTTTCATCAATATCTTATAATATATAGGAATATACTTTCCACTATTCTAGGTAAAAGAATACTAGAAAAAGAATTATTATGGTAATATTTTTCAAGAAAAACATTTTCCACACCATGAGTTTCATTTAATCGCATGAATTATTTAAATAAAATTAAGTTTTAATTACTCGGCGCTGTCATTGTTATTGCGAGTTATCAAAATAATCTACTGGACATTTCATTCTGTAGTTAACTACCGAACAACTTTCCCGCTATTTTTGACGAAGTCCCTTGAGATAGTAAAACTATTTATCGCAAGTAAAACTATTTAATTTACTTTATCACTGGCTTATTCACTTGCCGCATCCTCAATTTTTTTTTGAAGTGTAATACATTTTTTGTATTTTGTGTTTAGTGTTCAGTGTTGGTAATATGTTCCCAATAAAGGATGCCTTATCCATGACCTTCCTTAGAATGCCATAAAAATAATTTTATTTTTGACTTTCCTTTATAGAAATTGTTGACCAACATAGTTGTTAATAGAACAATAAACTATTTTATCGTTATATCAAATAATACGATCTATAAAATACAGGTTAGTTGTTCAGTGATCCAAGATAAAAGCTGAATTGGCGTTACTACTCGGACATGGAACGGACAATCTGACAAATTGCTTAAAGACAAATATACAGTAAGTATCACAGATGGAGAAGAATAATAAAACAGGAAGGGCACATCTCTGACAACGAATGCCAGTTAGTTTAATAAATTTACATAGTGACAACCACGCACAAAAGTCACAATTTATAAGTCTTCATATTTAAATTACTAGTTTCCCATTTGTTTGAAAGAACCGTTTCACACTGAGAGTGTTGTTCAAAATCGTTTACTTAACCCTTAACACCCATCGTTAAAGTTTATGTCTAATCAATAAATTGGTTAATCAGGGGTCCATTGGTGTTAAATAGATTTTTATAGGTCTTTTCAAAATTGTAACAAAAATAAATTAAGTTTCACCGTAACTGTGACTTGCGATGCTAATAGCTAGCTCCTTTAGTACAACAGGAAACAAGGAACAAGTTTGTCATTGGCCAATTCATTAATTGCAGTTGCCATAATTAGAAAAAAATCATAAAACAAACGATTTACCTTTCAGGTATACAGTAGTTCTATAAAAGTTTTCTACAAATATCGAAATTATAATTATTATAGGAATAATTTGATACGTTTATTGAAAAGATAGATTTAAAAAAATTGGTTTAATAAAATAATTAGTAATTTATTTAAATTTAGTTTATTTTAATGAACACGTTATTGCGCATTTATAAAATATTTATGAGAAACAATAATGAAATAAAAAAATGTCTTATATATACGAGTCCGCAAGTGGGATTATTACAGGCTGTCCTGGTATGCATCATTGTATTTTTAGTAGTTATAACTTTCTTGGTACAGATATCTACAGAAAGAAAAATCGGTGGGTAGATACTAAAAAACACATACTCTGAATTCCGTTTCTTACTACGAGCTATTGTCATATACTTTGAAAGTTACGATCATAATCAACCCTTTACGTTTTAAGGGTTAATATAAGACGAGGTTAATGTGCGCTGATAAAAATAATATGACGTCATGAGAAGAAATTAAAGAACTAAACAAGTAGCTTATTTGGTAATAGTAATTATTCTAAAATAAATAAAAATATAATGAATGCGGTGCCCACTTCTTAACTTCTAAAAATGTATTGAGGAAAACACTAACTAGGGATATGTTTTTTTTACTGCCATGAATAATCAAACTCATGGCAGTGATGAATCAAATGTTGTTGCCCTTCTATACAGGCCGTTGAATTCATCCATACAAAGTAATTCGCACAAAAATCCCGGCCTCAACACTTTTCAGCGTTACCCAAATATTTCAGTATCAAGAACTATGTCCAATATAAACAAGTCGTAGCATTCTGGAATCATGATGAAAGAGTTGTTTATTTGTAATATACAAATAATTGTTGTTGGCGTATGTTTGTTGTTGCTCCCAACAGTGGCAAGCGCTGAGGCGGCAAACTATCCCGCCGGCGACCGAAAATGAAACTGGCATTTTTATTTTTAAGAAATTCGAAATTTTTTTTTTAAATTTTCCAATCCTGCGAAGAATAAATGAAAGTTTACGTAGAATGCTGTCAGCGCTGGCTTCTGAGAATGTCAAGCAGCTCAATTCTGGTTGATTATGGTATTAAATAGTTTTTTCTTTAAATCTAAGTCCTTTTTTTCGGCCAACGATAAAAATTGACTATTTATTAAATTTCATTTCCGAATATTTATTAAAGTTTATCATTCAAAAACTCAAGAGATAAAAATGAGTGAACGAAATCGTACACGACAAAAAATAAAACTGAAAAACTTATCATGATAAATAACGTCAAGCGGTTATTTTTCCGCCGGATTGTTTTCCCTTCGCTCTACTTATAATACTTTTAGAAGCTGAAGTTAAGTTGTACCTATTTTAACCAATCACAACGAAGATAATAAAAAATAAAACATTCCTCACGTGAATTGTTTTTAACCTGCGATGAAATAAAATATACATTTTATTTTATTTTTAAACAAGATCAAAACTTTAACGTCTTAGTAAAATGCATAAAATGTTTGTTGATATTTGTGAATTGATATTTATTCTAGGTTTTCCCCAATTTTCTGTATGGTCATCTACATTATAAACTCTGCTTCCTTTGGAGCCATACAGCTGGTGTGTTTGTCTTGGGATTTATTATTATTATATTCAAATATCGACATTAGTTTTACCGTATCAAAATACATTTTCAGTTAAAACTGGATCTTTTCCAAAAATAGCATTGAAAAAGAAAAATTTAATCAACAGACTTCAAATGGTTTCCGTATTTCAACGCACATATGATACACTTTGCTAAGTCTCAATACTCTTTCAGCTACGTTTGCTGAAAACCGAAAAAAAAGCACACAGATCAGTGCCTGCTTTTCTAGAAAAGCTAATATTTCAGAAAAATTATTTTCTTTCTTTTTCATTTTGTAAATTATCCAAAGAGTTACTGATTCAAATTATAAATAGAACGACATCGCGCATATCAGCATATATCTATGCAACCTCGGCTGCTATACGTATGACTCTCAAACGTAGTATATGATGTGTTTTGCATCTGGCCTCAAAACACGATTAAGAAATCGTTATCATAAATTCTAAATATCCTCTGCTACGCAAGTGGGTTTAGAAGGAACACAACAGGAACTGTCGGATCTTTTAACGACCGCAATGAATATTTTGGTAACAAAATAAGCTAAAGAGACGAAAATCACCGAACTTTTAAACGGTATCAAATCGGATTACATAATATTTAGATTTCCCGAATGGTGCTCCGATTCTGGGCCACTTTATATTGTAAGCAACGCTTTATTATTGTATCCTGGAGACGAGCACTAGCTGCTAAGTCACAGTGTCTGCGTACTAATGCAGCTGATCTCGGTTTAACGAAGTTGTTACTATGTACCATTGATAAAAATTAATCATTTGAATTAATCTTCCAATTTCATTTTCATTATCTTCCTCTTCGTTGTCTTTACTCTTCAGCTCACTGTTACCGACTGCCAGCTATTACGCGCCCGCACGAGTTTGTATACCCAACCAGGCGTTCATCTTTACTTTATTTTTTTGTTTCTTACATTCTCGCTCCGATCGCCACGCGGTGCGGACGTGCAAGACCCAGCTCTCCGTTGATCGGTCCCTTCCCGCCATTCCGCGGCGCTCAGTTTACTGACGTCACAGTCTAGCGTGTTGGCTCCGTGCTACGGTTTCCTAAGTCTTCTTCTCCGTCTGAGTGCTTTCGAAGTGCGATTTTTCTTTGCGACTAAGCCTCTTAGTCTTCAAAGTGCTGTGCTAAGTTGTGTTGTGCTTGTGCTGAGTGCAGTGTTGTGCCCGGCGTAAGTAGTCTGGTTTCAGTGCAAAGGATACTTAACGGTGACAACGAATTTGTACTGAACCAGTCCTTTTTATTTTTATTTATTTCTCTTCTCTATTTTATTTATTTTTCTCCTATTTTCATATTTATTTCTATCATATTTGTGTGTTTTCGTGTGTATTTGTCCTTTCTGTCGGTAAAGGTTGACCCTAACGCGGTCAACTCTTTACCTGCGCACCCTTTTTTAGGTTTCTTGGTAGCGGCCTTCGGCGTACTATTGTTAGTTTTAATTTATTCTCCCCAGCCCCCCTACCGCTGGTAGGGAGGTTTGCCGCTAGGGTTCGCTAGATTTTTATTTAGGAATTCTAGGCATTTGTTATATAAATAGGCGCTAGGTTTGCTAGGGAACCTAGGCATACATTATACATTTATATATTTCATATTATCCCAAGCCCTCCAATGGACCTCGTTAACGCTCTTAGGTCATTCGCCCAGGTGCTCGCCGCGTCCGGCGTCAGCATACCCGATGACATACTAACGCAGGCCTTACAGGCATCTATCGCGTCCCCGGCCCCTCAGGCCTCAACCCCGGCCCCTCAGGCCTCCAACGTCGAGACCCCTCAGGTCTTAAGCTCTCCCGCGTCTCCCGCCTCGTCCGAGATGGACTGCGAATCGGTCGCATCCTCTCACGCGTCGCGTCGTAAGCGTACCGCTCCCGGGAGCGACTCCGAACCCGCGTCTGATACGTCATCAGATGCCGTCACCCTAACCGGCTCTCCTGAGCCCGCGTTTCAACTCGTCGCCAAGCGCTCCAAGAAGCGCTCTAAGAAAGCTTCGGTATCTTCAATACCCGAGCCCTCTCCGGTGTCTTCAACACCAGCCCCCGCGCCGTTAAAATCGCTCGTAGTAACCGCGTCTCCGTCGGTCACATCGAAGCCAGCGACGCGCTGCGCTCCCGTCCCGCCGAAGCCTCAGCTCCCTCCGCCCGTATTCCTGCGTGAAAAAGCGCGCTGGACCGCGGTCTCCAACTTGTGCAAAGTGCACAAAATTAATTACTTGAAAGCCGCCAACGCTGGCGATACAATAAAAATCCAATTAGCGACCGTCGTCGACTTCCGCGAGTTTACCAGATTACTCGGATTAAACCAAATCGCATATCACACTTACGCCCTCCCGGAGGAGCGTAAGATCCGCGCAGTATTACGGGGCGTCCCGTTCGAACTCAGCAACGAAGACATTTGTAGCGTAGTTTCAATAAAACACAAAATTCTCTTCTGTGTTTATTATTTCGGTAAAATTTAAAATATACAAAGATGCCTGTAAATACAAACAGAAAAATATAAACAAAATTGAAATAAAAAATAGTCACACAAAATAGAACAGAAATATTAATACAATTAAATTTGATCTGAAAAGAAAAAATAACAATAAAATAAATTTTAATGAATGAGAATCCTTACCAACAATTTTGGCTACGCACACTCGTGAACGTAAAAAATAAATATAGGTTTCTTAAAAAGAACTTTGATTATCGATAATAAAATATCTTAACTATGTAATTTGGAATAATAAACTCGGAAAATAATAAATAAATAGATTCAAGTTGCTTTGATAGATAATTTTTCGTGACTGACTTGTCAAATCAAAACATTGCCGTTCTCCGACACTACGTAATTCCTAGTTTAAAATTATGTCGGAAACAACAAAAAAATAAAATTTACTGACAAAAAGAGGTCGAAATAGACAACCGTCACAATACCCCGGGGGCCGGGAAAAAAAAATCTGAAAGATTTTTTTTAGTAAAATTTCAAATTCAAACCAAATCAAAATAAACCGCATATACATATCGAATTTTAATATTTAATCTGCTAAATGAAAGAACAATCAAAAAAAAAATAATAATAATTAAAAGCAAAATGAAAATTAATATTAACATCCTATAGAAGAATTTTTCTGAAAAAACATCCTGTATATATGAAAAAAAAAAATAATACTGATATATTGCATATCAACAAGTTATTTAATAGAAAAAGAAAACAAAACAGACGAGAGAGAAAAAAAAAATCCTAAATAATTATCTTAAATTACATGGTTCATGAATGATAAAATTTTAAACATGTTCCTGAAATATACAATGTTAATATACATCGTTCAACTCCATCAACGTACATTATAATTACAACATACATTCTCTTTCATACTAGTCTTATTCCAACTACTGGAAATAAAACATCATGCAGTTAGAGTTGCTTATGAGGAATCGTATCCTAAAAAAGTCAACTCAACAGAGTTGAACGCAACGGCAAAAGGCTTTAATAGTTGCCAACCGCTGAAAATATTAATAGCTTATGGCTTCTTTAACGTGTCGCTAACTCCCGCACGGTGATTACTATAAACAAGTTTCAGTTAAAGACTGAAATAAATATGCCGGAAAGAAAAGAAAATCATAGCCAGTCGTGAAATATTGACTTTTAAATAAAATCCAAGGGTCTTTTGTGAAGTAATTAAAATATTTATGTAATAAACATATGAAAATAATTCTCACAGGAAAGTGATTCAAGCGTATAAATAATACACATAGGTATGGTTTAGTTTAACGAGTTACCATAATAAACGCTCGTGCAGAAGGCTTAATTTTACAAGTTGCAAACCGCTTGAAAAAAAAATTGAGAAAAAAAAATTGATAACATTTAACAAATTATACTATAAAGTATAATACAGATATTGAAAATAAGAGTTTACACTCCTAGAATTGCAAATATTAAATAAATTACACAATAAGTTAACCTAATACTACGATGATGATAATTAATTATAAGTTTTGACCAACGTCAATGTTAATGGTATAGCCAAACGATAATGAGGTGCATAGAAAAAAAAATAAGACAAAAAGAATCGGCTTATGCTCGCCGTGAAAATTCTCTCTCTCTCTGAAAATTCTTCAGGGCTATTTTGTAAAATTTCTGTTTCAGAATCTACATTAATATTTAATAATAATGATCGTAGTTCGTCTACAGATTGCGTCGAAGAAAAATTTATATTTCTGATTTTTAATTCATAAATTATTTCAGGTTTATTTAATTGTGAAAAATTCATTGCAAAATCAAAAAAAAATGTTAAAGTGAAATAAATTTGTTAATAGTCGTTATGCAGAATAGAGCCTTAAAAATATACGTATTTTCAAGTGATGAAAATGAATAGAAAATGTTATTTAAATAGTGAAATTACTGGGTTATAGAATGTTGTGTCTTCAGAAAATTTCTTCAAGGATATTATAACGAAAGAAACTAAAGAAACTTAAATGTCTGAATAATTTAGCAGTATTTTGATATATTATAGTAGATATATTATAGTAGATACATATATAAATATATTATAGTGAATGTTAATGATTGAAAATGGTAACAAATAAAGTTTTATGCCTGACCTCAATAATAATTATAAAAAAATTATTTTTAATGTTGCAATTCTTCTGTTCCTTTTGTTCCTTCTGTTGCAATTTCTCCTCTCTTCTCCATAAACTACGTTTGAATATTCGGGCGCCAGTATGTAGCGTAGTTTCAATAAAACACAAAATTCTCTTCTGTGTTTATTATTTCGGTAAAATTTAAAATATACAAAGATGCCTGTAAATACAAACAGAAAAATATAAACAAAATTGAAATAAAAAATAGTCACACAAAATAGAACAGAAATATTAATACAATTAAATTTGATCTGAAAAGAAAAAATAACAATAAAATAAATTTTAATGAATGAGAATCCTTACCAACAATTTTGGCTACGCACACTCGTGAACGTAAAAAATAAATATAGGTTTCTTAAAAAGAACTTTGATTATCGATAATAAAATATCTTAACTATGTAATTTGGAATAATAAACTCGGAAAATAATAAATAAATAGATTCAAGTTGCTTTGATAGATAATTTTTCGTGACTGACTTGTCAAATCAAAACATTGCCGTTCTCCGACACTACGTAATTCCTAGTTTAAAATTATGTCGGAAACAACAAAAAAATAAAATTTACTGACAAAAAGAGGTCGAAATAGACAACCGTCACACATTCTTGATGACCTTAAGTCTCAGGGTTTCCCGGTCACAGCAGTGCACAAGATGCACTCCAACCGCGGTAGGCGTTTTCCGTTAGCGCTAGTAATCCTGTCCAATACCCCCGACTCGAAGGAGATTTTCAAAGAGGCTCGCACAATCTGCGGACTCTCGAACATCTCCGTCGAGCGTCCCAACCCCCGTGGTCACCCTGGGCAGTGCCACCGCTGTCAGCTATATGGCCACGCAGCGGCTAACTGTTCAGCTCCCCCCAGGTGCGTAAAGTGCCTGAATCCCCACTTCACCAAGGAGTGCACTCGCACTCCCGAATCCACTTCCCCCCCTGCCTGTGTGCTGTGCGGCCAGTCCGGCCACACAGCAAACTACAGGGGTTGCCCGCGCGCTCCGCGCTCCACCACCAAGAGGGTCGCGCCTAAACCGGCGCCGCCACTCACTTCTGCTAACTTCCCGCCGCTGCGCAACCGGGGTCCCCCGGAAGCAAAGCCCGTTCAGCCGACGCCTACTCCGGCTCTGTCTTGGAGGCAGCGTCCGGCCGTCCCGCCTGCACCTTCCCGACCCATCCCAGCTCCCGTAGCTCCAGTAGGGCCGCGTCCCGCGTTGTCATCTTCCCCTTAGTCGTCGTTGGCTGAGGACATGAAGACCGTGTTCGACGTCATCCAAAACGTCGACATTAACGAAATTTCCGTACTCGCACGTAAACTGCGAGCCGCCCGCTCTCCTCAAGAGCGATTATTCGCGCTAGCCGAGCATCACTCGCTCCTAAGTTCGTTGTAAATTCTTTTATTTTTGTAAATTTTAAATAAATAAATTTTAATGTCTAGACCCGCGAACCTCGCGTCCAGTCGTATTAAACCTAAGGGCTTATCCCTAGTATCTTTTAACGCTCGTAGCCTTAGCTCTAACCTTCCCGAGATTAAACTGTTCCTTCAGAACAACGACCCAGATCTTTTTCTTCTCCAAGAGACATGGCTCACTCCTAATCGCTCCAGGGGATTCGCGATTCCCAAGTACGCGTTTACACGTAACGATAGGCCTAACTGCGACGGTTTCGGCGGCACTGCTATCTACTACAAAAGAGGATTCCATTGCTGTCCTCTCCCTACCCCTCCTCTCCTTAACATGGAAGCCACCGTGTGTAGATTGGCTATGACTGGTCATCCGACCATCATCATAGCCTCAGTCTACATACCTTGTGGCACCAAACCTATCCGCAGCGACTTTGAGACCATTCTCGCCCTCGGCCGTTCAGTCATTATGTTCGGAGACTTTAACTCCAAACATACTGACTGGACGTGCCTATCAACCAACCAAAGCGGTATAGCTCTCCTCGACATCACCAACTTACTCGACTTAGACGTCGTCTCCCCTATCACTCCCACTCACTATCCCGACAATCCGAACCACTCTCCGGACATCCTCGACTTTGCAATCGTCAAGCATATCAACCTCGACCTCAGGTCTATCGAACCGCTCGATGACCTAGGTTCTGACCACCGCCCCGTCTCCCTCGTGCTAGGACCGCCTAACGTTAACGTCACTTCTCCTAAGACCTTTACCGACTGGAAAGGCTTTAAAAACACGATAGTTTCTGCCTTAGAGGCCCCAAACTCTCCGCTCGCGATCTCGCCCGATCAATTAGATAGCCCGGATAAAATAGACTCGTTAGTAAATTCTCTCACTGATGCTATCAACTCAGCCATCAGTGTAAACGAAAAGGTTGCTAAGAAAGGCAAACCCACGCTTCCCTTAGCCATTAGCAATCTTATTAAAGCTAAAAACGCGGCTCTCCGGAGAGCCAAGAAATATCCCACGCCCGCCTATAGAACAGCTGCGAATCAGCTGCAACGTAAAGTTAGATCTCGCCTCGCGGAACTCCGAGACGCCCAGATGAACGATCTCATGGCGAATATCTCCCCGTCCCACCAAGCGTATTATCGAATGGCCCGAGCCTTACGCGTAGACGCCGCCTCTCACGTCCCTCCTCTCACTCGTCCCGACGGCTCTATCGCCTTCGAAGACGAAGAGAAAGCCGAATGCTTCGCTGACAGCGTCGCGTCTCAATGCTCGCCCAGCACGCAACCCGCGAATCCCAATCACATCAAAGCGGTGGAGGCCGAAGTCCTCCGTAGAAACTCTCTCCCCATCACCGACGACCCTGTCACAGTCTCTAATGATGAAATCTCGCTTCACATCAAAAGTCAAAAGTCCAGAAAGGCTCCGGGTGCGGATGGTATTTCCAACCACGCACTTAAGCACCTGCCTCAACAGGTGCTTACCTTGTTAGCTGTCATTTTCAATGCCTGCTTCGACCTTAGCTACTTTCCAAAAGCTTGGAAAGAAGCGACAGTCATAGGCATACCCAAGCCGGGTAAACCTCTTAATGTCCCGGCTAATCACAGACCCATCAGCCTCCTCAAGGCAATGTCTAAACTTCTCGAGAGAGTCATACTCTCTCGAATGCGGAACCATCTGTTTCCAACGGACGGCGATCCTCTCATAATTCCCCACCAGTTCGGCTTTCGCGCTAAGCACTCCTGCCCTCAGCAAGTCCATCGAATCGTCGAGTACATACTCGACGGCTTCTATCCGAAACGAAAGAAAACGATCGCAGTTTTCTTTGACGTAGCCAAGGCTTTCGACAAAGTCTGGCACAGCGGTCTCGTTTATAAACTCTATAAAATAGGCTTACCGGCTCGCCTAGTTAGGATAATCGCGTCGTTTCTCAAAGACCGCACGTTTCGTTTCAAACATGAAGGCACGCTCTCCGCGCCTCGTCCCATAAAGGCTGGAGTCCCTCAAGGCTCAGTCCTCGCCCCTCTTTTGTATACCGTATACACTAACGACATTCCCATCCCAGCTAAAATCGTCGAACTCGCTCTCTTTGCCGACGACACTGCCCTTTACACCAAAGGCCGCAGAGCCTCGGGTCTCGTCACCAGACTTCAAAAGGCTATTAACACCCTCGGTGCTTGGTTTAAAAAATGGCGTATCGATGTGAACCCAGAGAAGAGCTCTGCGGTTTACTTCGACTACAGACGCAGTCGTATCCCCAACAATCTCCAATTGAGAATGCAAGGCACTCCCATCCCCTGGAAGCGCAGTACTAAATATTTAGGCATCATATTAGACCAGACGCTTTCATTCAATCCTCACGTCGATAGAGTAACGAAACTCGCACGTTTTAACCTAGGCCGGCTTTACAGTATGTTAGGTAGGAAAAGTAAAATGTCCTTCAGAAACAAACGCACGCTTTATAAGGTCTGCGTTAGACCAGTCATGTCATATGCTTCGCCAGTCTTTGCTCACGCCAAACCCTCCGTCCTGCACAAACTGCAGGTAGTTCAAAACCTCTTCTGCCGCAGGGCCACAAACGCACCTTGGTACGTGCGCAACGCGGACCTGCACAGAGATCTTGAACTGCCTACAGTACAACAGTATCTAAAAACACTCTCAGAATCGTTCTTCAAACGCGCCGAATCCCATCCCAATCCTCTTGTTCGAAAATCAGTCTCTTATACTGCTCCTGTCCTAGATTCGGCATACAAAATCGCTAGACCGAGAAACGCGCACACAAGCGAACGTTCGAAGATAACCGTAGATCTCGAGGCCCTTCAGGCCGCCAATTCTAATTCTAACGTAAACTCGAATTAATACAAATTTAATTTTCAATTTTTAATGTTTTCATTACTTACTTTTCATTTTAATGTTTTTATTTTTATTTTACTTTTAATTTTTGAGCACCTTCAGTGCTATGTAAATCCCAGCGGGTGACCCCTTAAGGGCCCCGCTAGCGCGGCCTCTTTCTCCAATTGGCCGTCGCTCCGATGAAGGCTGAGTGGCAAAAATGCACGAGCCGACAGGGGGTTTTTAGTGGGTATGGTTCTGGTAGGCGTCGGGACGAGTCCCACATAACTTCGGAATCGCGCCGGAGTATGCGTCAGAGCATTTTTATCCTCCTGCCCTTCCCGCGGAGGGGAACAAAAAAAAAAAAAAAATTGTTTCTTACACACAGATCATTCTCGCTCCGATCGCTGCCAGTGCGGACGTGCAAGACCCCGTTCTCCGTTGTTTGGTCCCTTCCCGATATTCCGTGGCGCTCAGTCTACTGACGTCACAGTCTAGCGTGTTGGTTCCGTGCTACGGTCTTCAAGGTTTTTCTACTCCCTCTGACTGCTATCGAAGTGTGATTTTTCTTTGCGACTAAGCCCCTTAGTCTTCAAAGTGCTGTGCTAAGTTGTGTTGTGCTTGTGCTGAGTGCAGTGTTGTGCCCAGCGTAATTAGTCTGGTTTCAGTACAAAGGATACTTAACGGTGACAACGAATTTGTACTGAACCAGTCCTTTTTATTTTTATTTTTCTTCTCTATTTTATTTATTTTTCTCCTATTTTCATATTTATTTTTATCATATCTGTGTGTTTTCGTGTGTATTTGTCCTTTCTGTCGGTAAAGGTTGACCCTAACGCGGTCAACTCTTTACCTGCGTACCCTTTTTTAGGTTTCTAGGTAGCGGTGACTACGAATTTGTACTGAACCAGTCCTTTTATTTTTATTTTGTTTCTCTTTTACATTTTATTTATTTTCTCCAAATTTCATATTTATTTTTATCATATCTGTGTGTTTTCGTGTGTATTTGTCCTTTCTGTATATATCCTTTCTGTCCTCCAAATGTATATATATATTTTTAATGTGTCACTTTTGACTATATACAACATTTAAATTGTGTCCTTAGTCCATATATTTTCTGTAAAAGTGAATTGAAAAAAATAATGTGTTACCATTTTTGGCAAATAAAGTTTTTATCTATCTTATCTATCTATCTATCCAATGGACCTTGTCAACGTTCTTAGGTCGTTCGCCCAGGTGCTCGCTTCGTCTGGCTACAGCATACCCGATGACATACAAACGCAGGCCTAACAGGCATCTATCGCGTCCCCGGCCCCTCAGGCCTCAGGTCTACAGCTCTCCCGCGTCTCCCACCTCGTCCGAGATGGACTGCGAATCGGTCGCATCCTCCCACGCGTCGCGTCGTAAGCGTACCGCTCCCGGGAGCGACTCCGAACCCGCGTCTGATACGTCGTCAGATGCCGTCACCTTAACCGGCTCTCCTGAGCCCGCGTTTAAACATGTCGCCAAGCGCTTCAAGAAGCGCTCGAAGAAAGCTTCGGTATCTTCTATACCCGAGCCCTCACCGGTGTCTTCAATACCAGCCCCCGCGCCGTTAAAATCGCTCGAAGTAACCGCGTCTCCGTCGGTCCCATTGAAGCCAGCGACGCGCTGCGCTCCCGTCCCGCCGAAGCCTCAGCTCCCTCCGCCCGTATTCCTCCGTGAGAAAGCGCGCTGGACCGCGGTCTCTAACTTGTGCAAAGAGCACAAAATTAATAACTTAAAAGCCGCCAACGCTGGCGATACAATCAAAATTCAAGTAGCGAACGTCGACGACTTCCGGTCTTTCACTAGGATTCTGTCGATCAATCAAATCGCGTATCACACCTACGCCCTCCCGGAGGAGCGTAAGATCCGCGCAGTACTACGGAGCGTCCCGTTCGAACTCGAGGACCTTAAGTCTCAGGGTTTCCCGGCCATAGCAGTGCACAAGATGCACTCCAACCGCGGTAGGCATTTTCCCTTAGCTCTAGTAATCCTTACCAACACTCCCAACTCGAAGGAGATTTTCAGAGAGGCTCGCACAATTTGCGGACTCTCGAACATCTCCGTCGAGCGTCCCAACCCCCGTGGTCACCCTGGGCAGTGCCACCGCTGCCAGCTTTATGGCCACGCAGCGGCTAACTGTTCAGCTCCCCCCAGGTGCGTTAAGTGCCTGGATCCTCATATCACTAAGAAGAGCACTCGCACTCCTGAATCCACTTCCCCCCCTGCCTGTGTGCTGTGCGGCCAGTCCGGCCACACAGCAAACTACAGGGGTTGCCCGCGCGCTCCACGCTCCACCGTCAAGAGGGTCGCGCCTAAACCGGCGCCGCCGCTCACTCCCGCTAACTTACCGCCGCTGCGCAACCGGGGTCCCACGGAAGCAAAGCCCGTTCAGCCGACGCCTACTCCGGCTCTGTCTTGGAGGCAGCGTCCGGCCGTCCCGCCTGCACCTTCCCGACCCATCCCAGCTCCCGTAGCTTCCGTAGGGCCGCATCCCGCTCCGCCATCTGCACCTCAGTCATCGTTGGCTGAGGACATGAAGACCGTGTTCGACGTCATCCAAAACGTAGACATTAACGAAATTTCCATTCTCGCACGCAAACTGCGAGCCGGCCGCTCTCCTCAAGAGCGTTTATTTGCGTTAGCCGAGCATCACTCGCTTTTAAGTTCATTATAAATTTTTATTTTTGTACAAATTCGTAAACAAGTAAATTATAATGTCTAGACCCGCGAATCCCGCGTCCTGTCGTATCAAACCCAAGGGCTTATCCCTAGCATCTTTTAACGTTCGTAGCCTTAGCAACAACCTTCCCAAGCTCAAACTGTTCCTTCAGAACAACGACCCAGATCTTTTACTTCTCCAGGAGACATGGCTCACTCCTAATCGCTCCAGGGGATTCGCTATTCCTAAGTACGCGTTTACACGTAACGATAGGCCTAACTGCGACGGTTTCTGCGGCACTGCTATCTACTACAAAAGAGGATTCCATTGCTGTCCTCTCCCTACCCCTCCTCTCCTCAACATGGAAGCCACCGTGTGTAGATTGGCTATGACTGGTCATCCGACCATCATCATAGCTTCAATCTACATACCTCGTGGTACCAGACCAATCCGAAGCGACTTTGAGGCCATTCTCGCCCTCGGCCATTCAGTCATTATGTTCGGAGACTTTAACTCCAAACATACTGACTGGACGTGCCTATCGACTAACACCAGCGGTATCGCTCTCCTCGACATCACCAACTTACTCGACTTAGACGTCGTCTACCCCATCACTCCCACTCACTATCCCGACAACCCGAACCACTCTCCTGACATCCTCGACTTTGCAATCGTCAAGCGAATCAACCTCGACCTCAGGTCTATCGAACCGCTCGATGACCTAGGTTCTGACCACCGCCCCGTCTCCCTCGTGCTAGGACCGCCTAACGTTAACGTCACTTCTCCTAAGACCTTTACCAACTGGAAAGGTTTTAAAAATTCGATAGTTTCTGCCTTAGAGGCCCCAAACTCTCCACTCGCGATCTCGCCCGATCAATTAGATAGCCCGGATAAAATAGATTCGTTAGTAAATTCTCTCACTGATGCTATCAACTCAGCCATCAGTGTAAATGAAAAGGTTGCTAAGAAAGGCAAACCCACGCTTCCCTTAGCCATTAGCAATCTTATTAAAGCTAAGAAAGCGGCCCTCCGGAGAGCCAAGAAATATCCCACGCCCGCCTATAGAACAGCTGCGAATCAGCTACAACGCAACGTTAGATCTCGCCTCGCGGAACTCCGAGACGCCCAGATGAACGATCTCATGGCGAATATCTCCCCGTCCCACCAAGCGTATTATAGTATGGCCCGAGCCTTACGCGTAGACGCCGCCTCTCACGTCCCTCCTCTCACTCGTCCCGATGGCTTTATCGCCTTCGAAGACGAAGAGAAAGCCGAATGCTTCGCTGACAGCGTTGCGTCTCAATGCTCGCCCAGCACGCAACCCGCGAATCCCACTCACATCAAAGCAGTGGAGGATGAAGTTCTCCGTAGAGACTCTCTCCCCATCACCGCCGACCCCGTCACAGTCTCTAATGATGAAATCTCGCTTCTTATCAAAAGTCAAAAGTCCAGAAAGGCTCCGGGTGCGGATGGTATTTCCAATCACTCACTTAAGCACCTGCCTGCTTACCTTATTAGCTATCATTTTCAATGCCTGCTTCGACCTTAGCTACTTTCCAAAAGCTTGGAAAGAAGCGACAGTCATAGGCATACCCAAGCCGGGTAAACCTCTTAATATCCCGGCCAATCACAGACCCATCAGCCTCCTCAAGGCAATGTCTAAACTTCTCGAGAGAGTCATACTCTCTCGAATGCGGAACCATCTGTTTCCAACGGATGGCGATCCTCTCATAATTCCCCACCAGTTCGGCTTTCGCGCTAAGCACTCCTGCCCTCAGCAAGTCCATCGAATCGTCGAGTACATACTCGACGGCTTCTATCCGAAACGAAAGAAAACGATCGCAGTTTTCTTTGACGTAGCCAAGGCTTTCGACAAAGTCTGGCACAGCGGTCTCGTTTATAAACTCTACAAAATAGGCTTACCGGCTCGCCTAGTCAGGATAATCGCGTCGTTTCTTAAAGACCGCACGTTTCGTTTCAAACATGAAGGCACGCTCTCCGCGCCTCGTCCCATAAAGGCTGGAGTCCCTCAAGGCTCAGTCCTCGCCCCTCTTTTGTATACCGTGTACACTAACGACATTCCCATTCCGCCGAAAGTCGTCGAGCTCGCTCTCTTTGCCGACGACACTGCCCTTTACACCAAAGGCCGCAGAGCCCAGGGTCTCGTCACCAGACTCCAAAAGGCTGTAAACGCCCTCGGTGCTTGGTTTAAAAAATGGCGCATCGATGTGAACCCAGAGAAGAGCTGTGCGGTTTACTTCGACTACAGACGCAGTCGTATCGCCGACAATCTCCAAGTGAGAATGCAAGGCACTCCCATCCCCTGGAAGCGCAGTACCAAATATTTAGGCGTCATCTTGGACCAGACGCTTTCTTTCAATCCTCACGTCGATAGAGTAACGAAACTCGCACGTTTTTACCTAGGCCGGCTTTACAGTATGTTAGGTAGAAAAAGTAAAATGTCCTTCAGAAACAAACGTACGCTTTATAAGGTCTGCGTTAGATCAGTCATGTCATATGCCTCGCCAGTCTTTGCCCACGCCAAACCCTCCGTCCTGCACAAACTGCAGGTAGTTCAAAACCTCTTCTGCCGCAGGGCCACAAACGCACCTTGGTACGTGCGCAACGCGGACCTGTACAGAGATCTTACACTGCCTACAGTACAACAGTATCTAAAAACACTCTCAGAATCGTTCTTCAAACGCGCCGAATCCCATCCCAATCCACTAGTTCGAAATTCAGTCTCATATACTGCTCCTGTCTTAGATTCGGTATACAAAGTCGCTAGACCGAGAATCGCGCACACAAGCGAACGTACGCAATTAACTTTAGATCTCGAGGCCCTTCAGGCCGCAAATTCTAATTCTAACGTAAATTCTAATTCTAACGTAAATCCGAATTAATGCAATTTATTTTTCAATTTTTTATGTTTTTATTATTTACTTTTCATCTTTGAGCACCTTCAGTGCTATGTAAATCCCAGCGGGTGACCCCTTAAGGGCCCCGCTAGCGCGGCCTCTTTCTCCAATTGGCCGTCGCTCAGATGAAGGCTGAGTGGCAAAAATGCACGAGCCGACAGGGGGTTTTTAGTGGGTATGGTTCTGGTAGGCGTCGGGACGAGTCCCACATAACTTTGGAATCGCGCCAGAGTATGCGTCAGAGCATTTTTATCCTCCTGCCCTTCCCGCGGAGGGGAACAAAAAAAAAACACGCAGATCCGATCTGCGTCCGGACCCGTTCGGACGTGTTGAAGGTCGCTCCCGGCTGCCGAGTCACGATTGTTGTCTCACAACTTCTCTCGTAGCAATACTCAAACGCCACTCTCAGATCCGTTCCGCGTCCGGCCCCGCTCGGACGTGTTCGCGATCGCACCAGTTGTTGAGTCAGGATTGTCGTCTCACGACGACAACTCGTAGCAATACTCTCACGCTGAGATTCGTACAAATCTCGACGACTTGAGATAAGCCTCCGTAGGACTTACGCTGCGGCCGGTTTCGATCGGCTGCAACTAAGTCGGTCTCGCAGCAACACCAGAGCTGAGCTTACTAAGGTCGATTAAATTCAATAGTAGTTCGCAAGGCTCGGGCTTTTTTTCTGGCTACGTACTTGACGCTGGGCACTTGTTACGTTAGTAAGAGACTCGCTCTGCGGCCAGCTCCGGCCGGTCGTAACGTAGTCAATCCCGCACTCTGTGCACCCCTCGAATTGATACCTCACCTCGGTGGGTGCAGCAACAACAGAGTTGAGCTTACTACGGTCGATTAAATTCGATAGTAGTTCGCAAGACTCGGGCTGATTTTCTGGCTGCGTAATTGACGCTTGGCGCCTGTTATGTAGTCAGAGACTCGCTCTGCGGCCGGCCCCGGCCGGTCGTAACGTAGTCAATCCCGCACTTCTGTGCAACCCAACCTCATCAGGTCTACGGCCGGTTTTTGTTGTCAATTTATTGGCAACATACTCCGTAGTAGACTCGCGTTTGATCAGGTGGATACTTAACGGTGACAACTAAGCCTGATATCGTTGCTCCGGTGCGCTACCAAGGCCCTTCAGGCCAAGGAGAAACCGGCTGACCCGATCCCATTGCACTTGGGCCTTTCCCAGGGTGACGGTACAGTGCTGTCCGAATTAGGGGCATCACCTCGCGTCGTTCCCAGTCCCCCTACCGCGGGTAGGTAGGTTTAGGTGCTAGGTTTGCTAGGGAACCTAGGTATTATTATATATTGATAAATTATATATTGTAGTACCAAGCCCTCCAATGGACCAGCAAAGCTTGGTACACTTTGCTAGGTCGTTCGCCCAGGCGCTCGTTGCGTCCGGCGCCAGCATATCCGGTGATGTACTAACGCAGGCCTTACAGGCAACTATCGCGTCCCCGGCCTCTCAGGCCTCAACCCCGGCCCCTCAGGCCTCCAACGTGCAGATTCCTCAGGTCTACAGCTCTCCCGTCCGAGATGGACTGTGAATCGGTTACATCCTCTCGCGCGTCGCGTCGCAAGCGTACCGCTCCCGGGAGCGACTCCGAACCTGCGTCTGATACGTCGTCAGATGCCGTCACCTTAAACGGCTCTCCTGAGCCCGCGTTTCAGCTAGTCCCCAAACGCTCCAAGAAGCGCTTGAAGAAAGCCTTGGTATCCTTAATACCCGAGCCCTCCCCGGTGTCTTCAACACGCGCCCCCGCGCTATTAACGTCGCTCGAAGTAACCGCGTCTCCGTCGGTCCCATCGAAGCCAGCGACGGGCTGCGCTACCGTCCCACCGAAGCCTCAGCTCCCTCCGCCCGTCTTTCTCTGTGAAAAAGCGCGATGGACCGCGGTATCTAATCTTTGCAAATAGCAAAAAATTAACTATCTCAAAGCAACCAACGCAGGAGATTCAATTAAAATCCAAGTCGCGACCATCGACGACTTTCGCGCGTTCACTAGGTTACTTTCTCTAAAACAAATCGCATATCACACCTACGCCCTCCCGGAGAGCGTAAGATCCGCGCAGTACTACGGGGCGTCCCGTTCGAGCTTGCAAACGATGAAATCCTCGAGGACCTTAAGTCCCAGGGTTTCCCGGCGGAAGCAGTGCACAAGATGCACTCCAACCGCGGTAGCCGTTTTCCGCTGGCATTAGTTATCCTATCCAATACTCCCAACTCGAAGGAGATCTTCAGAGAGGTTCGCACAATTTGCGGACTCTCGAATATCTCCGTCGAGCTTCCCAACCCCCGCGGTAACCCTGGGCAGTGCCACCGCTGCCAGCTCTATGACCACGCAGCGGCTAACTGCTCAGCTCCTCCCAAGTGCGCTAAGTGCCTGGATCCTCACATCACTAAAGAGTGCACTCGCACTCCCGAATCCACTTCCCCCCGTGCCTGTGCTCTGCGGCCAGTCCGGCCACTCAGTTAACTACAGAGGTTGCCCGCGCGCTCCGCGCTCCACTTAAACCGGCGCCGCCGCTCACTCCCGCTAATTTTCGCCGCTGCGCAACCGGGGTGCCCCGGAAGCAAAGCCCGTTCAGCCGACAACTACTCCGGCTCTATCTTGGAGGCAGCGTCCGGCCGTTCCGCCTGCACCTTCCCGTCCTATCCCAGTTCCCGTAGCTTCCGTAGGGCCGCGTCCTGCTCCGTCATCTTCACCTCAGTCGTCGTTGGCTGAGGACATGAAGACCGTGTTCGACGTCATTCAAAACGTCGACATAAACGAAATTTCCGTACTCGTACGCAAACTGCGAGCCGCCCGCTCTCCTCAAAAACGTTTATTCGCGTAAGCCGAGCATCACTCGCTTCTAAGTTCGTTATACATTTTATTTTTTGTATAAATTGGTAAATAAGCAAATATAATGTCTAGACCCGCAAATCCCGCGTCCGGTCGTATCAAACCCAAGGGTTTATCCCTAGTATCTTTTAACGCTCGTAGCCTTAGCATCAACCTTCCTGCTCAAACTGTTCCTTCAGAACAAAGAGCCAGACTTATTGCTTCTCCAGGAGACATGGCTTACTCCAAACCACTCCAGGGGATTCGCTATTCCTAAGTACGCGTTTACTCGCAACGATAGGCTCAACTCTGACGGTTTCGGCGGCACCGCTATATATTACAAAAGAGGCTTCCATTGCTGTCCTCTCCCTACCCGTTCTCTCCTCAACATGGAGGCCACTGTGTTTAGATTGGCTATGACTGGTCATCCGACTATCATCATAGCTTCAGTCTACATACCTTGTGGCTCCAGACCAACCCGCAGCGACTTTGAGGCCATTCTCGCCCTCGGCCATTCAGTCATTAAGTTCGGAGACTTTAACTCCAAACATACTGACTGGACGTGCCTATCGACCAACACCAGCGGTATCGCTCTCGTCGACATCACTTACTCACTCGACTTAGACGTCATCTCTCCCATCACTCCCACTCACTATCCCAACAACCCGAACTACTCTCCTGACATCCTCAACTTTGCAACTATCAAGCGAATCAATCTCGATCTCAGGTCTACCGAACCGCTCGATGACCTAGGTTCTGACTACTGCCCCCTGCCCCGTCTCCCTCGTGCTAGGTGCGCCTAACGATAACGTCACATCTCCTAAGACCTTTATCAACTGGAAAGGTTTTAGAAATACGTTAGTTTCAGCCTTAGAGGCCCCGAACTCTTCGCTTGCGATTTCGCCCGACCAATTAGATAGCCCGGATAAAATCGATTCATTAGTCAACACTCTCACTGATGCTATTAACTCAGCCGTCAGCGATAACGAAAAGGTTACTAAGCAAGGCAAACCCACACTTCCCCTAGCCGTTAGCAATCGCATTAAAGCCAAGAACGCGGCTCTCCGGTTAGCCAGGAAATATCCCACGCCTGCATACAGAACAGCTGCGAATCAGCTTCAACGTAAAGTTAGCTCGTGCCTCGCGGAACTTCGAAACGCTCAGTTTAACGATCTCTTGGAGAATATCTCCCCGTCCCACCAAGCGTATTATCGAATGGCCCGAGCCTTACGCGTAGACACCGCCTCTCAGGTTCCTCCTCTCACTCGTCCCGACGGCACTATTGCCTTTGAAGCCGAAGAGAAAGCCGAATGCTTCGCTGACAGCATAGCGGCACAATGTTCGCCCAGCACGCAACCCACGGATCTCTCCCACATCCAGGCGGTGGAGGACGAAGTTCTCCGCAGAGAATCTCACCCCATCACCGACGACCTCGTCACAGTCTCTAATGATGAAATCTTGCTTCTCATTAGAAGTCAAAACTCCAAAAAGTCTCCGGGTGCGGATGGAATTTCCAACCACGATTTTCAAACCTCTGAATGTCTCGGCTTATCACAGGCCCATCAGCCTCCTCAAGGCAATGTCTAAACTTCTCGAAAGAGTCATACTCTCTCGAATGCGTAACCATCTGTTTCCAACGGATAGCGATCCTGTCATTATTCCCCACCAGTTCGGCTTTCACGCTAAGCACTCCTGCCCTCAGCAAGTCCACCGAATCGTCGAGTACATACTCGAAGGATTCTATCCGCGTCGTAATAAAACAGTCGCGGTTTTCTTTGAAGTAGCCAAGGCTTTCGACAAAGTCTGGCACAGCGGTCTCGTTTTTAAACTCTATAAAATAGGCTTACCGGTTCACCTAGTCAGATTAATTGCGTCGTTTTTCAAAGACCGTACGTTTCGATTCAAACATGAAGGCACGCTCTCCGCGCCTCGTCCCATAAAGGCTGGAGTCCCGCAAGGCTCAGTCCTCGCCCCTCTGCTGTACACTGTGTACACAAACGACATCCCCATCCCGCCGAAAGGCGTCGAACTCGCCCTCTTTGCAGACGACACCGCCCGTATAACATCACCAGACTCCAAAAGGCTGTAAACGCCCTCGGTGTTTGGTTTCAAAAATGGCGTATCGATGTCAACCCAGAAAAGAGTTCTGCTATTCAATTCAACCGCAAACTCCGTAATCGCTACAATGATCCCCAAATTCGAATGTTAGGTATTCCCATCCCCTGGAAGCGCAGTATTAAATACTTAGGCGCCACCTTAGATCAGACGCTTTCTTTCAAGCCACACGTCGATAGAGTAATGAAACTCGCGCGTTTTTACTAAAGCCGCCTATATAGTATGATAGGAAGAAAAAGTAAAATGTCTTTTAGAAATAAACGTACGCTTTATAAGGTCTGCGTTAGACCCGTCATGTCATATGCTTCGCCAGTCTTTGCCCACGCCTAAACCCCCGTCCTGTATAAACTGCAGGTGGTTCAAAATCTCTTCTGCCGCAGGGCCACAAACGCACCTTGATACGTGCGTAACGCAGACCTGCACAGAGATCTTGAACTACCTACAGTGCAACAGCACCTCAAAACACTCTCACAATCTTTCGTCAAATGCGCCGAAACCCATCCCAATCATCTTGTTCGAGATTCAGTCTCATTTACGGCTCCTGTCTTAGATTCGAAATTCAAAGTCGCTAGACCGAGAAACGCGCACACTGGCGAACCCACGCAATTAACTTTAGATCTCGAAGCCCTTCAGGCCGCAAATTCTAATTCTAATGTAAACTCTAATTCTAACGTAAATCCGAATTAATGCAATTTTATTTTTTATGTTTTCAATTATTTACTTTTCATTTTGAGCACCTTCAGTGCTATGTATTCACCTTCAGTGCTTTGAGCACCTATTGTGCTATGTAAATCCCAGCGGGTGATCCCTTCTGGGCCCCGCTAGCGCAGCCTCTTTCTCCAATAGGCCGTCGCTCAGATGAAGGCTGTGTGGCAAAAAAATTGCACGAGCCGACAGGGGGTTTTTTAGTGGGTAGAGGTTCTGGTAGGCGTTTTTTTTTTTTTTTTTTTGTTCCCCTCCGCGGGAAGGGCAGGAGGATAAAAATGCTCTGACGCATACTCTGGCGCGATTCCAAAGTTATGTGGGACTCGTCCCGACGCCTACCAGAACCATACCCACTAAAAACCCCCTGTCGGCTCGTGCATTTTTGCCACTCAGCCTTCATCTGAGCGACGGCCAATTGGAGAAAGAGGCCGCGCTAGCGGGGCCCTTATGGGGTCACCCGCTGGGATTTACATAGCACTGAAGGTGCTCAAAGATTAAAAGTAAAATAAAAACATTAAAAATGAAAAGTAAATAATGAAAACATTAAAAATTGAAAAATTAAATTGCATTAATTAGAATTAGAATTTACGTTAGAATTAGAATTTGCGGCCTGAAGGGCCTCGAGATCTACGGTTATCTTCGAACGTTCGTTTGTGTGCACGTTTCTCGGTCTAGCGATTTTGTATGCCGAATCTAGGACAGGAGCAGTATATGAGACTGATTTTCGAACAAGAGGATTGGGATGGGATTCGGCGCGTTTGAAGAACGATTCTGAGAGTGTTTTTAAATACTGTTGTACTGTAGGCAGTTCAAGATCTCTGTGCAGGTCCGCGTTGCGCACGTACCAAGGTGCGTTTGTGGCCCTGCGGCAGAAGAGGTTTTGAACTACCTGCAGTTTGTGCAGGACGGAGGGTTTGGCGTGAGCAAAGACTGGCGAAGCATATGACATGACTGGTCTAACGCAGACCTTATAAAGCGTACGTTTGTTTCTGAAGGACATTTTACTTTTTCTACCTAACATACTGTAAAGCCGGCCTAGGTAAAAACGTGCGAGTTTCGTTACTCTATCGACGTGAGGATTGAATGAAAGCGTCTGGTCTAATATGACGCCTAAATATTTAGTACTGCGCTTCCAGGGGATGGGAGTGCCTTGCATTCTCAATTGGAGATTGTTGGGGATACGACTGCGTCTGTAGTCGAAGTAAACCGCAGAGCTCTTCTCTGGGTTCACATCGATACGCCATTTTTTGAACCAAGCACCGAGGGTGTTAATAGCCTTTTGAAGTCTGGTGACGAGACCCGAGGCTCTGCGGCCTTTGGTGTAAAGGGCAGTGTCGTCGGCAAAGAGAGCGAGTTCGACGATTTTGGCTGGGATGGGAATGTCGTTAGTGTATACGGTATACAAAAGAGGGGCGAGGACTGAGCCTTGAGGGACTCCAGCCTTTATGGGACGAGGCGCGGAGAGCGTGCCTTCATGTTTGAAACGAAACGTGCGGTCTTTGAGAAACGACGCGATTATCCTAACTAGGCGAGCCGGTAAGCCTATTTTATAGAGTTTATAAACGAGACCGCTGTGCCAGACTTTGTCGAAAGCCTTGGCTACGTCAAAGAAAACTGCGATCGTTTTCTTTCGTTTCGGATAGAAGCCGTCGAGTATGTACTCGACGATTCGATGGACTTGCTGAGGGCAGGAGTGCTTAGCGCGAAAGCCGAACTGGTGGGGAATTATGAGAGGATCGCCGTCCGTTGGAAACAGATGGTTCCGCATTCGAGAGAGAATGACTCTCTCGAGAAGTTTAGACATTGCCTTGAGGAGGCTGATGGGTCTGTGATTAGCCGGGACATTAAGAGGTTTACCCGGCTTGGGTATGCCTATGACTGTCGCTTCTTTCCAAGCTTTTGGAAAGTAGCTAAGGTCGAAGCAGGCATTGAAAATGACAGCTAACAAGGTAAGCACCTGTTGAGGCAGGTGCTTAAGTGCGTGGTTGGAAATACCATCCGCACCCGGAGCCTTTCTGGACTTTTGACTTTGGATGTGAAGCGAGATTTCATCATTAGAGACTGTGACGGGGTCGTCGGTGATGGGGAGAGAGTTTCTACGGAGGACTTCGGCCTCCACCGCTTTGATGTGATTGGGATTCGCGGGTTGCGTGCTGGGTGAGCATTGAGACGCGACGCTGTCAGCGAAGCATTCGGCTTTCTCTTCGTCTTCGAAGGCGATAGAGCCATCGGGACGAGTGAGAGGAGGGACGTGTGAGGCGGCGTCTACGCGTAAGGCTCGGGCCATTCGATAATACGCTTGGTGGGACGGGGAGATATTCGCCATGAGATCGTTCATCTGGGCGTCTCGGAGTTCCGCGAGGCGAGATCTAACTTTACTCTGGTAGGCGACGGGATGAGTCCCACATAACTCTGGATCGCGCGCGCCAGAGTATGCGTCAGAGCATTTTTTATCCTCCTGCCCTTCCCGTGGAGGATAAGAAAAAAAAAATTGTTTCTTATTTCAAGCGATCGTCTTTTCCTCATTATTTTGTTTCTGAAAATGTTCGATATCAAATTTACTACGATCGTTTTTGAATATGTTTAAAAATTGTAAAATAAAAGCAAAAGTAAAAAAATATTTGTGCATAAATTTACAAATAATTTGTTGTTTTGATGCGCAGTAATTTTTTTATCAACAACTTTATATTTTAAGTTCTTACGTTCTTGGTCTCTTTTTTCAGCAAAGGTATCTTTAATCATAAGAAAAAAATGCATATATTATCCAACAAAATCGTTAAAATGGCTGTAAATCATTTATTCGATTAATTTACTCAACATCTAGTTACGGGTGGGACACATAAAAACTGATCATATACCTGCCGGCAACACCCAAAATTACATGCTAGATTTTCTAGGCTTAAGACTTATTCTTTGTAACGCCTCCAATATTAGTAATAGTAGTAACATCTTTTTTCATTGGTAACAAAGCTTTACACGCAATCACCGATCTTGCGTTCAAATCATCATTGGGATTTACACTCATGTTTTAAGATTGTAAGTTACTTAAAGTTCTGAGGTCTTTTCAATTTAATTTGGGTTTTATAAGTTTGTTCATAGAAATTCCAGCAAAGACTTAATTTTTCGTACTAATAAAGAGCAATCAGGGCGATAAAGGAAGTTCGAATGGCGATTGACCTAAGTGTGTGTAACGATGGTATTTTTTAAATTTATTCAATACTCGGTTTCACCAGCTTGACCTGCATATCTCCGGGGACAGTACTGTTCTGACAGTACTGACAACGTGTTTCATAATGATTCGTGAAGTAATAAGTAGTTAAAGAATAATAAACAAACAACTTCACTTTCAAATTTATAAAACTACTTAGAGTTAAAATGGCAGATTATAAATGTGATTTATATTGAATATTAATTTTATTGTGAATAAAATGCTTAATGGATAAATTATTAAATTTATTTTCTAAGTTCCTCGAAGTATTATTTAAATTGCCCCTTGCGGCTTTATTGGCCATCATACAATAAGTTTACACCTAATACGGTTCAACGGCCTATATATCACTGTGCCTTTACTTGAACTGCTTATTTATTTCCGGTGCAATAAATTATGTTTAATAGAAATAAACCACATAAAAAAGGTTATTTACTGTAACAGAGTACAGAAACTGATTTTCATTCTAATATTTTTATTAGATATTTTTGTTAATGTTTTTTCGGCACATTTGATTCGACAGACTCGTAAAGGCTTTCCTGGACGTTAATCAACATATATTCGATATGCCACCTGGCTTTGCCAATTAATGCGGTTCTGAAAAAGATGAGCCGTAGAGGAACGCTCGGCAAAAATCATCCGGGTTTTTGCAGGATGAGCCGAGTGAACCAGACCTGTTTAAAGCCCAAATGGGCTACCTTGCCCAATATACACACATCAAAAAAAGTCCGCGTTCACTGGGAAAAGATGAGATATTTTTTCTCGTAATAAAATATAATGAATGAATGGATTATTTATGGGTTTAATATGAAAAATCTCAATATTCTTTTTATTTTAATTTTAATTTTTTTTTAATCTGTGTGAAATTGAATTTAAAGGAATGCTCTTCACATCATCATCGCTCTTCTTCATTAAAGAAAATAATTTCATAAATTTTTACATGCTTTTATTTACAAATTTAATACAAAATAACTCCTGCCCTGGCTCGAACTCATGCGGAAATCATTCTAGGCATGCTGTAGATTAAGTTATTGAATAGTTCTTGTAGTAACCTGCCCATTCTTGCATGGCGGCTTCTTTGATCTCTGACAGAGGTCTTAGAGGTGGCTGACGACTCCAAAAAGCTCGCTTGGAAGCGTCTCATGCGTGCTCGATCAAGTTTAAGTCCGGAGAGCCGGCAGGCCAGTCTAACCGGGGTGACATCGTAATCCCGGAGATCAGCGTTTACTCGTTGAGCTCAATGTGGGGTGCATTACCGATGACCAACACGAATTGGATACCATAATTTATCCTGAATGGTCTGATGATTCCATTGATAACAGCTGTCTTGTACAAATTAGAGCCTTGGTATGGAATCAAAAGTGTTCCAGCTCCAATAATAATTCCACTCCAAAAGGATACCAATTTGCCACTATGTTGAACAGTTCCAGTGGCTGTTCTTTGCCTTTTGGAATGACCAGGCCTTCTCCAGACACGAAAACGTCGGTTACCTACTACGTCGGTACACGTACTACGCAGTGTTTCTTCAAAGAGAAGGCAATTATGCCTGACATTTCTTCTTCGTCTTCATCGCTTTGAAGCTGCCTCGCCCACTGCAATCTGCGTTCCTGTCGTTCCCGTGTATTCAAATGTGCTCGCCAGGATCTCCTAGATCGTAATCCAAAGTGCTGTAAACAATCATAAGAGGGCTGAGTGCTAATTTCCAGTCCAGAAGCAGCTCATAGCTCTAATCTCAGTTTAGAAGCGTTGATTTTTTGATTTCGGGTGGCAAGAAGTCTGATATCGCGCTTCTGAACATCATTAAGGAGAGCCGGGCAAACACTGTGAGTTTGGTCATCCAGGTTTCCCATGCTTCAGTACCTCTGCAGGTTAGTCTGTTGAGAAACGCAGACGGTTGCGGTTTTGCCTTGTAGAATATCCTTCTTCACGCAATAATAGTGTTATTGCATGAAGAAGGATTCTTGGTCGCAAGACTTCAGATAGTCCACCTAGCATTTTTCAAATGATCAATTTAGAAAAATTGATTGTAACAGCTTTCCGGCAGAAATAAGAATGACGCAGAGTCATCTATCATTGACTTTGTTTTTATATTTATAAAAAGCAAAAAAAGATTTTATGATTTCTACTTTTAAATTATGTATTCTTAAATAAAGAACACATACGTAATTATTTATTTTTAAACATTTTAAGCTATTAAAAAATATCTGGCCTTTTTTCCGCGAACGCCTTCTTTTTCATTGGTGTTGCAACCAAATGAGGTTAGTACCTCAAAAATAAATATTTTTCATTTGTACCTCCTTGGTCCACCCCTTCGCGTGAACATTTTTTTCATTATTATGTTTCTCTTTTTAGTCAACTTACTTTTTGGCGTCTGCTTTTTAGTGAGACAGAGGTACAACTAGTAAAGTTCGAATAATAATTTAAGATATTTATATATTTTAATGTTTTTATTGTCAGTCCACGATCATGGTGCTTGCAACAGCATCAAAATATCGGACGTGTGAAATAAAGCGATAATCGTGGTAAGAATCCCGTAAATTCATTAAAATATAGTGAAAATAACCGCGATAGTCTACAACGGTTATTATTTTTGTATTTATCAAAACAATCCAACTCAGACTTTTGGATTTTACCATCAGCCTTAAAATTCTTACTTTTTGCATTCATCATTAGAAGCTCGCTATTGTGTAAAATTATTGGGCTTGTCAAGACAAAACTAAATGATCCCCAACACGATGGTGTTCCTAGCAGCCAGTCAAGATCCACGTCCACCTCCGAGATCCATCAGTAGACCTTCATCACGAAATGTAATGAATTGGACACATCAAAGTAACCACGTGAGCCCAAATCGATTATAATTATTCTCATAAATAACTCAGTTTTAATTACAGAGCCCTTTAAGCCGTGGAAAAATTTAGTTATTCTTTATAATTCCACCTGACGCTTACAGTCAGTAACGCAACGTAAGTTGATATATAATAATTACATTAAATGAAAAAACTGACGCAAAATGATGTCCATTGCTATGGCAATAAAGTTGATAAAAAAGAGGCAGCTTGTTGTAATACTTCCGTAGTCGGCAAAAGAGCATGCGACTCACCTGATAAGATGGTAAGTCGCATCCACCGCCATGTGCATCATTATTAACAGTGATTGTGATTAATAAAAAAAGTGATTAATGATAATATCGACTCATGATGGGCTCCCGACCGCAGACTTCAGTTGCAATTGCTTGTATTCCAATAATTGCACTGATTGTTCTTTTCAGTTAACCGGAACCCAATCACGTAAAAATAATTATAATGGCAGTAATTACACATGTTTTGTTGATACATAAGTATTGAACGTGAAGATTATACTCGACTTATTTTTTTGTTGTTATGGACCGGTTTTGTGTTGTTATGGACCGTCGGAACCACGTCACTCCCATTTTAAATACCCAAAAAATGTTAAAAATGGAAAATAGGAGAAAACTACATTTAGCTTGTTTGGTTTTCGGGGTCATAAAAAGCGGCCAACCTAAGTACCTGTTCAACAAGCTTAAATGGACCTATACACCAGGCAATAAATACCACACTCGATCCTCCGAAAATAGACTAATGACCCAAAAATATAAATCGTCCGCGTTTTGAGGTAGTTTTAAATATGCTGCCACTAAATGTTGGAACAACATCCCCCCACCACTTCAAAAAATATCAAATATCTACAACTTTAAAAATTGTTATAAAAAATATATTTTAGAAAAACAAACGGCAGCTTAGAAATGTCTACAATAAAACAATTATATTTATATTATTACACCTATTTCATTTAAATATTATATTTTTATTCTATGTATACATAATATGTTTAGAATGTAATGTATATTTCATTATAATACTTATTTTATGTATTGCATGCGTGAAGCGTCCGTGAAGTCAGTGCAGAGGCTAGTACTGAAAATCAGCGCTGAAATTTATAACTATAAATTCTCAGCATAATGCTGAGTGCAAGCCCTTTCGGCGTGAAAGTGTTGTTTTTCTTTTTGCTTTGTATGTACTTGTAATACTGTTATTTATTTTTTGTTGTTTCGTGATTTTGCATATTGTTTTGTCAATTTCTTAATTTGCGCCGAATAAACCATTTTATTATTATTATTATTATTACTTATGACGCGTTGCTGAATGCAAGATTCAGTTGCAATTGCCTTTGTTCCAGTCATTGGACTGTCTTCTCCTTCCCTTTAATGGGACCACAGCGTGATTATTATGGTCGTCAAAATAAGAAGGGCTGTAACGAGATCTTAACAAAGACATTTTTTTTTTTATTAAAAAAGGATTAGACGTCTGTCTTTTATCTTACCTGATGGAAAGTGACGATGAGGACTAAAAAGACATAATTCTACTACTACTGAAACATTCAGTATCTTTTACAAAATATTAAAGTTGTATATAATAAATTACTTCAGATCGGTTTTAT
The DNA here is from genome assembly GCA_923062675.1 of Marasmarcha lunaedactyla. Classification (NCBI taxonomy): domain Eukaryota; kingdom Metazoa; phylum Arthropoda; class Insecta; order Lepidoptera; family Pterophoridae; genus Marasmarcha; species Marasmarcha lunaedactyla. The sequence goes on along the minus strand of OV281345.1, from coordinate 5,413,931 downwards.
GGGCGCATGATATGATAAACAGTCGACGTCTGTTTTACTTTCTTTATAATCGTCAAAAAAAATATTGCTACGAGTCTACGGCGAACTACGACGTGAGTACGATACAACGGACTGCTCGATTTTTTTGAACTATTAAGCATTAAATGTAAAGCAAAAAGAGTTGTCAACCAGTGGTACTTGTATTTTTTTTTTGTTAAGATCTATTTTGAGTCCTATGAGAACCACGATTACGTAATTATGTTCCGGTTAAAGGGAAAGAACAGTCATTGAAATTAAAAGAACAAAAGCAAATACAACTGGATCTTAGATCATGGAATAATATTCCCACTTTGAAACAAAAGTTTAAGGCATTTCTAGTGTCCCATCAAAAATTAGGTATCAACTGGTTGTACGTGCAGCCTGCCTGTTGTATATTAATTTTCTTGAGATAGTACAAACGCTCTGTTAATTTGTAATATAAACATGGCATGGAGCCCCCAAGGTTTATATCTTTTGAACGAGTTTGTAGTACAATACTACTCATATTTTTTTATCAAATCGATCAAAGCTTAGCTATATATATTAAATGCATTTGTTTTAGTTTTAGTCCACCAGAAAAGGGCAATTTATAAACATTAAGTAATATTGTATTGAGCTATTTTTTGTAGATCCAATATTAGTATCTAGAACTGAAAACATTTAATTTAGTTTTTACATTATATGTATGTGCAAGATGTGTGAATTGAAAGATAAAATAGGAAAAGTATTTCTTTCCGCTTAATCTTAGTGGAAACAAATTTGCGTTATTACATGTCGTCATTCTTCTATCATTAAAATTGTAAACCAATTTTTTTGACACACAATTTTCACCACTCATATAATCTTCCATCAAAACCTACTCTGTTTCTATTGTAAACATAAGTAAAGGCCTAATTTACCTTAATATAAACGTTTCATCAAAAAGACTTAAACGAACCACCACGAAAATTACTCCTAAATGCCAAATGCTACTCACTTAGGGTCTTACGTCACACTTCCTATGACTTCATTAAAATGCAGCTTACGATTCAAAACATACTAAAATCTTTATTCTAACGAGTTAGTTTAATTTTTCGAACATAAAAACAATACACAACATACATTTTCTTAGAAATTCAAAAATCGAATACCTTAAGCTACGCATGTACTAGTTAAGGTGTACGGTGTACGCAAAAGCCATAGGGTATAAAAGCAGTGGTTCCATGTTTCAATCGAGTAGATAGCGTTTATGCCTGCGCGGTATAAGGTGGTGTAAGCTGACTAGACCACGCGATCACAAGTAAGTTCCGTTTTTGAATCATATTCGTTTAAAATTACATTTTGTTTTATTTACGGCCAGTGTCTTTAGCTTTATTTAAAGTTTTTGCAATTTAAAAATAAAATCCATTTCATTTTATTTTATTATAATTTTTTTAAATATAATTCAATCGCATAAATGTCATAATTAATTAAGTTTTAAAATATATTACGCGTAGTTTTTTTTGTGAGATTTATGGTGAAATGACTAGATCATAGAATTAAAAGATCATATTCGGAATATCAATGTTTTAACATAAATGCAACAGGTATTAAAGTCTAGGGTGAACCTTTACATTTCTTATAAAATAAAATTTATGACAAAAAATTGTATACCAAATACAAAACTATTTGTGTAGACAGGACAGTGCATGGATTTTCAGTATGTTATCGGTATCTTATTAAAATATAGCTTCTCGTTCACAGTTTCACTTTTCAACTCCGCATTGAAATAAAGTTTCTGAATAATTTACATTTTCATAGTATAATTAATATTGCAATGGGTTCATTCGTTTTAGAGTTTGCCAATTACAAACATTTTTTTTTATTGGATCTAACGTGTAGTTATTACCTTCTACCCATTCTCATTTTCGTAACTCGATCTCAAATATAATTACTGTGTCGTTACTCATTATCCACGCGTTCTAAAATTTTAACGGCTGACGCAAGAATATTTTTTTAATGGAACATATTATATATAAATAAAAAAAAAATAATAATCTATAAATCTACACAAAAAATTCCTAAGTTAGTAAATTTAACAAATGTATAGATACTTTTGCAATTCAGATTTTCCAACTCTTTGTTTAAACTTGTACTTTTTTGATGTCTGAGTAATATAGTATTTTATCGAAAATTTTATCGAAAATGGTAATCAAAGAAGCGCAAAAAACGAACCCCGTATTGGTCCACTCTCCGTTATCCCATCTTTTTTTTCACAGTCAGTATTGCAACATTAAACAACTGTAACCCAATAAATAACAAGCGTTATAATCAATATTTTAGATATTTCTGCGTATGGCTTAGTAACGATTTTACAAAAAAGTCGCATTTACAAAAATTTCGACATTACAAATACTTTGAACCTAAATTACACCCCACAACAACCGCCACTTTTTCAAACATTCCAACAAATAATTACAGAACTTATAACGTGTTAAATCTTTCAAAAAAAGAATGCCTTGTCACACAAGTAAATATGAAATAGAAATAATTAAATGAGAAACTGAAGAAACCGAGATCATATTTTTTTTTCAGAATGATGTTCATTAAAAAATCTTAAGACAAGACTTTAACAGGAAATTTGACATTTAAAAGTATCTTTATGATTTTAGCCGCATTAATAATACGGAAAAATATTCATGTTCGAAATGTTCATATACGTCAGAAGTAGACAAGACATCACATTTTAAAATATATGATTCTGGATATGAAAAAAATATAATAACGAGAAAACCTTTTTATAATTATATCTAAAGTTCACGTGTAGATATACAATTACCGTAAATAGTTTAAAGTTAAACTGATAACAGATTAATTAATATTTATAACAATTAGTCACAAAATTTCTATGGTACTAACAAAAAATATTAATCTCAAATCACATATTATTAGGTTTATTTTTCACTTTACACTCTTTCACTCTTACCGTAAATAGTAAAAAATCTTATAGATATGTAGGTACACCCTAAACATTTACTTTCTATGCATCTGATGCATATAAAAGGCTGCATTTCGATGAACCTTTCAGGGATTTAATCACCTTTGGGAAATATACTCGCAAAGAATATACTCGCAACCATATAAATATCATCAAACCGTGTCCTTATTGTCTATAACCCTGCTATAATCCATTAAGTAGTAATCGTTACATTTTCAACATTTTATTAACATTTTGTTTTACTAGGTTCACATTAGCTTAGCATGATGCGTAAAAAATTATCTGATTAAACCGAAGGCGTATCTCAAAGCTTTCGACTCGCCCTTAGGTTGATTTGAATTTATTAAAAAAATCTGGTAACAATACAAATATTACTTCAGCTATAAAAAAAAAATAATATGAACTCACTTAGCCATAAGAAAGATTATTCAGTATTGCAAAACTATTGACAGTGGCATTAGGTCTTGTTGTAATATCGTAAAGGTGGTAGAATTTTAGAGACAGTAGTCTGGGACCGTTATGCATCAGACCAACAATAAAATAAAATATATTATTTAGAAATGTATTGGTCGTAATGAAAAAGGTACAGATAAAATGATTTTTTATTCATAATCAACTTTTATTCGTTAATTTATTAAAACAATACGTGTCTAGAATTCATATTTTTTAACGTTTGATATTCAGATCTAAGTAAACTAGTTTTACATTCACTCATTTTGCTTTTTCAAAACCTTTATTACTTAACACTTTGCCATCTTTAGTTCAAATCCGAAAGAAAAAAAAGACATGTAGAGCGATTTTCTTCATAACCATTGGATTCCATATTTCAACAAGCTGCGTGCATTTATTTTAACAAAGACTCACATGTCACCGCGAGGAATGCCGCTTTCTTAGCGAAGCATTCTTTTAATTGTGTGCTGACATGTTTATTGTAAATGCATTGAATATAAGATGCAAGAGATAAAAATAACATTTCATTCATGTGGGATTCAGAAAAGTTATGTAAACTGATCTAATTTATTTGCTTTGATTATGATGACATAGTTTTTAAAGGGTAGATTACTTCGATTGTTAAAACAAAAATATGAGAATCTTCAAAATTTCAAGCTTCAAGATTATTTCCCTTCTGGTATCTTTAAGTGCACTAACGATTAGATAAGTAGGATCCTAGCTGTGCATCTTTTTACATTACTACAAAAATTAGAAATTTTTAAAATGCATTGAACAAAAGTGTGACATAAAAACAAAATAATATCATTGGGTTACTGGCCAAATCACTAAGCAGAACCTTAAGAAATTTACCTTTATTCTAGGGTCTTTTGTATTCTTAAATTATTGTGAGTTCTGTCTAGAACTATAAATGTCATTAAAAACGTACAATGTTTTATGTAAGAACGTCATTGTTTCACAACACGAATTCATGTACGTATTGGCTTGACAAGGTGTAGGGTAAAATGAGACGACCCAGTGGTGTAGTGGTAAGTAACCCTGCCTCATACGCCGAAGGTCCCAGGTTCGAGTCCTGGTCGGGGCATTCATTTGTTTGATGAACACAGATATTTGCTCTCGGGTCATGCTTATTTGTATTTATATATGTAAGTTTATTCTGAGCTACCCCAGTTCGCTGTATGGTCATCCATAACACAAGCTTTGCTTACTTTGGGGCCATACAGTTGGTGTATTTGTCTGGGGATTTATTATATTCAGGTTTATTGATCCTCGGTTCAAAAAATTGCAAAATTGTGGCCAATATTAGAATGGAAATGGTTGTGTCTTATGACAACAACCTGCATCAGTGCATCTGGTCGGTTGACGCCTAGTTCTGTTCCCTAATTTAGCTGTGTTGTGTAATCTAATAGTATAAGACGTATTCTCGAAATTATTGCCTATTCTAGAAACTGATAATCTTCTTAGCGAGTCTATGAACCAAAAGTTCAAACATTCAAAGCTAGTAAATAAAGTGCGCACAGGTCTTGACCTCTTTTGCACCAGCGTTCCTGTGGCAAGGCGGCGGATAAGCAGATTATTTTTCGATACAGATAATTAGTTCCATACTCTATTAATTTTTATGACGTTTGTTTTTTTTTTAAGTTGTTTAATTACCTACTTATTTAACTATTGTAAACTTGTCTAGCTGTTTAGTATAAGCTACCTAGTATTTCAAGGTATTTTTTAAACGCGAGAACCTTTAATTGGCCCTCTATGGTTAATCGATTGTACATTTCTGTGTAACAAAGCTGTTGTTTCTACAAATAATAAATAATTAATTAGTTTTTGTTTGACCAGTAAGTACTCACCAAGGCACACAAGTAATTAAAAGTATATCATTATAATAACATTCAAAAATTAATATAAATGAATATAATTAATAATTCAAATTTACAAGCTGTACTTTTTTGGGTTTGAAAATATGGAATTAAAAAAAAACAAACAGTGTGATACTGAAATAAAAGCAAAACACGCATCATTTTTATATGATTTTTGTAAACTACTTCAAACCTATTAAATTCTCGTGTTTATTGTCAAAGAAGAAATCAGCATATTTTTTCAATATCTAAAATATTTTCCAAAACAAAGTTAATAAATCATTGGAGACGTAAAAATCGTCGCTTCACATATTTTTTATTGTCTTGTTTCACGCATCTAATATTACTGTACCTTTTTTTATACAAATACAGAAAAATAAAACCGATTTTTGAATCTACATTTCGTTTTTTTAACCAGGGAGCTTACAACTCGCTTTGTCCTTTACATCTCGATATCATTAAGTTACATAAATCCATAAAAAGTGATTACCTCTTAGGAATGAAATGAAGTTGTACTAATTGTAGGAGTTTCTCTAGATTCCCATTACGAGTTAGCCTGGATTGAAACTTATTAAAGGAGTTACTAGACAACTTAGTTTATCTGGATTGAATAAACGTGTTTCTTCGTTATAAACATTGCTTGGATTCAGTTTATTGCCTAAGGATCATTGATGCCAAAAATTGAAAGGATGAAGGTTTTTAAATACCTTATTTTGCTTTACCTTACAATATCTATCAGTATTTTTTTTTACAAAGAATGTCCTCGTACGACGTAGATAATGAATCTGTGAAGAATCAAGTAAAGTTGATTGCCAATAATCGAATTTGAGTAAAAATAAATGATCACTTGGATTTTATTAATATATTATTAATAATAATCATAAATTACTACAGTTACTTCGTAACAGATAAAACAAAAGATGGCGTTTCCGCCTTTTTTACTAAACCTTTTCTCTTATTCACGTCTGCATGCAAAAATGAACTTAAGCGCGATTGATTTACGGCCCTCCACTTTGCTAAGAGCCGCCGGCGACCCAGCGGCTGCTAGGTATATAACGCGCACAAATACATTCAGTGACATGAACCGAAGCTTAACATGAGCTTTAACATTATAACTTTTTTTTCTATTTTACATTTCTACTGTAATTTAAAAATCAGAAATTTTACCAACAAATTAGGTACCTATAATAATAGAATAATAATAGAAGAATTTATATCATTTATTCAATGAAACACATTTTAACCAGATTGTATCGCGTTTTATTATATTTTTAACTCGATGTTTTGGCATAGTCATTCGTGAAAACAAAGGTCACTAACATTTGTTATTATGACCGAAAAAGTTTTCGGTAATCTTACCACACTTAAAGTAAAATACATCCTAAGCATTTTGATAGCATTTGTTGCTGTACTGAATGATCTGTGTTTTTTAATTAAACTATCATGATAAAACAAGGGAACCAAAGTTTTAACTTTCCGAATATACCGCACGAGTATTTACATTAATGAAGATATTTACCAGCCTACACGACTGCGGGACGGGGGTTGCAACCCCTAGCCATATTGGGTTAATATCTATTCAGTTTTACGTCCACCACGTGAACTAAATCACTAAAATCATAATGTACTCATAAAATTATACTTTAACATAGGAAGCTTCAAAGAAAATGATTAACATGCACCTTACAATGAAATCATATGAAACGATTTTGTCGGAACGACCGAGACAAATTGGCAAAAAATAATTATAGATAAAATATATATAAAAGGCCTAAATTTTATTGTAAATTGGGGAAAATGGTCAAAGGTCTGGCAAAATTAACGTGCTGGATTGCATAAATTTTTTTTTTGTTTCCCTCCACGGGAAGGGCAGGAGGATAAAAAATGCTCTGACGCATACACTGGCGCGCGCGAACCAGGTTATGTGGGACTCGTTCGACGCCTACCAGAACCGTACCCACTAAAAAACTCCCTGTCGGCTCATGCAATTTTGCCACTCAGCCTTCATCTGAGCGACGGCCAATTGGAGAAAGAGGCCGCTCTAGCGGGGCCCAGAAGGGGTCACCCACTGGGATTTACATAGCACTGAAGGTGCTCAAAGCACTGAATGTGAATACATAGCACTGAAGGTGCTCAAAATGAAAAATAAAAATTGAATTAATTCGAATTTACGTTAGAATTAGGAGTTGCGGCCTGAAGGGCTTCGAGATCTAATGTTGATTGCGTGGGGTCGCCAGTGTGCGCGTTTCTCGGTCTAGCGACTTTGAATTTCGAATCTAAGACAGGAGCAGTATATGAAAGTGAATCTCGAACTAGAGGATTGTGATGGGACTCGGTGCGTTTGAAGAACGATTCTGAGAGTGTTTTTAGGTGCTATTGCACTTAAGGTAGTTCAAGATTTCTGTGCAGGTCCGCGTTGCGCACGTACCAAGGTGCGTTTGGGGCCCTGCGGCAGAAGAGATTTTGAACTACCTGCAGTTTGTGCAGGACGGATGGTTTGGCGTGGGCAAAGATTGGCGAGGCATATGTCATGACGGATCTAACGCAGACCTTATAGAATGTACGTTTGTTTCTGAAGGACATTTTACTTTTTCTACCTAACATACTATAAAGGCGGCCTAAGTAAAAACGTACGAGTTTCGTTACTCTATCGACGTGAGGTTTGAAAGAAAGCGTCTGGTCTAAGGTGACGCCTAAATATTTGGTAGTGCATTTCCAGGGAATGGGAATGCCTTGCATTCTAACGTGGAGATTGTCGGCGATACGACTGCGTTTGTAGTCGAAGTAAACCGCAGAGCTCTTCTCTGGGCTCACATCGATACGCTATTTTTGAAACCATGGACCGAGGGCATTTACAGCCTTTTGGAGTCTGGTGGTGAGACTCGGGACACTGAGGCCTTTGGTGTAAAGGGCAGTGTCATCGGCAAAGAGGGCGAGTTCGACGCCTTTCGGTGGGACGGGAATATCGTTAGTGTACACGGTGTTCAACAGAGGGGCAAAGACTGAGCCTTGAGGGACTCCAGCCTTTATGAGACGGGGTGCGGAAAGCGTGCCTTCATGTTTAAATCGAAACGTACGGTCTTTGAGAAATGACGCAATTATTCTAACTAGGCGATCCGGTAAGCCTATTCTGTAGAGTTTATAGACGAGGCCGCTGTGCCAGACTTTATCGAAAGCCTTGGCTACGTTAAAGAAAACTGCAACCGTTTTAAAGCCACGGGTAGAAGCCGTCGAGTTTGTACTCGACGATTCCATGGACTTGCTGAGGGCAGGAGTGCTTAGCGCGAAAGCCAAACTGATTGGGAATCATGAGAGGATTGCCATCCGTTGGAAACAGATGGTTCCACATTCGAGAAAGTATCACTCTCTCGAGAAGTTTAGACATTGCCTTGAGGAGGCTGATGGGTCTGTGATTAGCCGGGATATTCAGAGATTTACCCGGCTTGGGAATGCCTGTGACTGTCGCTTCTTTCCAAAAAGTAGCTAAGGTCGAAGCAGGCATTGAATATAACAGCTAACAAGGTAAGCACCTGTTGAGGCAGGTGCTTAAGTGCGTGGTTGGAAATGCCATCCGCAGCCGGAGTCTTTTTTTTTGAAGTTTTGACTTTTAATGAGAAGCGAGATTTCATCATTAGAGACTGTGACGGGGTCGGTGGTGATGAGAGAGTCTCTACGGAGAATTTCGTCCTCCACCGCCTGGATGTGAGAAGGATTCGCGGGTTGCGTGCTGGGCGAGCATTGAGACGCAAACGCTTTCAGCGAAGCATTCGGCTTTCTCTTCGACTTCGAAGGCGATAGAGCCATCGGGACGAGTGAGAGGAGGGACGTGAGAGGCGGCGTCTACGCGTAAGGCTCGGGCTATACTATAATACGCTTGGTGGGACGGGAAAATATTCGCCATGAGATCGTTCATCTGAGCGTCTCGGAGTTCCACGAGGCAAGACCAAACTTTGCGTTGTAGCTGATTCGCAGCTATTCTATAGGCGGGCGTGGGATAGAGCTTGGCTCTCCGAGGAGCCGCGTTCTTAGCTTTTAATAAGATTGCTAACGGCTAAGGGAAGCATGGGTTTACCTTGCTTAGCAACCTTTTCGTTAACACTGATGGATGAGTTGATAGCATCAGTGAGGGAATGGACTATCGAGTCAATTTTATCCGGGCTATCTAATTGGTTGGGCGAGATCGCGAGCGGAGAGTTCGGGGCCTCTAAGGCTGAAACTATCGTATTTTTAAAGCCTTTCCAGTTGGTAAAGGTCTCAAAAGAAGTGGCGTTATCGTTAGGTGGTCCTAGCACGAGGGTGACGGGGTGGTGGTCAGAACCTAGGTCATCGAGCGGTTCGATAGACCTGAGATCGAGGTTGATTTGCTTGACAATTGCAAAATCGAGGATGTCAGGAGAGTGGTTCGGGTTGTCGGGATAGTGAGTGGGAGTGATGGGAGAGATGACGTCTAAGTCGAGTGAGTTGGTGATGTCGAGGAGAGTGATACCGCTGGTGTTGGTTGATAGGCACGTACAGTCAGTATGTTTGGAGTTAAAGTCTCCGAACATAATGACTGAATGGCCGAGGGCGAGAATGGTCTCAAACTCGCTGCGGATAGGTCTGGTGCCATTAGGTATGTAGAGTGAAGCTATGATGATGATCGGATGACCAGTCATAGCCAGTCTACATACGGTGGCTTCCATGTTGAGGAAAGGAGGGGTAGTAAG